>CM022476.1:19908520-20127970 GCA_011952105.1 Coreoperca whiteheadi
TCCGACCCATGGTAGAACAACTTGAACCCTGCTCCTAAGCTTCTAGCCTTGCTACCTTTCCACCTGGTCTCCTGGACACACAGTATGTCCACCTTCCTTCTCTGCATCATGTCAATCAACTCTCTAGCCTTCCCTGTCATAGTCCCAACGTTCAAAGTCCCTACTGTCAGTCCTACATTCTTAGCTTTCCTCTTCTTTCTCTGTCTACGAACACACCTTCCTCCTCTCCTTCTTCGTCTTCAACAGTAGTCCAATTTCCACCGGTACCCTGTAGGTCAACAGCACCCGTGGCGGTCGTTGTTAACCCGGGCCCCGACCGATCCGGTATGGAAGTCATTGTCATGATTCGCATTTTTAGTTTGGCATGTGTTTTACGTCGGATGCCCTTCCTGACACAACCCTCTGCATTTCTCCAGACTTGGGACTGGCACATGAAGACACTGGCTTGTGCCCCCCTGCGATTGCATTGGTTCATACACTCAAATAAGCGTTCAGAGAGCCCAGTCAGCTCCCAGTGTTTGGCAGGTTTAAGGTATACACTCTCTTGCACCAAGGGATTACGAATTGTTATACTGCATGGTACTTCTAAGGGAAAGGGTAATTTGAGGGAGACGTGAGAAAGTAGGTGCAACATTTTATCCTCTCAAGGTGTGGAAATGAAAACCAGACCATAACTAATAAGAGGTGTATAGTAGGTAGGTGTGCTGGTTTTCTCTTCTCACATCCTCTCACGGAGGAAAAGTATAACCTTTTGCATTATGTTTACTTGTAATAACAAGTGCTATATAAATGAACATTGCTCTCCTCAGGCCTGAGTTTTCATGTGATTATTTAAGAGGATATGTCATGACGTAGAAAACATAAGAAAATAACATGGGTTTCAGTATAACTAGTGGCGATATGTCTAGGAAGTAATATGGAACT
This sequence comes from Coreoperca whiteheadi, assembly GCA_011952105.1. Lineage (NCBI taxonomy): Eukaryota > Metazoa > Chordata > Actinopteri > Centrarchiformes > Sinipercidae > Coreoperca > Coreoperca whiteheadi. The sequence goes on from CM022476.1 coordinate 19,909,445, forward strand.
ACTGTAGATCACGAAAAAGGATCATGGATTTTTGCATATATAGACTTGCTATCAAGCCATGAAAAGTTCCAATTCAACTTTACAAATGTCCTTCATTCAACAGGTAAAGACATCCTTTACAACTCTTGCCCCCAACAGTGAGCCATGGTGCACAGATCAGCTGAGGCAGGCACAGCCTGTTGCAGGGCAATTATGTGTATGCAGAGCTGTGTCTTCATCTGCTATTCCACTCTATCCCCACACACTGGGAACGCAAGCCCTCTCATCCCCAGCAAACATCAATCTCATCCTGTCTGCAATGTGCAACACTCCAGCACCTTTCATCAATGAACAGGCTCCGTTTATGGCACTGTCCCCTTTTGTACCGTGCAGCCATTAGAGGGTTGAGACAGAAGGAGAGAGAGGCAGGCAGTAAAACAGTTTCCGCCCAGTGAATCACATTCAGACCCTCACACAGGCGACTGGGGGCTGACCCCTGCCAGGCAATGACATAAACACAGACAAACAAAGGACCTGAGCTCTGAGCAAGTGTGGATCTTAGAGGGTCCAAATCCACAAAAACAGACTGACTGTGACCTGTGGGTTTGCGATCATGGAAATAAAATTGTATGCGTTTTTAAGAAATAAAATTGTTATAATTTCATGTCAAGTTGTATTGCTTCTTTGCAAACAAAAGGTGTGGGGGGGGGGGCACTGTAATTCTACAACCGATAATTTCACCCTTTTACACACAGATACGTTTCAGAAACATTTAACAGTGAAGGCTGGCGCTGAGGAAGAGCAGGTGTCAGCGCTGAATGGATACAGAAGCAGCTCCCTCCCTCCCTCCCCAGTGAGAAAAAGGATTTAACTCTGCTGAGGCACCACAAAGGAGGCAACAAAAGAGATTTGCAATGGACGCACCAAGATGACATCATGTCAAATCAATTAGAGATAAGGTGGACATACTCAATTATGCAAGGACTGAAAACCCCACCCCATCAACTGGTGTAAAGTACGGAGCCTGGACATCTGCGAAAAAAATACGTGCAGCAGCAGCAGGAGCAGCACAATAAGGCTACAGGCACCACTCGTTGATTTAACAGTAGCAGCACATGGGCGCAACTCAAAGTGTGCCAAGATTACTTATGCCCAGGGTAAGCCTATAGATTGGTCAACGGAGCCTTTATGAGAGGGTCTCAAGCTCACCATGTGTGGCAGTTCTCCCTGAATTGTTGTTTTATTTCAGTGGGAGAGGGAAAACCCACACAAAGCGCAGTAATCACACTGGAGATCCTGGATGTAACCATGGAAGCGTTTGTCTCAGTCCTCAATAGGCTACCCGGCCATTCATTTACTGATTGCGCTGAATCAATATTTAGCCTTTTCAATTTTATTAGCTGCTCCTCGGGGGATTTTTGGCACCGTGGTAAAAGAAATTAGCAGTGGCCAACCACTTTTAATCGTTGTCTTATAGTGTTATACAATATGTCTGCTTGAGCTGTCTGGCATAATTGATGAGGAGTATCGCTACTCATTTGTTTCCTTTATTCTCTGCACTATTAATCTACCGCTGGCAATAGCGCCCCGAGTCACCAATCATTACTGGCCCACTGACTGAAAAACAAACCGCAGACGTTTGCATTGTCCTAGAGGCAGCATGAATATGTCACGGAGTGATTTCATCGCGCATGCAAGTATTTCTATGAAATTATCCAGCAAAGTTTGGCTGGTCGACACACATCCGGGGGCCTACTATTAGCACGCACTCACAATGACTAACAGAAACACATCTGAAAAGAGACACACAATAAAGCATTCCAACTTACCTGACACCTTGCTTGGCCTCTCTGTCCAAGATAAATTACTAGAATGTATCTATTGCAGAGGATAACATCGATGCGTGGTCCCAGAGTCTTCAGCCCCTTCTCTTCTCAAACAGCAGCCAATAACTGCATCACTTTGTAATGTTTGATAAAGAAATCTAACGTTACTGAATTCGGGTTTTCCTTCAGCAGCTTTGGGTTTCCCGGTGAACAGCGCGGGGTGACGCGCGTCTGTCATCTAACGGGGGCTGAAGCCGGGAGAAACAAGGGAGACGCAGCGCTTCCCCGCTGTGTTCAGGACCCTGTCCGCTCTCTACACGCAGCCGCGGGCTCCTGCAGCCATGTGAGGGCTACTGCTAATGTACACACGCGCGGCTCACTACTGTCCCAGCAGAAAGATTAGTTTGCAGCTTCTCGGGAGCTCCAGCTCGTCCCCCGGTCGCTGCCTAATGAGACTGGATGTTTTAATCCCATTTGTCTCTCGGGGGTGCTCCGTGTGGAGGTGGACAGCGCCCCCCTGTGAACCGAACGGGCATAGCGTCCCCGAGCAGTTGGCTAGTCTCCCCCCTGCGGTTGTCACTCCACCAAAAACTTTGCACATTTCTACTTCATCTTAAACAATGTATAATCTGATCAAATACTATACCTAGCCGAAACGCAAGCAGTTTTATGCAAAATCTATTTAGCATCTTACCCATGTGGCCGACTATGTCACAATTTATTTATAAATAGGTAATTTATAACGCCTAAACTAATTGTTAGGAGGGGCAGCGAGCACTGCTTTTGAATAGAATTTGACACTAACGTTACTTAGTGTATATTTACAACGGGTAAACTAAATGTATCTAGTAACGTTATAGCTATAACTAATAGCTAATTTAGTTGAGTTTACCCTCCATAAACCCTGTAGCCAATGTTCTCTTAGCTGCATTGCTTGTATTTTAATTTACATGGCATTCAGTTTAGGTAAACGGTAAGAAATTTGCTATTAAGGATGTGAAAATATGTCTGAATAAAAATAATCCGATACCAATAATCTTAATCCAAAATCGTGTAAGGCCTAACGTGATTTGCAACTGTCTGCAACTATTAACTTGACCTTTAGCGCCATCTTGCGATTAAAAGTGAGGCCTTTGTCGGCTGCGTCAGCGGGAACGTCATTGCGTAAATATTTTGTTGACGTGGCGTGAGCGGTAGCAGTGCAACAGTAGCTAGCAGGTAGGTAACGAAACTAACCAAAGGGAAGGTAGGACCGAAAACAATCTCGTGGAATTATGGATATTTTTCAGGTCAACTGATTGAGCGGTGGTCACATTTTCAGGTAAAAGTAGTTTTTGACGACTTCCTCCAAATATATCATTCATCAACTGTGACCACGGACCGATAAAAATGTACAACCGCTAACGTTACCAACGTTAACTTGGTAACATAGGTGGGCGCTAACGTTACCTAGCACTAGCCTAGCCTAGCCTTTGTAGATGCTCCTTAGTTTGCTTAACTGTTGACGTGCGCTGTACCACACTCTTATCTCACTACAAGACCAACCTGGGAGTTAATTTAAGCCACTGATTTGGTGGCTGAAACAGACGTGCTTCTGAAGTCACGTAGTTATTCCTATTGGACAACGATATCGACTGGACTGTGGGGTGATTGACTGAGGTGTAGCATTAGCTTTATAGCAAATATAATTTAGTTTACTATTTGCTAGCTTGGGATTTTAGCCACAGTAAGTCTTTGCAAGCTTAGCTAGTTAGTTAGTTAATCACACCCCTGCGTGCTTGATGAAGATTGTTGGTGTGCTTATGGTTAATACCTTAAATTGCTAGCTGCTAACGTAGCTAACATGACCTTACGTTGTCAGGAATCTGGCGTTTGGTTTAAAGTAACGTTAGTAGCCTAGAGTGCAGTCTGCTTTGCTTTCCTCGTAGGTTACAGCTGTGGTCGGGGGGGGGTAGATAGGCAACGTTATCTGACAAGATGTCACATTAGCAGGTGATGTTCTCGTGGCCGCAACAAAGCAGTAATGTTACATAAACAGAGGACCTTGAATGTAATGCTTGTAACGTCACTTATCATCCTAGAAGAGGCCCAGTCTCCTCTAGCTTAACTCAAACTACAGTCCATCCCTGGCAGTCCTGTGCTTTCAAGTTAATTTCTTTTTGTATGCTGAACTTCTGCTGGCTGCACCTGTTAATTGCAGTTTTCAGAGAAATAAATGCATGTTTGGTCTTGTATGGTGCCATAAAGTTAACACGGGCCAGCTTTCAATCAGTCTTTTTATTTCTATTTATTTTAATTGATTATATTTGTAAGTTTATCTGAAAAAGTGGTCACATTTGGGATGACACTAATAGCTGTAATGGTCATTGGTGATTCTATAAAAAGATGTGTCCACTGTAGCCTAATCTTTCCCTTAGCTGTTAAAACTGGTGAAAACAAGAACATCATAATCACCTGCATGTACAGCCAACATTTTTATACCCCATATGTCAAGTTGCAGAGGCATAAGTACCATATTTTACAGGATAGCCCTCCCTTGTTTTAAGCTTTACACCCTGTTAAATGAACATTTAGTTATTCAGTGATGCAGCTTGTTATTTCAAACATGTTTTCCTTGTTTTTGTCCTTCAGGGTACAAGTACACCTCGCTGATATTCCCAAAGAATATGCTGTACAAGTTCAGGATTTGGTACTCAAGCCTGTCCCTGCTCTTCCAAACACAGTGAAGAAAATGTCCAGTAGAAGCCAGCACTATGGGTTCCAGTCAGCCACCATGGTGCAGCCTGCCAATGGTGGTCATGCCTATCTGTTTGGAAACAATGGCTCAGAGAATGACCTGTCAGAGGAGGATGGGGAGAGCTATGAGCTGCGGCCACGTGGCAGAGAGAGGCTGCGGAAAAGCACCTCCAGAGAGAGGATGGAGGATATTATCTACCTGACCAGAGATGTCCAGGAGGGTGACACCCTGAACAGCATTGCCCTGCAGTACCATTGCTCAGTACGTGTGTGCGTCTTTCTTCCTCTCCTTGGGGAGCACCCATTCAACTCTCATTCATTCCCATTAGACATGTGCCGGTTTTAGGTAATGCGATAAATCACGGTAAAGAATATGCACAATATTATTATCGCGGGCACTTCAAAATACCATGAATAATAATAGATCCAAATTTAGATTTTTAGAACACGCATTAGCTTATTTCCCACCATCCACTTAAAAAACACTGCGTATAAGCTGCGCAAAGCACGCATGCGCACTCTGACGTAATCAATCCTCGCTCACCTCCAGTGTTGGGAGTAACGAAGTTTAAGTATAACTGCGTTATTTTTTTCAGTAACAGAGTAATCTAATTATTACTTTTCTCATCGTTGCAACGCCGTTATCGTTACTGAGAATGTAAAGCGGCGCGTTACTACAGTGTGGTTGAATGAAGCGCGAGGTGTCAGGCTTTTTTTAGTATGGCTACACGCCAGCTACCTGGAGAGAGCAGGGGTGGGGATGATGACGCCGAATGCGATGATGATTGGCTGGGTGGGCGGATACCCTGCTCACGCTGTCTCACTCACTGCACGCTGTTAAAACAAGCAACGCTCGATCTTTCGTGACCAAGGCCGAGCTGAACACACTGATAGCAAGGTATGTTGTTGAAAACATGCTGCCCCTGTCCACTGTGGAGTCTGGGTCATTCAGAGCTATCCTTGCTAAAATACCAATACAAGGAGGAGGAAGGGGCCGAAACAAATTGGCTAAATTCGTTGACACTGAATACGAAAAAAATGAATATTGAGCTCAAAAAGTTATTTAGGGAATTAGAGTACATTTCAACTACAGCAGACATCTGGACTGCCCACAATAAAAGTTACAGGGGTGTCACAGCACATTGGGTCAATCCAAATAACATGGAATATATAGTGTTTTAAGTCTTCAATCAGTTAATATAAACATCTTTGACGTTAAAGATGTTATAGAATGTAATAGCATTATAGAACATAAAAAATAACGTCACAGTTTATATTATATTTATTTAAATGTTTGAGGTACTTTTTGTTATTTAAAAAAAGTTACTAAGTGGACAACATCTCTTTATCTATCTTTTTCTCTTGTGCATTTAAAGTATCGTGATAATGCCGTGATAAAAGCTCAGTCAATTAATCGCTGCATGAAAAATTGATACGGCACATGCCTAATTCCCGTGTAGAAGTGGACTATCTTCTCTTACATTAGGCATATACACAAACATTTTTGGCCCTTTATGCATTTAGGGCTGCAACTAACAATTCTTGTTGATAAATCTGTCTTACTGATGAATTAATTTAGATGTACTAACCAGTTATTCTATAGAATTATAGAAAAAAAACAGTCAATGTATTATAATCGATGTACAATAAGAGAGATGGAGCGTCATAAATATCTAGATTCAGACTGAACATTAATAGCTTCAGGGTTATATTTTAAAGATGTATTCTTTGTACTATTTTATTTTGTGTATTCTGTATTTTATCATTTAAGTAGAAAATATACAAAGATTTAACAATGGGGGGGGAAAAAAAATCTAATTGTTCATTTTCAGTTTTGTCTCAAAATTAATCCACCTTTTCCTGACATCAGCAAAGTACTATCCAATACTCAGAAACGTCATGTTTCCATCCATATCCCTCCATACTGAACTATGTTTTAGTAACAACAAAGGACACTGGTTATTTCGGGTCACAAAATGTAGCATATTTAAAGCGACTCAGTATAATTAATATTTTTCTAATAACATTGCATCAAACAACAATGTGAAAAAAAAAAATGGGACAATGTGAAAGGGGTTTGCTTGTAGCGATGAACCCCCAGAGAATTATCTCCCAAATCTGCAACTCCCCTAGAGTTTCCAGAGCTTGATGGCAACTTGCAGCTTAATGTTTAGCTGTCCGTCCTGCAACTTTGCTGTTTTGGTTCACTCTTACTGCTCTCAGCGTTGTTTTTGGCCACAGCGAACCAGTGTTTTCAGCAAAAAAAAAGCTCTAAAAACCCATTGTACACTACCTGCTCAGTACCATGTGGCAGACAGTTAGTGACCAGCTGGTGAACAAAGTGGAGCATTTAGCAGCTGAAGAGACCGATATTTTCTTCTGAAGTTGGTAGAGACCAAGAACAGAACTTTAAAGGAGAGCAAATATTGGACTTCCAGGTGGCCAGAAACATGACTTCAAATTAAAGAAAATGTTGTTTTGTAACTGCTGGATGTGTAAAAAAAGCAACTGTTTGCTAACAAGTTTGAAAAATCAACTTAAAAGTTCAACGTCGTGTTCAGAACTTAACATTGCCCCTGAGTGGCCAAAAAACACCAGTTATTGCAGGTTTAGAATTAGAAGAAAATATAAGAAGTGTGAAATATAGACAATACATTCCCACAGTTATCTAATGGTGTTCCCAAATCGTATTCAAAATGGTTTTCTTACTCATCAGAGTAACAGGTGAATAATATGGACAGGCTAATTAATATGGTTTTGGCTGTTAAATGACAATTCAGTTTATGAATGGCATAAAATAAAAACCCTCTTTCAGAACATTGCCAAGTTATTTTAGAGGTCAGTACATTGCTTAGTTAGTTGCTTAGCTCCTTAATAATATGGTGATTTTTCTAATGAAAACGTGTTGAACTTTCATTACATGTATAATTCCACCATAATCATATGGACAGTTTTACTACTATGTTAATTTGGGTAGCTTTACTTTTGTTTTACAACTTTTGTCATTTCTTGTGTTAAGTCATTTGGATGATTATTTCCAGATTTGTCTTCGTGGGAGTGAAAAGGCTGCCAGTGCCATTATAGTTTAGTGGTTGAATCAGAATCTGGACTGTTCAGACAATGTATAATAGCAATTTGTCTGTAAGCAACATAGTAAATTCATCTTTCTTGTGTGCGTTTCCTAGGTGGCTGATTTAAAGCGTGCCAACAACCTCTTGACAGAGCAGGACTTCTTCGCCCTGCGGTCAGTCAAGATTCCTGTGAGGCGCTTTAGTGTTCTCACTGAGACTCACAGCACTGGCCCTCTCACATCTGCCTCCCCCTCAGGTGGGAGGCACCTGCCCCAGATCTCAGCTGTTCCCTCTCTCCCCTCGGAGTCCTCCACAGACTCTTCTTCTTCCACTGACAGTGTGGAAGGATTCCTCCTGGAGAAGGACAAGGACATTGAACGGCTGGTGAAATCCACAGGTCCGTCTCGGAGCAGCCTGAATGAGGTTGTGTCCTCCTTAACTCTGCAACAGCAGCAGCCACTTCTTGGAGAGGTTGAGTATAAATCGGCACAGAGAAAGGACCCTTATTATGGGGCAGACTGGGGAATGAGGTGGTGGACGGCTGTGGCCATCATGCTGTTTGTTGGCATTGTCACACCTGTGTTTTATCTACTGTACTATGAGGTTCTTATGAAAGCTGACGTCAGCCACCATGGCATTCCTACAAAAACTCTTGGCAACATGTCTCATGGACATCTCCATGGCAATAATTTGGACCTTTCTGTTGGAGAACACAACCATGCAGGGGCTGGACCTGGACACCATGCTGGAAATGTGGTTAATGGAGATCCACTGGGACCCGGTGCAGACAAAGCAGGAGATGGTGAACACGGAGGGCATGAGAAAACGTAACAAGAGATTATAACTTTACATACATATTTGTTGCTAACTCAGAGACCTAATAAAACTGGGTGGATGTAACCATTCTGAGTAGTTTTTATAGATTCATCAATGCAATCCGTCTGACTGGGACAGTCATTGTTAAAGGTTTCCTAAGACTAGGAATAAGGGTGTGGCCACAGTCATTCCTTGTCAGTCCATTTACATTTATATGCTTCTCAACAGGGAGGTTAAATGGACTGAAAATAACATGTTGCTTGGCTGAACTTTTTATAAATGATGGATACATTTTAGAGTTTTCAGTGTAGACAAAACAATATTTTTATTATCATCTACGCTGTTGCATTCTCAGTAAACTACACACAAACTGTATCCAAAGAGTTCAAAAACAAACCAAAGCAGACCACAACACTAACTTATTTCTGTTTATTCAGTATGGGATCAGTGGCCACACCCTAAGAGATTCATTCACTCTGTGGATTTGGTTTTAAACCAGTTTTTACTCAGTTTGGTCCAACAGTATTTTTTTTGCCATGTTAGAAATAGTTTCCAACGCTATTGTTTGGAAAAGTATGATTGCTGCCATTGTGTTTAATATAGAATTAATTTACTTAAAGACTATTGAACATTAGCCTTACACTTAACACTATCAGTATTGGTGGTTACCAGTTAAATTATGTTTATGAATTTCCATGAAAGTTGCTTTAAGTTCGTTCTTCTAGCTTGCCTGCGGAGAACTGCATTTTTTATTATTTTTTTGTCATTTCAAAAAAAACCTCGAAGAGCATGGTGAGGAAAATAGGAAATGCACACTATTCTCACAATGACTCATACTTGTAATTATGTGAAATTTTACACTTACTTTATCACTGTGTTCACTTCATACGTCATGAAAAAGAATTACATGTTGTTGACAGTTTGTGCCTTTCAACCTGTGGACATGTGCTACAGGCTGGAAAATAAATACATCTATTTTGAATAAATTATTGCCAGCGTGCACAGAAGCATTTGGCATTTCTTATTTACATGAGTCTTTTTAAGGAACGCTGGCATCTCAAGATCAAACAAAACAAAGCAAACATGGTGATTGATTACTTCAACAGTGTCTGTTTGCATGGTTGAGAGACACTCGCTCAGTATGTTCCTTCACCATCCATGTTATCGTCGCTTTCTGCAGCAAAATCTTCGCCATTATCAAAATAGCTGTCAATGTAGTCGTTTTCCTACACAGAAACAAAGTAAAATATTAACTCCGCTTCTTACTTATCGACCACATAAAGTTTGCATTTAACACATTTGGCAATAAATATTTTTAGGTTATCGTTTGCAATCCAACCTCTTCAATGTCCTCTTCATCATATTCTTCCGCTTCAATTTCTTCCTCCTCCTCATCCTTATTCCCTGTTTTCTTTTCGGTCTCATCGTCCGATTTTTCAGGGTTCCCATCATCTTTCTTTGCCAGTTCCTGAAGCATTAAGGTGAAATTACCTATGTAAAACATTTGCTAGCTCAGAAGAACGTGCATAGTCGTGCGTGATAAATCACACCAAGAGCAAATTAACAGTACGTGAAATGCTCAGTAGTTGAACGAAGAACAAACAAGTGAGGAAAAGCTTACATCTAATTTACTTAGCATATCTTCTGTGTCTTTGCGTGATATCGTCACAGTTTTCTTCTTTGGGCCTGTTGGATTTAATCATTTTGTCTTTATTCGTATAGTAGTCACAGAAAGGGAATCTCATTTCATACATAATAGCTTTAATATACCTGGTTTAGCACGAGGCTTTTTCTTTTGGGGCATTAATTCTTTTGGGAAGAGGTTCCAGTCTAAAACATCAAGAATAGTATTTCCATTATTTTCGTCTTCTTTTTTTTCCCCTCAATTTGCTCCAATCACATGACAGTATGTTATGCAAGTACCTGGAGTCCATTCCTCATCTTCCATCTGTCTTTGCTTCAGGTATCTCTCGGTGTATTTCTCCACTTCTGTTTCATGTAGACAAGAGAAAGTTCTGCTTCGTTATATTCGTAAACAAGTCCCAATTCACTCTCACATCGCATTCCTGAGTGTATCGACACAAAACACTCCTTACAACTCCTGACTCTTAGCCACAACGGTAAATCTTAGTTTGGAATATAGAGTCAATGGCTATTGGCTCCATATATATACAATTTTGTTAGTCCTAAACAAAATGAGTGACTATTATAGACATGATCTATCAAGTCCCAGGCCATTGTAAGGTAACACTATAAACTATCTGTAGGTAGTCTATCCAAATTGAGTATTTATAACATTTCAACTGTTTCACTTTGTCTGTAGATGTTTAACAGATTATCAATAGAGTATTGAGACAATTAATTAACACACTAACCAGGAGGTTTTTTGCACCAAAATCTAACCAAACAAAGAAAACTGTTTTATTTGTGAAACAGTAGAATTGCTGAATCTCAACTAATCAACTGTTGAAATGTTATAAATACTCTATAAACTGTAGGCGGAATATCCAAATAAAGGACAACACATTCTGAAAAAACTAAATCGACTACGACTTGTTATGTATAGATTTAGCTCATCACTGAAAAAGGGAACTCTAAAAGGCTTCATCAGGCCAAACCATAGAAATCATATTAAAGCCACCAGATGAGGCAGCAGCTGTAACTCTATATTCTGCCAAATACCTGCCTCCCTCCTTTTCCCAGATATGACCCTGATTAAATGTCTCAGTTCCTAAGTGCTGCATTATCCTCCCTCACAGCAGCCAATTGTCTTGCCATGGCATTACTATTGGATGTCAGGTTCCTAATGCACTACTGTCCTCCTCACCTGCTTTACTGGTCAGAGGCTTGATGTTGTGTGGTCGCCGTTGCATCGTTGCCCTCAGCTCCTGTTTTAAGGCCAGCATGTAGTCCTCATCCTCGCCAGCTTTCAGAGGCACTGGCTTAAAGTCTGTGCTCTGGAGGATGATAGATAGTGGAAGGGAGATGATAGCAATCAAGTAGAACAGTTGTGTTTCTTTTTCATAGGTAGACGTGTGCCTTTGAAAAACACTATAGAACATATGTGGCAGCATAATGAAAAATAGGTATGCTTATTTAAGCAGTTTTACCTCCAATTTAGTCTTCAACAGATTACATTTGAGTTTTTAAACTGATATGAGTGCTTACAGTCAAATTATATGCAGCAAAATGGTATGAAATTGTACCAAACCGATCTAGTACACTTAAACTGAAAGAAATGATGTGAGGACAATTAAAATGCAGCCCAAGCTGGACCTGCCAAGTAATGGTGCACACAGCCCTGATAAAGTTATAAAAATTGGTGTATCAGTTATCATGGGGACTTGCACGATGAAGAAACTTTACTTGAAAAATAATTATTAGTTATAGTTATAATATTACACATACCCTGCAAATGTTGTGTAAAGAAAATTAAGACACAGAACATCCTCATCTCAGCTTAAGCAAGTGGACACAGTGGTCACATACAAAGCAAGGCTTAATATTCAATGGGGCAAACTGACCCTCACTGGCCTCAAAAGCTCCAGGTATGTCAATTTTTTTGTGGTAAATTGTTTGGGAATATATACCACCAAAGTGCAATGTCATGGTTGGTCTCTGGGCCTGTGTGCAAAATATAATAACGCTGTCATGTGTAGTGTGCTGTGTGTAATGTACTTGAAGGGCACTTGAATGAAAGAGGATACGTGCACAGTGCACAGAAAGTATAAAGTATGACGAAGAGGAGTCAATTGGGGCCAAAAAAAAAAAATCATTTTTGCCTTATGGCCCCCTATTTGCTGCATCATTAACCCCTCACTAAAGACATGTCATGTGCCAGCCTGCTTCAAATCCTCCACCATCAACCCCATCCCCAAAAAACCAAGGCCCACAGGACTTAACGACTACAGACCCATCGCCACCTGGTAATGAAGTCTTTTGAGCACCTTGTTCTGTCCCACCTCAAATCCATCAAAGACCCACTCCTGGACCCCCTGCAGTTCACCCACAGAGCCAACAGGTCTGTAGACGATGCAGTAAACATGCACCTCAGGAACCTATGCCAGGATCCTATTTGTGGATTTCAGCTCCGCCTTCAACACTATCTTCATTAGCTCTACTGCAGGAGAAGCTCTCCCAGCTGAGTGTGCCTCACTTCACCAGGAGGCAGCATGTGAGGCTGGGGGAACATGTCTCTGGACCATCAGCACCAGGTCCTTCCCCTCTGCTCTTCTCCCTGTACACCAACAGCTGCACCTGCAGTCACCAGTCCGTCAAGCTCCTAAAGTTTGCGGATAACACCACCCTCATTGGGCTCATCTCTGGCGGGTGGGAGATTGACCACCTGGTGACCTGGTGCAGTTAGAAAAACCTGGAGCTCAATGGTCTCAAGACAGTGGAGACGGCTGTGGATTACAGGAAGAACCCAGCCCCATCCGCCCCCCACCATCACCCTGTGCGACTCCCCTGTGGACACTGTGGAGTCCTTCTGCTTCCTGGGCACCATCATCACCCCAGGACCTCAAGCGGGAGCTGAACATCAGCTCCTTCACCATAAAAGCCCAGCAGAGGATGTAGCCTACTCCTGTAGCAGCTGAAGGAATTCAACCTGCCAAAGACAATGATGGTGCACTTCTACACCGCCATCATCATATCTCATGCACATTTCTCTCGTCTCTCTTATCTGTCAACAAATACCAGTAAGAGATTTTAATTTCAACCTTCCTGAAACTTTGTGCCATGCAACATTAAATATACTGCAATGTGATATGTCATCGTGGGATCTCTGCATATTTGTGTGTGTGTGTGGGGGGTGTGTGTGTGTGTGTGTGTGTGTGTGTGCTCGGTACTTACTGGAAACAGCGGGCTGGGCCCCACCCTGGCTTCTGGCATGCTGCCCCTGCCGATGCCCAGAGCGTCAATGTTGAAGGTAAAGGCAGCTACTCCACGACCCCTGCCCGCCATGGCCGCAAGCCTCCTCTGTACCTGCGGCACAGAGTCCACATGAGTCCACTCAACTTCACTGTCAAACACGTGTTACACACAAGTTACTGTAGCACAGCTTTCATCGCATTTTGTCTGACTTTGCCTACAATGCAGCGTTGGTCAACATTGCAATGCTGCAGAGACTCACCAACTCTGACAAAAAGCTGTAATACTCACTATGGGACTGTTAGTAAACTGCTCCTAATATGCAGACGTAAATCTGTGTATTTCAGGGCTGTTCAGCGGCATTCAGCCTTTACCAAGTCTCCATGTTTACACTTTTCGAGTTTACGTGTCATTAACATTCAGCTACTCAGTTTTATCTGCTGTTCGGCACGTCAACTAACTCCTGAAATCACCCAAATTAGAGGTAAACCTGATGAAGATCTGTACGGCTGTGCTAGCACCGGCGTGGAGACCTAAGCACACACTACACTCAGCAGTTTGCGTAAATGTGTCTTTAACTAGTCCCTCCCCTGCGTGACGTTGGAGAAGGCGTGTCTTATTTACAGCCAACAGTAGCGCAATTTAGGCCGTCGTCACTCATTTCTTTGCCCAATGAGCATGCTCTTCTCTAACAAGGGTGTGTCGGCGGCCATCATCACATTAACCTCAATGAAAACACATCACCTCTAGCTAGAAGGCTAGTTACATCTCCCCGCCGCCAAATCGCCTGGCAGCACGGTACCCGCAGCAGGTTACTTCGACAAGTGCATGAACTGGGATGTCTGCAGCCGACTGGTACGCTCACAAATCGCTCGGAGACGGACTCTTCTGGATCCAGGAGCGATTCTACCAGTCCGACAACCGGGCCAACATCTGGCTGCTCCGCGGCACACACCAGGACGTAGTGATAGACACTGGTCTGGGCTTGAGGAGCTTACCTGACTACATCGACGCCAAGGGGCTGCTCGGCAAAGATCCGCAGAGGAAGAACCCGCTGCTGGCCATCGCCACCCACGCCCACTTCGACCACTCGGGCGGTCTGCATCAGTTCCAACAGGTGGGCGTCCACAGCGCCGAGGTCGATGCCTTGGCCAACGGAGACAACTTCGAGACGGTCACCTGGCTCAGCGACAGGGAGATAGCCGAGGCTCCCAGTCCTGGATGGAGGGCAAGGCACTACAAAGTCAAGGCTGTGCAGCCCACACACATACTGCAGGAGGGTAGGTAGCGGGTGCAGCCTTTGCAGATATGATTTATGGTGGGGGACTGGATCTCTAATCAAACGCCAGGTCGTAAGGTCTAAATGCATTTGCCAATGGATAAGCATCATGGTCGATGCCATCAGACGATATTCAATGGGCTCGGTAGCTATAGTTTGCACATTAGGACCATTTTATCTCCACTGGAGGATTTAACTGCACAATGAATTTGCAGAAGCCCAATAATGACTTGCTGAAGGAATGCAGACACACACACAGCCTACACACATAGAGGCATATAACATGTGCAGTGAAGACAGTGGAGAGGTACAATAAGAGGTGAGAGGTGGTGCTTTACAGGTGTACATGTCATATTACACAACATGAGACGGGCTATGTAAAGAGTGCAGAGATTGGTCTTTTGTCAAAGGGGGGCCCACCCTAAGCAAACTGTGTTGATAGTTTGTGAGATGATATGTGACAAGAAGAAATTATCAGTTTTTTTTGTTGGCCGCTACTATGCTCATTTCTTATCTGCATTTGCAGAGCAGCTCTATTTTAAGCCGTTGTGCTGATGACTTTAGATTCTGTTACTCCCAAGAAAGAAAGAAAAGGAAAATGCAGTGATGGGCCACACTTTTGGAAAGCATCCCAGAGAGTATTAATAACCTCATAGCACTGAATGAGCCATCACCCACTCCGCTGTTAGCAGATTCACACCAAATCAACCACTATACATTAAACTGCCGTTGTATCATCATTTCATGATAGTTGTTGCACAAAGCTTATATCACAAAGGATGTTGCATTTGGAATAAGCAGCTCTGTTTTTTTTAGTATGGACCAAAACTTTACCTACATCTTTAATGTTCTTACAGAGTGTAGTTTCTGCACCACCAGTCAAAACACTGACTTGTTCTGCTGTGTCAGAGCCGCTGCTGCAGTGCAGCTGGAATATCTCATTGCTTGGTGTGTCAGTTTCACCCTCCTGTCACACTGTGCGACTCATACCTGGTCTGGACCAAATCAATGATATACTGAATGTCCTGGACTCTGTACATCATGGTGATATGAGGTGACACGTGGAAAACACAAATATAACCCTGGCTTTATTAGCGCCAGCCAAATCATGAGGAGCATAAGGATTTAGTTTGGATGTAAGTCTGGGAATGGGATGCATATGGATTTGAAGTTACAGATTGTATTGTGCTTGTATGTGTGAGTATGATACTATCTCTCTCTCTCTCTCTCTCTCTCTCTCTCTCTCTCTCTCTCTCTCTCTCTCTCTCTCTCTCTCTCTCTCTCTCTCTCTCTCCTGTCTAGGTGATGTCATTAACCTGGGTGACAGACAGCTGACAGTGCTCCACATGCCTGGTCACTCTCGGGGCAGCATCTGCCTCCACGACCATGACAATAAGTTGCTTTTCAGTGGGGATGTAGTGTATGATGGCGCCATGATTGACTGGCTGCCCTACAGCCACGTCAGTGACTACATCAGCAGTTGTGAGCGGCTGGTGGGGCTGGTGGACAGCGAACAGGTAACAGTGAAACACACCAGAGGGTGGCCTAACCGTTTCACCTCATAGTTCCTCTATCCTGGGTCAGATTAAATGAGCTTTAATGCACAAGATCATCTAAAACATATTAGATTTTTTATCTTATGATGCTTTTGATAGAAGTGTCCATTATATGTACATTAGTTGCTGAGCTGACATTTATTCACTACCCTCGGTGACACTGGGACTTTAGTTTACTGACAACAATGTTTTTCGAGAAAATGTATGTTAATAATGGAAAAAATGCTTAAGTCATTTCCATCTAAATCAAAAGATTTGACAGAATTTATATTCCAGCTGTATGTAATAATCATCCTTAAATCAGAGCTATGTAGCACGTTCTGATGGATACAGATTGTTACCCAGTGAAATGACGCTTGAGTGTGCCCCAACTGATTGAGTTAGGAATTCATGTAGCACGTACTCTACATCATTTTTATAGTTTCTAACAACTGGCAAATTCATTAAACAGGTTGACCAAGTCCTCCCGGGACACTACAACACCTTTGGTGCGAAGCGGCTCCACCGGATTGCATCCGCATACATCAGCAGAGCTGGAACGTGCCCTGCAAAGTTCTCCACATTTGCCTGGAGTACCCTGGCTGGGGTTGCGCTGCGGGCAAGTAACCCACGGAGTGCCTGCTAATGAAAGGGGATCATGGAGCTGGAGGAAGAACAAGTGCACAAAGAAATGTTTTTTAAATATGTAGGACATGAAAGAGGGTGAGGAGGGGAGATGCCCCTTATTTATCTATAACTTGATGTAACATTGTTCATTTACTTATGTAATACAACAGAGATCATATAATTGCCAAACCTTGTGTAAAATGCCCCTATTTGGTTACATAAGTCAATAATCAGCATTATAAGCATACAATATAAAGTATTTATTATTGTGATTCTGTTCTATACTAATGGATATTTATTTCTTGGGTTGAATATGATTAAATGTATGTTTTTTTTATACTTTAAGCAGTTGTGAAATTGCAATAACACAACAATGGTACAACTGTGCACTGCAAACAGAAAGCATGGAGCTTTGGGTTCGCATTTGAAGCAGTCAATATGGCCATAGTATTTCTCTATGCATTTTACAATGCTCAGTGAAGACTCAGTGTCCACTACCTCCTATGTTTATAACAGTGCTTTGTACTATTGACAAATCTAAGGCTTTGCTATTGAAACGTTGACAATAAAGCCTCTGTTCTACCTGCCTTTCTTGATGCTTCTACAAGACAGACAAGCACAGCTTCTATATGGAATTGTATTTCATGTAGACAAAAATTTGGATGTGTGAAGAAACAGTCAGTTGTGAATTCATAAAACATTTATTATAATTAATGTTATATTATTTAAACATGATTTCCACATTTCTTATTTAATGGTTTGCCTTCTAGGACGGCGTACATGCAGAACACAAAGCCTGCTAAACTTGCAAGGTAATAACATTCAATGTTATCTATTCGTAACAGTTAAAGACCTGCACATCATCTGTTAACATCAGGTATCAATATAGCTGCATTTATAACAAAATCAATAATGTAACAAAAGACAAAGAGAGGAGGTTTATTTGTTAACTTATAAAAATTAATTTACAGTAACAAATGCTGTTTTTCAAACATTTGACAGTTTTAATTCTTAGTAAAAATGGTTGTCTGAGTTCTGAGCCCCAAGAGGGAAACTGTTACCACAGTAATCAACAAAGACAGAGAAGAAGAGGCTTTACTACACTGTAAAGCCTCTAATTAACTACATAATTTAAAAAAAACAGGTGGCAAACAAGCTATTTTATTCTTGCTCTTGCTATCATGAAGTAATGGTTGACTGGGTTTTCATACTCAGTTTAATAGAAAGTTACCTAGTATACAGCCACCATAAAATAATTTCTAAGAAATGTTTCTGTGTTGCATAATATTTTATTGGTGGATGTTTCACATTTTATTTCATAATCAGGAACCACTATTCTTAATGGACTCCCACAATACTGCAGTAGGGCAGTGTGACAGAATTATAAGTATGGCTTGGGTTTTCAATAAAACTTAAGCTTTGGTTAATTTCAGTTTATTCTACGGGTTTTTCTACATAGGTAAGGATCTATTTTCCAGTTCTGAAGACAGCCTGCCAATAGTGTGCCCATAAATGTGTAAAGACCAGAGCACAGATTTTTACCCTGAAGAGATCACAGTAATAACCAGTACAGTAAGTATGAGCACTTGCATAAAGTTAAGCTTTCACCAGATTCATTGTTGAAATGATCTCGAGTAGTTCAACATTTTAAGTGTAAGTCAAATCATGCAAAAAAAGCAAAATGGTGCATAGTTATTTTTGCAGAACCACAATGATCATCTGTTGTAAGGATAATTAGATAAGCACACTGAAGTAGATCACAGTACAGACATCGACCCTTCCCTCCACATCTAACAGTTTCTAACATTTGAAAACTCTTGACTGATTATACCTTATGTTCATCTTGCATGTTCGTCCTGCCACATGCTGACTGGCTTTCATAGCATTAACACTGCAAACATTTAATTATAAAATACAGATAGGAAACATCCAGTCTAAATACTGCTAGTGCATTAATAGAAATGACCTTGAATCAATGTCTGAGTGGCCAGGATGGCTGATGCAGAGGACACAACAAAATAATTTCTAGTTTCAGAATTAGAGTCCAAGGACAGACAGTAGGCCTAGTGTGGCGTGTTTATCGATGTCCTTAGCTCTTAGCGTCACTTTCTCCCAAGCAGCATGACCATAATTTCTCAAAGCAAGCAGAGTACCTCCCATTTAGTTTTGGACCATCTTCAAAATTGTGGGAACCCAGCAAAGTGCAGAGTTGCCTGCAGTGATTGTCACCGGTCCTTTGTGTTAGAAGACATTCCAGTTTGTCCAGGACGGTTGTCCATGATCCATCCTCCACCAGGAGGCAGGCTAAAGGCAGCTTATCCTCCTCAGGGCTGTGCATGTGGCATAGCAAATTGTCCGAGGTTGGTTCACACATGTTAAACCAGTTAAACTCTGGTTTAATGAGCACTGGTTCCTTTGACCCAGCATAAAATGTATGTCAGGCAGGACAAGTTCACACCTGACTTTGAAGCCAGTTGCGAGGATCAAGTCTGGCCCTGAGGTTTCTGAGGCTGCGTCGGGCCGGGGAGGGCCTTGAGAAGGGGGCTCCCTCAGATGACTCGGGACTGTGGCTGCCCTCACTGTTGCTGGAGCTGTTGCTGGAGGTGGAGCTGGAGCAGGAGAGCGTGGTCTGTGTGCTGTGCTGTGACCGCGGTGAACGTGAGGAGATGGGGAGTGGGGCGAGCAACGAGGAGGCAGGAGGCTGGCAGGGGCAGTGGAGGGTCCCTCCTCCTCCGTACCCCCTCCCTCGAAGGGTGCTGAGCTTAGCATCCAGCGACAGAGTGCGTGGCCTCAAGCGGGAGGGGGAAGATGACAAGAGAGAGAAGTTTGAAGAAGGCTCGGGCCAGCCACGGTGGTGAGAGCAGGGACTGGTGCTGCAGTGGCTGTCACTGTCTGAGGTTAGGCTTGCATCTGAGGACAGCAGACCCGGCTGTGGGCAGCGGTGAGGGCTCACAGGGCTCCGGGGCAGTCGATGAGGGGTGCAGGGGCTGTGGCCAGAAAGGCGAGAGGTACAGGGACGGGGGCAGCCAGCGCTTTTGGGGTTGCTCTCCTCAAACACAGACATCCAGGTGGGGGAGGCGCCCAGCTGGCTGCGGAGCTCCAGCTCCTGCATCCTCCGAGCCAATATGTCTGACACAGTGCTGCTGAGATCATCAGATGACTCAATAACTGCAGGAGAGATGCAGCAAAACTCATCATTATACTGCTGTATACTGGGTTTGAACCTGTTTTTTCAAATGATTTTAATCTGACACATGGAAATAATTGGTTTGTCTTAAATCTGAGATTTGAGGGTTTTTTTTTATATAATTCCTACCTTTTGGAACATGAATTAGTAATCCAGTCATCACTTGAGATTAACTGAAATATTGTTTCTTACTATTCTTTTCAAATCCTGTCCTGTTTTGCAGAATTTACTCACTTTCAGCCAGATGAGGCTAATCCTGGATTTTGCAGTAAATCCTGGACTGCAACGTTTACCACAACATACTTTTTATGGAGCCCTACTCCTGTTACTTCACCTGTCGTTGTAATAGGACGAGAGCAGAGCACGAATCTCAGCAGACACAGCGTTATCCTGCAGCAGAAGACCCTCACAGGAGGGTGTGGCAAGAGGGGCTGCCAGGGGGGTTAGGAAAACCGAGAGGGAGGTTGGTGAGAGAGAAGGGGTGGAGTGGAATGGAGGTGTGCAACAGGTGGAGTTTTTTAATGTGTTTTGATGGTCATGACGGAAATCGATAAGGGTTGATGTGTGTTTATGAAGGAAATTAATGTTAAGGCGTGTTGAGAGAACAAAAAAAAGATTTGTTCAAGGATAAATAAAATGTACCAGTTAAAATGTACCCGTCATATTTATAGTGAAAGTTGATAAATAATGTGGAGTTGATCATGAATAATGAATGAGACACAAGGAAATAATAAAGAAGGACAAAAGAGACAAAGCCAAGGAGTGATGAATTCAGGACACACAAGGACAATTGAAAAGGACAAAGAGAGGTAGAGAAACAAAGGAGAGTGAGTCAGCGTGTCAGAGATAAGACCCATTCTATCTACAGTACAGATAAGTAAAGCAGAGCGTGAGTTTGAGATATCAGAGAGGAAAATGTAATTGTGACAGCATCTCTCATGCACATTGACCCGAGGAATTAAAGCTACACACAGTCACATGCAATGCAGGCACAGTGCTTTCTTTCCCTGCTCTCCCTTTTATGTTTTCCGCTTATTTTTTCCACGAAAGTGATCAAATATGTTTTTGATTACATATCCACAGTGATATAATCAGGGTCTTACCCATTTCGTGATAGAGTGAGCCCTGTTTTGGTGTGACAGGAGCCGGTTTCCTTGGCGATGGCTGTTCAATTTTCATTAAGTCATCACAGCACTGCTTCCATTGGCCTGTAGTTTGGAGAAAAACTGTTACTTTCAACGCACCACGCAGCATATACAGAAGCATATGTCCTTGAAATGGAAGAAGCTATGGTACTACATGTGAGTGACTGTATGTATATCACACACACGTCCAGTGTTACAGCAAAGCAACTACTTACTCATGTCATAGAAATGTTGCCAAAAGGCCTCCATCCACCGGTGTGTGTCCTCGCGGCTCTCTGTTGTCAGTGTGTGTGTGACCTCCTCACCTCCGTACTGGTTACTGATACAGATATTCTGAACTTTACTGTAAGGGTCTTTCTCTGATGCACGTATTCTGGTCTCCTGAAACACGGGAGCGACAAAGAATACAGTCATCTGCCACAAAATAACTACAATCGGGAATGAATGCCAGTACTCCTGAATGAACACAATTATGTGCTGCAACAAGTCATAATTACGGCAATTGTAATTTAAAGTCCCCGGTGAAAATAAGCCCTCACTAATAAAGCCACTAATTAGCCCTCTTCCAAGCCATTTCCCTTCAGCAATTATCCAACAAAAGGTGCAGACTCCTAATTCCCACCTTCTATTTCAAATATGGCTAGGTTGTTTATGACCACTAGATGGCAGTGTTGTTCCATTCGTAACACTGCTTTCCTTCTTTAGCAGAGCCAGACAACTGACTAACAAAAGGACCATACAGACCTGATCTGCTCTAACTGACTTGGCTTTAGGTCAGCAGTGAGCTCAGGGTCAGAGGCTACAAAAGACTAAATGAGTCACTATGGAAAGAATGAGAAGCCCCACAGGCATCAACTCTCAGACACAGACAGGAAATAAGATGATCAAGAACCTGACTGGCTCACTTTGGTGCCTAGAAAAAAGGAGGGATGGGAGAAATATGATTCCTGATTGGAAGGGGCTCACTGCGGTGTCTTACTGTGTTTGCAAAAGATACTGAACAGGTTTCAATTTGTAATCTTTAAAGCCTTTTATCGAGACATGCCTGTTCTTTTCCAGCCTTGCTGAACATTTACACTGCTACACCTGAAAGCTGAGCAACAGAACCAGTTTTCTACTGTTGGCTTGTGAGCAACTCTACTGGGGCAACTGAGGGCTAAGTGTCTTGCTCAAGGGCACCTTAATGGTAGTTACTGAGGGAATAGCTCATTTCTTATTTACTTTTTTGGCTCAGTCTACCAGCAGGCTCGAGATGCAAACTGCCAGCAATCCACAAGCCCAATTCCTTACAATCTAGGCAACCAATGCCTTAGGCGTTACCAAAAACAACACAACTGTATGGGTTCTATAAGGTCAGATCAACCTCTGGAGACAGTGTTTTACTCTATTCCAGAAAGTTTCTCCGTTTTCCTGTGATTCCTTTGCTGACCTTGTTGATGGCAATGGTGAAAGCTGGCTCAACGTTAACCTCCACGTCTTCTTGCCGGTGGTAGCAGTAAAGGCTTGTTCCTTTTAGAACACCGTACACTTTTGTCCAACTCTGAGGGTCGCCTCCCAACTGCTGCGAGGTAGAGAAAAAGATCAGTCAAGTGTGGAGTAAAAGACAGGGAAAGAAACGGAGGAGAAAAGGACAGAAATAAACCAGGAAAAAAGCTAAAAACTATAGAAAACCCTGAGGGGAATAGTATCTCACACACACACACGCACACACACACACCTGCCAACTTACCTTAACTTTTAAACATCCACTCATCATCTGTTGGGTCATACAATGAGGTTGAGCTGCGAGGCGGCAACACATACTGCCATAGAGCGGCAGCCAATAAGAACACTCTTCTACAGGGAGAGAGAGAGAGATGAATGGGCAAAAATAAACATCATTAATAAATAAAAATATTCCCACATGACATTCAAAATTCACACACAAACATGTATAGTCATATGCATCCACACACAGAGACACACACACACACACACACTTCTTCCCCATGTCATACTGCGCCCTTTAATACAAAAAACAAGGCACAGGAGTATAAAAGATTGGCAGCTGCAGGGACTGTCATGAAGTGCAGCAATGAAACTTTACAGCAGGCTGAAGGGCCAATGAATAAAACACCAGGGGCCTGTGTGGCTGAGGTGCAGGGCCCTTGTTAGCCCCCATTATTACAGCTTTACACAGCAGTCACCTCACTGGCACAGCCGTTATTACTGTGACCTTGACAATGGCTGTCTGTCAGAGAAAATGGGAGGACAGAGAGGAAGGGGAAGAAGGAGGGGGCGGGGGAGGAGGGGAGAAGATGCACAGTACGCTCGGTTTAAGGGAAATTATTAGAATGCAGGAAGGAGAAGTAACACAGCGATGAGTGTGAGAAGGACAAAAAAACAGACAGATGGCTGATTTGGCAGAGGAAAGAAAAAGATGCTGAGGAGACAGATTGATGAAGGCTGCCACTCACCGTTGCCTGAGATGGTGAGGTCATGGGTGCGAAAGCTGTCCTGGACATGTGACAGTGACAGAGTGGTATGAGCTAAGAGGTGGTACTTAGGGCCCCTGTCAACACACAAGAGAGGGGATAGAAATGTATTCTGTGTTTGAGCATACATGTTTATAGTAAAAAATGTCTCCATAAATATGCCTACCTGCACTCTTATGTTATTTCTCTTTCTATTCAACATCTATAGTATATGCTATAAAATGTAAACTAACCAATATTTTAAACAAAACTCACGGTACAGAAGGAACTGGCAGCAAAAGAGGAGCTGCCCCTCCATTGCTAATAGGACTACATGGTCCAGGCTCCATGGCTGCCCGGAGCTTCTTCCCAGCTGAACGCCCCAGCGAGGAGCTCAGTTTACTGGCTAGTTTCCTTGGCGTGCTCCCTGCTGAGTAGTCGTCTTCCGAGCAGCAGCTGTACAGCTCAACACGCAGCTCAAAACCCGGGCTGGCTTCATTACTGCAAAAGGAAGCATACATGATGAACATGATGAGTTTTTTTGTGAGTATTACTGTTTATGTGGCTATTTGTTTAGAGTGCAGACAGATGACTTACAATATGATGGTGTTGTCAAAGCAAATATCGGTGAGTGTCCGGTCCACTATCACCATGTCTGTGTCAAAGATCTCTCCTCCCAGCTGCAGCAGGCAGAATACTGCACACCGATGAAGCTCTACAAAGGACAAGGTGGAAAGGCAGAACAAAAGAGAAAGATAGTCACATTTATGAGACATCTCAACAGCTTTCATTCAATTGCATCACTTAAAAACACATTTTCAGCTGCAAAACAGAATCACCTGCAACCTCCAAGATGCATGTAAGTGTTTTGACAAAGTGCTGAGGCCAGAGGCTAGAGAGGGAATCTGACCTGAGTAGTTAATGTTTGAAAGAAGATCAGCCCCAGATCCACCTGTCTGACAAGCACTTTTACTGTTGTTAGTTTCAGTTCAGCAATCTCAATGGCCAGCTGTGCTAAGAATTCCTATGATGCATTGTTGGGGTTGAAACTAAAGCACAATGATCTTTAATGCTGCAGTAGCCAAAGAGAGCTGGTTAACAACTCTTGCCTTCTATAACATTACGGAGGAACTATCTGAGGGAATACACATGCACTGTAAAGAAGCTGTAATACCCTTTTTTGGCATGCTTCACTATGATTATGGGTAATAATGTGAATCCTTGTGCTGAAACGCAACTCTATCATATCGATAATAACAGTGAGAAATGTATTTAAGAAATAGTACCTTGGGTATCATTGTTGTCATATAAATAGTGTGACCCCTGATGGTCTACTATCATATCATTTGTTTTTGTTTTCTTCTACTGCACCACCAAATCCAATAATTTCACCACATCGCATTCAAATTCTGAGGCTTCAAAGGCTGAGAGAGGTGGTCTTCTCCCCCTTACGTGCTTGCTGTTTATGGCGCATTGGCACTTAATATTCAAACTTATTATTCCAAGTATGAGCTCAACACTCAAACCCTTAAAAGTTGATTGGACATATGAGAGAGGAACATGGTTTACTCCTCCTTGCCTCCTGGGCTCAGTTTGTATGTTTCAGTGTGCTTAATGACCTTGACTAACAGCCTCATTAAGCTTTGTTAAGAGGCTACTACCTGTCTCTTGAGTTCATTTATATGCACGGGTCATGCAGATTAATTCCATTCAACATGCCAAGGGGGAGAATGACCACTGACACGGTTTTAATGACTGCACGGGGGTTAACCCACATTGACTCTATCAAGAGGAGGTGGGATAACAAATAGTCAATGTAATGAATACCATAGTTATATTTTCAGTGCACCATTGAATTCTGAAATGCCATAAAAAACATTTAAATATGACCTGGTTCACAGTAATATTCCACAGACGTCTTTAAATGCACAACAGATGTCATTTGTTTTCATTAGTAGTAGGGCAGTATTCTCTACCCTACTAATAATGACCCAATTCAGTGCCTGTGTGCTGCTGCTTCTCAGAGCCAAGAGGCAAAGCCAGCAGAACAGTGGGTCAGGTTGTGCTGCCAGGAGTTTCTCACGTCTAAAAAAATCAGTTCCTGTAAAATACCGAGGTATCTGGTAAAGCTGCAACAGATTGTAATGATCAGCTCCAGGAACTTTGCTACAGACGCTGGATAGAGTAGAAACAATGTAATGTACACGAAAAAAAAAAGTCCACATCAGTGTTTCACCCTCTAGCCAATGATAAAAGGTGATTTTTGTTCTTTAGTCATGACGAACCCCCCTCACTCTCCCCTTTGATTAGACAAAGCTTTCACGCACATTCAACATCTTTGAATTAACCATTTCATAAGTGTGTGAAGTCACATACCACATTCCCTCAGAGGCAAATCATTAATAAATCCTACAGGCATAAATCATTAATAACCCATCAATGAACTTCTTCACACGCATAGAGAGGTGGCTCCTTACCTCCTTTGTTCTTGAAGTACTCTGTGTCTTTCCACATGAGAGGGATCCGAAGATCTGTAACGACAACAGACAGGGGATTAGACCACAAAAATGTTAATCACCCTGTCTAACTGATATGTGTGTATCTGTATGTGTGCCTCCCTACCCATGTTACTTTCAGTGACTGGCTAAAGTATCCACAGCTAATTACTGACTGTGTGTGTGTGTGTGTGTCTGCATGCGTGTGTGTAGCAAGCTCTTCATTTGGGTACTGGACATGCAGCAGTGCCCCCATGACCCTCCACCCACAAACCCAAACACACACATGCTCCCAGTCTCACATCTCATTAATATTTATTTTTTACTTTCTCATCATTGTCTAAAAAACCCACAAAATGTTCCCTTTTTACCTTGTTCCACTCATCTCGTTTTCATAAAAACACATTTCTCCTACAAAACACACACATCCAGACATTCAGACAAGGTTTTACTTGCCTGAGATGGCCACTTTTCCTTTGCAAGGGAGTCGGTCGTCCATTGGTCCTGCATCCGACGACCTCCGCGTGACCTTCTGCATGACCTGAGCCTCCTTCATCCTCTGCAGCTCCGACATGTAGGCCATGATACGAGTGCTACAGGTCTGCAGGCTCTTAGCCGCCTCTAACGCCTGGTCTTTCTGGGAGCAGGCGGCCAGCAGCTTGCAGGCCCCATCTCGCATCCGGATCTCATGGTCAATCTTCTTCTGGATGTCACTGTCCTGCAAGGATAACGGATGGTGGTGGAGAGAAGGGAAAAAAGAGATTTTAAGGGAAATTACATATAATGACACATTTAAAAGAATCTTGTCTATGGCAAATGGAGGAAGACATTAAAAATGTGCAAGGGGTGAGTTGATTGAGGTAGAGAATGGGCATGACTTCTCTAACAGATAGTGATACAAAGACGAGTATTTTTGGAAAGAATAGGAGAAAAGAAGAAGACATCAAGAAAGTCGATGTCTGCAGTAGATTACATGTCTCTTGTGGATACATTAGTGAGGTGTGTCTCTGAAAGCACTCAGAAATCTGTGTTCAGTGGTGTGTGTGTGGTGGCACGGACAATATTCAAACACGTCCTTTCGCCCTTTTACTGAGGAGCCCCCCCCCCCCGCTGAGCAGACATGTAGATGCTGAATCATTTAGTGCAAACTTATTCACTACATACACACACAAAGAGAGAGGAAGCAGCACATCTGACATGAGAAAATAAAGAACAAAGTAGACAGTGTTTGAAAGAACTAACGTTTGAGGTGAGAGGGATGAGAGAGCACAATGGGACCCAGGAATCAAACAAAGACCAAGGAAAAGCAAAGCCGGGTTGACCTTGAGTGTTAGTGCCATAAAATGCATAACGATGGACGATGCGTCTCCACTTCCTCCCGCTGTAGAAAAATGAAGACAAAATATCCCGGATACAAGAGCTGCTATGTTGCGCTGGTGACGTCATTTGGAGCCAAAGTCTGCGCAGTAGTGATCGGGGTTGGATTCACAGTATCTAGGTCCCGCCCATAAACCCGGCCGACTCAATCGTGAGCTGGGCTCAGCTGTCAATCATGATGTGAAACCCCCTTTTTATAGCATCAAATAACTAATTAAGACCAAAGAGCTGAAAAATGAACACTGGTACATACATCAGCATGATAAGAGCTACCTAAAATGACAGGGGCCGGGATTTATGACCTATACTGCAGCCAGCCACCAGGATGCGATCGGAATGTTTTGGCTTCACTTTTGGGAAGCTGTCATGTTGTCCATCTTTAGATACAGGCTACGATTAGTGCCAGTGCTCTTTTTCAAGCTAAAGCACCTTTAAATCATGCATTTTCACATCAATTGCTTCGATCCAGGGAATATTGATCAGTAAGGCCACCTTTAAAGAACTGGTTAAACAAATTAGGAAAACATTTACTTTGTGCTTATAATGAATGAACGAATGCCATGCAACACCTGCTGGAGTAAGTGTATGTGAAAGTGTGTGTGTGTGTGTGTGTGTGTGTGTGCTCATCCTCTTCAGGCATACATTAACAAGCTCACGCTCTCCCCTCAAATAATCTCTAATGCTCCCTTTGCCCTTCTTTTCCCACCCCTCTCTCTGCCTGATAAATGCACCATCTCCTCCTGTACTCCGATATTTCTCATTTATCTTCCCTCTCTCTGCCTGATTCTTATGAATTTTTTATTTTTTTTTTATTTAAGCTTTTATACTTTCACTGCTCATTTTCTTCCGCCTTCTCATCCGTTCCACTTCACTGTCCTCAAATGGCTTTTCTTTCTTCTTCTCCACGCCCTCTTTCTCCTTTCTACCTGTCTTTCTGTCCATATTGGGACACAGATTCTCTCTTGCACTTCAAAATTAGGTTTCTGATTAAGCACTACATTTAAAAAACTAAGCGTCTTGGCATAGAACAGACTTATTCTGTGTGGTAGTGAAAGCTACAGTAACTGTAAATCACACATACGATCCAACTACACCGTCTGTAAACCAAACCACCAAATCATTAAAACACGGTCAGTAATAGTCCGTCATGCATTACAGTATCACTTACTACAATTACATGATATAACCTTAAAAGGGACAGAGGTGATTTCTCGTCAGAAACACTGACAGAGCAAATAATTATCAGACAAAATGAGAGCATGACTGAGTGTATTTATGCTGATGAAGATAATAATCAGTCTAGAGTCGTGTAAAATCCACACCTTGGACGTTGAACACAATGTAGCTGCACAAGTAAGCCTGTCATTAAATAAACACTTTCACTGACTGAAAACCAATTATAGTACTCTTGACTGTGAAAGGAAGGAGACTGAATTACAGCAATAGTATAAACATTGATATCAGTTAACTACAGGGTGTCTGGGAGGTACAAGTGGAGAATTCAATTTTGGAGGTCAAGTGTCATTTTAACGGAGAAAAACAGAGGAGGAAAGTGAACATCCAAGCCTCCATTTATGTTTTTGATTTTTATACAGTGAATTCTTAACTGATCATTTATGAGAGACACTTAAAATACAGCAAGTAACATAACATAGAGTAACATATGCATATTTCCTCAATCACCAATATTATAATAATGAGCACAAGGTTTGAAACTCCTGAGCCCAGACAACTAACGTGTTATCTGCTGTTTGTCGACTCTACATCTTTAATACTAAAGTCCTCCTTCCAGGGAAGACAGACAGTATTCAGAGCTGAAACAATTACTTGATAAATCGATTAGTTGATCGATGACAACTTTGTTAATCAATTAACCGTCAACTCAAATGTTAATATCGGCTGTTTTTCGCTCTTTCAAAAAAACAAACAAGTTGAATACACCACTTTGGACTTGATGGAAATGTGTCATTGCTTTTGGCATTTAATAGATCAAGCCATTAGCTGGTTTGTTGAAATAATTATCGGTATATTATTCGATCAGAACAAAACCATTAGTTGTAAGCAATACACATAACCAAACTATGAAATTTGAACTGAGGATAAAGAGAGACGAGAGAAAGCCCAGTTCAGGCTGTGACCAAATGTCCTTGTCAATGGTAACACTGCAAACCGTGCTCCATGCACCACTGAGCCGGAGCTAGCCAGCAAGCTTTGAAGGAATGCACACACACACACACACACACACACACACACACACACACACACACACACAGAGTAAAGGAGCTGTCACTACAGTCCAGTTCTGTGCAGCGGGTCTTAGACTGACCTGCTAGGAGGAGGTCCTGTATTTATAGCAGCTAAATTAACGGGCTTCTCCTTCTGGGGATCTCAGAATAGAAGATGAGCAGCCTAGATCTAACTCTAATCCACGTGTCTGGCTGTATGTCGAGCTAACAACAGTACAACATACTGACATAAACACTCACAGATGGGAAGTAAGAGATAAACACACCAAACAACACCCATGCTTACAGGCTTATGCACAAGCAAGAACAGGCAGAACTAATGTCTGGAGTGGATAAAACTAATTTTCTTTTCATAAGCATTTAAGAAATGCTCACAGACACACATAAATACAACCATGCACATTGTCACAGTGATTCCCACAAACAGTCTCTTCAGAGTAGCAGGTGTTAGACCAGTGGGCATTGCCAGAGAGGCTGCCTGCCTGTGATGGTGGCCGTGTGGACAGCAGCCAGATAGAGGGTGAAGCAAGGGTGGATGGGCATCAGGGATGCAGTACATGTTGGGTATCAAGCAGGGACACAGAGGGGAGGTGGTGCTGTCAAAGAAAACAAGGGGGGAACTTGAGGAAAGGAGTAGAGAGGAGGGAGAGCGAGAACAAAGGAGGAGATATGAGGTTGACAGGGCGAAAGGTCTGGGTGGACTGTGAGAGGCAGTTGAGAGAAAAAAAGAGATAAGAGAGGGTACTGCAAGTGGGAAAAAAAGAAAAAGATAGCGCTGAATGTCAAGAGACAAACAGGGTATAGGGTGAGGGGATGAGGAGGGAGGGATGGTGAGGATGACAAGCAAGAGGGAGGCAGATCAAGGTGCGGGAGAAGGTAAGAATGATGGGATAAACACAGACAGTGGTGGCAAAAGCGAGGTGGCAATCAGGAAATTCAGAGAGATTTGGCAACAGGAAGAGAGGTGGTGAGTTCTATATGAGCACATTTTTTGCCAAGGTAATGAAGCATGAAGCTCTGTAAATGAGTAGGCATGAAAACAATTGGGAGAAATAGTGTCTTTGTCTGAGAGGAAACAAAGACAAGTGTGTCTCTCCAGAACCTGACAGTTGTACTAAAGCTAAAAACAGAAAACGTCATAATTACTTGTTACCAATTAACTTAAAAGAGAGTTATGACATAATTTAGATCAACTGAATATTAAGTTTTCATGCTGAGTCATAAATATGGTAGAGCAGCTTGGCCATTAATCACAGTGCTGGTGATTCAATTCCTGTCCACAACCAATGTGTGTGTATATAAAAAAAAAGTTGCTTTGGATAAAAACGTTTCAAATGAATGTAAGCAATAATGTAATGAATGTAATGATTATGTTTTCAATAATCACAGTCTTAGTAATGGTAAAACAATATTTGCCTCAAACCACAATATACAGTATTTTGAAAGGATCACTGTGGGACACACACAGTATATGCATAATGCCAATGTAACCTTTCAGCAGGTCATTTGATGCCTCAGTAGATACCAGATGGTCACTTCCTCTGTCACCTCTCTGTCCCCGTCTGGCTGTGTGTGTTGATCCTCACTTGTGTGTCTGTGGGTGTGAGCTCAGAAACCCCATAACACACACCTACACAAACATGTGCATGCTGGTTGGGGATTTGACACCACTGCAGATGGTGTGTAATGGTTTGTTTATGATGTGTTGTTCTGCATGAATAAGCTTTCCTGTTTAGATCACTGACCCTTGACCTCTGACCTCGGTCCCTGAGAAGACCAGACGACTGCAGTTACAGCATGGGGTTAGGTTTAACACACAAATGAGTACTGGAAACGGAGAGAAACAACACCGTTTGCTTTGTACAACAGCCATATTAATTCAAACCACTTGGGAATATAAGTCACAGAGGGGAGGAGGATGAGTTATTACTTAATTGGGTTTAAATTTCCGAACAAAATGAATCACATTAATAACTGTGAAATGCTGCAACTAATTTTAGAGCTAAAAATAAAAAAAAGCATATTTTCACCAGCATGTTTTTAGCCATGCAAGCACCATGGCTCTATGGATGGCAAATTTGTCCGTTGTCTGTTGGTTGGTCCATCACTTGGTCGAGACTGAAATATCTCAACAACTATTGGATGGATTGCCATGAAATTTGGTAGAGACATGCACGTTCCCTCTCAGAATGAATTGTAATCACTTTGCTGATCCCCTGACATTTCATATATTGCCGTCATCATGTCCATTGTTCAATTTGTCCAATACTTTGGTTTTAGACTAAATACTTTGTAAAACTAATGACATTCCGTTCAGCCTCTGCTGTACTTTGTGTTTATTGGTAATTGGCAAGTGTTAGCATGTTAAATTAAGATGGTAAACATGTAAACACTATACCTGCTAAACATCAGCATGTTGCACTAGCATGTGCACAATAATATGCTGCACATATGAAACATTTAGCAGACATTTAACATCAGTATCGATAGTAGTTTCTTCTTTGTGACTCTGAATTTGTTTTCTTTGTGGACAGACAAGACGCCAAAGCTGACTGGCCCAGTACAAAAGCTGGGTGGACAGACAGAGTGAAAGAGGCTGATAGAAAAGATAGAGGCAAGAGGACAACAGTGGAGCATCCCAACAGCAGGACTAAAACACACTCAGAAAGTGGGCAAATAGTCAAATACTCATTCACACACACAAAAACAGACAAGCACATAAACATATAAACCCACACAGTCGAAAGACCATGCACAATCTGTCAATCTTCATGGCCACAGACATGAAGATTGACACAAATGTGCTCTGTCTCTATTTCACACACACAAACATAACCAAGAATTGCAAATTCCTGACCACACCCATACGTTGGGACTTCACTGACCAAACTGCTGGCTTTCAATTAGCCAGCCACAACTATGTGCCTCGCCTTCCTCTCCACCCTCTTCCGCTACTTTCCCTCATGCTCACTCACCCTCTTCCCCTCTTCCTCTCCCACACCCAGAGCACGGCTGCAGTTAATGATGGAGGGAGCGGTTGAGAGGGCAAGAAAGAGTAGAAGATAAATCAAGAGAGAAAAAATGCAATGGCAAATTAGCTGAGAGAGGGTTGTATGAGAGAAAATGAAAAGTGAGAATGAAGATACAAGTAGAATATAGGGAGAGTGGGAAGAAGGGATAGAATATGGTAGAATGGATGAAATGGAGTGGGGTGTGAATTGCTGGGATGTTGGAAGAGGAAGTCACAATTGCAGACTGTCAGTAACACACAACACATGTCACTATCATACTCATGCCCACAGACACATACCAAATTATACATCAAGTGCAATACGTACAATCGTACACATGTACAATGATTTACAAAACTCATAGCCTGGAGATTAGGAGAAAACAGAAAAAAATCCCAAACCAAACCCAAACGTCTCAAAAACAATGGTCCGATTCACCAAACAACATCCCTACAGTGTTTCAGACTCCAGCTGCTACTGAACTGGTTGGCTGCTGGTCATGGAAGAGAGAGAGGAGGAGGGAGAAAAACAGTAACCGGGTGGAGTGTTTGCATTCGCCTTTAACGACAGTAAAGCAGGCTACAAAGCAGTCCAAGTCTGTTCAGTGCCAGGACACACTTAACACACACACACACACACACACACACACACTCCCAGTGTGTGTGTGCCTGTGTACCCTGGTCTAGGTGCCAACATGCTGATGTCATTATTGAGGTGATTGCTAAAGAATTGGTTGCTAACAGTGGACCAAGTCGCCCTTATAGCTGGAACACTGAACTCTCCCTCCTCCCGACAGCTTATGCATTCAATTAATCACTGACAATAGAGACTGTTTGAGCTCTGCTTGCATAGAAACCTATGTGTGTATCTGTAAGTGCTTGTCCACATGTGCTTGTGTGTGCGAGCGTGTCCAAATGACTTTGCAGCCAGCTGTTCTCACACAAAGGCAGTGTGTTTCGATGCAGCTGGGTCATAGCACACACAGGGCGGAGTCGGCGCAGAAAGTGCTAAAGAGAGAAATAATATGCACGCGTCTGTGTCCTAAATCATGTTTTATGTGCACGCAGGAGGTAACGGAATATGCCAGTGTACGCAAACAAGTGCATGCCAGTGAATCAGTGCATAGTTGTTCTGTGTGTGCACTTTGTACTTGCAAGTGCATTTGTTTCTTTGGCTGCTGGCCCTAAGGAAAGCAGAAGTGGCATGAATTTAAAGCTATAAAACTAATTTGTGTAGAGCTGCGAGAGAGCACAGGGAGCTTAGAGTCTGCCAAGCAGTGATCACTTCAGCAATTTATAGGCACACTAAAGCTTGATGGCTCTTACACAGCTATGCAGAGTCTGCATTATCATATACTGTAGTAGCACAGTGGGAGCTGGGAGAAGCAGCAGGCACGCAAACCAAACTGCACAGTCATTTGAAGGCAATGTATAGGTGATAACAGGACGTGTGTGAGCACCTGTGTGTGTGTTAGTACTGTATATTTACTGTATGACTGTGTGTGGTCTTTCAGTATATAACTAACAGGCCTACAGAGTACAGATTTATGAAACGCTGTGTACAGGTTCCAGACCAAACTCATAAATAACTGTGGACTGGGGGAAAAAAGGTATACATTCAACCTGCAGGGTAGTTTATTATGAGTACCAAGAGTAAAAAAGCACTAATAACATCACGACCCCCCTCCTTTTCCTCTTCCATCTTGCCTCTAAGAGGACCAGGTGGAACATACTGGGCTGCATTCAAAACACAAAATAATACTATGATCAGATATAATAAACTGCAGTAAATCCTCTCTGACTTTCAGAGATGATTCTAAAAGAAGCACAACAAAATGTTTTTTACTCTTTGAGGAGCCAAACAGACCATAAAAGGTTTGAATCGCTGCTCACAAAACTTGGAAATGTGATGGTAATAAATGTATTCTGGAGCAGTTCTGCCATAGTTTTGTATGTTTCACAGCTCTAAAGTGAAGAAAAGACAATCGACAGTTCCTGATGAGAAAGGAGACAGAGAAGGGACAAGAGTTGTCGCCAAGGAGCTTCATTTTCCAGTCAAACAGTAATAGAGGAACCCTAATGAGAGTAATTGGCATTCTGGACTGTCAGGGGCCTGCGAGAAACAATTAATAAATTAAGAAACACACACACACAGCAATACTGTAACCTTGTCGGTGAACTTTACTGGCAAAGTCAGTGTTGTAGACTGCAGGCCTGGAACACAGCTACCGACTTTTATACAAGTTGATACATTATTATTAACTGATTAGCCGGCTTTTCCTGTAAGCCAGAAGTCCATACAGAGAAAGGAGAGGAGAGTTTAGGAAAGGAACTGGTATGAAGCAGGTCTTCCTAAGCCCCTGATCAAAGACTGCTGTGATTTCACTTAGTGAGAGCACTCTGCTAGCACATCCCTAAGTGGGGAGATAGCGTAAAGGGGATTTAATCACAATTAAAAGATACACATGAGGCAAAAAGGCACTGATCTGACAATGTAATCCACTCTGTGCTGGAATATTTCCACATGTTGTTACAGCCCGTTCTTTCTCTAACACATCAAATTACTGTTTGAAGAGAAGTGTTAAGTCTGTGTACGGAAGTTGGCTGTGTGTGTGTTATCGGTTAAACTGATAGGGCAGTAAGGGGCTGGGGCAGGGCGGGGTATGTGGCCCAACACTTTCTCTTAAAAGAAAAAAACTAAACTCATTTTACTCTCCAAAAAACCTCAGTGTGTGTCAAAGTGTCATGGTGACTGGCAGCTCTCAGTATGATATGTCAACTCATACGTCGGGTCAACATGGGGGACGCTGCCAGGGGAGGAGTAGGAAACCACGACGGGCCTTGGATTGGATCTCTGCCATGTATCCAGGCTGGCCAACGGAACCTTTTGCAGTCTTTGCCTGTGACCGATCAACTGTATCACATGACTGGTTGTGTATTTTACAGGAGTCCTCCATACAGCACGGATAAATGAGCAATAAACTGAAATGAAATGCAATGGGTATACTAGTGTTGCAGTGCTCACAGCATAGTATTCCTCTGCAAAAATTCCAAATAAATTTGTTGGGGCGGCTGTGGCTTGTCCACCAATTGGAAGGTTGGCGGTTTGATTCCGGCTTCCCCCAGGCCACGTGTTGAAGTGTCAATGAGCAAGGTACTGAACCCCAAATTGCTCCCTAGGGCTGTGCCTTCGGTGTGTGAGTATGTTAGATTACATTGTACTGATGTGCAGTTAGCCATCCTGCCATCAGTGTATGAATGGGGTGAATGTGATATGTAGTGTGAAAGCGCTTTGAGTAGTCAGAAGACTAGAAACGCGCAATACAAGTACAGTCCATTTACCATTTAGTGATGGCATTAACATCAACAAATCCAGTCAACATGAACCTCTGCAGAACAAACATTTTGACAAAACAGTCACTTTCTTCAGTATGTTACCTTTTATATCTCTTCTTCCTTTTCATGTCAACTATCACTCTAGCAAAATTAGGTGTTTTCCTTTTACAATGAAACCCTTCAAACGGGCAATGAAATGGAAACAAGTCGCTAGATGTATGAGAAAGTTGTAATAGGGTGGAGTGTTGTTGGAGTGGGAAGATAGGGACAGACAAATGGCAGATGAGGAACAGCTAAAAAAAAGGGACAAAGG
Organism: Coreoperca whiteheadi; assembly: GCA_011952105.1. Lineage (NCBI taxonomy): Eukaryota > Metazoa > Chordata > Actinopteri > Centrarchiformes > Sinipercidae > Coreoperca > Coreoperca whiteheadi. The sequence continues at coordinate 19,945,748 of CM022476.1, forward strand.
GAGGGTGTAGAGGGCAAGAGGTCACAGTGCCACAGTTTCCCAAAGGAGAGTGGCATCCCTGCTGACTCCCGTACCATTAAGCTCCTTTTAATCCTAAGCGGTGTGAGGGATGGCTAGTTATCTCACACCACACACCCATCCTAACACTTGATGTGCAACACACTGTAACACATTTCTAAAGCTCTCATTAGTTGACTTTTGCAAATAAGCACACCCAACCCCCCCCGCCGATGAACAGTTCCAACAGCCTGACACAATTTCAGTGACACACACACAATGCTTGCCTCAGTAATCCCAGGCTTTCCTCCTTGTCTGAATCAGGATGAGGAAATCGGGGCTAATTAGCTCAGCCAGCCTAACTAGCATTTAAGCCTGCCAAACTCTCCTCCCTGTTGTCTTTTACCTCTGCTCTCTTTCCTACACTACAGACCCATGCAGAGAGGTGCAGATAAGTGTGGGGCTAAGACCATATTAATGCGCATAAATCTGAAAATGCATTATTCTTTTCAGTTTAAGGCTTCTTTTCACTTTCAAAAGCACAGTTTAAACTGGGTAGAACACTTGCAGTGTAACAAAGATGGGTAAAACAGTGCTTTTATAAAATCCAAACATGATTGTCATGCGACCTAAAACATAAACAATCCTAAATATATCCAACTCCTCTGCTAACCATATGGTTTTGTTGTTTGCCTGCTGCCATTAAACTTGAGAGGAGGAGGAAGAAGAGACTTTAAATGTATTTTTCTTTGTTTTGGCATTGAAGTTAGGACTTTTGACAACATTTTCAGAATTTTCTGATTTTTTTTGTTTGAATGGAAAGCTCAGCCCATACAGATGTATGCATCTTATTTTAATTAAACCGAATAAAAGCGTCTAATTAGCTTTTCGAGCCAATAGCTTTTTGAGTGGCAGCATCACTAGCAAGGTATTTATACCCTGTAAGCAGACAGATGGTTCGTATATACAGTATATTCATACTGTGTGTGTCCACTATTCTCTCTACTTATCTTCTCTCCACTCTCCTGGAATATGCCACAATTCAATTATGCTTATTAGAACTTGGGCATTATAGAGGTAAAAGTAATCAGACAATGTTGTTTACAGCTTCTACTGTCTTAATCAATAATGGGATATTGTAATCCATTTAAATGTAGTAATTTTCTCTGCCCGTCTCTTATATTCAGTGGGCTTTCTCTGAGCCCCATTTCTAGCTAAGAGCACTGTAGTTGAAGCTGCTTTTTATCACTTTCTATTATTCATCACTGTTGCTACTGTTGCCTTATTTAGACTATATGGCCACATGCGTGTATATAATCACATGCGCTCCCTCCGCGTGAGATCTGTTGGAGGGGAGGTGAGGTTTTACTCGGGCATGGAGGTGTACAAGACAGAGACAGACAATAACAAGGCAGCAGACACTTTGTGGTAACAAGACAACACACTGCTTTTTTGTACAGCTTTAAGGCCTTGTGGTATGCCATTATTTAATGGCTGCTTAAGACCTGAGGAATATTGCTATCACAGGATAATAAAAGTAGTATTTGTTTCACTGCCGTGATTAATGAGTCCTTTTAATGTCATAGGGAACACATGTAAGGCGAGATCCACTCACAGTCCCTGACTCTGTCACTTTGGTTCCACCCTTCTGCCACTTCACAGCACTTACAGCCTGCTCTGGTTACTAATGGTCCACATTAACCCTTGGAGTCTGTGCGTGTGTGTGTACAAGCATGTGTGTCAGTTCAGTGAGAGACAGTGAGAAAATGAGTTAGGGAATGTGAGGACGAGGATAAGGGCAACTGAGGTTTGTGAAGCGAAAGGAACAAGAAACGGAATACAATTAATTGCAGAAAGTATGTATGCGAGTGTGTGCGTGTGCTTCTTATCGCCATCCTCCAGAACAACTCTAACAGATTGTGGGATCCACATTTACATACACGCACACAAACTGATGGAACACTTAAAACTTCTACACCCTCATTTACTCCACCACCTATCTACACACTGACACTGCACAAACAGACACTAGTTCAACAAAAAACATTATTCAGCTACAACAGAACAATGCACAGCCTTATCTGCTGACATGTAAATCTACCATAAGCAGGTTGACATGAACATGAGTCTGGGTCTCACATGGTCTTACACTACAATTCAAAGTGAACCCCATTTGTCTTTCCTGCTTCTGTCTGTGAGGAAATTAGTACAAAGCATTCATCTACACACAGGATAGATAAACCAGGGCCTTTCATTAAATACCTCCATAAACACAGCAGTGTGTAAATGTTGCAATGAAATTTATTTTTCTTTGTGCTGTAAGGTATATTAATAATTTAAATTGTATGTGGGCCTTGGTTTTAATTGAAAGAGGTTCACATTCCCCTGTAGGTTTAGCTTTTCAACCCAGAAATATTTAAAAAAGAAGGGCTAAAGAGTTCATATTATTCTTGTCTTTGACATTTCTAATTTAAAGAAGATAAGTATGCTTTTAAAATATGGCCAAGTCAGTTTAAAAATATCAGAACTGGGCCTTATGGGTCATGTTTTCCCAGTGTCGAACAAAACAGAGGTCTGACAGTCACTGTTGCTCAGTGTGGGGGTATTTACGGAGGCTCTACTTCAGTCAGCCTACAGACATATGCGCACACACAGAGATAAATAAACGCTGGTGAATAAGTTTCATTGTTGTCGTTCAGCAGCAGACCATTCGGGAGTCAAGCATTAACTGTGCACTTCATCCCTTTCAGATTCTCTTGCTATGCAAATCCATGAACTATTTTGTGTCCTCTGTCTTCGCTGTCTGCAACATCTAAGGCCAACCCACAGTGAGGTACCATGTGAGCGGCATGATGTGTGCAAGGAAATAATGCGTATGTGTGTGTGTGAGAGAGAGGGAGTGTAGAGCTGTATCAATGATATTATTATGATCGATTCTATGCGGCCATGCCAGCATTTAATCAGATGGCCATGGGAGAGAGATAAAGAGTAGCATAGATGGATTATCAGTTAGATCTCCACAGACCTAGAAAGTGTGTGTCTGTTTGTTTGTGTCTATGCACACATTTTGAGGCTTCGCTCATATCAGCAACACAAGAGCAATTCCGCTAAACAAACATAACCTAATCATGGATTGGCAGCACAGATGCAGTGTAAAATGAAGGAAAACTTGCGCGCACACACACACACACACACACACACAGACACACACAACAGGTAGCTGGTATTGGACAGCCTGTCAAACAGCGCTGTATAAATGACTGACAGCTCAGCATCTGCTTGCACAGATAGACATGACAGATAGACGTGGACCAGGTCTGATTGTGATCTGCATTAGCTGCTTGTCCGATTATCTGTCCATGGGACTGAGCTCTCTCCTCCATGACCATCAATCTCTTTACAATCTCCCTCTCCTTCATCAGGTCATCACTCCTCTCTCATTGTATTTCTGTCTGTCTGTTTATCTGCCCGTCTTTTCCTTGTCCATCACTCCTTTCCTCATCCACTAAATCAGCATCATGAGGCATCAATCTGCTGCTGCATAAATATACATGCTGTGTACAGTATGATTCTTAAAATACACAGATATGTCCTCCTGCATCAACCCTATCTGCCCTCTCTCTCTTCTCTTTTCTTTTTGAGGCACTCGTGTCAGGACAAACCCATCGAGGGCTCTGCCTGCCACAACACACAAGAAAGAAAAATATGACAGACCATCACTGAAAAAGCTCTGCCATGGCATGTCGGGGCAGTTTTTGAACTGGCTTTGTTAAGTGTGTATTTGAGTCGTGAAGCCAGAAACCGAGAGCAGGAGAGGTGGACCAAAGCTGGCAAGAAAGGCTGTGAAAAATTAAGAAATCCCCAGAGAAAGTAAGTGTGTGTAAGAATAAGTGTGAAATAAAAGATCTATAATTAGGTGGGCAGAGAGGCAATGTTGTGGCGGAGCAGGTTATAAGTGCCTCATTTTTCACACTAGTCCTTAGACAACTGGCTCAAGGAGGCACGCACACACAAAACAAAGTCCAATTCACCCTCCCCCTCCACCGCAGCTACTGTCATGCCGCACAGTACATAGAGTAATGGGTTGCACTTCCCACTGTGTTTCTCAGGCTGAGGAAGTCCTGCCTATCTCAGTCCCAGAAGCTGCCTCCTGGGAAAAAGCAATGGACAATATCAGCAGAGAAGACAGAATGACCTCTACTGCAGACACACAGCAGCACAGAGCAGGGGCAGAGAGAGGGGAACACGTCACTGCAGAGGTAAATGAAGGCTGGGCGGGGGTGAGGAGAGACAGACAGATACAAGCAGAGGAGACACTTGAGATATCTCTCTTGATAGACTAGATAGGAAGAGAAAGAGGAGAGACAGAAAGCTGGGTGGACACACAGAGACTTGAATGCAGACAGCTTCCCTGCAGTAAGTGGTTATTGATTGTAAGACAAGGGCCAAAGGATTCCATGGACAGTGAACTGACACAGGATGCTGACTTTTCCCCCCGTTGTATAATTGCAAACGCAATGAAAAGCACAAGCAGTAATGCATTTAACAGAAGACCAGTTTAACTGCAGCATGCGATGAACAAAGCGAAATCACTGCATACAAAAGCATCCTGAAGACTGCAAGCTGAAAATGCTGTTTAGTCACAGGGAGGAGGAGCTCTGGCACATCAGTGACCTTTTCCCTAATAATGATCGGAGATGGCTGTGGTTGTAACAGTAGTGGGGACAAAATGAACACACAGCTTTGTGCTCTCTATGCACTGCACACACACACACACACACACACACACACACACACACACACACACACACACCCGTACACAGAGATACAGACAACAGAGAAGCGCAAGCTGAATTCCAGGAATGGAAAGATCACAACTGTCTTGCTCTTTAAATCTCTGACTGATGTTGATACAGGTGACATTTTTAATCAATCAACAGAGATGCAGCCAGTAGTTTAGTTAATTTGTGCAATGTACATGGATAGTGTTTCAGTGGTGACAGAAAAGTTGATTATAGGAAGTGGTCAGAGCTACCAGTCAAATGTGCTCAAACTAAGAAACTAGAATGACTGCCTGTCACACATATTGAGGCCATCCGGCCGCTGCTCTTAACGGGGTAGCATTTTGAGGAAAACATTTTTTGGTAGCTGTCCTTTCTTTTCAGCACTTTTCTGTGGTTCGGCATGCATTTCAGTGGGGAAGCATGGAAAACTGCTCCCTGAAATAGAAATATGATAGACATGTCTGCTATGTGGACTGGCAGAGCCAAACATATTTATGTGAAAACCGTGGAATTGTATTATTTTATTGCTGGGGACAAAAAAAGCAATGAAAAGCAAAATATGCTCACATGTAAGGTCATTTCTACTCCAGCATTCGATTTAAGTGTGGCTATGTTTGTGCGGCCAATTTAAGGCGTTTAGGAAAGATTCTTTCACAAGAGAGGGGGGAAGGTTAATGACTGGAAGATATAAGTCATTATTGCAGTAATATCCCACAGTTGTCACATTGTTCCAACTCTGAGAGGTTGGATGATATGTCACAGTACAGTCAGACAACATGAAAGTGTGAGTTTTTATCCCCCTACTAATGTAACCACTTACTCCAGCAACCAAACAAAGGAACAAAATTATTAGCCGTTTATATTATTGACTTACGGACACACTCACTTAAAAATCTTGCACTTTAAAAAAAATAAATCATGATTATATCCATTACTGACATGACATAAAAGATTCCACAAATTATTAGATACAGAGATTAATAAACGCTGGTGAATAAGTTTAGAATAGATACCACTCTTTAATTGGCATGCATCTTATACACCAATTCAACAAAATTCATATTTTAGAACTGGTTCATCTATTATTCCCTCAATGTTCTTCCACTTGAAGAAACATGGTGGGTGGGAAAGAGCAGTGCTAACCAATTCTAAAAGTTGGATTGTTATGAATTAAATCCGCTAGTTCAATCAGCTGCCAGACGAATTCATCAAAATAGGTCCTGATTAGGTTCAATACGAATGTAGACTTCGAAGATAAGACAAGACAACTTTAAAATGCCAGGGTTTTCAATAGTGGCGTTGCGTCTCTCCAAACAGAGTGCACAGCACATTATCAGTTGACTTACTACAATCAATGAGATGTCGCCAAATCATACAGCCTGCGTGATCTGACTGTGACGTGTATTAGCCTACAGCTGACTAAAACGAAAACTTGTTCTGAATCTTTCGGCAACACGCTTTTGGAAACACAACAACAAACCTTACCCTTTGATTCTTTGAGTTGTTCATCGTATCCACAGAGGAGCACTCCGCTTCCCAAGTCTCAAAAACTGGCTTTACGCAACACCAAGGTCCGTTCAACGCCCCACACACCCCGTGAAATACCTTAACGCAGATTTTCCCTTTGAGGCACCTCAATTTATAGGCAAAATGAAAAATCCACTGAAAATAGCCGCCGTTTATTAACCCCAGAAGTTGTTAAGGATCCGCGCTGAAATCACAAACCACACTCGTGGCAATTTGGGAACGACAGCGGTCATGCGTTTGAACCCCTCTCTGTGTTGTCTTCATAATTATCATCATCTTCGTCATTGTCGTCGTTCTAGTAGCTCCAGGGCTCCAGTTCGGATTCACACACACCACCAGCACAAGGGAGGATAAAGACTGACCGACTGATGGACCAACCGAGAGCCGTTTCTAAGGAGGCGGGTGTGTGTGCTCCTAATCTGTGCGTGGCTGCGCGCAAGCAGGGAAGAGCGAACTGTCATTTGGCTCTCAAAGCTGTGTCCAGGGACCTCGAGGGGTCCTTGAGAGAGCATCCCAGGGGTATTGGCAGCAATTTTAGGAACATCCCACTGTCGTCCATCAGACATACAGTAATTTTACCAAGATTATATTTTTCTCATGAGTTTGTTGTTGTACTATAAGCAGACATTTCAGTGTTCACTGTCCCATGGGGTTCCAGGGTCCCTCTGAAATCGTACAAAATGGCAGTGCATGGTCTAAAGCTATTTGGGTGAAACTGACATAAGAAGGATTTGGCAGCTCTGAGTTTGGCCACAGTTTGAAGTGGGTTGCAAGTGTGTCAGTAAAATCCACTGTGGTCGCTCTGTGCCTACACCGCCCTCATTGGAAAAATACGTTTTGCTCTCATTTTAAGTTATGACTCAACTTTTTTTTTTTTTTTCACAAGTCAATATGCTGTTTGGATTGCTGAGCAGTACAGGCAAAACATCCCATTTTTCCCCACGTACTTGCTCGCTTCCATGATCCAAATTAGCAGCTGAAATACTGTAAGTTTATAAAAGTCATTATCTCTGCATTTGTCTTGAGGACACAGAGTATAATGTGTCTTCTCCTATTAATTTGGGATTTTTTTTCGTAGCAAAACCTCCATTCTGTCCAGAGGCAAATAATGCTGTTATTTCATGTGAGATATCTGCCTTGTGGAGTGATCCCATAGAGGAGATACTGTCTGTACAAGACAATGAACATTTTAACATTTACCTGTAGGACTGGTACAGGGATAATTTAGGCAATAACTAAAATACGGCCACTATAGTACCATCACATTTTAGGCTCCTCTAGTAATATGTGTTTGTTATAATGATTTGTTGGCATTGAAAAAGGAATAATTCTACTTGGAATTGGACAGTGAATTAGACTAACACCAAGTCTAAATAGGAAAAAATGATGTGCCAATATCAAAACACCACAGTGTCCACAAATAATATTGTCCAGCAGCCTGCAGTTGGTACATTTATATGAAATTCTACTGACAGAACAACTCATCATTCCAGGGAAAATAAAAATCCTCATCCATCTCCCTCTGCCTGCCTCTGCTTATTGCCTGCCCGATATATGCACACTGGGAAGTTGTTGTGCAGTGGAGTGCATCGCCTTGTCGACCGGTGATGTATGAGAGTGATTTGTGGGCAGTTGGAAACGGAAAACACAGATGAGTCCAGCTAGAATTAAGTGTGGGAATAAACCGGGGTTTGGGTAAATCAGCTGACAGAGTTTGGCTACAGGAAGTCTTCACAGGAAAACTAATATTGGAGTATTCGGGACGTCGTTTTAGCAAACACGAGGAGGCCGTTATGAAAATATATACCTGTGAAGGAAATAACTGCAAAGCATCAAACCCTGTTCCCATTTCTATTGGTTTAACATTTTCCTAAATGTCAGCAGAGCAAAATGGCTACAATCTCAGCAAAGGAAGACAAAAACCACACCGCTTGTTTTGTTGTGTGTTGTTTGTGGGTGAGATGAGAAGTGGAATGAGAGACACAGTCCAGAGATGCAGCAGATGACATGTAGGAGGATCAGGATGGAGGAGGAGAGAGTCAGTCTGTGGGCAGCCTTGGCTAATGGCAACAGAGCAACAAAGCACCAGCTCAATGGTGCAATAATACATCTGTGTATCTGGCTGGGTGAATACAGCAAAGACAAGGACAACAGAAGAGGGGGGGCTTTATCGTGGCATTAACTTAATTGTGGGACTTTCCCCACAGATGATGCCAAAAGCATCAAACACCAACAAGAATGTTAACAAAGTCATGTATTTGCCTTCAACCCTCGTATACAAATCTCTCTCTCTCTCTCTCTTTGCACTTCTCGCTGTGTGAGTAGCCGTGTGCAACAAAAACAAGATGAGCCTTGATAACTCAGGACTTAGAGCTGTAAATATCCTACAGTTAATCAGATTAAGGTTTCATCAGCAAGTAGCTGCACCAGGGAGTCAGCCAGAGAAGTGCTGTCAGAGACAAATCTACACTCACAGTTCACTGGGGGGGTTCAGGGAACAACACTTGTCATTGGCAATACCAATACAAGCATGCACAGACAAAACAGTGGTGGCTCCAACTATCCATGTCCATATATCCAGAGGAATATGGTACTGACCAAACAAGAACACACTGAATCTGTGAACATGTTCAATGAATCTGGATGTAAGATAAGCAAATACTTGAGTCAGCTTCAGGTTTCCGATGCTGAATGAGTCAGTGGGACCAGCTGAATGAATGATAGCATCATTCCCAGTGTCAGTACACTGCATTTCACAGGATGAGAGGACATTCCTCCAGCCAGACTAACTTAGTCAGCCGCTGAGACTCAAGCACTTCCTTTTGACTCACTGACAAGTGAGTGTTTTTCCCCCAAAAACAATTTCTCTTCCTCTCTGCTGCCACTGTACATCCTCAAGCTCCCTTCCTCCCTACTTTAGATAGAAGAGCCTGTTGCAGCCACGTGTCTACTTATAAAACATCTTTCTACACCATTTCTGTTTAATTTGTAATCTTTTCATAAACTTGAATAAGAATAAAATCTTAATTCCTATCACGGCCTGGAGGAATAACTGCACAGTAAATAAGATTACCAAATCTCACACTTTGTGCAGATTTGAATCTAGTGCCTTTGTTGACAGTAGTTGTAGAAGGAAAGGCCTACGTTTCTCTTTCATATTTTACGCACTTTTTCACAGCCCTTTGTTTGAATAAAGGTCTCTGGGCAATTTCCCATAAACTGACCCACAGGAAGCACTGAAATACTTGGATAAGCTTCAATTGCTTTATTGAAAGGTGTATTTTACTCTTGTAAAAATACAAGAGCGCAATACCTTTCTCTTCCTGTTACCACCATATTTTTAGACCACCATTTCTTTCATGGCGGCACACTATTGACAATCATTGCAATTATTTAGCTAAATAGTGCAGTACATGTGGATTGCACTATAGTGTAGTACCTAAAAATGACTAGAAATTGGGCTTGGCACCTGAATTGCTTGGGAACGGAATACTATTCTAACAAATAAACTGCAAACTTTCTGTACTAATTCTGTAGCCATACTACAGTATGCACCTATCCATTATTTATTGTCCCTCTTATTTTCTACATTATTATCATTCATATTATAATAGATTACAACAGTTTTTAGATGAGACATGGAAGGAGAACCATTTATTTATTAAAGTTGGGTAGCATATCAGCCCCCTATTGGCCATATGAGGGCATGACAACATCTACAGACAGGATCATTCACTCCGTGAACTGTGCCTCATGTCTAGGGAACTGTGTCCATATTGTTATGTGCCTTTTAGTTTTTGGTCCAAGAAGCAACCTGCTTTCCTCCCTGTGTCAGGCAACTTGAGGTGCTGTAGAACAGGTCATGGACTGTTGTCTAACCACAAGTATACTTGGAGTGGACTAAAGACGCCTGACGCCAAGCAGACATGACATCAACATCACATTCTAATTAATGCAAGCTTTTTGTAAAATATAAGCAGTGATACCCATTTATCACCCATAGCAGTGGCAGAGTACTTTACACACTAACTAGACCGTGGCGCTTCACAAGCCTGTAAATCTAGATTACAAAAACTGTGTTTATACCTCATCTATTGCATTAAAAAACCCTGCTAACACTGACATTCATTATCACCACAACAGTTTCAACATCTGCAACATGAGAAACCTAACAAACATCATGAGACACTTATGTCATGAGTGATACATAGCTATTGCAACCTATACCTTAGTATTATGCAAGGTAAATCCACAGTGACCATAGCTATACTGACTGTCAATCTTGATGGAGCTTACAGTGACAGCTGTACTTGCCAACTGTGAGGACATGAGCTGTGTGCGTGTTTTTATGTAGGCCTAAAATAGTGACTCAATAAACTTACATGTGTAGTTACATAACAACCAGTCTGTGTCCAGTGACATACTGACCAATGACACAGTGTGTCAGAGGGCCTTGGTGTAGCAGGGGTTAATAGGGGGTTTCAGTCTGGTTAGCTATTTGTCTCAGCCAATCATATCGAGCCATGCTTCTCCACACAACCAATAGGAATCCCTGTACAGTTCCTTAGTCTGTCCCAATGAAGAAAAAAATGGATTCACCTTTTCATCTCCTAATGATGAAAAGATTAGAAACACATATGGACACCTTTCCACTCTGACAACCTGAGGAGACAAGCTTTTTTTTTTTAAAAGCTTCTCTAATGGTGGGGGCGAAGGAGGACACAGTGGGTAATGGTGTGTGTGTGTGTGTGTGCGTGCGTGTGCGTTTGTGTATGTAAGGAGACAGCAGAAAGGAGAAAAGATTATGGCACTAACTCTCGAAGGGTACTATACACACCCCTCTCACACAGACATGCACACATCTTCTCCTAATGTGATCCTGAGCTTTTGACCCCAAGTCCCGAACATGACATCATCGAGCTGCATAGTTTGTTCCACTGATCTCATCATACTGTGATAGGCTGTTTTTTTTTTTTTTTGGGAGGGGGGTGGGTGGCAGCCCAGCCATGCATTTCAACACTTTGTACCACAACAAGAGGCCCCTTTCAGCAGCCTTGGCCCTCAGATACACCTCAGCCTAAAGCCCCACCTCCTGCTGACCCGCCTCCAAACCCTGGAATTCCCCCGTGACAGTTCATTCCACAGCCCATCTCACGGAAGAACTGCGAAGCATCAAACAACAGAAGTCACATAGAACTCAAGGTAGTATGGTCTTTCTGTACTCTTGTTGCAGTGATAACAAAGCCTTCTGCAGATGCTGTGAGGCCATCTGCTCAGCTTGCACTGTGTCACTTTAGGTTTTGTAAGATTCAGAATTATCGTTAAAACAAAAAAAGATTTATGTGATGTGACTGGGTCTCTTACAGACCCTGTGAAAATTAGACATGGAGACAGAGATAATAACGCCATTAGATAGCAAATGAAAAAGAGAAGCGATCCTCTCTTGTCTTTGATGAAAGCAGAATAGCCTCTCACACAAACATCTCCAAAAGACACAATCTTTAGGGTCACAAGGATGCTGGTGATGCTACAGACGCTATCCACTTCAGGGGAATATTCACTGGGGAATGGATTGTTTTAATGGTGCTAATTGTTTGTTTAGACAGCTCGTACTTGCTTCGTACTTGTCCTCCGCCTCTCTGACTTCCACCTACTATCTATTCCAGGGCACTCGCTTTGCATGGTAACAATGTTGAGAGGGATAGAGAGATCGGAGATCAGAAGGAGAGAGATAAACATACAGAAATAGATTGAATTTATTCATGCACACATAAAACTCCCCCACATACTGTACGTATACCTCATCAAAGACACATAAATCCATAAAGTTACTGCATGAACCATACATTTGCACACAATCTGTGCAGAGTTTATCTCACAAACTGGAAAGCACACAGACACGAGCATAAATTGTATCCATATGGACAAAGACAAAAGCACCATCTACAGGCTCAATTAAACACATAACCAAATGCTCTTTTTAACACAATGTGTGTTCGCACACATTTTCAAAGACAACCATCTGATTAAACAGCCGGCGTCGCCAGCTGCATCTCCAGAACATATTCAGATGTTCTTAATTACATTTTTTCACAAAGGAATACAACATTTTTAATATGGCCACTTGAAAACAGTGACTCGTGAGCTGTTCGCGCAATAAGTCAAACATGGCTTTAAATCTAATCTGTGCGGATTTGAATAATGCCTGCAGTCTCAGTTCAAACAGATTAAGTGGCTCCAATTTTCTTTGCAGCTGCAAAAAAAAATATCTTTTAACTGCTAAAACCAAAGTGTCCTTGCACGTGCAGGTGAAAGTAGAAAAAGTGGAGAAGGAGGATTATAGACAGGTGATAATTAAGAGTGAGATAAAAGAGTGTGGAAATGAGGGCCGAAAGCGGACACAGAGGCAGAGAGACAGGAGAGCAGCAGAGTGAACTTATCAAATAGATTCAGGCAGAAATAGCCCAGAGAGGGAAGTGAATGACAAAAGAAACAGGCTGGGAAGGTGCAGGGAGTCAGGTCTATGTCCCAATAACCGCACCTCTCGGTTTGGCTTGGTGTTTTCTCCTTCTCACTCTGCTGGCTCATGCTTGCTGTTTTTCAAAGGAAGCTGGCTCAGGCCGCAGCATCGAACCGGTTCCTGCTCACACAGAGTGCCTATTCAGACCTGTATTGCTCCTCCTAACCGCTGCATGGACGATGGCTTGGGTGGAGACTAAGGTACAGGGGGGACACAGCACTGTGGTGAATTACAGAGTGGTAAGGGGGAGCAGAGGTGAGGTGGGGAGCAAGATGGTGGGGAGTGAGTAGACTTGAGCCTTGCAGGGAGAGAGGGAGGCTTGGAAGAGATGGCTGAGGGTTAGGAGCTAGATGTGCGGTTCCAAGAATGAGAGGAGGGCTTAGTAGGGAGCGATGGGTGTGTGTGATGTGATACAAAGCCCCCTTTCTCCTCTACCTCACACACACCGTGCCTGCTTTTGGCATACAGCACTGGAAGAACTGGAACCTACTGTAGCTATCCATGATGCAGATGCCAAAGACACACTTACACACAACACACACAGCAAACAGACTAAAACCCATGTACATAACACTTACAAGTGAATAAAGCTGGCTATTTCCATTCATTTTAGGCTGTTCCACAACTGTAGGAAAACTCTTCTGTCTAATTTAAAACAACTGCAAAAAGCCCATTAAAAAACCTCACATTCACAGTGAAATCTGGGGTGATAAACCTAATGTCCCTAATTAAATCAAAGCACTCCACTTGATTATACAGCTTACAGTATAGACTTATAAGTCTTTGCAAATATTTACTCACACACACTCTCAGAGGCACACAAACACACACAGACGAGCTCAGCAGGGCGCAAGGTATGATGAAGTGGTCCGTTGTGGAGGAATGTGTTCTGGCTCAGACACGACTGTTTATCCTGTATCACAAGAGAGCAAGCACTGTTAGCTGTAGCACACCTTCCACAGAATAAAGCAGGTCTGGTGTAACTTGGGCTACCTAAACAACCTCACAGCTGAACTAACAAACACACACACACACACACACACACACACACATTTCAACTGCTGACTGCTTCTTCATGGACCGATATAGGCTATTCATCCTGGATAAAGAGATGAATTTATCACACAGACAGAAAAGGCATTAAAATAAAGTATGAACAAATGAATGGTGATAATGATAAAATAAGATAACTGAGAGAGACAAGAATAGAAGAAAAATAGATTAAAACACTACAAATTAAATTAAATGCAACTACGATTATAGGGGATTGAAGCTAAGCCTTACATGCACTGTTTTGCTGTCCCACTATAAATAAGATCAACCTTTACTTGCAAATTCATCATCAAGGTTGAGATTCATCAGTCTGGTTTACTGTCCCAGAGATTAACTGCTGTCAATTTGGCCTTTGCTCTTCAGGACCTCCTACATTTAGAAAGCATGAGGTCTGTGGGGTCTAAATATCTGTTACCAAGGCTGATACTTAGAAGGCTTTACATACAGTAGGGAAATGGTAAAATAGTCACAGTGAGTGTCTTCCGACATACAGTATGACAACAAATTTGTGCAAGGGAACAAACGGAATCATACAGAAAAGATATTTCTGTGCAATCGCAGCAGAACAGTTTAGAAACAGAGGTTGGTTGCATTGATCTGGGTGGACAGACACACTTCTGATAAGTCCCACTCAATCAAACGGTCAAGGCAGCTTGACCAGTGATCTGAGATCAGATGAAGAGAGGCTGCATGAATACCAGCCAATGGATATTTAAGGCCTGCCTATGGGGTCTCGAATCTGCAGAACTGTCTGAGGCATGGCCACAGCTAAGTTTAGGGTTCGGGAGCATGTGAGAGGTCAAACATGAGTCCCGAGCTTCCATGACTGCTTAAACAAAAATTTAAAGGGACTGAACACTTTAGAACGATTTGGATTGTTAGCTTTTTTGTTTACTTGTATATCAGATAGTGCTGACAGACAGACTTAAAGTCTCTAACCACAATTGCTCTATAACATGTTTATATCTAGCGACACTTCCCCGTTTGCGTTTTCCACTGGTTCAACAAATAGTGATGGGTCAGTTCTGGGTCCCTATACCTCAACAAATAGTACCCAAAAATGGAATCTCTTTAATCTTTCATCAGATGATATCACTGGCATGATCAGTAGCAGCCAGCTGTAGCAGCTTAATGCTACATCCCTTCTGAGTAGAGCAGGGCTACACTGACCCAGTGAGGTCAACACACATTGACAGTCACAAAAAGTATTGTTCTTTCAAAAACAATGACTTACAGAATAAAATGCTCAAGACAAATCCTTCTTTTATAACTTGGGCAAAAGGTGAATGACCTCAGGAACCTTTTAACAAATGTCCACATTTAACTCCCGATCCATGTATTTGAGGCCAGTCTGTAGGCTAAAATTAGACCAGAGAGAAAGTATCCATCTATGGCTGCCAGGCTATCAATGGGGAGAAGGGGACTGGTCTGGGGGGGACAGAGCATGAAGAAGGCAAACAAATTGTGTGTGTATGTGGTTCTATAGTGACAGAAAACGATGTGTTTGTGTCTATTAATGGCAGTGGGTTCAGTGACATCATGTTGTCATTCCCAGTGGGAAATAGTAATTACACAAGACCATTTCCTGTGTCCCATCCGCCACCTCTCTTCTGAGGGGAAACTTGTATTCTTTGGGCAAAATGCTTTTTACACTTTGCATGTGACTAAAGAAAAAGCAATGCAGAGACTCTCTTATGGGCCTCATGAGAGAGGAGGGAAAGACAAAAGAAAACAATGCATTGGAGCCAAGAATGCAGGCATTCCTATTACACCGACTTGTTAAAACCTGAAGCACAGAAAAGTTACTTCCTACTGAGCTTGGAAATAACACAATGGCTGCTCTCTCTCCCCTCCTGACACAGCAATTATACATGCCTGAGGAATGCTGAAACCTCAGGGCATGCATTAACTTCTCACTTATTAATTTTCTTTTTAAATGGCAGATGCTCTTATCTTCTGAAATGACCAGTGCAGAACAACAGCAACAAACTAGCTGTACGTTTGTATATGTTATAAATGCATATGTGTGAGTATTTTGTACATGGGGTGGGAGTGGCTTTCAGGTGCTGCTGCAGGTAAAAGCAAAAAGGAGGAGAAATAGGTTTACAGTGTAATAACAGCAACTTGTGGTGACCCAACAGGCTGTTTGTGAAAAACCCTGGAGCAAAACACATCCATAGCTAGCTGAAATTACAGTTAGGCTGTGGGCAGCTCAGCCACATACAAAGAATCCCTGTCTCATAAACCCACCCGGGGAGAGGAGACATGGGGGAGGGAGAAGAGAGGGTGACTGAGTGAATGAGCATGTGAGCAAACAAGTGAGTGTTTACCACCAAAAATACTCATGAGTTGAAGACGAGCACCTCTTTGTATCGAACAAACTGAAATTCTCCCTTGTTAGTGCAGAGAAATGCCTCTCTGCAGCTGACCCTGACCCCTGAACTCCCTCTGAAGGAGGAGAAGCGAGTTTTACCCCCCACCGGGCTAAATAAGGGCCATCATCTTGATATAATACATTCCTACAATTGTGAATTGCATTTGCAGAAATAAAACTGGAACTGAGACAACAAAATGCTTCAATGCACAAAGGTCTTCAGTTGGAAATGCCTGTTGTCTACATTCCACCATAATTCCCTTGATTCAATATTCAGACAAACAATTTCCAGTCTATGTCTGAGCTGTAAACAGGAACTAATAAGCTGATTATTGCCCAGTCATCTTATTGGTAAAAAAGAACTTGTGATAGCTGGTTTGTGACAGTGCATTTCAGGCTAGAGGTGCTATAAAAGGCTCAGAGAAATTACACTGTACCCTTGAGCACGAGCAGCTCTAAAGCTTAATGAGAGTTTCAAACACAGACCAATATTTAGGGAACCATAATGTCCCAGAAAGAAAATAGACAAGGCTTCACACAAGAAGAACTTGTGTGTGTTATTTCATAGTACGGTATCTCTTAAGTGATAAAAGGCCAGACACCTGGCATGCTCTATGGCACTTGGCACAGTTCGATAAACAAAGAAACACCTCACACATGAAAACGATGCCAGATTGCTAGCAGGTACATCACACCAGTGAGTGATATCGCCTCTCTTACAAGCCCTGTGTCACACAGCTGAAGGCTTTTTGGACTACATTTCAGTTGACATAAGAAACAGCCTGCTTTTTACACCTCTAAACAGCTGCAGCACAGACAGCCAATATCGTTTCAGATTATGGGGCCAGAAAGTAAAGTATATTAGAATTTCCCTTGTAAATTCCTGTAATATTTCCAATGGCCACGTGTGTCCTCTTCCTTTCAGCTCTCTTAAGAACGAAAAAGACACATTCTTGAGATATTTCCTCTGAAACGGTTAAAGGGACAGAGATGGTGGAGTTTTGCAAAAAGGGTAGTTCGATATTGCATTACTGATAAACCTTTGCCATGTTATATGGAATTACTCCTTTCTC
Organism: Coreoperca whiteheadi; assembly: GCA_011952105.1. Taxonomy (NCBI): domain Eukaryota; kingdom Metazoa; phylum Chordata; class Actinopteri; order Centrarchiformes; family Sinipercidae; genus Coreoperca; species Coreoperca whiteheadi. The sequence continues at coordinate 19,963,076 of CM022476.1, forward strand.
TGTCTTTCTTAGAACACAGCTTACACACACACACACACACACACACACACGTTTGTTTCACCATCCCCGTAAGGACTAGTCATTGACATAATGCCTTCCCTAGCACCTTACCCTAACCTTAACCATCACAACTAATGCCTAACCCTAACCTAATTGTAACCTATACCCTAAAACCAAGTCTTAACCCCCAAAAGCCCGTCTCTACCTGTGGGGACTTCAATTTTTGACATGAGTCTCTGTGCATTCAAGTCCCCACAGGGATATAAGAACAAGGACCACACACGCACACTCCCATAGGGACTTATGAGGCCCATATGTGCAGCTGTGGACTGTGTGTGAACCCCAGTTGGTAGGGGAGACACAGAGAGGGAGAGATGGATCACATGCAGTGTTGTTTTCTGTTTGCTGTCAGTGGGAGCTTTGCCATCTGTAAAAGGGGAGACCACACCAGTGTCAGCTTGACTTGTTTGTCACATAGGAAGATTCTTCAACCAAGCCCTCTGTAAACACAACACAGGGAGGCACAGCTGCAGACTCAGTCAGCTAACACAGTGATGCACTATACTTTTTGGGGGGACAGACAAGTCTGAAAAAAGATTTCACTTATTACTGAGCCTGCTTGGATTGGGGGGGTAGTCAATCAAGAAAAAGAAAGTAAAACAGTCTGATACATGATAACACGCACCTCTCCCACTGACACGCCCCACAGCTTTGAGATTGTGTAAAAACTGATGTCAACACCGCAAATAAGAGCAACAAAAACACATACAGAGATTGCCCGAGAAAGGCTCCGAGATGGTCAATTGGATATTGAAATAAACTTTTACCTGCAAACTTAGTGCAATCTGACGGATGTACATCATATTGAGGTCCTCCAATATCCACAGTTTTTCCTCCATGTTTGCGAGTTTATCAACTGGCATTCTTTAGGCAGATATCCACAAAATAACGTCTTCTTGAAGGGACTTTTCTGGCTCAAACCGCTACCCCGCAGGTACCGGGGAGAGAAAGTTCATTATGACTGTGTCCTGTCTATTCGCGGGTCGCACAATCAGTGCGTAAAACAATGCGTAAAAGTTCCACTCCTCATCCAAAACGAGACTAGTCGCTCACTGAAAACGCTCAGAGGTGGTGTGGATATACACTGTAGAAACCCTGACCATAAAAAAAAAAAAAATCCCCCGACCCGTTCACGGCGCGTATTCTTCTTCTCTACTTTTCTCCGGGCAACAAAGATCCTCTCAAACGCCCACAGTCAACACCCAGCCGTAGCGGGGAAATAATGGAGCCTTTTAAAATGCAGCTCTTCTCTTTGTGTCCCTGTGTCCCGATTGTGAATGCCGTCTGTCCTCTGTGTGACAAGAGACCTCTCCACAAAAGGGCATCGCCTGCATCTGCGGGAGTGATCGACACAACTAGTCCACTGTGTGCGCCCTGACGCTCCCCAACTCGGCGCTAAATTAACCCCTATGACGCGTATCTGGTGATGGTGATGAACTTAAAAAAATCAAATAAAATAAGAAACAGAAAAAAGAGAGGGAGAGATAATTGTAGCAAACCCCACGCCCTTTTAAACAAACCAATAGCAAATACCACACCACCACACAAATATAGCGGGGTGGGGAGATTTGTCGTTTTTACTGGCTCGATAATAAATGGTGGAATTATAACCGTATCAGCTGGCGCTCTATATGTAGGGAGGCGAGAGTGAAAATGAACACCCTGAGATGTTATCCAACACCAACCTGAGTCAGAAAAGGTCTAGGTGTAATACATTAGTGAATACCACTCCACAGTCCGGTTTTGTTTAAACAATTGTTTTTAAAACAAAACGGAAAAGATTCATTCATATGTGACTTTGTGCTGTTGTTAAAAAAACCTTGATCAACTGAAAGCACAGATATTTGAGGAAGGAGATTTGTGTCTTAGTAGGTCACAGGGTCACACACATTTGGCACATTCAAATACATATTTTATAGTACAGATCCCCAGTGTCACATATGCTTTCAGTCATTTATGGCTTAACCCTTTAAATATTAATTTAGGGGGGCCTGGCCATTCTTAACATATCCAACAAAAATATTGTTTGCCAGAAGAAGTGTCAACTTAACATTCAATGTTGGGTAAAGTAAGATGGTACAAAAATATGAGAAAGATGTTTTTCAAGCAAGAAATATTTCCCTATTTTGAAATAATTAAATATTTAAAGTCATGTGCCAGGGCGAGGACAGCCTTCATTCCCATCACTCCAGATGTTTGGTGGCCAGTTTCCTCTGTTCTCAAAACAGGAGAATCCCAAAGTTTACTCCATGTGACTTTTAGCCATAAATAGTACTGATTGTTCCGCTTCTGTCCTCTGGGAGAAGTGGTTCACAGCCAATCTGCGTTTGCTCTTCAGAACATACAGGACAAGTAGCAGAAGAGAGACCCAAACATTTGTTCTGTTCTCTACTGCAGAGTTAATCCTGGACCTGATACAGCTGTGTGCGTGAGAGAGACAGGGAGAGCACGTGCGTGTGTTGTGTGTAATGTGTGTATCCTTCCTTGTGGCGTGGGTGAGATGCATAAGACACAAGCCGACCCCTCAACAGGAAACATTGCGCTCTGCTCACCAAGGCACGTTCATTTAAACAGATGCATTTTTCTGGTATTCAGCAACACCAATGGAGGGGAGCAGACCAGGGGATTTCAAAGGGCCCCTGACTGATTTCATGAGCTCATCATGAGGAAGAAGATCACTCCTTACAGGAAATTTGTAGAAAATAAAATATTAGGATGATTGTTCTGATGCATGCCAATCTGACATGCCTTTTGGGACCACCCCTCTCCACACACATGGCACTCCAGCACTCTGAAGCATGTCCTCTAAACTCTTTCACACAGGCAAACAGTGAAAACAAAGGAGCTGTAAAAGCCCTTTCACCTCAGAGTAGAGCCAGGGGTCCCAGTAGCACACCGGTTCATTTCCCCAAGAAAAGCCTCCACCCTTGAGAGTTTAAATCACCCGGCTAATCTGTCGCAGACACTACCATACACACAGTAAGAGAAGAGATTTATTGTTCTTGAGGTGGAAGGAGAAATATTTGAGGTAAACGCACACAAGGAGGGTAATGGGTGCTCACAAAACATTCTGAGACTCTTGTGAGAGTGTGTGAGTGCATGCATTTGATTCACAGTTTAATGTATGTAGATTCATATACAGTCACTCCCCTCTGAAAGTCGAACTGGCATGCTGCTAAACTGAAAACAAATTCACTTAACAAAAACGGAAACACTATACTGAATTGTGTTAAAACAGGCTTAGCTCCTTTAATGAAGGGATACAGTTTTTCTCACAGCTGTTCTCGGTTTTTCATTAAAAGATGCCGATGTTTTTTAAAGAAGGAACAAGCAACAGGACAACAATTTATTATTCCGACGTCACTTAATTCATTTAGTCTCTCTATTACACCAGCAGCAGATCTTTGAGGCAGAACGTGCTGCAGGTAAATCGCCCCCCAGTAAAACACAAAGACTGACACCGTATGACAAAAGCTTAGTGGCCCAATAAAAACAGACAGAAAACAGCTATTATCTCAGTGATAGGGCAGACTGGCAGGCAGGCGGCCAGCCGACTAGCTCAAGCACAGAGCAATGCTGCTTCTCGGCCACGAGCCACTGAGGATGATGCAAATTCAGGTATTCAGATACAGTAGATTAGTGGTTAGTGGAGAGGCCTAACACTTTTAGGGCTGACTGGGATTGTCCTATATTAAATGGTCATTACCTGCTGATGGGACGGTGGATTAGCAGCTTGTAACTAAATGCTTCGTCTGACATGGCCAGATGTGGTAATTGGCTGTCATGAGGGAGGAGTGAAACCAATATATTACACAATAAATTAATCCAACACGAACTCTGAGGTTTGTTCAAAACAGGGAGGATTAGGTAAACAGAACACCGGCAGGAACCACTTGTTCCATGAAAAGATGTGAAAATGCGGATAAAATCTTTCCTCCCAAACGCACACACGTTTGTTTCACTATTCCTGTAAAGACAATCATTGACATAATGCCTTCCCTAGCACCTTACCCTAACCATCACAACTAAATGCCTAACTATGACCTTTACCTAATTGTAACATGTACCCTAAAACCAAGTCTTAACCCTCAAAGACCAACCTCTACCCTTGGGGACCTCAATTTTTGTCCCCACAGAGACACAAGTCCCCATGGGTCTGTGTGCATACCCCCACTGGGATATAAGAACAAGGAACACACACACACACACACTGACCCTTGCATAATAGGTTCTGAGGGGGTTGGACTGCTTTCAAGACAATAGCCGGTGCGTTTCTTGTTTCTGAACGGATGTGTGGAGGAATATGGAAAACTTCCTGTCCATACACCTAATCAGCTGGAGGAAACAGGCTGGAGTCGGAGCTCTGACTGTCAGACAGTGTTGCTTTGCCAAAGAGATCTAGACAAGTGCTACATATGTAGTTTTTTGCAGTGGAGGAAAGAAAAGGTATTAATTGTAAGACAATAGTTGCTGGTCAGACAGTGCTGGTCAGCTGGTGGACAGTGGTGATGTTTTGGGCAGTGAAGTGAGGATGGAAGGAAAGTCTGTTGAGACAAATAGACTGCATACAATTTGTGTGTCAAAAATAAAAAATAAAATAATAGTAAAAGAGTAAAAAAATACACATTTTATCATTGCAAAAGTCAGAAATGTTAAAGGGCATCTTTTTTTTGCCACAACTTGGGTCTTATATTTATAGGGGCTGGGCATCATTTTCTTTCGGCTTTAATACCTTTATCACCAAAGCGCGTCCAACACAATAGGGAAAGTTTGATGGGGCAAGAATAACAAGCTTTCAGATAATCAAACAGGTTGTAAACAAGCCAACAATTCAGCCAGATTGTCTAAACCACCTTATTTGGAAGTAAAACCAAAGGGGAGTGCACCTGAAATGTTAGTAATAACATTAGGTAGTAGTAACCCTCATTGCACAGAAAACTGAGCATGTGCAACTACAGAAAAGGTCAAAGTTGAACCAGGGATAGTATACTTTTATAATTTTACTGTTTGCCTTCATTTTCTCTTCCATGTAAGTTTATCTAACCTGGGGGTTTATTTAAAACCTGTATAGTCGCCCTCAGTTTTCCTGCCCATCAGAATTCGTTTTAGGGATGATGCTGTGTTTCCAGATCTCAGCAATGAACTTGGTGAATTGAATGTCATTATTACCGATAGGGATAAAGGAAAAAGCTATCAAAATAAGACTCTAGTTGTAATAAATCACAATCATCCTTTGATATCACCAGACTCCATATGCTTCGGAATACAGAAAATGCCCAGTGTTCTGACAGGCAGTCTATTAAAGACAAAAAAAGAACCGAAGAGAAGATACTCTGGGGAGTGTAAAGAAAACAAACACACTGATGATTATCATACAAATGTGATTTTTAACTTCTAATCAGCACTATCAACTCAGATAGCAACGCCACATTTTATCGTCACAACTGTAGCTTAGTCTAAGGCACAGTGTGGGAGCAGAACAGTGCAGGGAAACAGGAGAGGGCCCCAGGCCAGCTGGGCCCCAAACCACAACAAAGAACCCTGACTGTCATCGAGACCCAGTCTGAAAACTGAACCCCACCCACACCACGACTCCCACTCGCCAACTGAGAAATACATACACAGACTCAAACCTACACAAATACACACCCAGGCATAAACAGACATAAACAAACACTCTGTGAACCATGTGAACATAGCACACACACACACAAAATTAAACTGTGGCAGAAGTGTGTTGAAACATGAGACAAATGCAGCTAATCAAGGTTTGTCTGTCTGATTAAGGCCTGCCAAGCAAACGTCCTCCCTGTTGTTTCACACAGAAAGCAAAGAAGGAAAATAAGATTATTACAGAGCTTCTTCTCAGTGTATTTTTACCCTCAGACAGTTTATTGCACAGAGACAGTGAGAGAAAAAGAGGTTTCTTTCAACAGATTTTTTTGTCACACACTGAAAATGGGATCTGACAAAGTACCAGGTTACAAATCTGTTCCTGTAAAATGTGCGTCACAAATAAGAAGAACTTCACAAAGGTCTATAATTTTTGTGATGATAGAAATATTAAAGATAAAATGAAACTTTCTGACTGTGCACAGTTACAGAGAGAATAATGTACTGATTAACATAGGAACAGACACACAAAACAGCCACAAAAAAATCGGTCTACTAAAAAATATATCATATATATCAGCCTCAACAGATTTGAATATCACAGGACTTCAATTACATGGCTGGCACTGTGTCAGATCTGTTCGGCTTGACGACGGCAGCGTTTGACGAGCTGTGAAACCAGACGCATCATATGAGAAATCCCCCTGGAGGTCAGTTCTCAGTTATAGAGCATGAAAAACCTGTGCTGACAGCTATGCACTCATAACTCAGACCCAGAGATGGAGTAATGACATTGTAAATCTCACTGACTGTCTACCTTGTTATTAGGTGTATCGGTTTCAGTCTGATCTAACTTTTACTTAAGATGAGATACAGGGAGATGTTATGATGATGCATGTCGTAGAGAACGTAATGAAATGTTGGACGTGGAACCACAAATCATGCAGCTGATGTTCTTCTTCTACTGAAAAACCCATATTGAAGAAAAGGATGTATGCGTCACAGTCCATGGATTAGCTTAGAGAAGCTGGGGGAGTAGCCTGCCTCATCACACACAGCAATAACAGAACAGAGAGTCTTTTTAGCACCTGGTTTGAGAAGCCATCTTATTTCTCTACATGACCCCTTGTACCGTTAGCTATGAGGGAAAAACAGGCTTGAATACGCAGTCATACACACACACAAACCCATAGAGACAGTGGAGCAGCATGTCAGGAGTAAGCAGAGCACTCTGGCTGCTTCCCAGAATCATCGCTGACTTTCAGGAACGCTACCTCAGCCAGTCACAAGAGACTGCAGCATCTCATCACTCTGAAGAACCGGGCATCTCAGTGAAAGAGAAACATACTCATTAGGCAATTCATCTCCATTGATTTCTACCCTCAGGGGTGCAGGCTGTGCAATATCAGAAAGATATGTGTGGATTAAAGAGGATATGTACACTGACGCAATTCATTTTGTATTTCAAAATGTAAATGCTTTCCTTAACTTACTATTAATGGCTGTAAGGTGAATATAAAGTGAAGGTCAAATCTGTAAGGGAAAGGTGAATGAGAAAAGAGAAAGGTGTGTCTTGGCTCCTGCAGAATGGAGCAATGGCTCCCTCTGCAGAGCAGAAACAGCAACACAGCAAGATGTGCGACCATGTGAAACACATTTTAACAGCCAGGTAAGTTGCACAGTACTTTACTAGTTAATAATAATAATACATAATAATAATAATGAGAAGAAGAAGAATTAAGTTAAGATGAGTGTCTATATAAAATTGTTAAACTTGAACAATTGTAATGAGACTGAGAAAGAGAATGAGTGTTGGAAAAGGTTATGTGCTTGAATTCCTCTCCAAGTTAAAACCAGACATGATGAAGATGAGTTCCACAGACGTGAGAGGGAGCAGTGAAGAGAAGGAAAGAGACAAAGAGAGACAGAACAAAACTCACTGTTCCATATATAAATAGTCAGGCTTAAAAAAACAACAACATGAAATTCTCAACTTTTATTTGCCATGAGGTCACTTCTGACAGACCATAAATATTTTCAGTAGAGATCACGCCAAGGGGCTGCTGCCTGTAGTAAAAGTCTGTATGGGTAACATCTAAAACAGAGGCCACAAATGTAAACATCTCCAGAGAAGACATTAGGGAGACCATATCTCAAACTGACAAGCATAACATCTTTAAAGGTTACTGTTTTCTGGTCAGCTAATACCAAGGGAGAAGAAAGTCTAATGATGCAATTGACTGAACAGGGTACTGAACATGATGTCAATACACGTGAACCAGTCTGGTGATTGATATTGTTTAAATAAATGGAGATATGTTATCTTAACCCTCACTCATTGTTTCATGTACCTAACGTACATTTTGTTACAACGTTATGTTCATGTTCAGCTGTGAATTGAATTTAGCATTGAATTTACAGTTAATAAAAATGTTTATTGGTGTTATTTTAATTGTCTTGCTTTCAAGAACACATATTTGAGTTTTGTTTATTACTTGGTTGAAACTTACATTACCCAAATCATCAGCCACAAACATCCCTTAGTCAGCTGGTTTTCTCATCTGCCTGGAAAGTCACATGTTTGGGGAATCCCCTGGCAAGAGCCAAGCCTAGATTACATACATGCACGCATACAGTACACACAGGGTTTTGAAAGTAAAATACATATTGTATATGATAAAGTGTGTATATGTACTGTATATCGATTAGTCATTTAGTCTATTAAATGCCCATTATACTTTCCCATAGCTCAAGGTGACGTCCTAAAATGTCTTATTTCATCCCACTAACCGTCCCAAATTCAATGATATTCAATTGACATAAAACCAATAAAAGCACATTCTCACATTTGAGAAGCTGAAATTTGCAAACCTTTATATCTAATAAATTAATTAAACAATCCATTATCAAAACAATTGATAACAATAGTTAATTTTCTGACTAGCTGATTAATCAAGTAATCATTTCAGCTCTAATTAGGTTGTCCTAATTTAAGGTTAAATTAGGTTGTCCTTTTTCATAGAGGTTTATTTTGTCTACCCTTTATATTTCATGGTATGCTCATAGAGGCATCCACAGCATCATTCCTACCTACAGTATGGGTGATTAAGCATCCAAATCCACCCGAGTGAACATTTGGACAGGCGGATCTCTTTCTCTTTCTCGAGGTAGGCAAGAATGGAAAACTAGCAACAGACACGTTTTTATAAAAAGTAATTGCTGAGACAGCACAACACAACAAGATCCGACACCACACCGTCTGCCACTGGGCCCAGTAAACAAACACATTAAAACACTGGCATGCTGGCATGAACTACTACACTATGCAGCATACAGGGAAGGCAGACATGCATAATAGACCCATCTGCTCTCATAAAGTCAAACACCTGCTCGGCATCATCAAAACAGAGACCAACATCATTGGTGGTTGTGCCCCTTTGCCCTCTACTCTCCACAAACACATCCAGTAATCTCCTGGCCAGGCTGCAAAAATGTCCTTTCATCTAAGGTGAAATTTTGAATTTTTTGAATTTTGTCTGAATGCTGCACTAAATTATTTGGTAGAAAGAGTCCTTATTTTTTTACAGTACGAGGACAGAAATACAATTCAATATCTAAATCCATCAACTAAACACTTACAGTTCCTGGTTATTACACACAGTTCACAGCGGCATGTAGGTGACTTAGCTTGATCTCATCACTTTGTAACTCAGAGAGATTGCATGAAAGGAAAACAATAGTCCAAATCAGTGCAAGAACAGGCATGCACAACACAACTACCCACCACATGCACGCACCCACACACACACACACACCTCTGAACACAGTATTGATTCTTTCACAGTACATTCCTCTGTATGAAAGAGAGTCCCTGATTCCATCTACTTCACAATAAACTCAGGTAGTTATGTGATGTATAGGAGCAAGAGATAAAAGGCCTCTTTGTCCAGACTGCAATACAAAGAGCAGTAGAAAACATGTAGCACAGTGGGCTGACATGGACATGCCCCATATTCTTCAGCCTTAATGGCTGTGTGCAATTGAAGGTTAATGACTTGTCCCTGGTGAAGTTACAGGCTAAACTTAGAGCAGACAGCAGTGTAATGGATTCAGACAGAGAGGGACTGGGTCTATGCTACCTTATTGTAAAGTTTTACCAATATTTTCAACTGTAGTTCACCATTGACTTGTCCATAGAAAATATAACAACACAGCCCAGACATATCTGCATCTGTTATTTGTGTGACCAATGTTATAATGCCAGCATTTGCAGGTATTTCTTAAAGTATCCAGCATAGCATGCTTGTCAGAGAATGGCATTTCTCCAGACAAAGCCTCTCATGTTTCTAAGCTCTGTGTGATAAGTCAAAAGGGAGCTGACAACAAGTGTCCTGGACTGTAAATGAAACCACACATTGGAATCTGTGGGTGTCTTTTTGTCAATGTTTAACAGGAGAGTATGCAGTGGGGGTCTTATGTTCACAGGAAGAAGATACCTTTGGCATGAGGCAGTCAAGTTCTCTTTTACAGTCTGTTAGCGCCGGGCTCAATAGGTTATGTTTAAGGTCTCTGGTAGGGTGTGTATACAAAAATGAAAATAGATTGAGGGATAAAGGGACACAAAACAAACAGTAATCTTCTATGGCTGTCTAGAGGTAAAGACAAAGGAGGGCTTCCTCTATGTAATCTGGATCAGGAAAGTGGGTTAGCCCTACAGTACATGACAAAAGAGACACATTTTCCTGCTATATCAGGGTACCTGAGCCTCAAAGAAGTGGTGTGGCCCACATAACATGGGTCTCCTGGGGAAGGGAGCCGTTGAGGTCGATGGATTGGGGATACATGAAAGCTCACAGAGGTAGGAAGCAGAGCTGATGGTTTGCCTGCAGTATTTTTCTTTAATGTCATTATCTTTAATCTGGAAGAAACAACACATAATTTTACTGTCTTACATCATTTAAGCTCTTATCTAGTTTCTTTTATACCTCTTTTACTCAGGCTCAGGGCCATTCATGTTATCTGTGATAGCTTCGTTTACAACAAGGGCTGAATCCAAATCCCCCCATTGTAATATTTTCTCCAGTATTACACAGTAAGAAGGGACTTGCAACAGTTCTGGATTACTCTGATTCAAAAGCATTATCCACTTCACTAACCAAGCTAGTAACTGAATGTGACGGGTTTGATGATGCATGGAGGAAGTTTCCCCTTTTGGGGGAGTGGGAAAGCATCCAGTGATTACGCCACCTCAATCTATCGCTCCATCTTTCTGTTAACCGAGTCACTGCCAGTGACAGCATCGCCCAGGACAGCGTACACTGTGAACAAAGCCTGTCTATGTCTGACAATATGCAATGGACCTTGCTAAAGAAGACACTGCTGCTTAGTCACTGTCTGAAGGTGTGCGTGTGGGAGTGTGTGTATGTATGTGAAACAGAGGCTGACGAACTGCAGTTAACATGAATGACTAATGAAAAGTTCAAAACAGCAGCTTTCATTCATAACACAGAATGGTAAGGAGGGTTTTAAATGTGCAGGCATACTTGGAGATGCAGACATCTCGGAACTGGATACTGACAGTGGTGTGACTCACTTCCTGTGTGTGTGTACATACACGCCTATCTTTGGTCTCTCTATTAACGCCTTGTTCAGAGTGAAGTCCTATAATGTACAAGAACATGTACTGTGTCTGTGGTTGGGTGAGGTTCACTTGAAACATCAGCAACAGACCCTCAGCTGTTAAACTGCACCCTGACACCAGCTGCCACAGGCCACTAACCACATTCCAAGGCTAAAACACTTACGCCTAAAAACATATATGGGCCTCACACTAAGGCAGTCAACTCTGTGTCCATTAACAGCAATGAGGACCTAGAAATAGATACCTGCAAGTGGTCAGAACACTGAAACAAAGCAGCAAATAAGGGGAAGAAGACAGTAAAAACATATTATCCATTGCTAAAAATGAAAACTACCAAAATATCCTGAAATGCAATTTAAAATCAGATTTTACCTACTAATGATGCCAATTTTACCCTCTCTCCAAACCAAGCATTAAATAGTTTGTCCACCATGTCCAGTCAGTGAGACTTAAGTAAGATATGGCTGTGAAGGAAAGTGCAGTCCATGGGTCTATTGAGGGAAACAGCGAAAGGTCAGTGCAGCAGGACATCCGCCAACTATAAGACTAATGTTGTGTGTGTTGTTTTTTGTTGTTTTGCAGTATATGAGGATTGTCAACTGTTATCTCACAGTGAAAATGAACAAATTAGAGACCGAAAGAGTTTATCACTGCATAACAGCAAGGACATTACATGAATTACATTTGATGTATGAAATTTCCCTACAAACAATAGGTCTATTGTGTTAAATAATAAACTACAACATAACCTTGCCTTGTTGCATAAAAAGATAAAGAATGTGAGTATGTTAGCTCAATAGTGAAAGAAGTAAAAATCTTTATTAAATACTTTATTTGAACAATCAAGCTTTGTTCTCTCACACCAAACTTATTAGGCAAACAGTCCAGGCATTACCATGGGAACAATAGCAGGACATGGTTGAATTTTAGTCACGGATTGAAGAAACTGAGATTAAACAATTTTTCATTTGTGCTAGCACTGAGAGGCTGAGTGGGAACAGTGCTCCACAATGACGTATACACAAAGCCTGGGTAATAAAAAAAGTTAAACATTTGCTAGTTAAAATATCCCTCAGCATACCAAGAAAGCCTCCAAGCAGAAAGTGCCAGTGTTCGAGCTTTGTTTGAGAGGAAGTGTCTTAGAAAGGGGTAAACTTTTCCCTGGCATCCGCACCCCTGCAGTGTTCAACATGCCAGAAAGCCCTGAGGTGGCACACACACACTTTAGAGTTCATGCAGATTTAAGCCCAACTGGGTAACCCCACACTAATTTGAAAGATTGGGCTAAAAAAATCCCATATCATAACTCTCTCACAGAACACTATGTAGGCCAGTCTTGGCAACTCTTACACTGTAGTTCAAGAAATGTGGTACAATACAGCCACTCTTAAGAACCCCCAGGTCTCTGAGCCCCTTTGCCTGGCATTTCATGCCCAGGCACAGGGCTTGGTTTTGGGCTACAGAGCAGTGATGGCCCATTGTTCTCTGGGTACACAGAACTGCCTTGAGAGGGAGACTCGGGGGGAGTTTTGGCATTCCTTGAAAGCAACTCTTTTCTCAATGGGTTCATGGTCTGAGGTGCTTCCTCTTGCTGGCAAAAGGGTCTTCCTGGCAACATCTATACGACCTCTCTCCCTCTGTGTATGTGGGGAGGCAAACATATGCTTACATAAACAGGCTTAGTTCATCACAGTTTCCTGCCAGGCCACATTAAACACTAGCAGAAGCCAGACTGAGAGCCTGCCGAACTATAAACCATACATCCAAGCATCTGGAGAAAACATATCAGTTAGACGATATCTCAGACTTGGGAGGACTAACACGCATCCGTTTCCACTGATAAAAGCAAAATATTCCTCACACCTGAAAGATCAGAATATGCAGAAAATAAAACACAAACAAGGAAACATTTCTCTAGCTGAACCAAGTTCTGATAAGAGATTCTTATTTTGCAAACATATGACTTTGCATAAGAAATACATTGCATCACATTACCCACATTTCGAGATTGGAGTTAATGCACTACTGGTGTGACCATCGCCTTATTTTTGTATGCTGATTAAAGGGAGCACCCATAGTATCCACAATGTCACTAAAGCCACTAGAATGCTGAGTTTGGATAATTGCTGGTGAGATTGTGTGGATCTACAGGGTGTAAAAGGGCAGAGCACCAAAACCAACCAAACCACAGCCATTAAAGTTTTTACTCAACACAAATGGCAGGCTCCCAGACCTTACCATGCACTCCTGGAGGCTGGGAGAGAGTGTGGGTGGATGGGTGTGTCATCACACACACATCTAACCACTTCCGTGGCCGTGCATAGCTGGTTGCAGCCACAGTTTTGTGGACTAGTAAGGACCATCCTTGAGTTAAACGTAACACGGAGCTGGAGCATTTAAATCGAAGTCATTCCATCCCCACCTCCATAATAATAACCACTCTTGCCCAGGCTCCAAATGTATGCCTGGGTGGCTTCAACTGAAACAGCAGAGCTGACGAGAACTGAGAAAGATCAGAGTGCAGAGAAACACTGGTGGACTTGTAGATCAGAGGAGGGATGTAGAAAGCAGATGTCATCTCTGCTCCCACTGACAGCAGCAGGCAGAGGATCGACAAGACGGCTGGAGAATGATTTCTGGACAAATGCTGTATAAGCATGTCATCGTTTGTTCAGTTTCTCGTTCTCCTTCCACTCTCTGACCATATTACTCTGTCAATCTAAGATGCAGCAGAATGATTCAGCACCACCAGACCCCAGAAGATGTGGAGTCGGTCAGGATTTCTCTTGATAACGCTGAAACATTTGAATTGTTTTCACATGGAAACTATAACTTGCCAAGGACATATTAAGTCTGAAAATGGCCTGGCAATTTTTCAACCATTTTAATCTTTTATTTACATAACTGATTGCCATAATTTGGCACATAGTCCACAGAAATCCCCAACGTCTGGTTCTGCAGTCTCTAGATTAACAATAGCAGTCATTTAGTTTTACAAAATCATGCTTTTGGCTTCATTTGCCTCCAGCCAGGCACATTAACACACACACACACACTCATAGTGACTGTGAGTGCATTTTTGTTTTATATTTTACTCTATTCAAAGGATACTACAAGAGTCCCTTTAACAACAAACTATGGAAGCTCATTTCCGCCAGTTTGCTGAAATAAAGATCCTTAAAGTCATTGTAATGAGAAATGCTCAAAATAATGTCTTAGTATCTCTAAATAATGAGAAACATTTAAATATGCACAGGCCTATGTGTTGTTTCCATATATGTGCCAAGGTAACAGAAGCAAGTGGGTGAGACAAAGCTTGGCAGACCCAAATGGATAATTTATTTCAATTAAACACTCCACAACCAAATTCAGCACAGAAAATGACACCAGGCTGCTACAGTATAACCATACAGACCTTTTCCAACTCGACATCACTGTAAATGAGGGGCTTCCCTCAATGATTTTTTAATAATAATTTATTTTTGAGCAAACGTAGTGTCCCATGTTTTATCCTTAAAACAACATTGAGAGTTTTCCATTATTTTGAAATTCTAAGTCATTCATTTGAGAAAATGTCTCATTAGAAGGACTTACAGAATCTTATTTTCTTTCATCACATTGGCAAATGGGCTTCAAATGCAAGCACATGTATTAAATGATAAATTCTTAAGCTAATCAAATATATATTGTTCACTGCTTTGAATATGGCCTAATGTAAGAGTTTAGGTTTGATAACTGGGGCGTGTAGGACGAGTCCTAACCAGCACTTTTTCTCTACCGAACACACATTTTCATTGCCCACATACATACAAATGAGTGTGCAAAGCAAAGCAAAGTTACGACTGCTCACTTTGGGTTCAGTCCAACATAGGAATCCTTCTCTGTCAGCTGCTTGAGCATTGTGCTTTTCATTCTCTGATAAAGTGTCATCGACTGACAGAAATTCCAGACAAACCACCTTTACATACCGGTACATATAGAGGCTCAGATGAACACACACACACACAAATGTGATATCCCTTGGCACAGTGAGAAGGGGGTGCTTTCACACCGATGTAGTCTGCCTCATTGAAAATCACAGACTGGTTCCGCAGTGGCATTGAGAGGTCTAAAAACTGAGCTGGAGGAGAGTCCTAGTCTCTGAAAGAGGATCATTAGCATTGGCAACAAAGGCAGAGACACAAATTAATACTGTATAAGAAGCAATGGAGAGAAGATTACAGAGTTAAGGATTGTGTCCTTAACTCAACATGATTGTTGTTAAATTAAAGGAAGTCTTTACCCTGATAAATAACTAACACAGAGACCAAAGTAGGTAATACGAGTTAGGGGTGGGATTTTCATGAAACTTGATTTGAAGATGAATATGATGTGTTGGCATATGCCTGGTCAGTCCCTTTTAATCCCCTTTATTTATCCCAATATCCCAAAAATATTTAAAAGGACAGTCCTCCTCTTTACACTCCTGCCTCATCTAACCCTCACCCGACCCCACTGGCCTAATAAATAAATAAATATTATGTGAGATAAGTAATGATTGCCTGCACTGCATAAAAAAAGACCATGTGTCACTGCTCATCTCTCTTATCACATTGCCTCTGAGGAAAATTGCTTATACCGTTTGTCACTCTGGAGACAATGATCAACTCACACCATCCGAAAATAAACCCGAGAACACGAGATCATTCACTCCTGCATAGGACACTGCACAGACTTAACCACCTCAACGCCCCTGTTGCATGTTATTGGCCTTTACAAGCTTGTGTGTCAGATATGAACACCAGATAAGCATAATTTTGACTGCAGATCAATGCGATGGAGTGTGCCTGGCTCCATGGGGTGTAGGGATGTTTTCCTGTGACATGAATTATAAACAACTAGTAGACTTGAGCTGACATTGTGTATGCCTGCACACACACACACACACACACACACATACGTGGACAGGGTGGAAAAGCAAGAGAGATTCAGAGAGGCAAGGAGAGAGACAGAATCAATACCCTATCTTTTCCATTTGCTACATTGCACCATTAGCATTCCTTAAGTGTCCTCTTACAATTGAGCCCCCCCATACTCTCTTCCACACACGAAGCCCTCTTTTACTTTTACTTAACGACAGTCTAGTATTACAAAAACAATTCTCGGGAACATTCAAAACCGTGTACATCTAAAATGTGTGTTTAGTTTTAATTTAACAGACACCTAAAAAAACACACCTAAAACAGGAACATGTTTCTGACTGAATAACCAAATACCAGCACTCTAAAGTGAAACCAAAGTAATATACAAACTGCTCAGGGCTCACAGGCAAGCGAGAAGGGAGATAGACAGAGGGAGGACGTACCATCAAAACACTATTAAAGTGGCCCGCAAGTAAACATAATTAGACGTTAGGTTGGAAGTCACTTCTGAGCCTGTATGATCTGCTGACAAACGTAATATGAAGCAGATGTTGACATGGGAGCTTTGCAGAGAGGAAGAGAAAAACATGTATGAAGAGTACCAGTTCTAATCCAGTGATAAACAGCTGAGAGGGATACATGGGCTCCAGCTCTGACCTAGTTCTCAACTTCTGGAAGCAGCCTTTTTAGACTATTCCCTTGCAGGTGAGTGTCCACATGCTGCAGTCAAAACTAAAGCAGTTTAGAGACATACAAGCGGGCCTATAGGGGTTGAAAGCCATGTGCTTTGCAGAAGACCAGTTTTGAAATGTGGCAATGTTACTCAAAGAAAGTGTTTGAGAACAGCTGAACAAGGTGAATGGCAAGGGAAGCAGAAAGAATAAACACACAAAAGCATAATATATTTCCATAAAAAATGATAAATGAGCCAACATGTCAAAAGCAAATGTCATGCAATAACCATCTGAAGCATCACAACAAAACTATACAACATTAACCCATGTAGGAATATTAAAGCTATATAATGGGAGATGGAACACAACATAAAGCACATTTAAGTTACTATCAACCCACTACTGAGTGCCAAAGACACACTCTTAAGTCTCTGTAGGAATAGTGTTTTTTGGTTTAGAGTCGAGGAAAATGCTAAGTAGTTTGCTGCAATTATGAGCGTAAATTGAGGACGTGCACGCAGCAGCACAGTGCTGCTGTGCAGTGTAATTAAAATAGCGCACAAAGCAAAGCAGGGTACGGACGCAAATGCCTTAAGAGCAAGATTAAAAGTGTGCCAAATAAGTTAGTTTGTAGAGGGAGCGAGAGATCAGTCAAAGTTGTAAACAGAGAATCCCCCGTGGCGTGTGCGTGATGAGACGGTGGTGATAACTGTCGGACAATCAGAGTCTACCTGTGATGTGTCAAGGAAAACGCTCTTTCTGAACTTCCCTCGCCGTATCTCCATTTCAAGGGCAGAGCCGCGGGCGACGGTTGCTCTCGCTGTTTGATTTCGGCAAAACATCGCCTCTGCCTTTTCTGGCAACTTCACAGATAGCCCTGTGCAGACCGTTTCAGCTGAACTTTAAGTGTGAGCGCAAAGGGAGGAATCGCTTCGGGAAACCGCCGAACAGCCCAGCGCAGATCCAGGCGGCACGAAACGGCCCCAGCGGAGAAAAGTCCCAAGAGATTTTGGCAAACCCCGAATCAAACACTGGCGCTTCTTCGGATGTGGGAGTCGACACTGAAGCAAGTCCACACGCAGGACCAAAAAAACCCAACAGATTTACGGAGTCCTGCCTCCACAGCTGACTTTACACTTGTCCAAACGCTGTCCCCAGTGCGTCCAACAGTGACACGGTGACATGACACCCCGTGTGTTGTAGCTGAGACTTCGCCCTGTCCTGTATCCGGAGAGCTCTACCGGCGATGACTGTCCTCTACGCTTCTGAGATTTACCATTGCAACATCTCAGATGCCTGTTGTAGGCCTGTTCATGCAAGTCATTCGGCAGGCATGGATGAAGCATAGGAACCAAGTGCGCACGACACTAACTCTTTTACCAACATTTGTAGGCCTAATTGTTTAATTCTGACATATTAAAAATATACTAAATCTGTACAAAAAGCCTAAAGGGCTATGTATAAGACATTCACTGAAATTAGGCAACTTTTATATCAATGTATGTTGCCTTGTGGTTCCAGGTTCATATGTAATTCAACTTAGAAACATGTTGCCTGTTATTTCCACCGCCACAACATATACATTTAATCCCTGGCACACTTTAAGTAGTTTCAAAGTGAGAGCATCACCCCCCTATAATATTCACTGCTTAATTTATCATCACATTTTTTATTTGTCTGTTGTGGTTTAAATAAGCTAAAATCTATGTGTGAGAGTGAAAGGAACTTTACAAATGTATTACCTTGGGTGACATATTCAAGCAGATGCCATTTCTAGGGCCTTAACCACTCGATCAAATGGAAAAAAAATCAATTCGACATGTCTGATATGTTTGGAAGGCTTGCGATTTTCACCAGAATACATATCGAGATAAGAGATGTTTGTCCAGATAATGTGCCTTTGAATGATGAATCCACCAGTTCAATAGCATAACATAAAGATGATACCAGATAAAATAATTCCTTCGACCTGTTAATGGACCAGGAGCTTTTTAAATGTACAATATGTTTCAGGTGATGCTTATTTGCTACTCTTTGGCCTCTGAGAATTCCTATTTCCCTAACAACAATAATGTAACCTACTTAGGGGGCTGTAAAGCTGGGAGTTTGGGCTTTGCTTTCATGGAATAACATTTCATTTACGAGCATCTGCAATAGAGCATGCAGATCCGGCAGGAATGTGAATCACAATATGTGGCGGCACCAGGACTTTACTGGGCCTGCTGTGAGTGGAATTCTGAAAGGTCAGAAGGTCATCGAGGATCAGTCTCACTGAGGCAGAGGTCACATCCACATAGAGAGTGACAGAAGTCTACTGGGAAGTCCCAGCCTCGTGACACAAGGTGACGCTGCTTAGTCCAGTCCCATAAGAATGCACATTTTATCCACATACTGAGCCTCACATCCAACTCGGGACCCTTAGAGTTATAAACTGTCCATCCTTGTCTCATGGTAGGTGTATGTTTAGCTGTTCATTCTATGCAACGTACCATATCCTCACACACAGCCTCAGTACTGACCGATACTTTGTACATCTTGCCTGAAATGCTCCAATGCCAAAACTCTTTCCTTTCTTCCACCTTTCAGTGATACCTTGGGCAGTTCAGTGTTGATACTACAAGAACTATAGGGTGGGAAAAAGCCAGTGTTTAGCAAAGCTTTATTTATCCATTTTCTGCACATTCAGACACCGTGTAACCGCGACCAGGACCTACTGTATCACCCGAAACTATCCAAATAAAGCGTGAGCCATTAAGATAGGAGAATCAGAAGGTACCCAAAAGCCATAAATAAGTTAAAAAGCCTTTAGTGATGCAAGGCGGGAAATCAATGAATTAAGATAAAGTTTACATCAGGGTTTGTGTAATTGCAAGCCATTCTTCACTGTGACTTTCCTAGTATTTACAGCATAACTGCTTTAATTAACATTGGGTAGGCAAATAACGCCACAAAATCCACTGTCTAGCATCATGGTGTCATGTTGTGATGGTGAGAATGTTTTGTTAATTTTTGTTTGAATCATAAACAGCCTTGATACTGAAATATGTTGTCTGTCTGCCAATAATACATTTAGTGTCTGTTTGTTTGTCACTTTGTGTTCTTTGGATCCAGAAAAAAATATAGTGTTGCATTTTTCCCATGCCGTTTGAACAGAATACTTTAAGGTTTAGTGCACTATGCTTACTGTGAAATAAAGTCTTGCATACACTTTAATCCAGTGATTTAGCACAGACAAAACTCTTACCAATTATGCTTAATAGTCCAAATGTATGTTTTCTTGTCTCAAAAAACACTTAGTGTCCTCCGCTGGGGTTACTGGTGTTTGCACCACAATCTTGAACATGTAATTATGACTGTATTTCTGCAAGGAGTATTTGGTGCTCGGTCTTTATGGGAAAAGGGAAAGGGGCTTGTGTAGCCCCTGTTTGTCTAATCTCCCCCCAAGTCTCTTATTTAAAAGCAGGATGTTTGTTGATGTTGGGAGTTTGAGTAAATAGCTGAAGGCGCTGTAACTCATGCAGCAATGCGATTTCACTTGGATGCCTGTCTGTTTCCTAGAAGGGACTATGTGAAATGTAGATTATGTTTACACGCCTCATGCCGCTCTGGTCAGTAGGGGGTAGACAGTCACAGAGGGGAGCAGTGCTTTCCCAAGCTAGGTCTGACCCCCTTTTAACTCCTCGCTGGGCTCCATTGAGCCCTTTGGGCAGCTCAGTTTGCTGCAGAGTCAGGCAAGCAGTGGGTTTATGTGCAGGCTTTGCCGTGGCAGATTTTAAACCCATCTGTTGGGAAAAGATATGTCTGGTTTATCAGCCCTCGTTTATAGAACATATTTTATTTGTAAATCCCACAAACTACATTTTCTCCTGTTACCGCCCCTCTTTTCTCTTTTGCCCACACAAACAGGCAAAAACAAAAGTGACTGCTACAGTGAGAATCAAATACAGCAGTCAACACTGGCACAGTGACAGTGGGCTATAAAATGCCGACCACAGTCAGTACACAAACAAAGGGGCCGCTCTTCACTCAAAGCAATGGCTATGGAGCAGCGGGAGGAAGATCACATGGTATAAAAAGCAGGAGACAATCATGCTGTTACATTGTAGAACAAAATCCTATTCTGTTTCTCTCTCTCCCTCACACACACACATAGTATGATCAATTGCCCACCAGTTTAGAACCAGAGGAGCGGGTGTAAGCAGGCAGTATAGGAAATATGGGAAAACTGTTTGGCGTCCTTTTCATGGAAGGAAAGCGCTACAGGCTCAGCAGAATGATCGTGGCTGTTCCCACTGTAATTACATGTGGTTTTCTATATTCTAAATATATACTGGCATACAGTATTTGCAAACACTGCCCTACATCCTCTGCTGTTTTTACCTTATTAAACCTCAAACATTCCAGGATGTTTTCAGGACAACGGGTGCACAGACCCAAAGTTATCAAGGCAGTAATGCCATTACATCAGGCTCTCATTTCACACGAGCATACCACGTTAAATTATAAAACATTAGTGTGTCTATTCCAGTGGTATTACAATATTCAACCTCACCTCTGACCTGTAAATGCCCTTTTGTCTGCATTTAAGGCTTCCAAGTTTCAACTTTTTAAGTGTAAAGGACGTTAAGATAAAATGTCTCTCAATTATCTTAATTTTTTTAAATGACTTTGTGTAAGAATCAATCTTTATCTGCACAACTGGCCCAATGTGTCATACTGTCTATAGTTGTATTATCCCGCTGCCCTGATGCACCCATCTGATGGGAGTCGAAAAACATTATGATGGATGTGATCCTATATTGGACGGTGGACGAAGGAACACCTCAGGGAAAACAGAGAGCTCGAATGCAAGGCATATGCTGGAACGATTCTCTGAATTAACTGTGTGGAAAGCACCAGAGGGACTGAAGCAGGGCTGAAGTCTGGCTTGCAATCACATTCTTAGCATGCCAAGAGACACAAGTGTACAGCAGACACACACACTTAGAAGTGGAGTGTTTCTCTGTATGGCAGTGGTTCTGTACAGGGTTAAACACCAAGCTACTATGTATTAATGCCACATTTTCCTATAACGTTAACACATTATACTAGTCTGACTTCTGCTGGACAATACTTGCCATTACATCCACACATTATTGAGTCTGTCACACACATTTTGTTAAGTAACCCCTCGCAAACAATTCCCTCTTCTGTTCATTAGTATAAATAAATGAGAATAATATTTTTCTGGGTGAAAAAAGCAGCTGTAATTGCACATATCTACTGTCCAATACATTTCCATTTCACATTAGTGCACCAATGCCACAGTGCAATAAAAACAACATCTTGAGTGAGTTATCAACTGTGCTCTGATAGCCTTTATTAAATCTATTTACAAAGAATACAAAACTCTCCTCCTTGAACTCCGATGAAAATTCTGCTCACAGCAGGTACACTTCATTTATTACATTTCCTTTTGAATCACGGAGGACACACATCAGGCACAACAGGGAGGATGGCTGCTGCTCCGGGTGACGCCCTGAGTAACTGAAACTCTGGAATCTTTAGTTGCTCATTTCATTTGTGGTGCAGTTTCGTCCAGTTGGCAGCTTCTTTGCGTCCTTGTTTCAACCCCTGTAAAAGAGAAGAACATAATGTTAATATAGCTTCCCTTTTAAAAATCAAGGCCAACCACCTATTATGAAGCTGGAGGCATGTGATGAAAAGGCTCTTTCAGCTGAGAAGCAGGTCAGTAAAAATGGAGTAACTTTAAATACAAAGCATCCGATTTACATTGCTCTTCGCTACATAATGCAAGAGGCTGAACCTGTAAATAAAAGCGGTAAATCCCTTTAATAGCCCATAAGTCAGTTAGCTTCTGTGCACATACCAAGTAGTATCCTGTGTGATATCCACTCATGTACCAGGAGATGAGCACGCTGCCCAAGGCCTCATCATCCACCATGTCAGGGCTCATGGGTGGAGGTGGAGGGATCATCTGAGGCAGACACATCGACAGAAGAGAGAGTGTGATCACAAATGCAGATGCTGGAAGCTGACAATATTTGTTGTCTATCACTGACATGCTGAATTGACAGTTGTTTCTCAGTTTACCAGCTGGATAAGTAAATGTGTGCTTTTTAAATGTAGATTGCAGACCCCGTTGCGCAAACAAAAGAGTATCTGCATTTGTAATCAGTGTAAAGATATAGTCTAACTCACTGGTGGACCAAAAGGCATCATGGGAGGCCAGGAAGGAGGTACAGGCCTGTGACCACCAGGTCGTTTGCTTCCCCCCTGGTAGAGGACCCAAAAGACAAAAAAATTAAAGGGGCTGAAAACACCACTGTGATCCCAGTATTACCAAATAGTACCCCGGATCATTTTGCTTCAAAAAGGACGTTACTGGCTTAAACAACCCTCTTTAGTGAACTCTACTTGTAAAATAAGTGCAGTCTGGGGTTGTTCAGTTCTTGTAATCTCAGCAACTTCCATGTATATCATGTGCAACCTGCAAGCAAGGCTTAAGATAATTTTCAAGACACATTCCTCTTTTTATAACTTTACACAGAGTTACATCAATACAAAGGGCATGTATATAATTATTATTAGTATATATTCTAGTTTTATTGTTCACATTGTACAACACTTGTTGACATTTCCCATTACTATTAATTTTGCTGCAACAAAGCGCTAACCTTCTCACAACAGAAAAAGTCTGACTGTTTTCATTTCAATTTTAATCTCAAGCAATAATATGTATGAAAATAGTCTGTTACCAGTTCATTTTGTTCGCTAACTAAAAAGTACAGGTACTGAGTCATTCTTCTTACCTGTCTGAAAGCATCCATGGGAGGTGGGCCTGGAGGAAACCCAGGGAAACCAGGAGCCCACTTAGGAGGAGGTTCTTTCTGGGTCTTGGACTTTTGGGGTTTACTGTGTGGCTGTTGTTTGTGTTGGTTTGGTGTGATTGACCGGTCACTCTCCTCTGTTGACGATTCTGCCTCATTTACCTTAATTGCAGAGACATACAAGTTTAGCCTTAATTTATCATGGTCTGTTTTTTTTATACCTTGATGACTACACATGGGGAATCCATGATATATGTTTGGATTTGTTTTTGGAAAGTGGGAAGAACTGGGCATTTACCTCAACCGACTTCATCGGTCAGTAAAAAAAACCTATTAAATTCAGTCTATAGCGGCCAAATAAAAACTAATGTAACATTTTTGAAAAAGAAAAAAAGGGCAGTATGTGAAAGGTAACTTGGCTATTAATCCGATTTTACTCACATGCTGTGAACCATCAGCGTGAAAGCCATAATCTTGTGCGAATTGTATGCGAACGGCAAAATGTAATATTGGTGAGCCATCTACAAATTAAAGTCCATGTGTTCAAGTCTTTCCTTGAATTTCAAAATGTTAATTTTCAGTCATTAAAGAAGCAGCTTTCCTTTGATTCTGACTGACTGACAGAAACCCTGACTTTAAGAGTAAGAAACTTCAGTTACGCTATCAAATTTTGCTATTTAGACATCACGTCATATCATTTGCATTTGGCATGACGGAACAACATAAATACACCACCAAACAAAATAGACTCAAGAGATGCAATGTACATCACCATTAACCTGTTAAATAAACAGGTAAGAATGCAAAAAGAAATCTAATAACATTTGCTAAATATACTGTTTAGCAGTATAATGTAATAATAGTTTATTCATTTAGTCTTTTTCTGTTACTTCATTTTATTTTATGGTTAAGCTTAAAGAAATATCCTATGGTAGTTTTGTGTTTGTGTATGTGACCGAACGTATAATGTTCTATGATGACAGAAAATGGAAAATGACCATGTTGCAAAATAAATGACCATGTTATGTTACTGTGATGGATAAATAAGATAATATATTTGCACTCCTTTACCTTGGTATTTGTTTCCTCATCACCCTCAGAAATCTCCGAAAGCAAGTCTTCAAGGTTCTGCTCCTCCTCGTTGCCATATCCTGTGTAAACAACTATACAAGTGCCCCTCTTCTCATCGATGGAGGAGATGGTGGCTGCATAGAGCTGGCCATCCTCTGACCAGTATGCAGTGCACTGGTCCCCAACCTTCCACTGTGACACAACATCGATTGTAATTAAGAAATCTTCGTTAATTACTGAACTCTAAACCTCCTTCCTGTATTTTTATCTGCAGCTTTAGTTCCAGTTACACACCTCTTTATCTGGTGGCGCATTGGTTCTTTTCCTGCTCTGGTTCTTTTTGTTGTTCTTGCGCTTTTTTCCTGGTTGGTTGATCTTGGATGCTTGTGGCTCATCTTCACCCTTAAGGGCAGACTGGCAAACAAAGCAAGAGCAGAGACATAAGTGGCAAAAGCAAACATGGACGTTTTACATGCACATACACTGCAAAGCACGTATTTTACCTTGAATGATGAAACTGCCTTGTCATAAGCCTTTATCAGTGCAGTGTCATCCCATATATCCGAATCATCACTCTGCAAGAGAACAACATATAGAGCTTCTGCAGATGAAAGATCACTTTAAAAAAAAAAACCAGGCCTTTTCCTTTCAATGCAAATAAGATAATTTGAAAATGGCTTGTGGTTTGACGGCCAGTTTGACAGTGCAGCTAATCTTTGCAGTTGACCTGACCTCTGAACTGACATGTTTACCTTTGCATGCCCTGCACTGTGGAAATGACGCACAGTTACAGTTAAGTCAAAGCAACACCTTGACTAATGAAACTTGTTACACAGTACACGGTGGATTTCTGATGTCAATTTTTATCTTCATTTCCTCTTTGTTAAGTTTGCCGAACTCTGCGTTGGTTTGTAGCTTAGCTTCCTAGCTCACCATCGCAACCAAATCTGTAGCGGCCGACAAAAGGTTAAGATGTGTTGTAATCTTATGGTCAGTAGAAATCATAACAAACCTGTCCAGCTCCGCGTGTAAACAACACGTCTTTGCATCCATTCGCCATGTGAAGATGTGCAGTTATCCACTGCTAACTGCTACTTGCTAAACATATAACGAGCAACGTGCGTCGGAAATGGTGACGTGCTATAGGGACGTTGACGTATATATCGTGCGACGAAGACGTTGGCCTGGCAACCAGGAACAAGCTAACGTTGCTTGTCTACTTCCCCAAGACCCATAAAAAAAGCGGATTTTTGTGCATTATTGTCGAAACTAATGTTATTCCCCTCACCCAGACAGCACCGGAGATTAAAATCTTGTTGTGTGAGTCACTGAAGATGATCGATTCCTCTTTAAGTTCTTTGGGTGCAAAAGTTGTAGTCGCTACATCCAGCGATGAGAATCACCCACCAGAAAACATCACTGACGGGTGAGTGTTAACGTTAGTTGTTTCTGCAATAACGCCAGTTGTTTTGTCAACCTTAAGTCGCTACAGTGGAAGTTAAGGTCAGGTGGTCACTTTTTGTTCAATGCTACTGAACCCCAAACCCATCGGATCACTGTGATGTTTGTTTGTCCCTTTCACCCAGACACACAGAGACGTTTTGGATGTCCACCGGGATGTTTCCTCAGGAGTTCATCATTCGCTTTGCTGAACCCTCGAAGGTTTCTGCAGTGACAGTGGACAGCTACAATAGTATGTAAGCTGTGATAGTGTCATACATGCTGTTACTGTCAAATACCGTTACTGTCTGTTGTTTGAGAAATCAAGCAAAGCTTCATTGTCTCACTTGTCTGCCTTCAGGTGCCCCATGACATACTGTACACACAGTTTGTGAATTAATTGATAAAAGCTAGTCTATCAGGGTGGACATGCTCATTTTGATAGTGTTCAAACTGTATATAACGTTAGATATTAAATCTCCTATTGTTAATAGTTTGTGTCTGACACAAACAAACTAAACACTATAGTAAATGGCCCTTGAAAACAAAAAGGAATCAAGGTCTATACTGCCAAATATTTTACTACGATTAAGTCAAGACTAGGTTTTCTGAGACTTAACAAGGTTTGTTTACATCAGTAGGGTTTGTAATCAAAATTAAAGAGGCCCATATTTTATATTATGACCAGCTGAGGAAAACAAAAATTCTTATTGTATATATTCTTCATTCGCATTGATTATATGTAAACAAAACTGCTGTTTACATAGTCAAATACATTTGGAAGATACTGGCCAAGAACTGACTGTGTGGTCATTTGAAGGAAAAAAAACATGATTGGAATAAATGTACATAAACAAGACGAAGAGCCATGCTACTGCCAGTGTGAGGCTGTGCTTTGAGCTAAATGCTAACATGCTGATGTTACACTAAAAACAAAGTACAGCTGAGGCTGATGGGAATGTCATTAGTTATGCTGGTATTTTGTCATAATTGGGGAAATTTGAACTGATGGTGGCGCTCGATTGGGAGCCAGGGGAATCACCAAAGTGATTACAGCTTATCCCGAGGGGGGGCGTGAATGTGTGTAGCAAATGTCCATAGCATGGAATTAAATGTCATTTTAACACATTTATAATGCTCATTGTCAAAATATATTTGCTCCTAGGCAAACCAAAATGTTCACAGTTTGTCACATTTTCTTTCCTGAGATTATGTTTTTCTTAAAAGAAACATATGCCTAGTTTGTGTTGTTTCAGTGTTTGGCTCCCTCTTTTAAAACCATTTATAGATATCTGATTGTATTTCTTTTCTTTTGCAGTCAAGCATCTAAAGATAGAAAAGAATCTATCACAAAATGCTTCTCAATTTGAGCGTGTTACAGAGAAAGGTAAGGGGGCATCTATCTACAGTTTCTGTTTGCATATTTGGTTTAAATGCCTGATATTTAAACTGATATTTTGATTAACAAGCTGATTGTCTTTTAGAATTTGAACGTACAGAGGGACATCTTCAGTCAAATGCTATTTCGGTAAGTCGAAATAAAAATATTATTATGTAAAATATATGAATGTATAGAATTAACAGGTAAAACAACTACTTGTCTTTATTTTTCTCTTTCAGCTAAATGGAGGCAGTGCAACTCATCTTCGTTTTATCATCACCTCAGGATATGATCACTTTTTCTCAGTGCACAGAGTCAGTGTACAAAATTGACACTCTTGATTGTTGTGAATTAAAGCCCTGTGATGTATTTTTTGTGTATATATATATATATATATGGCATATTTGATCATTGTATAGTACATCTCATTATATGCTCAGTCTTTTCTGAAAACACACACAGAGACATCCTCTCTCTTGTGGCTGACAGCTGTAACAGTTACTGGGAATCTGATAAGCATAATCCATGAATATGAAAGGTACATCGATTTGGAAAATCAATAAATTTATGTCTAAAAAAAAAAAATTTCAGTGAAGATGCAATTGCAGACGGTTGAACGCTAAGGTGCATTTTTATTAATCTGGCCTCAAATTGTGAACTTAGCTTGAACCCATTTTCTGTATTTGTGCTTACTTTATGCTAAGGATTACTTATGGGGATTTTAATCCCACATTCAGTTGTTCCTGCTAATTTCACAAGCTGATAGTTGGTAAAGCTTAAGAATACAAGGGTTTGATTAAATGGTAGAATTACTTACATAGGAAGTTTCTCTCTGTGTGAGAGATAGAGTTAATTAACAAATTTTGAGCAGTGGGGGCTCAAATTGGCATCCGTGCAGCCCCCCCCCCCTTCCCCCCTTCCCCCTGAGCAGAATTTTACATCCCCATAGAAATGGGGAACCATGGGCAATGCAGCTGGGGGGTTGGGGAACCAGATGGTTTCCTAGCCAACCAGTCAGTCTCTAAAGACCGTGGGCCTATTCACACAAAGTATTCAAGCCACCTCCTGTACTAATCCTCCACACACACACACACACACACACACACACACACACATTCACGCACTAATACTGACTCCTATCTACCTCCATTGCCATTTTAACTTGTCAGTAGAAAAGGGTTCAGCAGTGTGCGCGGACCCTTTGGGACTCCCTCCCCAATTACTTTGCTGACTGCGGAGGAGCTTGGGGATTTGCTGAGGCTGTGTTTGCAGTAGCTTGGTCTGCATGCAGGGCTGCGAATAAACCAATAAAAATATGAAATACATGACTGAATAACTAGCCCCCTGATATTTTAGAGCAACTAATTGCTTAGGGGTATGGCTGGGATATAGCACATTTGAGTATGTGAGTGTGTAATGAGGGCAAGGTAGAAACTGATACAGTGTTATTGACTCATCTATTATTTACTGGTATGGAATATTTCTTATAATGTTAGAGGTGATGGCTGCGCCATGAAATTAAGTGTAAACTCCCATTTCATAGGACTACAACCTATGAAAGGAGTACCCCCCCCCCTCCCACCCCCCCCCACACACACACAATAGTTCAAATTGATTACATTAGTTTGCTGTGAACCACATGTTCCTTTTTTGTATGTCGAACAGGTTTGCAAATGCGCCTTCCCATTACTAATGAATTCAGGCTCTTTTGTGCTTGACTGTCAGCCGATCAGCAGAATCACAGCAGGATATGAGTGCATTATTATCATGTCACTGCAGGACAGGGCTAAATTATCACCCAGTGTCTTCTGCGGCTGCTGAACTGCTGTCCAATCACACCGAGACATCTGCTGGGCCAAAACTCTGTATGTTCAGCTGAGTCCATACAAAGAGATGTATATCATAGCCCTTCCCAATAAACTCTCTGCTACTACATGCCATAATTGAAAATGGTAGATTCTATGAAAAAGATAAATATTAAAAGCTAGAATTTAATACTTGTAATTGTCATAATTTGCAATTAAATTCATGTTTAAACTAGTCTGCTGTTAAGGATAATGTGAAATAGCTGTATACTTATTGCATAAAACAAAAGAGAACATTGCAGCGAGGATCTATGTTTATTGAAAGTGTAGGTGATGTGTCTTATATGGTTATTTTGAGTAAGAAATCCCCTCACCCACCCAGCTCTGTTATTTTCTTTCATGTCAAAGCAGCGACTTTGAATTTCGAGTTATCTCTTCTGTGTGGTCCTCCTTTCATGTCAGTGACGGAGCCATGCGCATTGACAATGGGCCTTAATTTGATTTCAGTTTTGATTTGGTCCAATCAGCTTAGTTATGACAGAAGCCGAGCTGGAAAGAGCTTCTGCGTGAGGAAGAAAACACTATGAAGGCAGAAATTAGATGATTAGACGGGAGAGGAAAACAATCTTCTCATTATTTAAGTCCAAGAGGGATGAAGAATGATAATGAAGGATCGACAAAGAATGCAGCTTTGAATGTATCAACAGCATTCATATTTATTTCTAAAGCCAGCATTTGCTTGTTAAGTTGTGTAATAAATAGTAACAAGTTTTGTTTGACAAACCTTTTTTTATTGTCCATTGTGGTGTGGTGGTACTTAATCAAAACTATTGACCCATATACCTTTCAATGTGAAGTGCATTAAAGGACAGTTTTAGTAATCATTAAAAGCAAACACAATGTAGATTAGTCCAATAACATGTTTGTTGATATTTGAAGACGTGCAATTCTGCTGGCAGTCGTCTTCTGGCAAAAAGAGCCTCGGTGAACAAGTGTGGCTGCTGAGATAGATGTAAAATGAACTTTTTTTGGTAAACAAAATTTCAGAATGCAGCAAAGTGAATTGGCTTTTGAATGAGCACCGATGCACAAATGACAAACATTTGCTGCTTTTAAAATCCCCTGTGTTTGCACCCTAGCTTGTTTGTTGGCACTTATTTCCAAATCTTTTTCACTGAGGCTTCTTTGCCCAGGGTGTGCAAGTTGCTCTTGGTTTGATTTTACCACAGCTGCAGTATCAACTGTTCTTTTGCTTCCTCTCTATTTGACCACTTTTCTGTGCTAAGGCCCAGAGTATGGGCTGTAAAGTACTTATCAGTCACTTGAGTTTGAGTGCCACTGGTTACAGCACCTCACCTTAGTGTTTCACATAGTCTGTCTGCCTCCAAATCTCTTCTGACCTGCTGTGGTAATGCAATGTAATGGTTGGTAGCAGAGTAATCTCAAGCAACCTCATTACAGAGATTGACACACATTCTTGACCAGCGCAGTGTGTGCATGTATTTCTGCCTGACAGCCGATGTGAGCCCCTGCGTATTGAGTGGGTCGAGTATTTAAACTTTTGCTTCACAAACTACTTTGCCCTTGTGGGAAGTGGAATAGCTCCAACATAGTAGAGCCAAATGGCTGGGGCTGCTGCTTGGTTTGCTAGGCTGCTTGTTTGTCTCCAAGTGGAACAGTTCCAGCTAATGCACAAAGTTAGATGAACAATGTAGGAAGAGAGACTGACATTACTGGGAGATCACCCTTTTTTCTTTTATTGTATTCTATCCATCCCCGTTTAATC
Organism: Coreoperca whiteheadi; assembly: GCA_011952105.1. NCBI lineage: Eukaryota > Metazoa > Chordata > Actinopteri > Centrarchiformes > Sinipercidae > Coreoperca > Coreoperca whiteheadi. The sequence continues at coordinate 19,994,278 of CM022476.1, forward strand.
TCTCTCTCTCGCTGTCTAAACACACACAGAACAAAGTGAATTCCAAAATTTGCATTTGCCCTTGATATCCGTCAGAGGTTTTCTCTAGTATACACTGTATTATGTGCATTTCTGTATCAGGAATTAACATGACATATTGGTAGTGCAATTAACGTTCCATGCATTGTTCAGGCCCAAGGTTTGCTTTAACAAAGTCCTGGTTTCAGACAGTGGCACTGTCCACTGGTCCAAAGTGTCCATAATCTCTGCTCGAGTTTGTAGATGGAGCCATAGAAAATTAAATTAAACAATTAGATTGCAACCGTAAGAGCTCATCAACAAAGTCAGCCTGAACTACAATGAACTAGTGGAGTGATGGTTATTGCATGAGTGATATAAGGACTTTAAATGGCACCGGAATTGACACATGCAATGACACTGCCTTGCAAGATGAATTTACTGATCACTGACATGTTCGCAGTAAACATAAAGTTTGAATTTTACGATCCAGAGAATGACAAAGACGCACAGATGATATAATGAAATATATTGCCTTCAGTATTGGTTGTTTGCATATTAACTTAAATTTCAACTGTTGTATTGAATTTAAGGATGGAAATGCATGACACATTGCAAAACACTTTTTGACATTGGTGTGGATATAACAAATACTCACATCATAAGACTTGTGTATTGTTTTGAATGGTTTAAAACTATTTTCCATGCACAAGCCCCTTAAGAATGGACAGTGTGGGAACATACGGTCATTTGGATAGACAAGGCAAAGTGTTTTTGGAACTCACAATAGATGATCTATCGCTGCCATTTTCTTTGCTGGAAGGGACAGATGTTAAGCCACAATCATGCTTATCATGTGTTACCATCAGACATTAATCATGAAACAGATAAATCAGCTATTGTCTGGCCTGTGTCCCTTAACAACTAAAAAATGGTGTTTAAACTACAAAAGTGTGCATGATTTGAACGATGAATGCTCCAGTTTGGCAGCATAGTAAAACAATTAAAGATTATTCTCATGAACATTAAATAACTTAATTTTATTGTTTTTGTGACCTGGACACAAAATACACTAGATTATGCACATTCTATTAAATAACCCTTGTAAAACACTAATTAGTAGTGAAGGATCTCCAGGTCTTATAACATCATAAATATCTGTGGTGAAAAAACAGTCAGTTCACTTTTACTGAATGCGTGTGAGTGCTTCCCGTCAAATCTCTGTGGCAATAACATCGTCATATGTTTGTAACCCTGAGCTGTAGTTGATGTCCATGCCTAGCTCTGTCCGGCTCTCCAGTTCAGCAGTCAGCTCCTTCAAGATCCGCTCCAGGTCCTGGTTCTTCTTGTGCATCTTCAGGTAGTTGATCTGGAGCTGCTTCTGGTACTTGATGACCCTGTCTTTCTCCTTGTTCCATGTTTGCCTCTCCTGCTCAAAGCCGTTGGCCAGCCTCTCGTGTGCATCCTTCTCTTCCGTGAGCTGCCGCTTCAGTCTCTCCACCTCCCTCTGGAGTGATTCTGTGGAGATGTGTCCACTGTTCTCCTCCTCCCGGCCCAGGGCGGGGGAGTCTGAGTCTTGGATTAGTCTTTCCAAGGCCTGCGTCTGGACATGGGCCTCAGGTTTCAAACTGTGCTGCAGCCTCTGCTCTTTGGCCATGGCCAGATCCTGTTTCATTCCCTGAATGTCTGTCTCCAGGTTGCCCACTTTTTCTCTCAGCAAAGCAGCCTCATTCTTCTTGCGCTGGAGTTCATTTTGGCACACCTAAATTAAAAAGGTAAAATATTCAGACATATGCAGCAATAAAGAAGACTATTTTGACAGATATAACAGGTCTAATCATGTGAAGTGTCAAATAAAATCACTTATTAAGACTGTTATTATATAAGTCTGCTAAGACACAGGCATCGAAATCAGTCAGAAGGTCACAGTTGAGTGTCGCACATAATAGCAGGTATCCTTCCTGACTATAAGTGCTTGCATATTATAAGCACTGTGTGGGCATTTTATTCACAAGTCCTTATTTGAATCCCATTGTGGAATGAATTGCCATTGAATCATCAACAGACTGACCTCAACCTCTATGGTGCGAGAGTGGAGTTTGCCCTCATGGTCTTTATTCTGTTTCTCGAGCATCTCCATCTTTGCTGTGTTTTCCTTCAGTGACACCCTGAGGCTGACTATCTCATTTAGCTTGTGGCTGACATCCGCCTGGCAGTCTCTCAGTTGCTGCTTCAACAACGAGATCTCCCCTGTCTTCTGGCACACCTACATTTGGACAGAAACAACAATGAAGGGGAACCAGTCAGAGTCACACTACTACCACTACTCTTACAATATGTTAAAAAATGCACTAATTGATTGTTAATGAGCTGGAAGATGCTAAACAGCTCCCTAGAATTGAGAAAAACTGCAGAGTTGGTGACAGTTCTCTGGAGGTTCATCACTACAAGTGACCCCTTTCACATTACACGCAGTCCTTTGATTCATTGTTTACATAAAAAAAATCTATTAGCTCTAATCTATTAGTATGTAATGCTCCTGATGTCAAAATACAGCATTGTGACCTACTGAGGAAAATTGTGAAAGGAGAAGCAGGTACAGTATCTCTGACTCTTTTGTGATGGATTTCTGTTTCTTATTAAACGTGATTGAAAATGGTTGATTTTTCCTCTAGTGATGGAAGAACATCACATCCCCACATCTCAGCAGCAACCTTCAAGGTTGTACCAGATTGTGTTGAATGCTACAAGGTTTCAAACCCAACTGCTATCACACATATGACTCATGACTCACCTCCCATTGAGTTTCCTCGAGTGTCGGAGCGAGCTGTGTGCTCTCTTTCTGATAAGATCTCAGTCTGAGCTCAACAAGATCCTTCTCTCGGGTTAGTTTTGACACATCCTCCTGAAGCCTCTCCTTCTCAGCCTGCGCAAAAGTTTATTTCTCAATGAACTTATCCATCAAGTGTGCAAGGTGTGGAATTCATATGCATCTTTTTTCTTAAATTGAATGAAGGTAAAATACTGTATCGTAATTGATTCATTGAAAAGTTTGTGGGATGATGACAAACCAGAAATGAAGGGGACAGGAATGAAAAGAGGAGGTGGGCTGACCTGGAGCTGGCTGACCTGCAGCTGGAGTGTTTGCTGGGTTTTTGCAGCCATTTGGGACACTTGTCGTAGCTTTGTGGAACATCGCTGTTTCAGTCCCTCCATCTCCTCAGTACAGTACCTTTGTCTCTCCTCAAACAGCTGGCAGGTGTCTGTTTCCTTCTCCTCAAAACTCACCTATTGTTAGGTGAAGACATCTCAGTAAGAATTTGTCAGACAGTTGTACAAGTCTAACTACTGATAAGAAGTACTGATCTTGATTAAGAGCACATGCTGTTTTTTGTAACGTGACCGCTTGGTACCTGTAGCTCCTGCAGTTCAGTCTCTCTCTCCAACAGCCTTTGTTCCAAACGTTCAATTAGTGACTCATCTGTGGTAATAGGGGAACGAATCCCACCTGCAGTTTCAGAAAGAGGGCTTGGCTCATCTGCAGAAAGTGGCGAGCCATTAGCCTTAGATGCCAGTCCCCTGCTGTTTAAACCAACCCTGTAGCTACAGTCAAGGTTCGCGCTATTCCCGTTGACCCATGGAGGGAAATTGGGTTGTACTCCCTTGCTGAGGCTGCTTGCGGGAGCTGAGCTGACATCACTTTGACTGACAGGGCCTGTAGAAGCACTTAGGCTGCCACTGGTGCTGTGGGTGGGCAGGCTAGACATAGAGTTGCGTCCAGAGTCGGAGAGAGTCCCTGAAAGGAAAAGAGATGACATTTTATTTGACTGTAATTTGTCATTCAACCTGTATAATCTCATTTTAAGGCCGCAGTTTATCAATATAATATAGATAAACACCTGAGGTGTCTTGCTTGTGTCTAATGTCTGGACTCCTTGCTTTCTCCAGAGGACAAAGGATGTGGTCCAGGCTGTTGTGGCCTGCTTCCGTGGAGGACGCACTCCTGGGAATCTCAGGCTTGAAGGCAGTGGAACGGACCAGTGACTTCTCAGCAGAGGTCTAGAAGAGTGAAATGACACACAGTCAGGGGTGCTCTTCCCTGTTTTTATTTTTATATTCAGTGGCTCCTCTTCGCTGACAGCATGGCAAAAAGCAAGTCCTCTTGTACTGTTATAAACAGCACAAAGAGCCAAGGAAGGGTCACATTCTGAAACCTGAAAATCATAATGACTGACTTTGACAGAGATAAATATTGTCACGTGCTGGAAGTCTGTACAAATAATAGGGATAATTTTCCCCCCAATCATGTCTTTTCATATAAAAAATAGAACCACTGAAGCGTGCAGAATTGCTTCACTACAAGCTGGCCGTATTAAAAGCCACACAGCAGTACTAGCAAGTAAAATTCACTAGACTGTCATAGAAGAGAACTCATTTCAGAGATGAACTTATACTCCACATGCCCCATCTGTGCTGTCCAAGAACGTCACAAGCACTAGCATACCTCCCCTCCTTTCTGTCCTCCTCTCCTGCCCTCTGCATCCCACATATCTCCCCCATGTGCTGTCTGAGGGAAGATGAATCGCTCTTCTCTGTGATATTAATAATATGAGCTAACTGCTGAAGTGTAAGAGGTAAAGCTTGTGAGCTCAGCATTCCTTCTCACTGACTTCATGACTGGGATGCCTTGCCTAGTTTTTTTTCTTCTCTTTCTACCCCTCAAACTCTCTTTGGCCCTCGATCTCTCTCTCTTTTCTCTCATATTCTCTGCTCTGTCTCTTTTTAAGCTGCTTCCTATTCGTCTCCTTTCTCCTCCTATTGCCCCTGAGGAATATAGACCTACTGAAAGAGACTCAGTTTGCCTATGTATTCTTGGCACAGAAATTACTTCTCTGAGAAGATCAAGGCCTTCTTAGGACATTAATCTGGGAGGGGGTGATTAATAAGCTGGGGAGGTTCAATACAGGTTATAAGGAATGGCTGCTACCAATCAAACTACCTGCTGTGCATGTTTTAACCCTAAACGTCGCTGTTACATTTTCAAAGTCTGTTGCCCATGCTGGACATGCAGAAGACTTCATGAAAACGGCTCCAGTCAAGTGAAACACAAAGCTCCATTTTATGAGGCTATGAAAATGGACATAATATCTGAATATTGACATTTTGGGAAATACACTTATTTGTTTTCTTGCAGAGAGTTAGATGAGAAGATTGATATCATTCTCATATCTATATGTAGCTGGAGCCAGTAGATGGTTAGCTTAGTTTGGCATAAAGACTGAAAACGTGGCAAGAAAGAAAATATTGATGTTTTCCAAAAATGTTGAACTTCTCCTTTAAAATCTTATCTTTTGGGTAAAGCATAAGAGAATAAATAATTGGCATTTTGCTCACCCTCTCTGTCATTTTTCCTGACATGAGCAGCAGTTTTGGTTGCAGTCGCCCATCTGAGTCCTTATCTTTGTTCTTTTCACTTGTATGATCATCCATTGATCCTCCTCTGTGGTACACTGACCTGGGTTTATGGCTCACCTTATATGGAACAGGATAAACATTTTCTACAATTTTATTGTATAGGTGCAGTGCAATATATATGTGCAATATATTTCTTATGAATTAAAACCATAGTTTTGATGTCATCTGATGGCACATGAGTTTACCTTGATGTAAAAAAAATCTTCGCTTCGTCCCGACCGGGAGTGGGACAGGCCTTTAGATGGATGAGGGGTGGATGAGGAGCCCTGAGTGAAGCCGCACTTAAGTAACCCATCAAGGCTGCAACCTCCACTCTTCCTATGATAGTTTGTTCCCTTTTTTAAACTGTAGTCAGACGCCTTGCAGTGTTTGCTGTTGAGGCTGTTGCCGTTGATGAGGCTGCTAACACTACCCATGGTCCTGCAGGCATAGGTGAGGGGAGTGTGGGGCTGAAGTCCAGGTGGTCAAGTTACATAAAAGTGAAGGGAAGACACAACTCATGACCCCAGAGAAGCACCGTCAGTGGCTTCATCTGCAAGATAAGAAAGGGGTAATACACATTAAACCCAGATAATATAGCTGTTGAACCTTAAATGGTAGATTTTTTTCATGAAAGGGCAAAGCCATGTCATAGCTTCCTCTGATGCTTCAGTTTTTTAGTGTTGTGTAATTTTATTGTTTCCTGTTCAGTCCAGACATGCAGTGCTGAAGCAGGTGTGTTCACATTTGCAAAACAAACAAAGTGAAAAAAACAGTCCATCTTGGCACTCAGCCTGGCTTTGTGTGTCTAGATTTATGGCTCGGCCGTTGAATTTGACAAATAACCCTTTGTGTGCCCTTCCTCTAAACAAACTGACAATTAGGCTACTTACTGCCTACTCAACACTTGGCTGGTGCTGCCACCTGATTAATACTATACAACCATTTCATATGTGCTGTTGAACTTGAACATAGTATAGACAGACCACACAGAAATATTATCTTTTAATTATGTGATTGGCTGGAATTATGAAAAAAATAATGGATTAAGCACACTGAACATAAATGGATGTGTGTTTTTAACATACTCAATTTTAATACAGGAACATTTATTCTTAGGTACTAGTGCTGCTCTCTATTCACTGTCCCCACAACCCTTTGAAAGACAACCAGACCCCAGATGTTACTAGTCATGATCTCTAACCCACAGGGGAAAAGTCCCCACAGTAGTGACTTAGAAGCAAAAGGCTCCATACTGGCTGATCAGGTCTGTGGGGTCCCCTAACCACCTGGCCAACAAAGCATGGGACAAATGGCCTGCCGTATGCCACATATACATATATACATTGCATTTGGCTTGAGGCTAATTCATAATTATTGGTTACACAGTTGTGTTTGTAAGGATTCACATAGCTGTCAGTGTCATTTTCCTGAGGAGTTTGATGGGCATGCTTAAAGAGGAAAATGCTGAATGAAGGCGGGGGAGCTGATCAAGGCTGTCACTTTTCATTGCTCAGAAAACACTGATAAGGGAGATGAGACATGTACAAAATAGATGTTTCACGATGAGGAGAATAATGGGAGCATCAGAGAAAGACAGCAAGTGAGACAGAGTAGCATGCATGCAGAAAGAAAAAGGAAGGTTTGAGTGGTTGCTATGGCAGGATGAAAAGCTGACAGTTATTGTCTATTTCAGTTGAATACAGGAAAGGAAAAATAATCATAAATTGGAAGTTTCTCTAACAATGATAGAATCAGCCAGTTGGAAGTCTTCCAGCACAGCTTCATTTTTGATTTCCTGTTTCATTCGGGATGAAATATAAACAGTACATACAAAATATATTCTACAAAGTAAACAGCCATTGAAGATACTGAGTGATGGTATATGATGTTAAATTTGTTCCTGCAATAGTACAAAGCAAAGCAGTCCCCCTTTCCACTGATGTAAACAGTCTCTGACATGACAGCCTCTATTCTACTGTGCCTGTCTGCAGCTAAATCTAAACTCCAGCCTTCACTATCACTCTCAGATATTAGCATCCACCACTGACATGAGACTGAGGTAATGAAACAATAGATTTTACTTACTGCCAGGTCAAACTAAGCATCCATCTCTAGCAAGGCCCCTGCAGAGTCATCTATCCAGTCCTGGAGAAACTGAACAGGCAGATATGTGTGTACGTCTGTGTGTGTATGCACTTGAATGAACCAGCAGCAAATGCAAACCGCACACTATCACCACGGCCTGGAGGGTTCACTAACTGTTCTGTGGAGGGGGTGGGTCTTCTGCTTTTCTCTTCGGCCTGTACCCAGCTTTGCATTATAACTGACATGTAAATTCAACTCAGTGAATGTGTCTGTGTGTTTAGGGACCTCCCGCTCCCCCCAGGGGAGCCAGTGTACAACATGTGCTCCCATAGAACTGGCGTGTGCCGCTCAAGTGATTAACTCCCAGCCTTCACAAAAGATCTTTTACACCCCCCTGTGTACCCCCCTCCTATCCCCACTATCACCCACAGACACCCTCCGTTTCTGCATCGATTCACTGTGTAATAACCATTCATCCCTCACCCCCCCTCACTCCCTTCTTCCATCAGTCCCCTCCCTCCATCCATCCGTCCCACTCGGTGCCCTGCACCCACCCTGAACAAACAACACTTCATCTGAAGGAGAAAAAAGGCGCTTGCCCTCTCTGTTTTCGCTCTTTGTCTGTTGAAGTGTGCCGTTCTTTGTGTGGACTCTTGTGTGCCAGTTGATGTATTCTCCCCAAACAGCCCAGGACCATATTTGAGTGTTAAATAAATGACTAGTCCTCACAATGAGAGGGCTGGAGAGCCTCAGTTTTATAGTGATTTACCACCATCCTGCCTTTATGCTGTTTGTTCAGACATACACACAAAGACCTACACTCTCACACACACCTTTACACATCCACACAAATAACACACACTTTCTTTCACACAGTCTCAATGCTGGAATGCAAGTCGCTCTAAGGCAGTAGAGCGTTCAGCATCCCACAGAGTGCACACTGTGGACAAAACACCTTGTGGATGAAATACAATCACACATCATGACAGGAAAATATACAAGGTACTGTGTTCCAAATGAACAAACAACAACAACAGAACAGATATGGCCCCTAAGCACTGCTGCTGACAAAACAGGTGTTAATCTTACACCCCATTTTCATCACAAGTAAAGGTATACTTTCTCTTAATGTGAAGAAAACAGACAGTTTTTCCACATATCTACAGATAGAACACTGCTGATTCAATGATATCATCACACAAAAATCAATAAAGAAATCAGTTTGTTAAAATAGAATTGATAATGAACTGTGGGAAGCAGCATGACCCCATACTGTGATCTTTCAACATTTGGAGACAGAATTTCACTACAGTTTACATCATATTGCATCATACTGTCTGAAACTTTTTACCATAAAGTGTTTTCACAAAGTCTTTTGACCCTCTAATAAAATACTATACCACAATCTTTTTCAGCAGCACCACTCACTCATGGTTTAAGCTGACTACCAGTGTTGATTAGTGCCATTCAGCCCCCCCAAACCGGTTTGTCTGGACAATGACCCTGCTATTTCACTTTTATGTTCCCACTCACTTTCTAGAGAGAACTGGTCAACTGCACTTCTATTTGATGCAAATATTGTAGTGATTTGAAAATGTTTTCTTTGCTCCATTATTGCAAATTTTAATAAGCAGTACAAATGGTCTGACCTCACAGAGTGGTCAGTGTGCTTTAAGACCTTTGGTGAAATGGGATGGGGGTTGTGAGTGTGTGTGGATGCATGCATACATCTAATCTTATATCTGATTGCTTGCATGTTTTTGTGTGTCTGCACAAAAGAGTGGGTGCACCCGTTTGCCTAGTGTGTGTGTCTGTGTGTAAGCAGGGGGTAGTGTAACAAACATGGGTGTGTTTATGGGCGGGGTGTCACCCTAGCTTTCGAGCCCCAGCTGACCTGCCTGACACAAAGCCCTGTCCTGCACAAGACCAGCTGACAATACCCCCCCCAACACACACAAGCAGACACACTCACACATAGACACACACTCCAAGAGCATAGCCAATCCATTACCACAGCCAGTGGAAGGCAGCAGTGTACTATAAAGGTCCAGGATTTATACCTGTCTTACAATGACCATGAAACTCTCCTTTGTTCTCACTGTACCGCTACACTGCTACGGTGCCAGATGGCATCACTTTAATTCTCACTGTCTATATGGTAATTTCTAACAGATGCATGTGTAATCTATCTAGTTCAGTGTGTCTGTTTTTTTAGGTCAGTCTCAGACAGCTTATTGTTCATTTTTTATGTGTGCCATCTAAGCACAAAGAAATTTATACATCATGTCTCTTTGTTTGAAGGCCCAACCTGCTATAAAACGTCCCATCTGAAACATACTTTTTAAACTTGAAAGTATCATTCAAGTGTTTTTGCATGCTTTACCCCATTAACTGTAAAGAGTTTGTCCTTTAAGGTTGAATTACTGCCATCTAAACTGCCATCTATAAAGTTGGAGGACCTGTGAGGGAAATGGTCAAAACTGAAGCAGCAGAGGGCAAGACATCCTGACATTTAGTCCTTCCACACTTTCCATAATGCAACTCAATAGCATCTTTTCTTTAGGCCCTCCATGCTCAGTAATGCCCATGTCTTTTAAACTTCATGCCTGTAGGATTTTTGTTTCATATCCAAAGTTAACCCTGATTTTTCTGAATTTAGTATGCTCACTCCAGAGCCACAGAATGCGCCATAGAGTATTCCCCACAATGAGTAAACTAATATTGATGATCTTGAGTTCCCCTCTAACGTTCAATTGTTATTGCTATTTATTTATTTATATTTTTAAATGTATCATCAGATTTTACAGGCAGCCAATACTTTTGACAGTAATATCAGCACAGCATCCTGTAGACTTAAAACTTAGTTGAGGCAACCTGACTATCTTTTTTTAGTCAAAGTTAGGATATCATTGTGAGATAATGGAGATGAAAGCACAGTTGGTTTTTTCAAAGGCTTCCAGTGTTGTGCGTTGAAGTGCTGGCAGGGATGTCTCACATCAAAGACTTACGCAAGGAGTTGACTACTGAAGGGCAACGTTTTAAACCCAAATTGATGTTGTTATTTCCACAACATTCATGTTGGCTCAGGAACATGTAGGCCAACATAAGCTACATCAGACTGTGACTTCACAGGCAATGCTCATTAATAAATTCATTGCTGGTTTTAGTCTCTCCAGAGGAACTTTTATTAATATTAAAAAGATTAAATACAACTTTAAAAGGCACTAGTGTGTCCATGCATGATATAAATGCCATTTGAGAACATTCTTCAAAGTGCCAGGAATAAAAACAAACAGTAACTAAAATCAAGATAGCCAAAAATTCTGTATTGTACCTTTAATCCTGGAGGAGACATCAAGTCAAAATCAATCCTTATTATGCTATTCGATCCTCTAAAGGTACGCTGAACATATTGCTCCCAGTGTGATGTAACATGTTAGATAACTGGAATCAATCAGTGGTTTACACAGAGTAACTGATGATTCATATGTAATAAAGCAGGCATGTCCCATTATCGCAGGCATGACACAGTGGAAATTAAACTCAAAAATTAAAGTATAAGAAGAAACAGCTCACATATGACAGGTGATAGTGTTATGTCCAGAGAATGATAGGCTGATAGGCTGAATTATTGAGAAGTAATACTCTGACTCTTTCTCTGTCATCCTATGTGGCCTGTCAAGGCCCCAGTCACACACACACACACACACACATGCACACACACACACACACACACTTCCCCATCTTGTGTCTTACTCACTGTGGCTGAGTTGTAGGAATGAGTAATGTGGCCTCCAGCAGAACATCAACTGGGAATGAAGTGTGGGGTACCGACAGCCATCTATCTTTCACTTTCACTGCTAACACATCCATCTACTGACCAAGCGTGCACACACACACACGTACACACACACAATGGCATCCAACAGTAGCTAATTGGGTAATCCTTTTAGCGGATTGTAAAGGAGAATGAGCATGAATAGGGATTCAATGCTGAAGAGCAGAATACCAGACACTCATTACCGCCCCAGAGTAAGGAGATGGAATACCAGGCACGGAGAGTGAGGCAATAGCAGAAAGAGAAATAGACAGACAGAGTGTGTGTGAGAGAGAAAGATTTATATTCGGTGGAGCTAGCATTGCATTATACATTGATGACCGTATCGTCCCGCAAACAGTCAATGTCTCCTCTGTTCAAAGTTTGAGGGGTGTGGATGCAGAGAAAGGCTTAAGCACTACATGTTGGCTTGAATCATTTGAGTAAAACATGTACTACTCATTCATTTGATCTTAGTGTCTTCTATTGGCAGCCATGTGGTCGCATCTTTGACTAGAGGCCATCTTTTAGTGAAGGACCCCCTGCTGAAGTTAGATTGCATTCAGATGCGATTATGTGCATCCAAATGAGACATTAGGTCATCTAAACAATCAACCTCCTTGGGTTTTAATAGATAAGGAGGTTGTCTGCACTGCTCAATGGGTTTGTATGGCTGGCCTACTGCTCCTGTAATACAACCATTTGCATAACCTTGGCAGCTGGAGTATAGAGGAAAATGTATTTTTAATGGAGTCTAAATGGGTGCCTTTAGTGCTCCGGCGAGGATGGGAATTGATGCTCATGAATTTAAGGAGTCCTAAAATTAAATATCTGAAATTTTCTTTTTATATTTCTTTATTGAGCTGCATCCATCTATACAAGATTGATTATTGCCTTACAATATGTCTCTGCACTTTTCTGTAATGCTTCAAACTTATGCAGTGCCCTGGAATCTGTCCAAAAATGGTTTTAAAGAGTTGCATGTGTCTTCAGTTAGATACTGCAGATCACCGGCCAGCTCCATAGTCATGAAATATTTACATCTAAGGCTTTTATCCCACTCTATAAACAGCATGTGAAAATGTATTGAAACAAGTGGAAGTATTTTTAGACATTCTGAATTATCACCCATCCATTACCCACGCATATTTACCTTTTCCATTAGCCATTGCTTGTTTTGAGCAAGCTGTGTCATTTATGCATGATATGACATTCTCATAAGTTTGAAATTTTAACTTGATGGATTGTCATAAACGCTTTGTTGTGATGTCAGATCATTATTTGCACAATAAATCAACTTTAAGTGAGGAAGGCATGCTTATTGTCAAAATGTAGAAGTTATATTTTGTAGCACATTATACTGGCCATTACTCGTGTCAGATCAGTTTTCAGATCCATTTTTTATTCTGGCTTTGTAGTGATATTGCAATGTCAGATCAGAATTTCATCTTCCAAATGCAAATTAGAAATAAACATTTTTAACTCTGTACCACTAGTGAATGATATATTTCACATAAACTCACCTAACATTGGCATATCTCACATAGTCACACATAGTCACTGCACCATTTCTTAAAAGTCTGTCTTATGTATTTGTGTTTGATACGGTATCACAGTGGAATGACATGCATAGGTAGGTGGAAAAGAATGAGGCTTTTCCTGGCACTGGGGCCCATTGACCCTGCAAGCTGAAGACTGTGATAAGGTTGTCATTCTGGAGCATAACCATCCTCCCATCCTCCTAATCTGCTGTGGCTGTGTGTGTGTGTAGATGGTGTAATGTGGGAGTCAGAGAAGACACAATGAGCTCACTTTCAGGGGTCTATATCATTCTGAAAGCAGCTGGTAATATGTGCTGCAGGCGATACCTATGCTCAGCTCCAAAATAAAAGCCCCTTGACATTTTAATGTTACATTGTTCATTGTAGGAGAACTTTGCATGGTTCTTTCAACAGTCTGAGGTGTCTTAACTAACAAAAGTCAAGGCTGATACTCACCTGCTGTGCACAGTTGCTTGGCTGATTCATATACCATCATAATACAATTCTATTTTAGGGATGTTTATATGAATCATTACTGAAAAGTTGAAAACTCTGCAATATCATCATGAGCTGAGACTCACAAAGATGTTGAGATGCTGCACTGACACACAGCCTTCACTCTTGAAAGGATACTGCATTTAGGTATCTGGGACAGTTATTTTAAGCAGTCTTCTTTACCAGGTCATGACAGCTCCAGTGGTTTGGTTTGTCACACGCTACAGATATGAAACTGAGCTGCATTAATTCCCAAGAAAAAAAATGAAATATAAAAGATATAAAATGAGATGTGAATTCAAGATATTTACATCAACAAAAGGAATTCTGCACTTCATATAAGAAACAAATAGCTCAGCTATGCTGGGTAAAGATAAGAGACCTGTCTTTGCTACTTTCATCCTCTGCACCCTCTCCTCATGATTTTGTCTCTCCCCTGTGTTTTTCTCTGTACAGTAACATTACAGGGCAAAGCTGAACATGCCTGAACAGGTGCCCTGTACTTAACCATTCACCTTGTCAACAACACAATGTCAGATCCCCACAGGTCTCAACACATACATTACTGTGCACTGGCAAAACTGTGAGGTTGTGCAACGGGTAAATTATTCCCCACACAGATCTCTTCCTTGTGTTGCTATTACTTATGCAGAAAAATCATAAGAATATTTAAGAACAGTCCAATTACTTTAGATAATCATAGGGTGGGACATATATAGAGGAACACACTTAATTAATGCTTAAAACACCCATAACAACCAGCTCTGTGTCCAATGCCATTTATTTCCCCAAATTGCTGTGTATATTGTAACATTTAAATAAAGCCCCATGCTGCTCCCTATTATTTCACCAGTTTAAAAACAATGGTTTGTTCAGTAATGGCTGTGCTGAAAGTTAAAAAAACATGATTGGCAGTTTTCCGCAAAGAAAGAAAAAAGTTGAAAGCAGACCTTTTATTCAGAGCTGTCATGTCCTTAAACACATGAGATGCTTTTACTTTGGAATTCAGCTTGCATATTAAAAGTAGCAAAAGACGTGGACTGCTTCCATGCTGAGACACTTTGATTCAGTTAGAATGTTTAACTCTGTAAACAACAGACACGATTAAAAAATAACTCAATAAGCCACATCTAGACAGCTCCACTTAACAAATCACGTACACTCAAATCTGTGGGATCTGTTTGTGCCACCCAGGCTCACTCCTGTTTGAAGATGCCAACCTGTGAGCCCTGACTGAGACTGGACCATCTTTTGTCCCCTGTCAGAAACAGCCATAACCTCCCTTCAAGTCTGGCTGGAGGTGACTTACCTCCATTATAGTCTGCTTGCCCCCACAGTCACAGTCACTGCCGCCGCTGCTCTGTCTCCCAAAGCTGTTTGGATCACTGTGGACAAATCACTTCCAGCCAGATTCTAACAAGCACTGCTGGTGTGGAGAGAAGGAGAAGTCTGCTTTTGTTGCTGTTGTCTCTAGGCCCCCCTCTCACCCCTCTTCAACACCTGGTATGGCGTAATCAGTCCGTCCCATCTCCCATACTCTGAGCACTGTCACATTCCTCCATAAACACGCTCTCTCTCCCCTCCCTCTCTTTACAGTGTATCCTTGTTGCCTCCCTTCTGAACTCCCTCCCACTCTCTCCTTCACTCTGAACATCTAACACTCCCTCCCACCATCCCTTCTTCCCTCCGCAGATTGCCTTGTCCAGCTCTACCATACATTTCTCTTTAGTTGTGCACTATTTCTTTTGTATTTTCAATCTTTCATTACTTTTTCCCTGCATCCATCTCTCTCTCTCCCTGTCTTCCCTTGCTTTTTACCTCGCTTCTCACTCTCTTTTTCCCTTTTATGCCCAGCGGCTCTTTAGTCCCTTCACTGCCTCTGTATGCCTACATACAGCACATCATCCCTGCCCACAGTTCTAAGCCACACAAAATATCTGTAAGTGGTCTAAATATATATGTGTGTGTCAGTGTGTAGCTTCAAAAGTTCCTTTTACCGTGTATCCATTTGTGTGACTACATTCATGTGAACCTGTGCAGCCTACGTGTGCATATGTGCGCACCTGAAAGTAAGTCAGTAAGTGTCTGCTGGGCTGATGACTCATCCGTGCTGTTACCCATCATGCTCTGCTGCTGTAGATTCAACCTGCTTCACTGCTTCAACTGACTCCACTGGCTCTCGCACACACAGGAAGCCAGGGGCCCAGCTGTTGTGTGTTGGTTTATTTATGTAACAGATGAGTTGAATAAATGATCAGGACGATAGTGCGCAGCTTATAACCCCATGGTACAGTCTTGGCAGAACACCCATTTGACATGTGAATACATCCCTGTATCTCTGTGTTTTGCCTTTCTGTGTCCATCGTTTGCTGTGAACATGTCTGCATGCCTTTCTTGCTCCTGTTAACTTGCTCTTTCTTTCCGCTTTTGCAGTCTACCCTCCTGTCACATTCTTAATCTTTTGCCCCAAAACTCTCTGCAACTGCTGCATCACAATTCCAGTCTCTCTCACAATTAATATAATAAAATGTTACTTTGAAGTTTGAAGTTACTGGTTAAGAACAAAAAGTACAATATTCCTCTTTGCTGTCTGGGCATGTTTAGTGGAGATTAAATGACTGTTGCAGACTTCATTCACTGTTCCTGGTGTACCAATTTGTCTTGAAATGATATTACCCCCTTTATCGCCTTTACACTCAGTGGGTGTCAGAGATCTGTATGTCTGTGTGTAACTGTGTGTTTGAGTGCTTGATACAAGCCTGTAATCTTAGTTGTAACCAAGGTGTGTTTGAATGATCTCATTTCGATACTTGACAGTATCATTTCCCCCCTTTTTATACTGCCCGTTGTTATAGCTGACCACATCAAGGTTATTCATGTGTGTGTCAGTGTGTGTGATAATGACACCAGTCAGTGTGCCATTGTCTGCTCACTCTTCAAAGGCCCTAAATCCGACTAGTATCCTGTTTGCCCTCACGTAAGCATCTGACTGTGTGCATGAGTAGATTGGACTGTGCATATATTTGGGATTGTGTGTGTGTGTGTGTGTGTGTGTGTGTGTGTGTGTGCAACATATAATTTCATGGTTATCTCAAAAGCCTGTGTGCGTTGAAAGAGTCTGTTTTTAGATCTCAGTTCAAAGGTATCAATGATGATATGCAGGCTTGTTTAAAATAATTATTTATTATTCATGTACCTCAGCACCCTTTTGCGCGAGAGTGCGTGTGCATGTAGTATGTGTGTATGGTTCTTTGTGTATTTACACTCACTGTCATATAAATTGTCAAGCAGGTCTCTAAAGATTGCATTACAGGAAAACAATTAAGAGATGTTTGTGTTTTCTGCCAAAGTGAATTAACCGGCACGATTACTCATGTGAGTTTTGTGTGTGGTGTTTACTGTACTTGAAGGAGCAGCTCAGGCTGTCAGACTGGGAATGGGCTGCAGCAATTGATTGGATTTTATGTCAAATTTGCTCTTCCAGAACGTGCCTCCTTTTCTTGGCCCTGCCCCATCTCCCTGCTTATCTTCATTCACCCCCACAGACACACACACAGAAATAAACACATGGAGGAAGATCAATACCTCGTTGGATAAAAAGACCCAGCATAATGTTGTTGACCCAGCTGACCCAAGAAACTGACCCTAGTCAATTTCGGGTGGCCAGAGGCTGGACACAGCTGTTGCACAAACACACACACGCATACGCACACGCACACGCACACAGGCACACTGTCGACCTCAAAATCCAATTTCTTATGTAAGCCTGTTCTATGCTTGCACATATGCCGTTTTTTGGCTGACTGGTGGATGTAGGCAGCTGGACGTGAATCCAATATGAATCCATATTACACTGGAGATTAAATACACACTGTCAAGTCACAATAGTATCACACATAGAGCAAAGTACAGTAGCCGCATGATTTACAACTGTCATTTCAAATCGTAAGCAACTATAAATATTGAAACCTTTTATTCCAAAATGTCTGACAAAGGCACTGTTGGACTGAAACATTAATCTAAAATTAAAGTTGTTTTGCTGGAAGCAGAGTAACATAGTTTTTTCGGAAATCAGTTTGAGCTTCTCATACCAAATGAGATTAAAGAAGAGTAAAACATGTGTCCTCTTACAAAATGATCACTGGCACTAAGGCAAAGCACCATGCTATTAAAGTGGTCTTACATGCTTACACACATTTTTAGGTTTAATTTCAAGGACAGAATAAGCGGTGGTTTTAAAATATTAATTAGTAAAATTATTCCAGAATATATTTATAGCATTTTAAACTCTTCATCTATACTTTACAACTTTAACACAACTTTTATCTCTAAATAATCATTTTTGCGGGGAAATATTTCCAAGATAGATTAAAGTACCATTTCCCAAGATAAAATCCAAGTCCTTTGTGGGAGGACTTCATAATGGTAATCGACAGTAATAAATGAAAGCCAAACCTCTTCACCACAGGAAACTGCTACTCTTTTGGGTCATAAACAGGTAGCAGTGACATTGACGCTCCAGTTTAATTACCGTGAACTACTCCCCAGTGCTCCTTCTATCTCTCTAATAGCATTTCCACTGCTGTCTGAAATGGTTTGTGGGTACTACACAAGGCCCTCCATCATTTAAACTGTCTATTTGGGGAACATTCACCCCTCCAGAGCTTGAATCACTCAGCCCCTCTGAAAAAATTAAGTATGCATTTGTCTGATGTAGGTGCAGCCTCACTAACAAGCTGAATGGCCTTCGGTAATCCTCAGGCCTTGGTCTTTTCTTTCTGAAGTGCTTCTTTTTTTTTCCATCTCCTGTCAAGGCTGACAGCTCCACTGTGTAACAGCATGTTCACCTGGGGCCGAGCAGAAGGGCAGATAGAGATAATATTGACAGAAGTAGTCAGACACAGATAAATGATGTCATCCTGAAAAAGACAGAAGTGGGGAGAAAATTGAAAGAAATGTAAGGAGGGTGGACAAAGAGATGGAATTTGAGTAACAAAAGAAGCTAAAGAGACTGAGGTGAGGTCTGAGTGTACAGAAGTAGGGCTTGAACTAAGGCTTTATTGATTCTGTTGGCTTTGTCTGTCACCGCCTCAGAGGACATAGTTGGCCCATGATGTATGGCTGCTTAATCCTCTGCTGCTGCAGCGAGGAACACGAGTCAGGGAGTCAGGCACTACAGGGACCTTGTGTTACGCTGCTGGTAAAGCAGGGGCAGGGCAAACCCTTTTCGAGCCCCGTACATCACAACTCCACTGAGAGCTGGTGTGAACCAGGGAGAGCAAGATAGACTTCACCTGCTTGTTGACCTGCAAGAATATGACTTTGCACTGAACTTGATACATCTCCAGCCCTCACTGCCAGACAAAGACAACATACAATTGTCATCAATAAATAAAATCTATACAGTGATTTGAAATTTCCCCTGGCATAAATACATACAACTTGTTCTGCCTGTTGCATTAGATGAAGTGAGGCTATGCACACACATACACCCACCCACGCAACCACCCACACACACACACACACACACACAGATGCTCATACTTCAAAGCAGTGATGGCTGTCTCTCTGTGCAGAGCAATTTGCTCACCCCAAGATCTCTCTCACCAGCAGCATATAAATAAGCCTGGCGCCAAGCGGTCAGAGCACACAGTAACAGCCTGTCAGGTTAGATGAGGACAATGAAGTTGTCCCTCTGCCCCACACACCTGATGAGTGCCAAGTTGAGAGAGGAGTATCCATTACACGACCAGATATTGATGTTGTCACTAAGACACGCACACAAACACATAAAGAGGTTATTAGTATTGATCATTTAATGTACCTTGCTAAGCCACAGTTTGATGAGGCTTTAATTCATCAACATACTCTCCCTGCTGATGGTGTTGGGCACAGAGCCAGGGCAAGCATTGTCTTCATAGAGGAAAAATAATGAACTTCAGATGAAAAAAATATAGGGCCAAACATGTACAGATCTGCTTATCAATATACATCTTGACCCCTTGGAAGTGTGTTAAAGTTAGAGGTGAATGTTAGGACAGGGATGCCTTTGGCGCTAACTGAATCTCTGTTTGGAGCTTCCAGCTGCTGTTTCACCCTCATTTTGCCTTTCAGACTAGATTTGCAAATACTGTAATCCTATTAAATTGTCGGGTTAATAGAAGAACTGTTGCTGAAGATTTAAGATTTTGATGCAGGGGCGTAGGCTATAGGCGCAGGGTGACTGTGCCCTTACGCCGTACAGATAGATCACTGCCAAAGTCACCCTGATCCAGCCATTTTACCCCCCAGGTGTTACGTGCGTAATATAAATTTCATAAATTAAGTCATCCATCTCTCCCTGTGGTTAACACTTCACAGGCTAACAACGGTTAACTGCTTTGAGAAGTTTTAAGCATCTGCTAATAGGGATTATACGGAGTGTAACTAAGCTATAAATTGTAGCGAGGTGCACGATTCGATGTAGCGTGAACAGAATAGCAGAATACACCAAACACCGCCTCCCTGCAAAATCTGTTTGCTTCATAGAGCACAGTCAGGTTATGTTAGCTCGAGATGAAGATCTTATTGGTTTTTGTAGTTTCTTCTAAAGATTGATGGTGTAATATATGTAAATTGCGATAATGGCGAACCTATAACTAACACTTGGGCCTCATGTCAGCTCTCAACAAGTGTCTCAATTGAATCATGAAAATAGTGGTCTGCAAGCCAGTAGTTGTTACTTTACAAAGAGGCCAAGCTGGTAAAAAATGGCCTTCACTATCATATAATTAAGCCTCTGTGAACACTAGCACAGCACTAAACAAATGTTTTAATACTAGCTACACTAATTAAAACTGAGGCCCTGGTGCACTAATGCACTTAAAAAATCCTGCTCCAGACATAATACCAGCTTGTGATTGAACTTTATTCATACTGTTATTTTATCCGTCTTTTATTCTGTGCCACAAACTGCTCATAAGCTGGTACCTTAAAATAACCAAACTTCACATAACCCATTTTCCTCAGCTATTTTGTCAGTCCTGATCTTTCCTGATCACTTAATCCTTTTTAGCATGGCTAAAGTAACTAAGGTGTGTTGACAGTATGAGGCTGAACTGCACAAATCAGCTTCTTAATGTATGAAAGAAAAGAAATATGTGGAGCCAGTGCAAATCTTCAGCTGTAGTGTTACTGAATGCAGAGAAGTTGCTTATCTACTTCACAAGGGGGCACTGTTGCCATTCACTTCATAAACCGAGGTCTCCTCTGACACTATTTTTCATTTTCTCTTCCTTCTAGATGATATCATACATGAAATGAAATTATGTTATTCCTTATAAGCAGGAGAGAAGTATTAACAACAGCTTCCCCGTTTCTCTCCTTGGTTAAAATTAGCTGAGTGATCCAGGGGGCAGTCCCTCCATTGTGCTTGCAGTATACTGGGTCCCTGTTAATTTCCTATCTCAGTGGCGAGGCAGTCATTATCTGAGGATGGGCATCTACAATGGATAATTATCCTGGGAAAAGGATTTCAAACTGTGGAGAAAATACGGCTTCCAGCAAGGGGGCCTGAATGCACAAAAACACTGGCGAGCAGTTAGTCACTGCCATTATGTCTTTATATCTGCCTTTTTCCAAATATTCAGTTGTGATTTGGACCAACCCCCGACAAAACAATTGTAAAATCACTCCCTTTTCCCTTTTTCCACATCATTTTATATTTATTGCTGTTTTAAATCTCATTTACAAATGAGCTTGCTGGCTGGAGAGACCAGATAATAGAGTGTGTAATTTGAGTGGACTACTAGGCAAAACAGGAGAGTGGACACAAACACAAATACGTGCACACCAGTGAACACAGGTGCATACACCTAAACACACACATACACACAAATACGCTAAAGGGAAATACAAAGTTGAAGCTGTGCTGGAGTGTGACATGTTTCACTCACTGTTGAGTTGATATCAGTAATTACTTTCTTTTGTTTCAGAGGCAGCTTTTGGGGGTGGGTGGGTTGTTTTAAATTGTCTCTTCCTTGGTGAGAAATCATAGTTAAGTCCAACATCAAATACTCTCTGAGAGAGTCCATTTATCAGCACAGACACTCACTTTCATAAACTGACATAATGTTGATGAATAGGAAGGCTACTCAACCCTGATAAGAATCCCCTTCTACTGTCAATCATTGTATCACAAGTGGAACGATAAACTACCCAACATTATGTCATGCCAATGTTATCTCTACCTCTTATGTGAAGATCAATAATGCAGTCAATTTCTTTGTGTTTGGGGGGGGGATCCATTGTAATGGTTAAAACTAAGGCTGGCAGCCAAAAGTTTAAACAGATCCTGCATCAGAAGCAGTTTGACCCTACAGTTCCAGGAGAAGTTCAGTTCTCTCATATGCCCTATGAACTTGAGTAAAAAGCACTATTTTATTCCACTGTGGACCTCATATCTTGTTAGAAAAATCCTGCAGAGATTGAATTGATGCCCAGTTGTTCTGAGCGGTAAACTCACATAAAATCAAATAAATCATATCAGACCAAAAGAACATTATTAATGACTTGGAGCAGCTTCACACACACACACACACACACACACACACACACACACACACACATACATACTGCACACTATTCACTCTTCCTGTTGCAGTGATTGGCCCTAGAGGGCAAGTGTGGAAGAAGCCAGATTTTGAAAAATACATTACACCCTAATAAGTTTATCTTCTATAAGCAGATAAAGGTTAAATAAAATAACAGGAATTCTCTCTGGATCGGGAATAAGTGGATGACAACACTATGCTCTGATTTGTTTCTGGTGAAGGCGTACTGGTTTAGCTCAAAATAATTGGCCATACGGTCTGCAGAACACAGGTGATTTACCGATAAGTGGGTCTGCATGGGGCCTGGTTCAAGCTAATGCTCAGCCACTAACGTCAGCAGTTGGTCTCCTTTTTGTTTCAACTCATTAGACCTGAGTGCTTTCGGGGGGACGGAGATGAGAGAAGTAGAGCTGTGACTCTTAGAACAGCCTTGCAAGTCCAGATCTATAATATCTAAAATTAAAACAGGTAAACTTAGTGGACTTCAGCATTACGCACTTGTTATTGTAACTTGCAGATGTGGGTGCTGGGAGAGTGAAAAATGAGAAGAGACAGTGAGTGAGAATAAATATCATAATACATTTCAGGCTCAGTCACGCTAAACCTGTCACTGTCACTTGAATACTGTAGTTTGGGATGTTGGGATTCCCCCCCCCCCTCTTTACCTCCTCACAGTTTCAATCCCTCTCCCAAAGACTTATCCTTATTCCGATATCAGTGGAATGAATGTCCCAGTTGGCTGAAGATTAAAGTAAAGATACCCAGAAGAAAGACCATTCCAGCCAACAGTTTTGTGATCTGATTATACATCATATATTTTGTATCATAACATTTACAGTCTCCATGCTAGAGTTCTGGTATAGTCTACCTTTGCCGAGCTTTCCCTCTGTAATATATTCAAATGTACCCTCATTTCTACCCTCATTCAGTTACTTAAAGGAATCATTTAGATCAGAAGACCAACAAAGAGTATGAAAGGTTTTTGAATGCCATGGCCTTGGATGTGGTCTGCAGTGTATTATCTGTGAAAATTCTTCTACGTTAATCAGAAGGCCTCTTCATGCTGTCGTGTGGCCAACAATCTTCCTTTAAAATCAGAGCAAAAGACAAGCACAACAGCACTTCTGTTGACAGGAAGCATTTGGAGGATCCATTTCTACGAGAACAAATCATCAGCTTTGTGTTTGTCCATTATTGTCTTATTGTCTTCCCCCATTAGCTGTAAGCATCAACAAGCAGCCGTCTTCTCTTTCAGTATACTTGACCTCCTCAATTAATCACTCCTCCCTACTCTTTCCATGAAATGTTTACCGTCTTCCTCTCTCTTCAGCTCCGCATTTCTCTATCATTTCTTTCCATCTCATGGAGTCTCCAGTGATATCTTTGTAATAGATGGAGCAGTCATCATGTCGGTGATAGAGAGCAAGCATTCATTATGATAAAGGCATGTAGGTTTCTTGGACAGATACATTGATCCACCTCATTATGAATCTAGCCTCCATGTTGTGCTGCTTTAACTTGAAGCTTATTTGCTTTCTTGGGGAGAACTAGATTAGAAGATCAATACCACTCTCATATCTGTCCTTTCACTATAAGGCTCAAGACCACAGCCATTAGCGTAGCTTAGCACAGAGACTCAAAACAAGGGGAAACAGCTAGCCTGGCTTTGCCAATGGTTACATAAGACTCAGTGTTTAAAAAAATGGTCATCAACATTGACTGTATATGGGTAAAATAGACTCAAACTACTTATCAATTATCTTTTCGTAAGTCTCTTTTATTCATTTAAAGTCAATGTTGATGACCATGTTTTTAAACACAGTTATTTTGCATAAACTTCTCTAAATATTTGTGCACTGAGTCTGACCTTGGAAATGGTCAAACCTGCAGAGGGACTGTAGCAGTGAAACCTCAAGGTTAACAAACACATTTTGTTCTTTAGCTAGTTCACAGCACAGACCATGTAAACATGACAAAGGACCTGCTCCCTGCTCACTCCTCTGTGATGTTTCTGCCTCTTTGCCACTGTCCTCATTATCACCTGTGGACTGCTTTAAAAAGTTATTTTAGTGGCATCAGCCAGCAAAGCCTTTTTCTTTTTTTGGTGCACCTTCTCTGCACCGCTGGCCGCAGGTTTTCTCTTTCCATCCATGTTACGGCAACAAGTGCTACAGAAGAAGTGCCATAACGGCATGGTTTAGCACGTCTAGAGGTAAAATCTACCTACCCAGGAAGTTCCTGTTCCCAGCCAAGAAATAATCCAGCACATAACCCCCTGGCAAAAAAAACGGCAAATTGTTATTTTTATATATCGTTTTTTAGGTTCAGATTAAACAAACTAAATATATCCCATTTTACAGAATACAGTAAAATGCACAATGAGTAATCAGAAGTTATTATTTAGCACCATTTTCAGAACTTTATTGTCAGTTGTAGCTACAAAGTGCAGAACTTGGTATATGTCTGTGCTGTATCAGTATTCACCAAGAAACTGCTGTAGTGGGAGAAAGGGAGCACAGTAAACTGAAAAAATCTTCAGCCAGGTTAATGATTTCTCACTTTTTTGTGTCTTTTTATCTCTTGGATTCCACTCCCCTCTCCATATCTATCTCCCCTTTGCTCCCTCTTGCCAATACTCTACTTCATGCACACACGTACACTACACACATCCACACGGTGTATATGGACCTCCCCCTTCTCATCACTATCTGTAAGACATCACCCTTCCCCCCGTTCATTTTTCCTCCGTTTCCCCAATTCTATTCTATTATTTCTCACTGTCCACACCTCTTCCTCCACCTTTCCTCTCTGCACTCACCCCTCCTCTCTCTCATTTTCTCTCTCTCACCCTCTCTCTATATCAGCCCTG
Organism: Coreoperca whiteheadi; assembly: GCA_011952105.1. Classification (NCBI taxonomy): domain Eukaryota; kingdom Metazoa; phylum Chordata; class Actinopteri; order Centrarchiformes; family Sinipercidae; genus Coreoperca; species Coreoperca whiteheadi. Next base: position 20,019,130 of record CM022476.1, read on the forward strand.
ATGTGTGGTTGTAAGAGAAGGTGTTTTGACCTGACTTTCAGTCCACAGCTGTTGGAGGCCCTGTAGGTTCCTCTGGGCTTGGGGTTTGTTGGTTGTGGAGTGCGGTTCTCAAGCCACTACACTCATTCAGAATACAAACCTGGAGCTCAACTCTGCGGGGGTGGGGGAGTGCTTGGGGTAGTGAGGGAGGACAGAGACAGGGGTGAGAGGGGGGTTCAACACAACCTCTTCTTCCCTCCATTCATCCCTCCCACCTTCAGGTGCTCTCTTTCTCTCTCTTATCCCTCCTCCTCCTTCTCTGTTCCCCTCTCTATCTATGCCTCAATGCGTACATAAAGTACACAGACTCAGGGTAGTACAACGGCCCTGGGCAAAGACCTAAAAATACAAGCTTCAACACGTGTGAGGCTACACAAACACACACATACAAACACAACATCACACTAAGATTCCCTGAGCTGCTCTCTACCATTGCACTGAGCTTTGTATGAGGTTCACCTTTACTCTGACTTTCTTTCCACTAAATAAGTCTCTGTCCACACTTTCACTGTAGTTTTTGATCTGAACTTAGCTCTATTGTATTTGTACCAAATCAGACATTAAGGTGTTTTAGATATCAAAATCTCTCTCTCTATTTTCTCCTTCTTCCCCTTTTTTTGTTTAGTTTTTTTATTTCGTGCAATTTTGAAACACTGCATCACTATTTAGAGTTTCTAATTTATTAGCTGCTGATACTGGCAAATCTAATATTCATTATAATAATGCCTTTTTATCAATAGCCTTTGATATGTTGACATGTCATCTCTGTCATGATGAGTGATCCCCAATAAAAAGCACTTCATTCCAACAACTCCAGACCTATAATTTTCCCCCTTGCTTTAGGTTGTGCAGCACACTTAAATATTTATAATTCATTAATATTATTTGCATTGGTTATGATATTGGTTATGACTGTTAACACCAGGAAATAAATAAGACCACCGCCACGGTTGAGGCAGATTTGCTGGAGCAGCGAAATACTCTGTTTTATGGTAATTGATGAAGCACTAGTGTACAGTATTTCATATGCTGAGTAATTTTCTAATTGGTAGACGGGTAGAAAGTTGTTGTGCTGCCCTGCAGCACCCTCAGTGAGGGGGAAAAAGGAATGTGATGAAGTGTGAATCTCCTTGAGCATGAACTGAGTCTCTGAATTTTCAATGACATTTTTTTTTCACGAATACTTGTCGAAAGATACACACTGCTGGATTGCTCGATGTGCTTTTTTTTTTTGCTTCATAATAGTGATGTTTTACTGAGGTTGTCCTTCCCCAATGATTGGGTCTCTTACAGCACTGATGGAATATGTACAGTTCATGTAAATATGATAACAAGTCTGGGAGGCACTTGCATCAGGTTATATGCAGTGTGTGCATGTCCACAAAAAGCATGCAGAGAGTAGCTCCTATATAGGCCCCTTCAACACAGAGGTATGGATTGAATATTTTTGCATAATGGATATTCACACCTTACAGTGTCTTGTATGAATTATATGAGGGATTAGATGAGGAATATATTGAAATGCTATATCATGGAATATGTTGGCACAAGATACATTTCCATCACCAAAGGAGTGTACGAAATGTAATAAGTAGAGTTTCAAAGGGGCTACCATCGAACAATTGCTTCCTCCCACATCGTTTAGGAAATACTGTAATCATGAAATCAAAAGCCCAAAACAGCCGATTGCAAAAGCCAAGTGAAATTGACAAAAATTGTTGATGTATTGCTAGTGTTTTGTTTTCTCTGCAGGAGGTGTCTTGATGGGTCATCTGCTCTAAATTCAAATATCCCAGTAGTGTGAAAAACCAAGGCTTATTTTTTTGAGAGCTCCTGTAATCCAAAAATCCACCCATACCATTTTAAATCACCACAGGCAGCAGGAATAATGAATCTTTCGTTATGTATACGTCATAAACATGTAAACGTGCTGGGCCGGGAGGCGCAAGAGTAATGAGAGGCAGTCTGAACAGTCTGTCATCATCTATGCCTTCAGAGTGGGTCCTTTACCCGGGCCCCTGCAAAGTATATTGGTAGCATTATAGCATAGCGGTCCTCAATTTATCAATAAAAGAACCAATGTGTCACTCCAGCAAACACACAGCCGGCATTTGCATTCAAGATAACGAGACCTGTCATGTGAATTTTATACTCTGTCTCCTTGCTCTGTTTGTGCTGTCCCTCTTTCTTGCTCTCTTCCCATTCGTTTTTTCCTTCCTTTGGAAATTCGGATGAAAGCTCCACCCGTGGCCACGGTGGCTCTTCATGGACCTGAGTCCACTGTAATATTCAGACTCCATTCTAGTGTATTACTGATAAATTATTCACAAATTTGCTGTGCATTTCTTTTATCCTATTCTATTCAAATCTCTACGGGGGCTCTGAGGGTCAAAATGCTACAACATTTAACAAAACACTGCGACATTTCGCAAAACACTACAACATTTCAGAAAAAACAATGCATTTCACAAAACGCAACAATATTTTACAAAACACGACATTTCACTTGACAAAAGACATTTCAGAAACCACTACACCATTTCAGATTATGGAAAGGGATGAACAACACTTCTTGTTTGCGATTGGACAGAACCCAAGTCCCTTGCAACAGTTCATAGGTCATTTCCTGTTTGTGTACCTAGCCTAGCTAGCCTGCTACTTGCAGCTGGGTCTTTGTACAAATCTTAAACTGGGTTTGAAATGATGGAGGGGGAGACTGAAATCATAAGATAATACTTTAACAAAGGACATATGATGCCGCATAATTCTTGATATGCTTTCAACATATCATGACATTAACCGGAACCCGGAAGCATGCTTCAAAGAATTAGGACTGAGGAGACAGGTCTGCTAGCCTAACAATAGGCTGCAATGGACAGATATTTTGATACGGAACTGGCTGACTTTAAAGAAAATTGAAACCTTTTGGACAGGTTCTCCCTCAGAACCATGTGGCTCAAATGTGGAAACAACCCCAAAGTAATAAAGACAACTTCTATTTCCAAACATCCCTGTTTCAGAAAGCGGGTTTAGTGAAAACTCTGAGTTTGTTAACCCTGAGATGAGGGAAACTCTTTTACGTTCCAGAAAGACAGGTAACATGACTGATTTTGTGGCATCAGGATTACTTCAACAACATCACCGCTTTCATGATCAATCTGCCATCAATATAAGGACAGAGACAGCGATGTCTGGACATGTATTCATGTATATTCGTGTATTCATCCTTGGCTCTGAATAAAGTCTATACATTGTTTTACACTATACACATCTATACATTGTGACTGTGGGGACATTACAGTAAGGCAGAAGTCAGGTTGTCAATATTTACCATACATCACTGTTTAAATAAAACAAATCCGTATGAAGACACATAAGACACTGATCAATAAACAATAATTTTTTATGTTGTGTTTGGAAGCTCTGCTGGTACATTCCTATCATAGTTATCAAATCATGTTGGAGATGGTGTGGATATTTCTGAGTGAGGATTTTAAGATTCTAACACTGGACTAAATTAAGTTTAAAGGTGAGTTTTATAATATCGAATATAGGCTGCATGTACTCTTAATGTGTTCTGACAGCATGAATTAAAATGTTTACACATGTTGAAATATAGCCTGGTTATGCTGTAAAATAGAAGTCTAAAAATTTACAGTTTTAACTAGGACTACGCTGAACAAAATTACATTTTAAGATAAATGGCATGGTCCGCATTTGGCACATTTTGCGGACCATGACATTTTCTTAAAAAACAGGAGGGGAGGAAGGAGTCAATAAGTTATCACCAGGGCTTAATTTGTTGCGGAACAGGATCTGGGACCTCTCGGATTGGGAAAGGCACCTAATTATTTGATTGGATCCTGCACCTCCTTTGTCCCTGTCAATATCTGTAAATACATCATCAGTCAGTCATTTTCTACCGCTTGTTCCCGTTAGGGGTCGCGGGTGACTGGAGCCTATCCCAGTGACTTTGGGCCTTAGGCGGGGTACACCCTGGACAGTGGCCAACTTGTCGCAGGGCTTCTGCCATTTTTTGCAATATTTGTTATAATTTTATCTATTCTGTCATTCTTTTATTTCCCACGAAGTTACTCGTAAATCGCTTGTTTTCCTATTTTGGATGCATTTTAAATCTGTTAGAGAGCGGTCAGGTCAGCGTGTGAGTTTTGTGCACGTCAACTGAGCTAGTGTTACTGTACAGTAGTTAATACAGTGCTGGGCGGGAACTGGTAAAATGTCAAAAAGACAATCAAATTAGTTGAATTTCTCCAAGGTCAGTCAGACCCTATCAGGTCAGAGTCATTTTGGCGGATAAACAGGGTGTCCGTAACAGCACTGTATTCTGGCAAGTTGTTTAATGCTTTTTGGTGTCAAAATGTTTTGGCATATGATTACTGTAGGCCACACAACCGAGCAAGTGGCCGTTTGTGCTGTGAAATGGTGAAATGCGTCTCGGGGCATGTGTGTAGGTGCAGCGCTGTCCATAGTACTGAAACGCGAGGAGATTGATAGACAGACAGGCAGAACATGTCATTTAGCTGACATTTTACAGTTTTTTTCAATTGCTAACAAGCATTGGTCAAAACTGAAGTCACATTGTCAAAACTCTTCACACAGTCAGCGAAACAGAAGTGTAATGTGGACCAAACTGTAAATCATTTTTCATAGCTTTCACACAAAACACATTCATTGACCACATTCTCCAAAATCCGTGAACTCTTTTCTCATTTATACCACCAGCAAAAACTATATACTTGGAGCACATTTTTTAAATGCTAACACACTGTGTCCAAAACTGTTAAAAACACATTCAAAACAGAATGATGGCAAATGTCCTGCATTTTTATGCAGAAACCAGACTGAAATAGAAAATCATAGCAGAATATTTACAGTAATCATTCTTTGTCAGGGTTTGGGACTACTTTCCCTAACTCCCTCATGTTTCCCAGTGTTTTTGCCCTGCCTTTTGTTTCTTGTCTGTCTTGTTTGTTGTTGTTCGTCTGGAGCCATCCACAGAGCGGACCAGTCTCTCTCTCCTCCACACCTGCAATCACTCACCTGCGCTCCGCCTACCCGCACACCTGCAGCTCATCTCGGCTCATCACCACCTCCTGCAGTATTTAAACACCGGCTCAACCTTCCAGTCTTCGCCAGATCGTACCGTCTCCTCCGTGGTACTTACGTCGGGCTCGGCCCTCCTGAACTACTTATGAATATTGTCGAGTGTTATTTCGTAGCAACTAATCGTACCCTCTGTCTCCACATCCAGAAATCCTCCCGTCTGCCTCGTCCACCTGCCTGTCTCGCTCTGTGGATTCTCCTATCACCTCTTGCTTGCCTGCCTCGTTCCACCCGGCTCCTGCAAACTCCTCCTGGAACTTCAGCCTGTCAACCGGCACCCTTCATCCCCAGTTTGTGTGGACTCTCTACCTCCACTTACCTGTCTGTCCTGCTTCCAGCCATCCCAGCTCTCAACCTCCCTGGGAACTACAATAAATCTTATTCGTTCTCCTACCGCATACGTCGTGTCCAGCCTTGTGTTTTGGGTCCAACCTAAAACTATCTTAATCCTAACATTCCTAACACAGCTGAAAGCCTACCCAAGTGTCATTTTTTTTGTCTCACTACCAAACAGACAAAAGGGGACGGCTTCGGAATGACTTCCAGTAGCTTGAAAACATGTATCAAGGAAGACAGGTTGGTGGGGAACGAAGAGTGGCAGGGAGAGGGAGAACTAGAAACCTCAAATACTGTACAGCATGAGCGATTATACCATACATGCTGCTGATGGGGTTTTTTTTATTTTTTATTGCATGTTGGTAATGCAGACTATGAAGACTTTTGAAAAAGTGGTTTCAGTTTTGACCAATGCTTGTTAACAGTTGGTAACTGTAGTGGCATAGTATGTTGAAAGCATATCAAGAAGTATTATCTTAGACCCAGCAGCAAGTAGCAGGCTAGCTAGGCTACACAAACAGGAAATGACCTATGAACTGTTGCCAGGGACTTGGGTTCTGTCCAATCACAAACAAGAAGTGTTGTCCTTCCCTTTCCATAATCTGAAATATCTTCTTGTTTTGTGAAATTGTCACAGTTGTAAACAGGGCCTCCCCCTCCTTCAAATGCAGAAACTCAGGCTAGACAGAGGCAGTTCAATCCTTTATTGTGGAAGAAGGCTGACAAACTTACTGATAGTGACAACACAAAAAGCAGTCCAAGCAGGCAAACACAAATCCAGAAGGGGAGCAGGCAGGAAATCAAGAGAAACATAAGCTGGAGTCCAGACTACACAGACAAACATCCAAAGACACACAGGAGCAGGACTGGAACACTTAACAACTGATGAGGATCTGACAGGGAACAAAGGGAGACACAGACTTAAGTACACAGAGGTAGGGGAGACAACAAGGTGCAGGTGAGCACAATGAACATAGGTGACAACAACCAAAGCAATCAAGAGCAGGAAATGTTGTGGTGTTTTCTGAAATGTTGTTTTTTTTTTTCTGTAATGCCGTTTTGTTTTGACCCTCAGAGTCACCATAAATCTCCTCTATTCTATTCTGTTTCATTCTATTAGGCTGCTCTCCCCCATAATGCCACTCTTCCCACCAACCACCTATTGTTGCATGCTGCCTGCAGCCACTTCTGATACCAACTCTGGTTCTAGTTTCCACTCCTGCTTCTTTCTTTGGTAGCCTGTGGCCATTATGTTTGCATTCTACCTTTACTTTTGCAAGAATAATATGTTTTCAGGAAGTGCAAACTAAATTTAACACTTGATTCAATTGCCAACATTCTTCTGAGAATGAAAAGCAGTATTAAAATACAGTAAAAATGCACTGTTGACAAACCAATCCAGGGAGGGTAAACAATGTCTACAGTGGTGAACAGCGATATAATCCCTATGTGAAGGACTCCGTACAGTGCTGTGTATTGTGTGTGTATATATGTGCCCTCCACGGCTGTGGCTGTACAATAAAGGCCAGACTACAGCTGTGAGAGAGACAGAGATCCCATCGCCAAATCCAATAAGAGGACTAGAATTTCATTACAGATGTTCAGCCTGGATATGACGGCTCCATCAATAACCACCCCTCATGTGAGAGGCAGAAGGGTGAGTATGACGCAGTCAAAGTCATACAGCCATGGCAGAATCTATATCGGATTGTTTCACAGTTCCACTAGCTTGAGTCCTCTTTTCCCTCCTTCCTGCATTCTCTCCAACGCCTCTTTGTTCTTGCTGATGCCTCTTTTTCATTCTCTCTGTCCCCTCTCTTTCTTTCACCTTCACTTTTTTTTTGTCTTGACAATAGAAATGTCCAGTCTTTCTTCAATGGAGCAAGGAATTACATCTCAAGTGGTCTGGCTCAATACTGCTGTCCATTCCCCGTACCAGACCACGAAGATGTTTGCTTAAAAAGATATATGGCCCTTGTTTTGATTTCCAATTACAGTCTCGCTCTCTGTCTCTGTTTCTCTGCTCTTCACTGAAACAATTTTCACTTGTCAAATGTGTTATAAGCAACATTATTTCTTATATAAAAACTACAGAGACAGTTAAACGATTAATTAAAAGAACATTTAATGGAAAAAGACATCCTTTTCTGTTCTTTAAAAAAAATCAATATACCTGTATTCTTCTCATTTACTATATGTCAACATAAAGGAAGACACAGTGGTTATTGGCTCTTTTCCAATAACATTCAGTATATACAAGATTTTGCCATCCCTCACTTGTAAAACTAGTATCTCCTACATATTCAAAATGGGCTATACTGACAAATAACTGAGTCATTATATTTCCCTGAAGCTCACTAACAAAAATGAAATATTTGTGTACAAAGACCATGTGTGCAAAGGTCTTTGAAAGGACAGACGTGTCTGGAAAGGATGTCATCCCTCTTAAAAGATATTTGTTTCAACAGTCCGATGAAGTAATAGAAAAGTCTAAAGAACTTTTTTTCACATTTTTCAAACCATTTAACTTTTACAAATACAACTAATATTCGCTCTATTGGACTAAAATATCTGCAGGATTCCAAGCACTTGTTCAAACAGACTGTAATTAACGGCCGATCTATGCACAACCTCTCGTGTCAAACAGGTTGAAATGACGCACAGGTTGCACCGAAACCACAGAACAACATGAATTACAAAAATGTTTTATGTTATTGAGTATAAATTCATACCCTAACATTGTTAGAGAGTACTTTTATGTGCAACTTAAGTTATGTTTGCAGCCAGCGATATAAAGTTATGCAGAAATATTGTCTTGCCTTCGAAGAGAAGCATATACTGTATATAAAAAGACTCACAGTCAACCCAAGAGCACATCATTTTTTCAACCAGCTTTTCGCCAAGTCCCACCTTACTGTGCTGTGATTGGCTAGTATTCATAAAACACATGCTTGTGATTGGATGCTAGCTGTCAGCATGGCAATGCCTTTTTTTGACACCATCAGTGTACAATCCACTACTGATGTTGAAGATAATGTAATAATAGTCCAAATATCAGTGTTGAAAATAGCAATCTTAGAAACTGAATATTATTAATTTACTGATTATTATTGATAGTATTGTAGAGTAATGGGAATGAGTTAAAAGTTTCTCCTGTAATTCATTGGTGGTTCTCTGCTGCCGTGTTCTCCTGTGGGGTGTTTTGAGTAAAATCTCTCCTGCACCAAACAACAGAGAGAAGCTCCACAAACAGGCAAGCAAGTGCCTGCGGGGGCTGCTAGCTAGCCAGAAGGCCAGTCATGCTCACAGACCCTGCAGTGAGCTGGCTGAAGCAGGGGAGAGACTAAACTGATTGAGTGAAGGACTCTGCTTGTTGCATCTACTGGAAGTAACGTTATAGTTCATGTGAAATGAAAAGCAAAAGCTTGTGTTGTGATGTTTAAGCCATCCTTCAAAAGGGGAATAAAAGCCTCTTTTCTATGAGACTGGTCACTTGACATCCGGCTGGCAGGTACCGGTCTGGATCCATGCCCGGAGCTGGGTCTGGAGGTTGATGTGTTTACCAGGGAAACTGTCAATTTAGTCCTTCAGAATTAACGTTTCCCATTACACCACAATTGAACAAATATATATATTAAATAAGTAAATAAATAAAATAAATAAATGAATGAACAAATTCATCAATAAAATGGAAAATTAAAAGGGAAAGGAAATAAATTGGGGAATTAACACAAATGTAAATAATTACAGAAGCAACTTAAAACAGAAATATCAATTTATATAATTTTACAATTTTTTAAAATATTATTTTTGGTGCATTTAATGGCATATTAATTTATTTATTGAGTCATTGATTTTGATTTTGGCAGTTCCAGGTTCCTGGTTGGCACCCTGGAAATGAAAAGAAATAAAATGAAATGAAAAGTCTTTCGTTGGGAGTCATACTTTATGATTTAAGAGTATCATCTGTGTAATGTGTAGCTTAACTTGCTTGGCCACGCAAACCTTACCTAGCTAGCTAAAAAAGCATGCACTTGCGGCCATAGAACACATCACGCCAATTAAATGCCACTTTTAATAACTCTGAAAGTTGCATATGAATGCATAAAAATTGTCTAATGTTCTACAGTAATAAATTACTTAACAATACATTTGCAAAGACACATTTGTAGCTGTGGGCCTAATCGCCATTATGACCGCTAGACTAGCTTGGAAAGTGACATGGGGCTACTAATATGATGAATTTGCTGTTTATCAGAGTGTATTTAATTCAGTTCAATTACATTTTATTTATATAGTGCTAATTCATAACAGAAGTTATCACATTGCACTTTTCCTATAGAGCAGGGCTAGACGGTACTCTTTATGTATGTATTATTTTCCCTTCGCATTTTCACCATATTTATTTCCCCAAAAGTATTTATTTCCATCATTTCTTTTTACATTTATTCATGCATTTCTGCTTCATTATGCAAATGAGGGGAGCTGTATGTCATGGGGTCAACTTTCACCAATTGGTTGATCGACTCTAGATCGACCATGCATGTCTTGCTGCCACACCAGTGGCTTCTGGCCACTGAGGGACAGTTGGCTCACAGCTATCATAGGTTACAACTAATAAAGTCCAATAAAACATTCCATACCCATGTTGCCTGATTAAGACTCTGTGGATTTGCTCTTTTAAATTTTTAGTGTCAGGTATTATTATAAATAATAAGCAAACTTCAGAAAAAAGAAACTGGTGGCATAACTAATACCGTGTTACTGTGATGTGCTGGGTTTAAACCCAACAGATCTGACAGATCTGCTTTCACATCCATCTTTCTCACGTTTCAAATCTGTCTTCTCTGATTTATATAAGAAAGGCAAAAACAGGGGAGCATTGCCATTCATCCAGACTCACTGGTGTTGCATCTGTCTCTCTCTAATCACTTTAATTCCCTAAAACTGCTATTCATATTGTATTGCAAATCGATCAACCAGAAAGGATTTTTCACATTATAATAAAATAGTAACAAATGGAATAAATGAAAACCACAAAGAAAATAATTTGGTTTACGGGTCAGGACAAAAACATCCAAATATTTTTTGCTGGCATTAATGTAATATTTAATCTCACAAGGATAAAGACTACACACAACAATATGAGCACCCCATTACTTTAAATATATTTGTCTGCTGCTTTTTCTTTTCTCATTTTTTCCCCTGCGATTTATTTTCACAGTGTATTACAGTGCTAAGGAAGGATACGTCCTGTGGCTGGAATTTTTCTGCCCAGCGATTGAAAGAACTATCATTCTCAGCTCATATTGCAGTGGTTTTGAGAGCCATTAGTGCATGCCATACATATTTACCAAGAATCAACACATCCAGGCTGCGTATCAAACATGATAAACTAGAGTTTATATCAAACATCCCGTTCTGTCAAGTGTGAAAGTGATATATTTTCAAGCACATGTAACTATTACCAAATATTTTACTGGCATCTTTTTCGGTTGTCAGCAGGCAGCTTGCTATAGTTTTCTCTTGCATGATCACATAAGCCACATTAACAACTCATTACAAGCGTTTACATCAGTTCCTGTGGTAATCTCCAAACAAAGACACACTGTGAACTCCACAGTAGCAGATGTATCACATATTTCTCAGACAAAACTCATTGGCACCTGACCTAACACACGGTAAAGGGTCAAATTGCATCACAAACTGCTGTGGAGAAGAGAAGAAGAGAGCCCAACCAAAACAGGTAGGTGAGCACAGAAAGGAATGATGGGACGGCAATGGGAGCGGTATGTGATTGGAGCATTCCTTGCCCCAGTAAACCTTTCTTCTCTCTCCGCCATGTGCAGAGTGTTGATAAGAGACATCATCCCACTGACTCATTAATCAACTGTGAAATGTACAGCTACCTGCCGCTTTCTTATTCTCGTGGCCCCAAAAACCCTCCGCTACCTGCGTCCTCCGCTTCTCCTCTTCTGCCCGTCTGTAAAGAGAAGAAACAAACTGGACTCCACAAGGATTCCTTTTGAAAAAAATAAAGAAAATTGCTCTCCTTGGAAATTTGCTGTTTCAAGATTTTTTACGCCTTCCCAATCATATCCACATGCACACAGCCTTGTGTACATATGCATTCACACACAGAGACAAGCGTGAACACACACTCTGTGTTTAAACACAAGAATGCAAGGACACGGGGACAAAAGGAGCGCCCACTACTCTGCAACTGATTTGCGCTTTAAAGTTGTGCAGCTGAGTACTTTGTTCTACACACACAGACACATGTCCTACGCATTTGTGTCTCAGCAGCTTAAATTAAGATCATGGAGACCGATAACCATATCATTTTGGCTGCCACTGTACACTTTTTTCCCATATAAAAGTACTATATTCTGCCTATTTTCAAGCTGTGTCATAGCTGCTCTCCTGCCCCGGTCTACCATAAAATCCCTGATACATTTCTACATTGTGCTGTGTGTTGTATAGGTCTCCTGATATACATTCTCTTAAGCTGTGTTAGAACTGCTGATCTGCTGTCTTTTCCACCCCAAACTCAAACCCACTCCGGGGAGGATAAAATGAAGAGAGGCGAGGTTTGAATTTTGATCAGTTTATTTGCATTTTCTACATGTCAAAACCCTTCATTTATCTGCCAGTTTTGATCGCCTTTATGGGAAGCTGACTATATAATCACTTACAGTGCATCATCAATTTTTCTGAAAAGTAAGCAAGAAACTGACCAAATCAAAGTTTGATTAATAGGCAGGGAGGTATAGACAGCATTGTTCTGGTGACAGCTGCGTAAACAGGAAGCCCAGAGAGCTTTTAGCTGTACATTTTCTGATTGAGCGGATTGTAAATTATACACAGCAGGGCAGAAGTTCACTTTCATGTTGCATTTATGGGACCGAATATACTGCTAACAGGTAAACGTTATGGTTTACATTTATGGCATGCTGCGTAGGTATGAAGAACTCTATTTGCTTCCACATGTAGAGTGAAAGCCAACAAAACATTTTATGTTGTCAAAAGGGTTGAACATGAAGTGTCAGTCAGTGACTTCTCACAGTAAATAACCCAGAAACATCACCAGATTCTTGTTATCATCCAGGAACAAATGCTGCAGACCTTCTACCAGTATTAATGCTGCTATGGACTCTACTGAGCTCTATATTATTCAGGCACAATGTAAAATATATATAGGTGTAAGCGGTAAAGTAGGGCCCAAGTGTCAAGCTGGACAAACACATGTTCCCATAGTAAGCTCAAATATACTGTATTTGTAATTTAATTTAAAATGTAAGCATATATAAATAATAAGGTTCTCATGCTATAAAAAGAACCAATGTCTGTGTTGGAGAACAAATCGTGAGCACTGGGTTGTGTCTGTGATAGGGTCTGCACTATATTATGACTGTATTGCATTATGGACTACTGGGGCTGTTCTTGCCAGAGAATTGGCAGCTCTGCTTCATCTTTGATGGATTTCTCCCTCTGAAATTGTTTAATGTTGATGTAAGATGCTTTTTGATTCCCAAACACCAAGCCTGACTTTAACTATTGATATTGTAGATATGTTTTAGATAGATGATTAGACAGATTTGTTTAAATTGAACTGTTTTGCTCACCAGACCTATTATCCATTTTACTTAGACAACTAGATCTCCAAACCATGTATTCTATACCTTGAGAGAAATGTAAAGCAGTGTGTAAACCTTTACAGGGGTACATTATAATTCAAAAGGACTGCAGCATTGCCAGGAACAATATCTGATAAAACAGAGATGCTTGAGATGTGTGTGGATTTTAGACATATGTCTGACAGCAAACACAAATTACTAATGCCTTCTGTATCATTTTATCTTTTAAAATACTTTGGTAGTTTGAAATGAAGACTGATGTTAAAAATGTGTGATTATTTGTTTTGAGACTGATGAAAATTCCCTAAACTAGAACTGTCTGTATGTTTTACCTAATAGAGTCACCGTATATAATGACAGTCAAAATGATAACAAGACCGAGCCAAAACATCAAACACGGTGTCACTATTCAAATGTGTGGAGCTCACAATGAAAAATTCTACATATTAAATTCAAGTGTTTGACTTTTTATATTCTCAGAAGCCCAGAGCAGTAAACACACCAGTTTAGGAAATCACTGTAATTTCTGCCAGACCTGACCACACTGTATATTGCAACCACACTGCAACCACAGTTAACAATAACACATTGAGCAGAGTTTAATTTTACATCTGTTCCCACAACAGATTGTAAACCTTTTTCTAAATCAGCCAGTAACATAAAGCTGTTTGGTTCAGTAGTATGCATTTATGTGGCACAACACTTTACTTGATGTGCTGCCTGAAGACGTAAACATTTTGGTGGGAACACTGCTTGTGCGTCAGTAACAGTCAACATTCATTCACTGCAAGGAAAAAATTATGTATGCATAAACATATAAAAACACATCTTTCATTTGCAAACATGCCATTGAAAGTTTGAATGTGTTTTCAGCACCCGTCAGAGAGTGTATGTTCTGAAAAGAAAAGGAATATCATGGGTAAAATCCAATTCTTCGTGTATGAATATAAATATATTCTGTGTGGTTTAGTAGTCACACTGATGTCCTTTCAATAGTGGACACTGCTGAGTGGCTGACGACATCAGGTCCTCTAACTTAAAATTGTGAAATTTGCCCAATGGAGACTTTAGTTGAAATGCTACAAGTTTCCCCATGTGAAATGATTTCCAGTCAGAGGGTTAGGTTTTTAAAGGGTGGGTTAAGTTTTTTAAAATGACACTCATATGCCGGTATGTACATTGAAAAAGTTATTGGTTGCTGTCCACACTCCCCATGACGAGATCTCTTTCTAGCATAACTCCATCATAGGGCACAAAATCCACAGTCCTTGCTCTGTGCAAAAATCAAGTGATTATATTCCAAAATTGTCTTTTAGGTATAAAAATCCTTTTTTGTGTATCTGTGTTGTGACTGCATTTACTTACTGAGCTGCAGAGGAGTAACATATAGATGGAATAGTTTTGGACGATCCCCACTAGATTCGCCTAACTCTGACTGCTGATATTAGCTTCAACTGAACTTTGGAATGGAACACGAATTATGTTTTGCCCCCAATTTCTTACAATAAAGTCGGAGGATTACTTCAAATAACTTTGTCAATCTGAAATCTTACTTATCTGAAATCTGAACTGATCCTTTAAAAGTACATTTTTGTTCTCAGTCTTGCTCAGATGTATGTGGAAGGTTGATACCACTGTCATGTCTGTATGCTAAATATGAAGCCAGGAGCCAGTTAGCTTAGAACACATAATTGAAACAGGCGCCCTGTCCAGAGGTAAATAGTCCAGCACATAATCTCCTCAAAAATTACTACGTATCCTTTTTATAATTCGGTTTTTGTATGGACTAAATAAAACAGATAGTACCTGTTAATTAGTGAGCTTTAAAGGTCCTGGTAGGCAAAGAGCCACGCTAGCTGTTTCCAGTCTTTTGGACATTTTTGAATTCCCACAATATGGGACCTTTAAAATATTCTATGAAAAGAGGAACAATAAGAGTTAAAAGGCTGGATCACAAGCACTCTCACAAGCTAGTGGCTGTCCTTACTCTCAAAAACCCCTGCAGTTAATTACACTATGCATCATAACCTCTGCTCTTTGAGTGGGCAGAATGAACCCCCACACTGGAAATTTAAACTGCTTCTTATAAGCTACTTTTCCCCTGCATGTAGACACACACGCATTGTAATAATTGTCCACACACACTCCGTGAACACAGTATGATACTCACACACAGGTTATGGCTTTCCAAGCAGTTTGAGCTCGTTTAATCTCATCCCTGTATACATTCTTTGCGATCAAACCTTTATAGACAAATATAAACGCAACATAATGAAGGCCTTCCATTAGTACCAATACTCAACACAGAGCCATCTTTGCATACATTAATGTCCATTCAAGGTACTGTAGATATCATTCGGTTGATTGAAAGAAAATAGTTTATATACATAGACAGAAATATACACGTGCAGGTGGACGTATGGCGCACACCCACAATCATCAACACTAAACACCTCAAATGACCAAAGAACCATTAACTGGTAACGTCGCCGACTTTAGTTCTTTTCGCCGCTTGTTGAAAAAGTTTACTGTAGCACCCAAATGAAAGAGCTGTACGGTTGATTGATTATGGTCACGGATACTATACCAACACTTAGAACACTGAGTAGGCTTTACAGTTTAGAGTTTACACTTTTGTTGAAGAGACAAAATGTAATCATCCCCCTTCCCCACCCCTAAATGTGCGGTCTGTTCATCCAAGAGAAGATTAAGTCGAGAACCAATTCAAGACAAGAAAAGTGTGACTGATAGCAGAAATATGTCTCTTTCTCTTTTCGCTCTCACGCTACCCAATTTACCTCTTGCTCATTCTTTTTCTCTTTGCAACAATTTCTTTTCTGTCAATCCTGTCTTCTTTTAATTATGTTGTTCATTCCCCCTCTCCCTCCTCTGGTGAGAAAAGTGCAGAAGTCTTTGACATGATCATCGTCAGTCCTCTGGGATTTTGTGTCTCAGTCAGAGGGCCAGTCATTCCCAGAGAATGGCCTTCATGGCCTCTCCTACCAAGGGTCCTTTTTAGAGCCATGTGCTTCATCACAGTTTTGGTCCGCCCTAACAATACATCAAATGAACAACAAATTCACAACTGTGAAATTTCAATATTTTCCAACTCTTTGCTCTTTTTGTTTTTTTTTCCTCTTTCATAAATGCCATTTATGTCAACTGCCCAGAGATTCAGCCTTCTTAATATCAGTCTCAGAAATAACACCTTCTGCTTTTTGGATCATTGTGGGTGGATGACCTCTTTTTTCTCCTCCTGGCGCTTCTATAAGACATGCTGGGCCAGGACCAGAGCCAAAGCCAGGCCGGGAAGCAGAGCCCAGACGTTGGCACACAGAAACGCAGAGTGATCCTCTGGCAGACCTCGGGTTTTGCCCAGGCCACCGTCTCTTGGTTCAGGATACTGGTGCAGATAGAGGGACACACAGAGGGAGAGAGACATGTAAAGGTTAGACATGACTCAGACACTTGTGCTGCTTTTTTTTCCTGGCATTTGATGAGGGAAAAGAAGAGGAGGCGACAGGAGGGAGGTGAGACAGAACAGGGCCAGAGCTGAGGAGAAAACAAGAGTCAGAAAGTCAGAGTAAAAGTGATAAATTATGTGTATCTATGGCAGACCTGCTTTGGCATGATCATTAAATGTTTGATCCATCAAATGTTTTGATATGTGAATTATATTTCAAGCCCCTGCTGCTTGGTATGCTCCCCGCTTCTTAAACAAGTTGGCAACAAAGGAAAGCTTCTTGTGAGGACTTTTTCTTTTTTCTTAAACTCTTTTAGGTTGTGCCAGAAAGTCTCTAAACAGTTTTTAAAGCTATCATTACAGACTTTATTTACAAGAAAAACATGTTACGAAGCCAACAACACACACTACAGAAGCCAGCAGCAGCTGTGGATTTCTTTCAATATTTCATAAGGCATAAATTACAGCAAGTAGAGGCTGAACAAAACACTTGCAAGACCCCTTGTATGCAGTTTGACTGTGCACAATCAAAACACTACAATGTTTATTCTTATGCACAAGAGAAAATAAATGTATGTACCATGTGCAAACTGAGAGAAACAGCACTGTTCATTTTATGGCAGAGAGCAGTGGGAACACATCAGTTCAGATATTAAACTATATGGCCCCTAGAGTTCCACTGTTATATCCACACTACAATGGCCTTATTATGTGCTTTTCTATAAAATTGTTAGCATTTTGAATACTTTTTCAATTTTCTCGGATTCTTGTAATACAAAGCATAACCATTTTCCTTCCTTGTTGAAGTAGTCTCGCTCAATTTGCGGAGGCACCACTTTCAGTCCTGCACAGCAATACAGAGGCACATCATAAGGAACATGAAACATTTTCTTCTTCTCCTCCTCCACCACCAGCACCACCATCCCCTTAACTCATCTTCACCAATGTAACCTTTGCAGAGACTGCACTTGGCCCATTTCCCTGTACACAGAAAAAAACATCTACTCGGATGTTATCTATCAGCGCCTCATCTTCCAACAGAACAAGGCAACATATAAACAAGAAAATAAATAATGAAACAAGAAAATTGTATTGAATTATTTTAACAGGACAGGTTTATTTTTTTTCCTGTAAAGGAAAAGAAGGGAGAGTGAGGGAGAGAAAGGAGGTGTATCCAAAATAGCTGCAGTGATCACAGTACCTGGGCTTGTGCATTCACACTTTACAAACAAATGGTTAAATGACAGAAAAAAAAGCTATGGGTAGCTTCACAATGCACCAAACACATCCGTGACTAAAAGCCAATTAATTAGCAAGGGCAGTGATGTGTGGCAGCAGCCTGTTGACATGAGTCCAGATCTCTGGCTGCAGCCAATATCCACACATACACTCAGGCTTGTGAGAAGATACACACACACATAAACACACGGCTAAAAGCACAAACACAGTCACAGATATACATGAACCGTGACGGAATACAGACAATGTCAAAACACGCACTCGTTTACTCATGCTTTAACACATGCACACAAAGAGAGAGAGAATGGAAAACGTTTGCAAGCATTTATTTAAACTGTTGACGAGACCGTATCCCACTTGTAGACAGTGTTTTTCTATTAAATTGACAGTTCAGTGTTGCTGCATTTCAGTAAGGTAGCTATTGACCTGAGTTACGTAATTTCTGTCCACAATCAATCCCATTCAATTGAGCTGAAAATCAACACATGGGAACACAGACAATGCCAGCTTCCCAATGGTTATGAGGTTGGAGGGGTGTGTGTGTGTGTGGGGGGGGGGGGGTTAGATACTGAAGCAGATTTTATATTACATTGAAAATAAAACTCAAAATGCAACCTAATCAATTCCTTGTTCAAGAATAAGTAAGGACATATCGAATCAGGATTACAATTATATGACAAAAAATCTTATCTGTGATACCCACACCGACCCTGCGAAAGAAGCAAATAGATGATTGGAAATGTACAATTTCCTTGTTAATATATGGGAAGACTATTGTCATATATTGTCATATAAACAAAGCAGGACTTGTGATGGTTACCCCTCTGACATACAAGGCTCAAAGGACCAAGATTCAGCCCACATGTTTGCTCACTGAGCATGGGATAAAACCCACAACCACTGACATTTTGAATAATTAAGTTAATGTCAGTATGACTGACATTAACAGGTTTAGTCACAGACCACATATTCTCCTATACTCACTCACTCTACTCTGTCTGTGCTTAACATTATAGGTTACCTTTGGTATCATGGTCGTAGTCACCCATGCAACCATCACAAACCTAATGTATTCTGTTGCCCAGACTATTTGTACACATGTGTGTATGCATGTGTGTGCATGCTACTACGGGACCCACGCTGGCCACCGTGAGATTTACAGCCTTGGACAGACAGTCTTCTGCCAAGAGGACTCATACCATAACAACACTCTCCCAATTTATCTGCCAGGGAAGTTTGACAAGTTTTAATTGCCAGGCATAGTTGTCTGAGAATGCAGGGCCGCCCAAAATGTCCCTACCAGCTCCCTCTCTAATTATAAACTTCCTGCTTGAGTAATCACACGTCTTATTGTTTCCTAATTACCATTTTTACAATAAATTAAACACCACACTGCAGTGAGACAGGCACAGAGCGGTGCATCAATACTGACATACACACACACACACACACACAGAACCTTTGGAGAAAGCAATTCCACCATACATTCCCTGCTCGCCATCCTCTCTCTCTCCTAAACATACACACTGTTATTGTTATCAGTGCTGCTTGTTCATTTATTCTCCTCTTTGCAACATTTTTAAGGTTTTAATTTGCTGTCTTTACAGCAATGAGGGTTTCTGTGTAAAGGACAATACTGCATGACTCGGGTGAAGTGTGACCATTTAATGGCTGTGAAAGCCCCTGGAATTACTCAAAATAGATGTCTTTAATGGGAGTCATTCATTCAGCATGCAAATTTGCATTCATAAACACTGCACGCTGCTTGGACTTTGTGTATATATGTAATAGTCACTGAAAAATGACATTAACAATAACATCAACAGCAGCAGCAGCTGCAGAAGGTTTTACAAAGTATAGGTTTATAATACAGTGTCTAATACAAGCCAAGCTTGGTAACTAGGTCTCCTGCAAAGGTGAAAAACATCATTAGTCTAACACCAGAAGGCTGCACGGCACATCTAAAATACATCTGTAAAACAGAACAATATTTCATTGTGAAAACTAATCAAACTCACCATCTAGATAAAAAAAAGAAAAGAAAAAAGGAAAACCTCTCCTTGGCCCAAAGTCCAGTGAAATATTTCTGTCCTGTTCAAGAGAGACAGAGAAAGAGAGGGAGTCTTTGGTGGACAATATTGTTCTGCCATTTTCACATTTTATTTGAAGAGAAAATTAAGTACAGTTCTATTAAAAGACAAACACACATGCATTCTTGCAGTACAGCAAAGAGTGATGTTTTTCTGCTCCAGACGGTGAACCCAGTTATAGCCGAGTTGACTGCAGTCTTCAGAGTAGACGGCATTCAGCAAAGAACAGGCCCTGGGCCAGTATTTTAGAACCTCTAATCCAGATTAAAACCCCCACCTCCCATTTCTTTCACAATTTCATTGTGTGAGAAAGAAATATAATATTTCAACCAAATGTCATCATCTTGGGTGTAGCATAAACTGTCTCATCATAAAGCGTCTGTTCTGATGTGCCAATTGCTTTAACAAGCATAGAGATTGAATGTGATGTGACTGTGAATGGTGCAGCGTGTTGAGCTTTATGATTTTGCCTCTGTACAAAATCCTCCTTTCATGGAAGAAGAGTGGAGGAGTGTTTTTGTGGTTCTTCTTGTAATAGGTCCATTTGAACAAATGTATCCAAAGAAGTTACTGGAAACTGCTGAAAATGTATGGATATTTGTGCTGCAACAACAACAAAAAAATCATTCCTGTTTGAATTTCACACAATGACACGACCTATATGATATAATAGACTTTTAATTAATACCTTTGATTCACAAAAGCTTACCTGATTGACAAGCAGGCAGTAAAAAATGCGTTACATTTTACATATAAATGTAACATTTGTAATATCCCTTGAAATAAAACAATCAATGCACACCTATTACCTTTGGGATGGTGACAAAGGGAGGTTCTGAGGTGCCTGAGTCTGACTCCGTCTTCGTCGTCGCTGAAGGCCCTGGGACAGACACAGTTTTGTTCTGCATGTTGTCTATCCCATAACCGAAGGCCTGAATGGCATTTCCTGCAGGGAGGAGATATAAAGTCATTTGTTTTTGACTGCTGTCCCAGCAAGAAGCCAGCTAGCAGACAGTCAGCTCTAAGTCAACTTCTTGGTCCCCTGCCCAATCTTTGGCAACCAAGTGAACGAGGGAGGGCAGAGTGGGATTGAGGAAGGAAGGAGTAAAAAGAGTACAGAGAGCCAGTCTTTTTGCTTCGACAGTAAGCTTGAGAGTTGTATGCCAAATTAATCAAAAACAGCAATCGGAGGTTTGTTTGTGAAATCTGTCACTGGGAAGCCTTACAAAATACCAATACTGCCTTATGTTTAATATTTTAAGCTGTGCCTTATTTTGAATTCCTAACATGTTTATGCTGTCAATTTAGCTGGTAATTATCCTTCTATAAGGATTCCTGCAGAGACACAATGGATACATTTATCAAATACAAAGAACTTTGGTTCATGTCCTCGGCTCATTACAAAAACCCTTCTATGTTGTAACAGCTGTTCTCAAATTGCATCAAGCTGACCAAATAGTGGCATAATGTCCGCACTTGAGATGATGAACCCCAATTTGTTTGCCGGCAGTTGTACACACAGAAATTGAATCTTTTAAAAGTAGAAAATCAATCAGCTCAAACAGAGGACAGCAGTCTGTGAATGCATATGAGTGCCTGCGCATCCGTCTGCAAATGAACTGTACACATGTGTGTAATTTTGTGTCCAAGTGCATGTGTGAGTACCTTCAAAAATGTGATAAATCTCTGTTCAGTCAGCTTTTCAGCTAGATATGGTAAAATAGTGGCTGAGTACCTTTTCACTGCTCATCCGTTTAAAACACGAGGCTTGTTTCTCTTTGTTCAGCCAGAGAGAAGGCAAGGCATGTAATTGCTTGGCAACCACCTCCATTATAAGGTCAGCATGCAGAGATTACTTTGAATAGATTTATGTGACTGATCAAATTCAAAACATTCCCAAACAAAAGAGAAATGGCATTTCCCCACCACCACCCAAAGGACAAATGGGATAGTTGTGGAACACACATGCATAATCGGATGGACACACACACAGTCCTTAGTACTCCCGATGCATGGTCACATAGATTTGTTTGTCACATCCACTGTCCACCCACACATTGCTGCACACACACACACACAGTATACATACTGTACAGCAAAACACAAACAAAGGCACACATATACACCTGCACACTTAACACATTCAAAAGCAGCCTTCATGTTTGTCATTCTGTTCGAAACTGGGCTGCACATGTGGGCTACTCCTGGATAATTATTGGACAGAGAGGAAAAGTGGTCACCAGTGAAGCCCAACAACTTAATGCTAGCAGTGAAGAGCTAGTGAAGTACTGCTGAGACATGTGATGTTACGCATCTGTTAGTCAGGGTCGGTTATAGCTAGCTATCCCCCTACAGATGCTGTAAGATCGGGGGAAAGTCATAAATCAAACTAGTTGGCTGGAGGGCCTCCACACAGGATGTTTTACTGCGCCCAAATGTTCCACTGAGTGATTAAGCTCATTGCCAATAGCAATTCATTTTTTTAATGACTCTGATAAGTTTTCCTTTAACCCCTGGGCATAGCATGCATTGTCCTACCTGCAGGGACAGATGGAGTAAGAGATAAGGGACACGACAAGAAGAGGAACAGAGACAGAGGGAGGAGGAGAATCCGGGTTCAAACTATGTTTGGACTAGAAAATCCTTTTAGCTGGGATGTTTTCTGTTGGCCTCCACACATATTTGACTAAATATAGCAAACTATGCATTTGCTTGATCTTGTAAAGAGAGGGGGGAAGAGAGTGTGGATAATGAATGATTTGTCTTTGGTTGGTCGATCAATGTAATACAGTACAACATAGGTATATACTACATACAGTATATACAATATGTATGTATAATACTCTATAGTGAGTGTGTTTTTGTGTGTATTCTCCTATCTGGTGTGTGGAAGTTTATCGCCTGTTCCCCTTGACTGCAGAGAGGAGATGCTGCATTTTGTGTTATTTTTCAAGACGCCTCCTCAGCTCCCAGCCTCATCCCTCATCTTGCACACTCAGCTAAAACGGTACCCCAGCAATCTATTGAAATGGTCTGAAAGCATTATCCACACAATGGAACATGTTAAAGGCAATGGTGTCTTGTAGCGCTGATGACACTGCTCGCTCTTCTCACAAGGAAGGTACTTGCTGTATTTTACTGCTCAGTGAAAAAAAGTATACAGTAAGGAAGTTTAAGGGAGCCACTCTGTCATGCTGCTCCCTGTGTGTTATGCATTAGATGTACAGATGATATGTATTTTAGCTTCTGCCATTATTTCATTTGTGCTTGATCTGTTCCTTTTCATGACATTTTCCTCTCGTAAAGGATAAGCCCTTTAACTTGCTCAGATTGAATGTGAAAATGACATGCAAATGGTTTCTTTTGTATTAAAGTCTGGGCAGGTCTTGCCCAAAGGAGGGATGAGAAGTGATAAGAAATTACTAGCGTCTGAAAAACTAAGAACATTTAATTCTAACTTAATCAGTGGGCAAAGGGGTGTCTATCCTTCCATTCTTTCATAAAGGTTTTTCCGGGTTTTATTTCCTCTTTTGTCATAACCAAATAAAATAAATTATTTATCATTTTCTGTTTAATTTAAATAATATTAATTAAGTATCTAGCACCACCCCTCATTATTTCCACATTTAGTCCCCCTCACTACCACCCACTCCTCAACAACATCATATCCAGTTATCTTACTAAAGAGGTCTATGACATTGAAAAACAGAATCTGACATGAAACCATTAAGGTTGCATTAGATGGAAGTTCATGGTTCACTCTACTCTTACATGGCTGCAAGAGTAACTACCACATCACATGCTTGTGCTCTTATCAATATTACATGACTGTTGGACCCCTATCAGTTACAAAACACATTTCAGATGCATGCAGAGTATCCATGTGTCGGGGTGGCTCACTTAGGCATGTGTTATCGGAGAAGTACCGCAGGAAGTTCACACATTCCTCTTCTTGGTTTCCACTGCCCTTACAGGTGCACCATGGGGAGATGGTCCAGTTGGAGAAGCTGCTGTCGACATAGTTGGGAGTCATGTCTGTCCCTGTGAAGGCATCCACACAAAAACACAGACACATACACACAATAGGACAAACTGTTAAGGGTCACTAATGGACTATAATGGACTACATTGCAAATAGTATATAAAATGGTCAACAAGATGTTAGTCATAGGAATGGGTTTGCACTGTTTGAGTTTATGGTAAGGTGAAGCATTCTGTAATCCTTTATTTTAGACGTAAAGAGGCCATTATGCAATGAATATTTTGCAAAGTAGGTGTTTGAGGAAGTGTGTGTGTGTGTGTGTGTGTGCTGTTTGAATATAGCACTGCTGTACCAAAACATTTTACTTTTAAAATGTCTCGCTGTGTTAATGCTTTCAGCTGGAGTCAGATGTGTCAGATGCACTTTGTGTAGCATTTTCCAGAGGAATCACCATGGCATATTATAACTTCGTACTGCACAATTTATGACACATGGTGGGGAAACAGTGACTGATACTGAAATATGGACACTTCAGCAACCTATATGCAAAGAAAGAAGTTATTTCATGTAAATTTGCATTTGGAACTCTTTGTGAGCTTGGTGATGCCACCACAGCATCACCAAGGTGCTGTTACCAACCATTTGCTGGGACTGAAAAATATTTATGTACCAGTCCCTGCACATTGTTTGAGCAACATTTACTATGAGCAAACAGATGGTCATCAAGAGTTTTAATTAAGTAAACGCTCTCTCTGTGCCTCTACTCACTAATTACTTCTAGTAGTGAACTGATGTCCAGTGCGCTGGGGGAGATATCAGGCCAGGAGGGAACAAATGGAGTCTCACTCCTCTACCTGCTGCTCATGATAAAAGTGAAGGTAGAGTAGACTTTTGTTCGTCTATAACCATCACACTTTATCTCACCATATATCTGAAATTTGAGAAAAATTGTGGGATTTGGAGGTAAATGTGCATTTCTGTATGTATTCCACCATTTGAACCCCCTTTCACTCTCTCTCACACACACAAACTCTATCACAGCATCACCCTCAGCCCTGGTTTTACTGACCGATGAGCCTTGCGTAGGAGGCCAAGCAGGCTTGGTGATTGTCTTGGTTGGGACAGGTGCTCACTGTGTGCGGAGTCACCCAGCAGTTCACCATGTAATCAGCCAGCCTAGATCTGCACAACAAACATGAAGCACAGACAGAGAGAGAGAGAGAGGCAGGGGCTCAGTCACAAGCACATCACAGATGAACACACACATACACACACAAATTCAAAGCACAGGGCCAGATTTTTTGGCACCATTTTTACTCTATGGCAGCTGCCAATTGTGACCAGCTTCAAAGTGGAAAAGTATATGGAACATCTGTTTCCGGGCCGCTACAACAGGTGTCCTGAATAGTAACCAGGTCTCACCCACATCTCAGTACCAACAAGCTATTCACTACCTTCATAGCATGCAACATAAACCCAGTGGTGGTGCATCTGCGCGAGGATGAGAAAGATATCATATTCTTTTTGCCGTTACTTCCATGCTTATTCTGGACGTCTCGACTGACTCCTAAACTCACTTTCCCTGCAAACCAAGGGAAATGATAAAAATAGTATGTTTTGTTTCGGTGTGTGTTTGTGATAAGAGCTTTAAGTCTGTGGAGGCCCCCAGGGTGGCATTGCTAATCCACTTAAGTAGGTTTATTGGGAGTAGCGTGTGCAAAGTTGCTCTGTCTGTACTGTTCACATCACAGCTGCCCACTAAGTGAATCACAATCCATTGCACAGTTCTCTATCTCTCTCTCTTTCTCTCTGTCTCTCTCCCTGCCGTGACTCATTCGCTCTGACCTGGTCTGACCACTTTTTGCAGCCTTAAGTTCAAAGGTACTGTAACATACCTCAGGCTGTCTTGTCCTTAGTGAACACAAACAAGCATGCACACACAAACACACAAACCCACAGATAAACAGAGGTTTACTAAGGGCAGTTGACTGAATGTGTTTTTCTGGCTGGTATCCAGTTGGTTGCTAATTTCTGGGCAACTTAGTAAAGCTAATAAGTTGACTTGACTCCTTTATGATAGCTGCTCTGATAGCCTTCTCTTCTTTTCTCAGTTTGTAATATAGTCATTTGTTACAGTGTTTTTAAAGGGTGTTAAGGTGGGGATTATTAATAGCAATGCATCATTCATAATTGTGACACATTTTAATTACCATAAAGAAATTAATCACCAACCGGATGCCAGCAAGAGTGCCAGCCTTTATCTCAAGCCTGTGGTGTTTGTTTCTTACAATTAAATGAATTCTTTAACATTTTGAGAAATACCATTAGTCACTTTCTTGCAGGATATTATGAAAAGATCAATACCACTTTCACATCTGTACAATGTGTAGATGGGCCAGAAGAGGTTAACTTAGCTTAGCATTAGGAAACAGCAAGCCTTGTTCTGATACAATGTGTAACTAAATGAGATTTAGAGGTGATGGTATTGCAGATTTTTTCTGCAGGCTAGCTGTTTACCCCTATTTCAAGTCTTTATACTAAGTTAAGCTAACATTGCCTGTATGTATTTTCATATTTAAAAGACAGACATGAGAGTGATATTAATCTTCTCATCTAACTCTTGGCAATAAAGCCAGTTAACGTATTTCCCAAATTATCAATTTTTTCCTTTGAGACAGCATTTTTACCTGGTGTCAACAGTTCTCTTTCACTTTGCTGAAGAAAGAAAAGGTTTTGTTTTTTCATTGAAACTTTCTGAAAAACCTATCTACACTACACTTTGTCATCCGTCTGACAGAGCAGGTACACTTCTATATGCCTTTATGCTTTTAACCAATGCATCTGTCCATACAAGACACATAATAGCTTGTGCTTCCCTGCTGCTCTCAGTTCATGTTTTTTGCTCATTCTTTTCCTGTGCAGACCATGTAGGTGTAAAAATGTACCTTCGTTTGTGCCGCAAGAACACCACCCTCTTTGCTGATTTTTTTCCATAAAGCAATGTTGGAGCCTTCACACAAAATGCAATTGACAAATGGAAAAAACATAAAGTCTTTACCTGGTGATGGTCTCCAGATATAGCACCTTTAAATACATATTTTCTCACAGAATAACTTGACAAAATATGTTAAAAATTGTATTTGCATGTATTTTCACATTCTCATATCATTGATTACTAAAACTGTAAATGATTTCTTACGCGACCATATCTAGTCGTTTAACTTTACTGTTAGGGAGACACGGACAGATACATCTACATAATTGTATTCATGCACTGAGCACGAGATTAATATTAAAAAAAAACAACAAAATGCTGATGGTGCACACCACTGCATGCCACAGTAGCCTAAACAGGTGTTATGGTAATGTCACAGAAATGTACATTCTGCCTTGTCCTTTAATATGCATTGCAGCTGTATCACTTATTATAGGTTCTATGGCACTTCCCGTATTCATCATTTTGTGTCACTTCATAAGGTTCTAAAGTAACTGGAATAGATGAGATGCATTGTAATGATACTGAGCTTCTACCTGCATGTTTATCTGCAAACACTGAATCTACTGATTTTGGCAAGTGGGACATTACCATTCAGGAAACTCAGAGACGAAGACACGTGGGGCCATAATACAGTCTATCAAAGAGAGACTCTTTCTATTGCTGCAATGAGTTCAAGACCAATGTGCTTACTGTTATGCTGCATCTCAACTTGAATGAGAATAAGGAGAGTGGAGACAAGCAGATTTGGCTGGAATATGGGGTGATGAGGCTGTCTGTCTCCCTGTCTGTCTACCTGTTTCCCTGTCTGTCTGTCTGTCTTTCTTTCTGTCTATCTCCCTGTCTCTCTGTCCGTCTGTCTCTTTCCCTGTCTCCTTGTCTGTCTGTCTGTCTTTCTTTCTTTCTGTCTGTCTCCCTGTCTCTCTGTCTATCTGTCTGTGTCTGTGTGTGTGTGTGAGTCTCTCTCTCTCTGTCTTTCACCACAGCAGAGATGCAGCCAGTGTAGTGTGATGGGCTTGGGCCTCCAGGACCAAACCCCACTCAGACTCACTTCATTACTCCAACTCCATCTCCATCCGCCCTCCTATCAAATCACCAGGAGAGCCTCTCGACGTGACATGCCGCTAACATCGCATCTAAAGCCACGCTTCAGAAAACAGGACGTATGGTTGCTCTACCATGGCTGCAAAGACTGATAGGGATACACTCACACACAAACACACACACACACACGCGCACACACACACACACACACACACTCAAATATCGATACACAGTACATAATAAAAAGAACACACACAAATACAAACCTATCCCTCTGTACACCTGTCTTCCTCACTCAAAGCCCTCTCTCATCCATTCCTGTTCGGAGTGAAAAAAGACACTTGTAGCCACAATCATGCCACAGATGACAAAAAAGATACACCAGACAGAGGGGAGAGAGAATAACTCTATCGTGCTTATACAAAGCAACCTTTAGAACCACATTTCTTATGGGAAATGGTTTTTTACTTCCGTGCTAAGAAAGAATGTGAACGTCCGATTTCTGTAGGAAAGGCACAGACCACGGAAGATTAAAGAAACTGAACAAGCACCATGTTTCTTTTTAGATGCAGAGCTCTTTCAGACAATGATGGTTTAAAAACAGTAATTTAAAGTTTAGAGAGGTGTCCTGAGTGTTCAGACAATGGTGTTCCAACACCGGGATGCAGCAAATTTCATGGCTTCCACTGGCTTTCCATTATACCTCGGCAAAGCGCCACTCGCTGCTGAAATTACAGGCTGTCTAGCTCAACAGAGTTTTATGGTCATTTCAGCCACTCAGCCCCCAGGGAAGTGGCAGGGGAGCCCCCACAGAGGTAGACTTCTTTCAACCAACCTGACACTTTAAACACAGTGATTCGGCTGAGCACTGAGAGCCTGTCCATCCAGCTTGGCAGTAATAGAAAACTAATGGCTTTTTATATGGATTCTTATTCCTATCACTTGATGCCCGTGACAAACAATGTGACTCAAATCAGATGAGTGTCTGTCTTGGAAACCATTTCCTCATGAAGGAGGAGGAGCAGGAGAAAAAACAGCTATCAGACTCCAAAGTCCTCTAATTGCTTCCTTTCTACATTAAAAACAACTAGTCTATTGAGAGTCCTATCTGGTTTAGAGAGTTACCCTCTGTGCTCTGTCTACAAATATGAGTTCTTCTACAGATGATAATTCAGTTAAATGTGAAATTATGGCTCTTCACTCTTATCACTTCCTTTAGTCTTCAGCCTAGAGAGGGTTTAGAAATCATATCTCTCACTCATCTACAGCAAGCATAACAATTACCATGACACAATAGCTGCCAACTAAATAGCAGTTACATGAAGCAAATGCGAAAAACAAAAGATGTTTCTCTCAGCTCAGCTTTTTCTCCTTTCTGTCCTCCGACCTTATCTCTCCTCTTCTCTCTTAATTAATGTCCTGTTGTCACTGATGTATAAACTGATTGTCATTGCAGCCTCAAGTGCTCATGTGCAAACTCACAGCTAGGGAATTTGACCCTAGTTCAAAGACTCAACAGCCTTGTGTGTCCTTTTGTCACTTGATGCCATAGCAAACAATAAGGTTTGGCAAAGCTTTGATTTGATTATTACTCTGTTTTGACACTCTGCATTGTGTAGCAAGGCTCATTACGTCATAGCAATTATTATGAAAAGCCTAACATTAGAGCACTGACCTTGTGGGTGGAGTGCTATGAATATATTTTGATTAAAGGGGCAAAACATCTGTCAGAGTCATTTTTTTCTCTTCACTAAATGACACTCTTTAGTGTCTTAGGATTTAGTCAGCTTCAGTGGCATTCTGCTCCTGCTTTCCCAACTAAATTTCTGCTGGTGACCCTGAGACAGTCTCTTTGTTGCTCTGGCCAGAGGTGATTCTCCATTTTACCCACAGCTATTTTCTCTCGAATGTGCCTGGACAGAGGCCTGCCTTTACTCTGCACTGTACTCATTGGGATTCCCAGTCAATACTCTAAAAGGGCAATGTGGACAGATGGCATTCAGTCAAAACACAAGGCAGTTTAGCTTAGCAGTCACATGACACAACCTTTCGACTCCTTACTCAGCAGAGAATTGAAACCAACAAAAACTGTCTGGTGACACAACGTCCCCTGCATTATTAAGCAGAAAAACCAAAGTAGAAAACAAGCAACAATCTGAACTTGCATTTTCATTTCATTAACCCACTTTTTGTTTGATTTTGTAACACGTACTTGCATGATTGTAATGTTCCTTGTTGGTGACCAGACAATTGGCTTGCAATTCTGTGTTTCTTTTAATGTTCTCACTTTCTCTCGCTTTCTACCTCCGCTTCTGTCCACACCACCCGCTGCAGATGTCTTACACAACCCCCTACTGAATGTTATGTCATTGGGATGAATGCTAAATTAAGCAGGCCACACACAAAACCCTGCACTGTCTGTTTGGTAAGGGGTGAGTAGTTTATTCAAGGTTATCTGAACTCCCTAAATACTCTCTGAACACAGCAAACAGCCATCCCCCCCAGACAGTGTACATGTCAAACAAATGGATGAACTGTCCCTGAAAAAATGAGAGAACAGTTATTACCAGTAATTAAAGTTAGTGTTTTTAGTCACATACCAAACAATTATGTGGGAAAAGTTTAAAGAAGGGTACATGCTGCAGCTATCAGTGAGACTCCTTAAATACAAAAAGAAATCCAGTGAAAGAATGATAAAGAGTGAAAGAGCAAGTCCTAATTGACACATTCAAAACCACACATCGACCATTCCGTAAATAAGTCTAAAGTCCTATTGATAATGTTTGCATTAATAATAGATACGGTACCATTGGAGGAAAAGATTGTGTAGGAAAGGATGAGGCCTAGTCGGTAATGACTGCAGTTTTCCGCTATACCACGTTCCCTTAGAGATTACAGTTAGGAAAGTAAATAGGCATGTACTAATCCATGTATTGGAAATGCACAACTCTGTCTTTCCAGCTCCTGCCCCATCCTTCTCACTATTTCTCTTCCTCTCTCTCTTGCTTTCCTCTCACCCCGTTTGCCACTCTCATGTGTAGCCTGCAAACTGAGCACGTCGCCACTGAAGCTGAGGCCTGATTAAAGCCGCACACTGCAGCAAACTGTACTATGTATGAGGATAAGGTCACCAATTGACACATGCTTTGCTTGCAAAACCAGAGCTTTACACTATCAGAAAAGACACTTCACTTTGATAGCTTGTACTGTAACCAGGTAGATAGAAACAGTCCAGGTATTACTTTGAGCACAGACTTTTTAAGGTAGGTGTGTGTATGCATTCATACTTCTGTCATTGTGAGGACCATTTTGAGTTTGAGATCTTGAGAGTGAGGACATATGTGGAAAGTGAGGACACTTTGGCCGGTGCTTCTTCAATAGGGTGTTTGAAAGGTAGGACTTGGTTTTACATCTAAAATCTACATCTAATTAGATTTAGGTTCAAATCTACGCTAATGAGGCCATATTCTTATATTAAAAATGAATCAAATGACTATGTGTAAAGCTTGTTTCAGCCGCATTTTTCATTCGTCCATCTCGCGTCTCGGTCGGAACAGATAAGCTTCTATTTCAATCAATACAGCTGTCTACGCAGGCTGCGTAATGCCTAATGGTTCACTTGCCCTATATGCATGTAATCACAGTCTGAAGCATATTTTTATGCTTCAAAACACAAGTGACCTACACTAAATACGCATCCTGTGTAGACACTGACGGAGAACTGAAGCTGCTGCTGCTCTGTTAACTTGTAATGTGAAATGGATTGTTATTAGTGAGTTATATTTCAGCCCATTGTTTTGGTATACTGTTTTAATTCCTTCTCACCTCTCTCATCAACCTTGCTTTCAGCCACAACAGGCTGTTGTTTTCAGCAAAAAAGCTAAAGAAACACACTAAATGCTAGCTGCCCAGCACTTAACAGAAGACAGACAAAGTCAGCATAGCGGAGCCAGATATTTCTCTTAGAGTTAGTTGAGACCAAATCAGAACTGGGAGGAGAGTGAATATTGCACTTACTGGGTGACCAGAAACACGACTCTAAATGAATGGTAAACTTGCTCAGTCGCTGCTGGATGTGTAAATAGGGAATTGTCGGCCAATATGTTCATGTTTACATTTCAACTTTATCAGGTTAAAAATTTCAACTTTCTGCTGCATGAAATAAAAAAAGATAAATTAATCCATGTTTAAGGTAAGGGTTGAACATGGGCATGTCTGAGTCTATAGCTTCGGACGTATACAGTTATAGTTTAGTTATAATTTCCTGAACAATCTTTTACAGTATATCTTACTCTCTATGTATGTGTGAACAGGAGGTTTGGACAGGGTTAGTGGCTAGGAAATGCATTGGGTACAAGACCCAAAAGTCCATGTGAGAGAGAGAAACTGATGCTAAAAGTACAACAGCATCCTGATTTCTTCCAGCTTCTTCTCAGAAGCTACTGAGTAATGCCATCTGGGCCAGTCATTCTCCCTCTCACTGTTCCTTGAGTTGTCAGATACAACAGAGCAGACTGTTGATTTAGGGCAGTGTGTGTGTGTGTGTGTGTGTACATGAGTGCGCGCGCGCGTGTGTGTGTGTGTGTGTGAAAAAGAGAGTGTAGTACCCTGTGAGTTTTCTTTCAGAAAAGGCAGCCTGGTGCAAACTGGATCAGGTTACCTGTACAGTGATCAATTGTCTCTCAGCTCCCCACTTTGATAACCAATAGCCAAAGAACTCAATCAAAGAGCACCCAGTGAGCCTGGAGACCAGGGGATATTAATCAAAGACAGAAGTGCTGCATTGATCCTTCAGACAATCAATACAGTACACGTATACAACTCAATGCTCTTTGGGTTAGACTTCATTGGGCTCGTGTTGAGTGAACTGGAAATGGATAGAGAGTTTCTCTATTCTCTCTATCTTTACATGCATGCACACACACATGCTCACTCTACAACACCCAGAACAGCACATCCAAATAAAGCCTATTGTCACTCTGTGGACTCAGCAGTCCCAAATGAATAGATGTTGGATCCCTTGGAAGGATGGTGAAAATACAGAGTGGAGAAGGTGAGAGAGGAAGTGAGGAAAATATGAGAACAGTAACAAACACAGCAATGTCTGTTTTTGTCTGGTTGTGCAGGATTATGGAAGGAAATAACGTAATAACTGCAGCAGAAGTACAACCAGGTGTATGGGAATAAGAGCTGCTCCATTTCATGCTTGTTCTCTGTCCATCTCCCTAGATCTCCAGAGTATGTCAACAATTGCCTTCACAGAGACCAGGAAGAGAAGGAAATCTTCCAGTGCAATATGCCACCTAAGCCCAAGCCAAAATTATATATTTGAAATCCTTTCAAATATTTATTTTTTGTTTGATTGAGCTCTGGGCTCCACCTGGAACAATCTGAACAGTCTCCAAAGGTGTAATCACAGCCAATATGGCATTCGATGTGCTCAAGGTAAAACCCAAAAAAGAAAGTATTTGAAGCCATTTTTCATAGTATAAAGCAAGGAACTGCTGGTCTTTCTAAGTCCAAAATAAAGAATTAAATAAGTGAGTATACATTTTTAAATCTGTTTTGATTTGGGCATGTTTGAGCAATGGCCCTTTCTGTGTTGCAGGGAGCTAAGCCTGTCTTTGAGATGGCCTGCGGAGTCTACTGCAGAGATCCATAGCTGTGTGCCCAAACCACTGACCTCGAACCCGCTGCAGTAACTTTACGGCCCAGATCGATTCTGCGACCCTCCCTCCCTCCCTCTGTCTCATTATCTCTCCCTTCCTCTCTTCCTCCTCCCATTCCCTCCTCCTCTCTCGATCCACCCCTTGTGTTAAAATGAAATAAGCTTGGGCTAGCTGTGTACCCCCTGTTTGGAGTCAGACAGGCGTCCCCAGGGAAGACAGGCCTGTCATTGAATGATCTTCTCCTGCTTTTATCAACACATCTCTGAGAGGGGAGAACGAAGCCAAGGAAAGATTCCTCTGGTGTTGTACTTGAATGTGCTGTGGCTTCTGTGTTTAAAAAGTTTTCAACTTTTCAATTGCGTTTATTGCCAAGGTTGCAAAAAACAAACCCTAATCTGTGGACTCTGTCTCCATTAGCATTAGTTTTAAATTCAAGTTTCTTGTGCAACATACTGAAGGCGCAGAACAAATTAAGAATATCATGTGTTGGTTAATGTAATATCTCGATAACTTCTCAGATCAAATAAAATGAAAAATCTGTGTTCCAAGGTCTTCCAGGACATAGAGCTATCCTGTGATGATGCCTGAGGTCATGTAACAGATATCAAGAATATCAAGACAGATAGAGGACACATTAAGAATATCTCACAGGGAGTTGGTGATAGTAGACATCTCAAGGCAGAATAAAATCACCAATCAGAGAACACTGTCAGCCTAGCACTGACCAATGAAATCTTAGTTTATTTTAATTGTAGTGACATTCTCTTGCATGACAGCGCTCATTCACTGCAGGAGATTGCACCACCAAAACAGTAGATTATTAGAGACACGTTCAAGCTAAAAGTGGGTGTGTGTGAGCATGTGGGTTTATGTGAGATTGTGCGTGTGACTGCTCAATGGTTGCTGGTGCAGGCCAGCGTGTGTCCGTACTGTTTGAGTGTGTGCGCGCTCATCGAGCTGTTGACCTCAATGTGGCATTACGCAGCCACAGATAATGAGCTTTAACGTTCTATTTCATCTTTCTCAATAAGCAGGTGCACAGCAGACACCTGGGGGCCTAAAGGTCAAAGAAAGAAACTCAGCCTGAAAACAGATTACCCAATGCAGGCAAGCAGGTAATTATTAAGAGAATCATAAATCGGGGAGGAGGCGATAGAGTTTCCCTACTTTAGCAGCATGGTGGTTGGATTTAGTGTTGGTGGAGAGGAATTGGGTTTTCGCCATTAATGCTCAGCCTCGAAGGCTGCTAACCTCTATGGAAACAGGATAAATGTGACGCACCATGGATAATCGTCTCACAAGGATTTGCCGTTCATGGCTAGCAACCCTAATTTAAATTTCATGTGACTGTAAATCATTCTTACTTCTTACACAAACAAACGATTCTGGCTAGTTACCCAAAATAATCCAAAATTGGCAAAAAAACTTCGCACTTAGATTAGTGCTTTTTATGAATATTATTCATATTGTACAACATATCGTTCATTTTAGTGCACAACAAAATCTGACCTGTCACATTAAAGTAAACATTGACAATAATTGAAAGTACTTTTCTTCTTGATCTGAGCTTGGCATTTGGCACTGTGGATCACTCCATCCTACTGGAGCGCCTTCAAATGTCAAACCTGCAGCCAGAAACCTTGGTGTGATATTTGACAGTGAACTTTCCTTTGAACAGCAAGTTACAAATGTTGTTCGATCAAGTTTTTATCAATTAAGGAGCATCTCAAAAATCAGGTCTTTTTTATCTCCCAACCTGATCTCGAGAAGGTCATTCATGCTTTAATTTCTTGTCAGTTAGATTATTGTAACTCTTTGTATTCTGGTTTGAGCCACAAAACATCTCATGCCTTCAGCTGGTACAAAACGCAGCCACTAGGCTTTTAATAAGCACTAGAAGACATGACCATATCAGTCCTGTTTTAGCTTCTCTTCATTGGTTACCAGTTAGTTTTAGAGTCGATTTTAAGATTTTACTGATCAACTTTAAAGCACTTCATGGTTCAGCTCCGAGCTATATTGCTGAACTGTTGCTCCCCCACGAGCCAGGGTGCAGCCTCATTTCCTCAGGCAGCGCTCTGCTGGCTGTTCCTGAGTCCCGTCTCAAAACTAAAGGCGACTGGACTTTTGCAGTCGGGGCCCCTCACTTCTGGAAGTGCCTGAGAATCTGAGGCTTGCTGAATCACTAACATCTTTTAAAGCACTTCTCAAAACGTATCTTTTCAAAAAAGCGTGCTTTCTTTTAGTGCCAGCACATCCTTTAATATTATTGGTAATTTATATTTATTTTACTTACTATCTCATTTTATCTTATTTTATTCTGTCTTATTTCATTTCATTTAATTAATTGCATTGTTGTATTTTAAGTGCCTGATTGTGTTTGTCTCAGTCCTGAAATGTTTTTAACCCTGATTAAACCGTGTAAATCACTTTGTAATATTGATTTTTGAAAAGTGCTGTATAAATAAAGTTTATTATTATTATTTTCTGAAGAAGTGGCTGGTGTCTAATTTTCAGGCAGTTATTGCAAGTATCCAACCAGGGAAGGTGCTATCATCTTCCATGACTACTGGGGTTGGACAGCTACTTGGAGTATTAAACCTAAAAACTGTGTCAAGACCCGTCACTGATTGTCTCTGAATTGCATCAGCTGCCTAATCATCTGTCACACTGAGACAAAAGTATCCAAAAGTCTCCCTTTCTGATAAATCACACATCATGAATATTATTTTTAGCAGTGAGCTTTCAAGGGTCTAACACTCGGTCGAACTCCATTAGACTCATAATGAGCTTTTAAAAGTTAATAATTATTTAAATGTCCCACATTTTTTATGCTTTTAGACTAATGCACATAGAATATCTCCTTTAACCGGCTGGATGTGTAGCGTATTGATAGCCAGACATAGCACATGGTTCTGGGGGGTTAAAAGATCTTGACAGCCAGTTTGGCTGTGTTACCTGTTCCTTCTCACCTCTTTCATCAACCTTTCTAACACAGAGAAACATGTCACGGCTGGGTAGGTGGATTGAATCCGGTCGTTTGAATCCAATAGAGGCCCCATGCAGCTAACGTGATCCACTAATGTTTTGTTCAGCTTAATTGAGCGTTGTCCCTTCAACTTAGCCTCACATCTTCATCCTGCCTCTAATAACCACAGCTTCCCTGAAAGTCTAATTACTTCACTGGCATAGTTACAGCAGAGAAAAATACAACTTTAGGATACCATGGGAGGGAGGAAATTGCAGTCAAACAGGAACTCTCTCCAACGCACAGATTCAATTTTCTATGTTCTAATTTTCCATGAATATAAGACCGTAATAATGAATCTTCAGATTTGTTTGGAGGTAGCTCATCTCATACGCACAGCACTAAAATCTGTCCATCAAACCAACAAAACAAAAATGCACTAACACAGACATGCATGCTATATCTGCCCTGCCACCCCTCACACAACACACATAAAGCATAGGACACTCTTCCTTTGGTCTTTCCATCCCAACCCTCCCACCCCCCGATCATTTCCCTTTCCTTCACCTGCAGAGAGAGTCCTGGCGGCAGACCCTCCGTAGCTCCAGACAGTTGGGTTTCTCCTTATCTTTATAGGAGCAATCAGGCACGATTGTCTGCCTGCGTCGTTCTGCACAGCCTTCGCTCTGGCAGGGGCAGAAGAGCAGCCGGTGGCTGAACTCAGGGGGAACGCGGTCCAGGAACATTCTCAGCGCTTTGTGGCAGCGCTTCTTGCTGCAGGTTTCACCCTTGTTGGGGTCCTCCTTGCTGCAGGTAGCAATGTAGGCGGAGCGTTGCCTCTTGCAGCTGCTGTTGAGGTTGCAGGCTTTGGCCGCATCAAGACAGGGGTTGCAATTTTTCTCGGCATCAAGACAATGGAAACCTTTTGGGGCCACTGTGAGCATCCCTGACAGTGGACACAAAGAAGAGAGAGAACTCAGTGACTTAAGTGAACCTGAAGGGAAAAATTGTTCACAGGTTAAAACACTTTCAGTCTCACAATTAACTGAAAACACTGATGTCAGAAATAGCAGATGCACTTAAAATACTCCTTTGGATTTCAGTCTTATTACATGTATTTCCAAAGAGGGATGAGTAGTCAAAATATATAATGCAAGAATTTTTTGTTATTGTTAGTAATTAAGGAAACACAACCTGAATCAAATAAAATCACAGCAGATGGATAAAAAAACTTTCCATTGATCCTCTTACTCAACATCATCAATCTGAAATAGTTTACAGTGGGCTCAGCAGCAAAGTAAGATCAACAAATAAAACAACAATCCTTGCATCTCCAACCCTCGGGGAGTTCATTGCAAATGTTAGACTTGAGCACTGAAGGAGACTCTTCAATATCATCTATGCTTCTCTGTTTCCAACCAACAGTACGCCACCAGAGGGATGCCTGCAGCTAGCCCACATCCACTCTAACTGAATTATTGATTCAGTCTGTATCAGACATTCAGTGAAATATGAAGGAATTAAGCTATGATTCCAAATTGAATGTTAATAAATTATTCATTTTCAGGTATTACTATGATGTGATCAGCATAATATTGGTTCATTATCAAGTTGTCACAGCAAGTCACCTAAATTCGATACAAATTATTCTGATGTTTTTGTTATTTGACTTATAATGAAGTAAACAATATATTTAAACTAGTTTAATGGAAATAATGCAAACTGTCCTTGGGAAAATATTGACAAGAAAGCTTACTGATTTGAGTACTGGTGAGTATGAAACAACAGTGAATACTGTAACGTCTGCCCAAAACGTGCTAAGCTCAAGGACTTGGCAAAGACTCCATGCTGTAATACACGCTGTGCAGTATGATCCACTTATTGGATGGTTCAAGACTAAGTTCCCTTATGTTTTTTCAGTGTGTTCAAAAGCTGAAACATTGCAATTGCCTCTCAGGCTGCACATCATATTTGTGGAAAACAGATTATGTCATTAGGTATGTCTGGGTGTTCTGAGATACTGCATATACCACAGTGACAGAACAAAAACACACCTTTTCCTGAGATATGCCAGTAATAAAGCAGGATCATGTTCACTTGTGGCATCCCTCTCTTGTATTCAGGCTATATTAGAGAAGTTAACCTCCCTCCCCTGTAGATAATGATATTTCAGAGGTCGAAGCGGCATGGTGACACCCAGAGAGATTCATCTCTTATTCAGCAGAACCAATCTCACTCTGTGTCTATCAGACAGCCTGGAGCAGGAAGAAGACCATTTATTTTAGAGGGGTGTGCTAGAGATGCTGTATTGTTTCCAAGTGGTGCATCGCAGGTTATCAATCCTGGAAATGACGATACATAGAACACATCACATCACAACACAACAGTGGTAAAACAAATAAATAAAAATAAGCAAACCCCCAAAATGAATGATTTCAGATCACGTCAGATAAAACATAACTCACTGCCATTGAAGAATAGCAGAGGTAGAAAATCAGGAGTTTGTCACGGAAACAAGAAAGTACACTCACCATGGCTTTCATTTAGATATATCAAGGTTAAATGTGACATGTGCTCTGATAAACAGGCAGGGTGTTATGAGACAGGTCCTGATTTCAACAGATCTAAGTATCAAAAGAAGTGTTGCCTTTCTAAGTGTTTGTCACAGGCCATCGGGGAAAACCATTCCTTCGTTTTTCAAATAATATGAGCATTCACTTTTATGACTTTTATTAAAATAAGACATCATTGTATCATCAAATGAAACTTGTTTATCCTTGCACTCTCTGAAGGGAGAGGATAAACACTCCACAACAGACGTCATAACAAACTCAGACTTGTTGGTGTAAGTGACTGAAAAGGCAAACAGAATTGTGCTGAGATCATTTACTCATGCGACAGTAACAAACATCAGACTTGATAGGAGTAGGAACAGCTTAGCTGATCTGTGATTACAATGAGAATCGAAAAGAGAGCTGACTTTGGCACTGGGCATGAACAGGCCGAGGCAGGGCCAAAGTTTTACTAAAGTGGGCCAAGCTTGGCTGAAGAGGGCCTGAAGGGGGGCGGTACAGTCCAGCTGGAGGAGAGGTTAGCAGGGCGGCTGTCCAGTGGTTCAGGCTACATTACATTGATGGATTGCAGCTCCTAAATCTCCCCTGGCCATCTGCAAGCTCTAATGTGGGCCACTGGGGGGTCCAGGATGAAAAGGGAATAGGAGAAGGATGAGTTACTAAGATTTATCTGACCAAGCAGGGCTGAAGCCGCTTTTTGAGGCTGCAGCGATGGACGGGTTTTTACTACCTCTGATTGGGGAGCTGAGATTGAATTTGGTGCTCAACCCAAAAAGATGTCCTGGGGCGGACATAAGACACAAAGCCCACTTGATGGCTCTGACGTGCTTACACACAAACAGGATGATAGCAAGAGCAGGAGCAGAGGAGGACGGAAGCAAAGAAGTGGAGATGGTAGGGGAAATGTACAGTATTGTGTTACAGAGTTATAATTGATTTTCCAAGTGCATTACAATTAAGGTTTTCAACAAACATATTCTGCTATAATGTGAGGAGAAAGGGGGTTGATAAGTTAATGATACGAGACATAGAAAAATGGAAAAAGCTTTAAGAGGAGAGAGGGGACTTAAGCAGTTGATTACAGCAGCTGATCGTGACGGATAGAGAGATGAAATGAGAGGACACAGACTAACAGATTGGACAGCCACTTACAGAGCCATGCTGGAGAGCTTTCAATTAATCCAGCCTAATTCAGGAAAGATGTGCGACTCTTGCTCAGAATAATTAACCCAGCCCATCAGCAGTGCAATCAACAGCTCTCAGCATCACAATAGTTTACACATATCTATTAACGTACCTTGCTGGCTGTTGTACAATACATTAATGAGGAAGCGAGGCACTGACTGAATGAATGAACAGATAGACAGGCGGGTGGGTGCATTGATTGATTAATGGATGTAATAAACACAGAGCAATCAGTGTCATTGAGGGCAGGAAAAGTCATAAGTAATGTTTTTCCCATCATAGCTTGTTACCTGTTGGCCGCAGAATATATTAACATACAATGTGTGCAGAGATATTTTACGTCTGCATTTAGCACAATGTGACGTTCTAAATTAATTTGTGTGAATTCATATTTTGTATTCCTCAAAGAGTTTCAAGTTGTCTCATGTTGTTTGCTCACAACTGCCTCGTA
Source organism: Coreoperca whiteheadi (assembly GCA_011952105.1). Lineage (NCBI taxonomy): Eukaryota > Metazoa > Chordata > Actinopteri > Centrarchiformes > Sinipercidae > Coreoperca > Coreoperca whiteheadi. The sequence continues at coordinate 20,059,925 of CM022476.1, forward strand.
TGCCTCGGAAAATGTCTCATAACATTTAGTTGACGTCAACAACAGTTAGAGCATCGTCATTGCTTTTGCTTTTTGCTGTTTGAATGTAAATAGGCTTTTAATAGAGCTCTCTATTCTATGGGCATCATAAATTAGACCCCACTGATGGCAATGTAGTGGAAGTAATCGTCTATTCTTTCCGCACATATAGCACACACAGGGTGAGAAAGAAAGAGAGGGAAAGGAGTAAAGAGAAAGAAGCAGAGCGGTACAATGTGAGATAGGAGACACCTATAGGGAGATTGACAGAGAGAAACAAAAAATTACCTAAGACCTGTGTTCCAATGAGAAGAAAGAAATAGGAATAACAAAGAGAAAGAGAGAGGTGAGGGAGGTGGACAGAGCGCGTATGAATGAGAAGAAGTGGATAAAACGTTCACGTACACTGTATCTGGATTTTGATGGTTTTTCCCTCAAAGAGTAAGGGATCTTTCTTCCCCAGTAATTGCTCTCCGTCAGTCTAATTTGAATTCTGCATTTCATATATCATCCCATACTCAAGGGACACTGCGCTGCAGAGGGGAGTTCAGCCCAGGTTAGGAACAGGCTCTTGGCTCCGGGTATGTTCTCAGTAATTAGGAAAGGTGCCAAAGTTTGGATTTAATACGGCCCTGAGTGAGCATGCGAGAGCTTGTTAGGGAAGTCTTTAGTCCGGACCCCGAGGAGCATGTCAAGCATTTCCGTGTCAAAGGGCTCATCAGTCATTAGCTCTGTACTCTGTGTCATGGAGGGGTTTCCAGAGGGGAGGAAGAGGGCGCACTGAATCTACAACATCATCTCCCTAAGCCTTACTGAACAACTTAGATGTATAGACGTCATCAGAGTAAGACCAGCGGAGTTGAAATGAAATCTTCTGTTCTCATGGATCAGCTGAATATTTCCTCTAAGCATGAAATTATTGCTGCAAAATGAACCAGCGTGTGGGTGAGGGAGAGTGAGGGGAGATGGAAATGATGAGAGAATACCAAATATTTGTATGTCAGGATAAATGTGTGTGGGAAAGCGGTGTCCAAAGGAATTTTAAATCATTGTAAACACACTTCTAAATACTTGAGCTGTTTATGAGCATTTTCCTTCAAGTTGAACTTCCTCTAGTGAAATTCAAAGCTTGAGCGTCCTCAGTGGCCCCCCTCAGTCTTAATATGCATGCTGTTTAGCTCCTTCAACCGTCACTGACAGTAATAAGCATAATGTATTGAAATAATCTAACAAGACATGTGCGTCAGGTGAACCTAATATTGTATCATTAATCTGCTTCTTTGTTCATTACCACTATGCAAGTAGGGAATAACTAAAAGTTCTAACAAACTAAAACAACAAACATGTTCTGTGGATTATTCAGTGTTGTTTAATTCAAATTTGCACGGAAAAACGCTGACTATTGCAAAGTGTCTCTGATAAGTGAGCTTCGAAACAACAACTCTCATTACTGACCCACAGAGAGACAAGCTAAGGCTGGACTAAGGGTAAACTGATTAGAAAATTCACCCAGAATAATGACGCATATAAACAAAGTAATATAAATACACACAGGCACAATCACATTAGAAACACAAAATCTTGCGCAAACAAACACATGCACAGATACACTCAGACCCCTAATAACCAAACACCCTACCGTACGCATGCAAAAAAAGAAAAGAAAAGATCTTAGTGTTTGCCTTAGTAATAGTAATTGTTATGAGGACAATGTGAAAATGTCAAACATTTCAACAGCATGCTGAGCACGGCTGTTGCACTGGTCCTTTTCCCCCAGCTGTAGAAACAACTTTCTGGATTTAATTGGATGGTAGGCACACTGAGCTGAGAGGTGAGAGGCTTAGTGCTGAGAGTTAGAAGGTCTAACTAAGGGATGTTAAACGTAATTCCTAGAGGGACCCCTGAATGCACGATTCTACGCTGCCCTCCGCTCCTAATAAGTTAATTAGCTCAGCGCTAGGTCAAGAGAATAGAACACATTTCACATGGAGCATATTAACAGTTACAGTCAATGATATTTGCTGTACTTAATATGGGCTTTGATAAGGGTTCTGGTGCATTGTGAAGTAAGGATTCTCTCCCACATTCTTCGTACATGATGTTTTATTGATTTGAGTCTTGAGGCTATTGACTCGTATAGCAACTCTGCCTGGAAACCAAGAAAACAATGGTTATGCATTGTAACTCTAGTTCCATGAACAAAGACAGAGCCCTCTAGTAGGGCTCTGTATAAGCTAAACATTTTCTTTTTCCAGCTTGCTGCTTTTTTATTTTTCATAATAGTAAACTGAATATCTTGAAGACATCAACTTGCACTCTGGGGAATTGTGATGAATTTTCCCTGTTTTCAGAATTTGTAAAGACCAAACACTCAATTAATCAAGAAAATAAGTTTCAGCCCTTCTCGTCATTAACAAAAGGTTTCTGCATGCATCAAACAAGCTAGTAGGACCTCATCACGCACCAGAGGTGATTCATTTTCTGAACTGGGGCGATTGGCACGTTGGGGATTGTAAACAAGTCAAATGTGCCTTCCTGTAGCATCTCAATGCTTCATCTTTTTGTTTGATTTTGTTAGATTCCCAATGGTGTTCAGTCCAACTTGATTAGGACAGAGAAAATATGCATTAATATTACTTATTATGCTCAATTCTTACAGCAACCAAAGGGGTTTTGGGTAGAGAACTGATTATCAATAGATTTCCTGTGGGAAGGACTCACTCAGTACTCCCTATCATTTGATGATGAAGAGTATTTCCAGTGACAAAATGTTAACTGTGTGTGTCCTTCTTTTTGCTAAATGTACCCCTAAGCTTTCCACTGAAGACAACACGGTAACTTTACATGTCCCACAATGTCAAGTGAAGAGGTATTATTGGTGCAAGAGCAGTTTAGGATGAAACTAACTTTAGAGAGTTCATCCTGGATAATACTTTGGTGTTTTTATAAACATGTAGAAGGAGACTAAAATACTTGTTTATGTCTGTCGTTTCACAAGTTTACTGCTGTAATTGGGGGAAAAAATTCCCAAAAATATCATATAATTGATTGATACAATCGTGATGCACTGGATTGTTGCAAGCTTCATTAAATACAAATAAAAAAACATTCCGACATAAGTTCATAAAATGGCTGTAAAAGAAAACAGCACTAAGGTAAAAGAATACAGCAAGTTGCTGAGTTGCTCACGTTTGAAAAACAATACTGTTATTGCACATCTTGGGTTTCTGACTTGCGCTGTGGTTTTGTGTTGCTGAACAGAGAGCACCGGTGAAGCGCGTTTTACATGCGTCCTTTAATTTGCTGCAATATTCTTTGCTTCTATCATTGGAGTGGTTTTCTTTGTGATAGTACTACTACAGCGCATACTCTGATAATAAGGGTGTCCAAAGATGTCTAATATCTTTCTCTCTCACTCACTTGCTCGGTCGGTCTCTATAGTGGCTGAAAGACATATTTTGTGATATTATTGAGTCTTTTCATTTCTGCTGAATTAAAGATTCCATGTAGTGCTGTCTGTGTTTTTGTGGAGCAGAGCTGTCATTTGCACGACCTCTTTCTCCGTCTGTGTTTCTCCATGTTTTCAGGATATTGCTGCGATCAGAATGTGATTATTGCAGCTTTAAGTTTTCGCGAGGGTGACTTGCTAAAAAGCCCTGCCTGTGTTAAGAGAACTACAGGTTTTCAACACTTAACCATCATCATATTTCAGTTACAAGCTTAGTGTTACTAGTTTTGGGTGCTAACTATACTGGAGCTGTCACCAGAACTCAACTACCAAAGGACAGCACCAGTGTTGTAATAATATTCTCAGGGGTCACTTGCATTTCCATGACAGTGGGCCAAAATGTGACAAAATCCATCTGACACTGTACTTGTTGGATGGGATGGGGAACAAGTTTCTTCCAGCTGATAACAAAGCCTAGCTGTGCCAGTTGTCTTGTGCTGTGGCAACTGTCAATTTAAACCAGTAATATAGAAGGTCTAAGGAAACCTGAGTAGCCCTACAAGAACCTGCTACCCCATGGGGATCTCTGGAAAACAATATTTAATTTGCCTGGGACCCAGAGAAACATGTCAGTAAGCATTTTTCAGTAAGCAACCTGGTAACCTCGCTGGCTTCTTCACCCAGCTTCTTCCAATAGCTTCTCAAAGTTAACAAACTGTCAGTGCTCGAAGCACAGTGACAGTAGGAATATGCTTCCTTTGTGACACTGAAGGCAGTCCACCTTCTTCCTTCACAAACTATGGCTACTACCACCCTGACCCTTTAGTGGTGAGATGTGGTGAGATATAGGCCTGGTCGTCCAGGGCTACAGCCCTGAATGTTTTATGAATGAGCTCCGGATCTCCCAAAAATGTTAGAGTTGTTTTGTTACAAAAACATTTTCTTACAAAAATAAGAATGTAAAAACGGTCCAGGTAGCCTGCACTCACTGTGATATTAATGTGGAACATGTACTAAGCATAGAAAGAAAGAACGATGATTGCTTTTGTAGAATCCAACTTTTCAAGCCATAATCCATTTCCACTGAAGCATTATGTATGATGTATATGCGTCTCTGCAACTGATTTGGCGATTGAAACATGTATTCCATTTAGATGGATAGCTAGCTAGGTAGGTACCAGGCAACCACAGTTCACTTTTAGTAGCAAGCAGAAATGTCAGGCTGGCAACAGGTCATTGCATGCTTCTATTGCCAGCAGCAAGGTAGGCTGCTTATAATCACTTATAATTCCGATTATTAATATTATTATAATATTAATATTTACAAAGTCAACTCCATCATCTGACAGGGGGAAAAAAAATGTGTGTACTCAGTCAGTGTCACTTTTGATTATTTAGATCGACCAATTAGTTGCGTGTCCATCCATCCATCCATCCATCCATCTTCTTCTGCTTATCCGGGCCGGGATGCGGGGGCAGCAGTCTAAGCAGCGACGCCCAGACTTCCCTCTCCCCAGACATTTCCCCAGACATAGTTTCTCCTCTCGATGTGGAGGAGCAGCGGCTCTACTCTGAGCTCCTCCAGAGTGACCGAGCTCCTCACCCTATCTCTAAGGGAGCGCCAAGCCACCCTACGGAGGAAACTCATTTTGGCCGCCTGTATCCGGGGTCTTGTCCTTTCGGTCATGACCCAAAGCTCATTACCATAGGTGAGAGTAGGAACGTAGATCGACTGGAAAATAGAGCGCTTCGCCTTGCAGCTCAGCTCCTTCTTTACCGCAACAGACCGGTATGTTTTGTGTAATTTCCCCCTACACATTAGTGTGCCATTCAGTAATAATATTTAGAGGTTAAAGTACCATGTAGGCATCTTGTATTCATTTTACTCATAATTAACTTGAAAATGGTGAAATGATCTTGTGAAACTCAAACCAAAAGATTTCTGGGCTGGGCTAAGCCCCCAATGTTTCAAGATCCTAACAACGCCTCTGGTGGTGAGAGGTGTGGCACAAGAGATCACACTGTGCCTCACTGCCATCACAGCAAAGGAATCCGTGGAAAAAGGCCCACCGACGTCGAAAAGGAAACTCTAGTCCTGGATGCAACTGTGCTGTGCACTGAGGTGATGAAACAGTGCTGATGCAGGTGCACAGTGCCATCCATGCCAGGGCAGGTTGAGCAGATCTCATTGCTATCTTTCTAGTGAAGCCATTCATGGCTACATTGATTTCACTGAAGAATAGCCTCTGCCCTTATTTAAGGGACAGCCCCCACAGGGTTAAATGTGCTCATTGCAGTGCATGCAAATGTTCAGTTTGAAGATATGTAAAAATGAGTGCCTAAGACTACACAGTCCAATTAGAAGGAGAAGCCCGTGTGAAATAGTTTTGCAGGTATCACTTGGGGAAATGCAGAAACAGAGCCTCCATATGTCCTGTTGAATTTTAACTTCAGAGTGTGAGTGCCTACAGTAGTATAGACTTATTTTCCATTTCACAACTTCTGTCCCTTATCTTCCTTCCAGACAAAAACTTTTAAAATAGCAGAGATTATTTTTCAATTTCCTACCTTTCCTCTTGGAGAGTATACATTTCCCCGTCCTCATCAAACAACCGGATTTCATTTATTCCCTGGGGCTCTATACAGTTTAACATTTATAGACGTGATTATGAATACTTTTGTGTGGTTTAGTAATCGAAGTGAGAAGTATTTCCATAAAGCAACTGTATAATTACTTATCTGTTTGCCTGTGGTTTGCTGTCAGCGTCACAATCAATTACTCTGTCCTCAGAAATGATAAATAATTAGGAAAGCTTGCGGCTAAACAGATTTCTGAGCGCAAATCCAGCTGAAGCAAAATGGATACAGCAATATGTCCCCTGTTGTATCTTAATATGTCTAGGTACACTGCACTGCACTCTTTGTTTTAACAGGGCACTCGTACAAAGGGCGGGCTGAAAAGTAAGCGTAAGTAAGAGTAAGTGTCTGTACTCTTTGATTATTTTCTTGCTTGATTGTTAGTTAGCAGGGCATCTCAAAACTACTAAACAATAATATTTTGGAAAGTTTGGCCATGTCCCAAGGAAGAACTGTTTTTGGTGCAGATAATGCCAACATGTGCCCATTTAGAAAGTACTTTACATTTTCGCTTATAGCTCGTGAAGTGGATTCTGTCCATGTACTGTATATTTCTGCCTACACAGATTTTCCAACGTTTAAACAATCTTTGTACTTTTTCAACCGCTTGTTTTACAAATGTCATCCAGCCTTTACCAAATTTGGTTCATAACATGTTCATTCTCATTTTCTAATATTGCATACATTTTTGTTTTAACTGGTTGCCTACTCATCGAAGGCCTGTTTTAAATATATATTTTCATACTTCTTGAGCACATACAGCTATATTTACATGACGGGTGCACATACTGTATCATCTCTGAATGATTTTGCAATAATTGTTGTCATTTCGCCTATCGGGGGCGCTACAGCAACTGGATAGATTGAAATTGCCATAACTCAGTTGTCATGAGTCTTACTCACTTTATCCGTTTATCTTATAAAGTTAAAGTTTATCCTTGTACAAAGCCCCCCCAAAAAAACTAATCATAAATCAGCATGATTGTTTTTGACTATAAATATTTTGGTGTGGATCTCAAATCCAGATGCAACTCGATAATTAATATGACACATTTGAGGATACTTCACCCTTGGCGGAAGTACGCGCTTTCTGAATGCTTTCTTGATGAATATGGACCTAAATCAGGGGAAGCAGTTTACCATCATTTCTCAAAACTCCAAAGTAATAAAAGCTTTTTCATATATATTCTGGTACCTTCTCCTTCTTTCAATATATCAAACAAGCGGATTCTCAAAAGTTATACACTGCTGATTTCAAACTACGGGGATTATGCAAAAAGCGTGTCTTTCTTGTTCCTCCCAGTTATAAAACAAAGCAAGATTCATCAGCCAAAATAAAAGGAAAATGTGCTGTCTTCAGTGTTTTTAGATTGCTTTTGGCAAAAAAAGACCAAAAAAATAGAAGCGTACATCCTCCGGAAATTTCTGTCAGAACTGGATTAAAGAACACTTTAGAATTTTCACGTGTCTGTAGCCTGTAGCCTGTAGCTCTGGCAGTGGTCAGACGTCATCCCTGTGTCCAATCACACCTATTGTTCAACTCTCTTCTCTGCACTGTAACCATTGTAGCTGTGTCTTATAATAAGATCTGCATTGATTAGTGATACCATGACGGTAATAACCAGTAAATTAAATAGCTGGCTATTGCTCCCCTGCTGAGTGTTAGGTTGATAAATTAGTAAACCAAAGAGGAAATCAAACTGAAACCAAATCAATAGCTGGGAAAGCAGTGTAGTACACTGAGAATATATGGTTTACCTCACAAACCCACAACAACCATCGTATGTCGCACGACAGATCATACGATAAGCACTCATTCTATCAAAGGACAACGACTGGTGGACTGCCAGCGAGGAAAGATCCACACAGGCTCTTTGGACCACTACATTGTTATTTATCCTAATGGAACCTCTGTTTTCACCCTCTCTTAAACTAATACATCATATTTCTACTTATATGATAAACCACCAAGTGTTAAGATCAAACCTGTGGTACCTGAAGAAATGGAGGCCAAGCGGAATGCGTCAGGGTGTCGGTTTGGCGCTACAGGTTCATACGGGGATGAGTCATCCATGTCTCCACCTGCAACAATAGTAAGGATGAGAAAGATTCATTAACACTCAAATTATGACCTGCTCTGCACTCCCAGCAGAGGAAAGCATTTGAGCGTTTCCAAGAAATCGAAACAGAAACAGGCCTATACTATCAATAATCATTAGGAAACATATGCAGGAATGTAGTTATGCTCCAACAAAAGACACACAAAAACAGAAAGGCAATTCAGTTCATGATTGCTTTTTTGGCCATATTTAAAACACACATCTAGTGGAAACACTGTAATAAGTAAGCTTTTTATCTTTCATTTGATGGAACGACTGAATGCATGTTTTGGATTTAAATGTAACATTATACTGTAATGATGCTATTTCCCAGTATTGGATTGGCTGACCAACAACTGACTCCCAAAATGAGCAGTTAGTTATTTTTTTTCATGTGGAAAACAGGATGCTCATCATGGTCAAATAATTTCCTTTTGGAGAGAGTATTTGTTCATGCTGTAGTTTGATTTCTGGGAGCAGCTATAGGACTGAAGCACGAGCAATGCATCTCCCCTGCTAACAATGTGTTGCCAGAGCTGTTTGTAAAAAAAATGTTGTTTTTTTTAATCAAATTAGCACTCAACTGACTGAGTCTCTCCCATGTGCCTGCTCCTCTGTAGGCTCTAATCCTGCATTTAAAATTCATAGCCATTCGGTGTGATTGAGACAAACCCTCCAGTGTGTAATAGCTTTGCATTTTGATCCCAACAGAAACACAGTGAGGGTGTTGTGAGGAAGGCTTGGAGGCCCGCTGCTACAAATGAGAAAATCTGAAACCTGTTGGTACAAGACTATGCTACTTAGACAGCCAATCAACAGATCCAATCAATAGATATAGTACATTTTGTTCATCAACATCCTCCTCGGATGCTTTCGAAAAAGGTGATTCAAGCTGATAAAATGTTGTCTTTTGCTGCTCTGATAATAGGTGAGGTGGCGGGTGTATGTGTGTGTTTGTGTTTACCAGTAAATACAGTAGCCTACAGTGTTATTCATGTCTCCTGTGAACATATTTATTCATCAAATAAGAGTCAGAAATCACAAATAAAAGCAATGGTAACATCAGCTATGTGTTAATACTTCACTAAAAGTGGAATGCAAGTTGTACAATTTTTAAAACTAATCAAAAGCACAGGAAGATATTTACATGTACACTGGCACATGGTAAAAAGGACTGACTAAACTTAGAACATTAATTTTCTATCACCATTTTTCCACAGAGTACAGAAAGACAAGCTCAGAATTGTTTCATATCTAGTTCTACATCTCCCCTCTCCATCAGTATTGACAATCATAACAAGATGGAGCAGCTCAGCTGGCCATTCTCTGAGCACATATAGCTATTGACATCTGGCACAGTTGAGGATTGTATGTGTGTTTGAGAAAGAGAAAAAGAGTCAGAGTGGCAACACAATGGAGAGAAAAGAAAAGATAGACAAAGACAATCGAACAACGAGAAAGGAGTAACACAAAGTCGGCGACAGATAGACTTACTTAGAGAAAATAACCTAAATCCTTCTAAATCCTCCAAGTTTTGAGTTTACTGTATATGCCTTTCTTGTTGGTCTTTTTTGTTTGTGTATTGAAAGACATGCATGCACATGAATTGATTTGAAAGTGTATTTCTCCCTTTATTTTTTTCCAGTTGCCTTTGCACATCTTTTTTCATGGCAGTCTTTGCGTTTCTACCAGGAGAGAGAGACCTGAGAGGCTGCTGGACTTGAGATCTCTCAGTATGTCTAATTACAACAATCACCTTCTAAAGCTATAATGCTTTAGAGGCCTTTCAAGAGTTCAAGGCTACCACTTAGCAAACAACTACCTTAACCCTACATGGGTTTTTTCAGCAGAAGACACAGTTACTGTGTATTTCAAAAAAGAGGCAAATATTCCACAGGAAAGTGTAATTCTTCTTCCAGTACCCCAAGAACACTTTGTACTGTACAGAGCAACATGGAATAAAGGATGCCCTATCTTTTGCCAAAAGCGTCTTGTTGTGAGGTTTCTTACCATTTTGTTCAGACAGCTTCTTAGAGAGTAGGGAAGCTACTCTGTAACCACTGCACAGTGCATCAGATGGGAATCAAACAGTGTTAAGGCATATTCAGTTTCATAAGTAGAACTGTACAGTGTGTACAGTGGGTTATCCTATATCCTATATCGTCAAACCACGACAGCAGCTGTAGTTAACTAAGTTTAAAAGCTTATTTACATGGATGTTACAAGCCGTGCTGAATCCTAAAATTGCAAAACACACTAATCACACACAGCCTTAGGATGTGAAAAACCCCACAGCAGGAGGCCTTGTTGTACTGCTCTTTGATAGTCACCCTGGACCCAATTATGCATTCATAATAGAAAAATCTTCCCAGCTGTTTAGCGATACGATGTTTTTAGCCACAGGGCAACAACTTATCGCTGCAATTAAGCCTCCGTTTGACTTCATTTGCTCTGACAGTATGGAGCATGACCGGCACAGCTCAGACAGACAATCAGGCCTTTCCCTACTTACGGCATCAGAGGAATACTGCTTTTTTGTGGATTCACAGTCCTCTCCTTTGCCATAAGGGGTTTCATGAAGCCGTTAGGTGCCATCACTCATCTTTTTTATATGCATTATCAATGAAGCTAAACTCCTGAGGTGATGGAAACTGTCCTATGGATTTTTTGTGACATTCTTGGCAAACCATTTATGGCTGGAAGCAAAGTCAATTTTAATAACTGTCATTAACCTTATTTTGTTTTTTTTTTAAAGGTGCCTGATACTGATTGTGTTCCTGTTTAATATTGATTTATATTGTTCCCTATTATTTCTGCAGGCAATTTTGGAAAAAGACCAAATACTCCTGTTACATATTACTTCTTACTTAATACTAATAATAATAATATATTGCAACACTACTTCTGTTCTTATATTAATCACATACAGAAGAAAGACAGCTTAGCACAGCCTGGAGCACAGCCGGAGGTCCTCTGCAGAGCCCTGCAGGTTGTTGCACGAAATCGGGTGGTAACAAAAGGTGACCGAGCCTTTGCTGTCAGAGCTCCCGAAGTTTGCAAATGAGCTGCCAGTAGAGATAAGCCTAGCCAGAACACTTTCTTCTCCAACCCACTTCTCAAATCGCACTTGTATTGTATAGAAATGTATCAGAGAAAACACTGGAATATGGGAATTCACATTTTTATAACATCAGGATAAATGCATTAATCTTTCCTCTCAACTTCCTCCCCTAATGTGCTTATTTCAACAATGAAAAGATAAAGTAAAGTAATATCATGAATGCATCTTCCTTCGAATTGTACTTAACAGAACACAAGTTGAAGCATAAATCCAGTTAACGGCTCAGCTTTTGAAGTGATATTGACATTTTAAACTCAATTTCAGACCACACAAATGGAATATTGGATTAGCTCAGAATAATTTTTCAAGTCACAATTCCAATCCAGCGTGGCGTGGTGGGCAAACACAGCTGAGAAAATGAGTGCTGAAATTTTCCCCGTTCCCTTTGGCTGTGTGACTGTAATGTTAATATGAATAGTTACACACTCGCTTACCTAAATCAGCATTTTAATACCTGGTGTCAGGTACTAAATGTTGAATATGGTGTAAATCCTGCTTGTAAAAATGGCTATCATCTTTATGACATAGCAGCATATTGGGGAGAACATTAATAAAAACAGGAAACAGCAGTACAAGCCCAATTTATCAGCTTCTCCTCACCATTTACAATTTTATATTAAAGAAAAACACATAATTTTGGATGTTACAAATTAACAATAGCTTAAATAGCTGATATTGAGAAACGTAAATATTTACTGTAAACATGATTAGTGCTGCTGGTAATTGAGGGATGACAGCCCAAACGATGAATCTTACTGTATAAAATGTGTTTGACTCCTAGTTGTGCTTTGAATTCCTCCATATGGAAGAAAGAAAACTTGGGTGACTTATTTCAACAAGCAGCTATTTCAATTAATGATACAGAAAGTGACACACACACACACACACACACACACACACACACACACAGAGAGAGAGAGAGAGAGAGACAGAAGTAACCATGCTGTGATGCAGCCGCCGGGCCTGGTAGTTGACGTCTGCGATGCACATTCATTCAGCACTGCTGTGAACCTTTCTGCCAGGAGTGAGTCTTAATGCCCACATCATGACAGTATTCACTGAGCAGAATGGTCCGTCACTCATTCTCCCGTCTGATAGAGAGCCTGAGAACTCACTCTGCTATAAAAGGCTAATCTAAACCCCGCTACCTGGCCCTCATTTCAGCCGCACTGTCGCACTCTATACAAGCCTCATAGTGAATGGGAGTCATCTTATGCAGTTCACCTTACAGTATAGAAAACCATTAGACAGACTAATGAGGACAAACACTTTTGTCCTCATAAACCTTTTCAGATTTTGGGATGAAAGATGAAAGGGGAGAAGGAGGGATGAAAAGGACGAAGAGGGGAAAGCTCCGAAAGACCTTATTGATCACATCCAGAAGCTATCGACAGGTCCCTTCCTCTGATGATGAAGTAGCCGCCTAGCGAGCGCCGAGTGGATCTCCAGCGCAGGGAGGAAGAAAGCAGAGAGGACATATTCAGCATGCAACAGCCTGCTTCCCCTATCCCCTGACATGCGGGGCAGGCTGGAAAAATGTTCTGCTTATGACAGTGGATGGCCAAGGTAATGGGCGGTGACTGCTACCATTGCTCATAGTAATGATGGTTTCACCCAGGAATACTGTGTACCTTTGTAAACCCCCCTCCTGGTTTCCCCCCATGACTCTCTTTCTTCCTCTTGCTCTTTCATTCTTTGGTTTTCTCTGTCTCTCTCTTAAATTTTCTTCCCCCCTCATCATCTATTTACCGTCCTATCCTCACCTCCTGTCCTCTACCTCGCTCTCTCCATTTCTCTTCCTCCCTGCCTGAGTCTGTCATGATGTGCACAGCATGCTAACACTGTCCATGTCATGTAACTTCCCACAGCATTAGAGGCCTACTTGTGGTATTAGCATGATGTAGTGACACATTCAGAGGGTGACCTTTGCAAAGCTGGCATTCAAGAAAATGGAGAAAATAAATCATTCCACAAAACTGTCTGTTATTCTCGTCATTTTATGTAAAGATACAGTCTCCTCTCACAATGAGCTGGATGGTGTGGAGCACTGCTGGAACTCTCTTTTCTCTTTCTGCAGTGAAAGAGCTCAGCTAATTAAACTGCTCTGAAGGTCCTCACAAAAGACCTTTGATTCCTACATAGAGATCCAGGGTATGGTTTCATAGCTGAGGATATGATATTATGTATGTTGGAGGTGTGGAATGTTTAAATTAACAGTTCTACTGCAAACCTACAAGGCTATAGCCACATGAGACCCAGGGAACAATTGAAAGAGAACCGCAGCCACCTATACAATATCCCTGTGTAGCCAATGTTTCTTTCTTAGTAATTACTTCTTTTATAGATTCAAACTTCTAGACCTCACACCGATACAGGCCAATTCAGAGCAGAAACCACGCATTCTCTATCAATGACAGCTGCATCGACGCATTGAATTCAGATTACATTTCTGTTAGAAAACACAATTAACAGGTCCCTATTAGCTCCATTACTGATGGCTCAAAGAATGGCATTATAACACCCTTTAGCTTGGTGTTTTATGCCAAATAGGGCTGTACAGTATCCTAAAGGCAGGCAACAACAGTATAGCAATCAAAAAGGAAATCTGACCCTACATCATAGCTGCAGGGCCTTGTTATTCAAACAGATTCACACCGGTACATAATGTGTTTGTTTTTTTAAATGCTGCCACCACCTGCTGTGTCAAAATCCATTCTTCTGGTATTTCAAGAAGACACATCAAGCAACACTTGATGACAGTATTGAGTCACGTTGTTGTCACACTGTACTGATGCACCCTCTACTGTAAAGTGTATTCTCAGCAACGACGCAAATTGTCAACTTTGCAACACCTTTCAAAGATTCAGTCCTCTCACTAGACTCATGAAACCGGAGACACTCATCCTGCTCCTAAGTGTCTGGACCTTGTTTGCTATAACTAATGTAATTTACAGTTACATCTCACGGACACAGGACACCCTGCAGCTTGAGAGCCTTTCCACCAGGGCATTTTATGGTGAGTCTGGTTTGACTTGGCTAAAGATTGAATGATTAACTTTTCAGTCTCAAGGTAGACTCTTCAGTTTGCTTTCAAATTAGTATGACATTTTCAGTTACCAGACTGAAGGAGCAGTGAACTCTCACAAGAAAGAGAGGTAAGAGGGGTGCATGTTACTCAGTTTAACACAAAGCCTGTGCATGAACGATATCTACTTTAGTCTGAAATGCATTTTCATAGCACATAACTGTATACTGGCTACAGAAAACAGCCATTATGCCTTCTGACGTCACACCACCCGAGTGGGGGTTGGGATGGGGTGTCAAGTGATGCTGATGCTTGGCTGATGGTGTTCTGGTTTAGCAATGATTAACACACATCTCACATACAAGTTCACATCACATATTCCCTTCTGTCCTTGTCCATTGTTTAATGTCCTTCCGTGGCAATCAGGCCATGCCATGAATTACCTCAACTAGAAAATAAAATTGAAATAGGAATAAGACACACAACTTTTAAATTTGCAATTTAAATAAAACTGAACTATTTTCAGATTTTTGATTTTGTTTTCGCTCTATTGAATTGGATAATTAAATGAATATCTATTACTTTGGCCTACTTGACTGGTCTCTAATATAGGCAGAGCTGAGAAAAGGGTCAGTGAGTGGCGGGTTGTTTTTTTCCTTTTTTATTTTAATTTTATTTGCAGATGGTGTCTAAACACACACCAACCTTAACTTCACCTTTGACCATGATTGTCTCCAAACTGCAGGTGTTTAATTTCTGCATCTACTTGGAAGCCACTCGTAACACCTGATATAAAACACAATGACAGGGACCAAAGGAGTACCTGTAAAAACTAAAATACATTAGAAATACATTTCTGCCTGTCTTGAGCCTATTTTCTAGTCCATAAAGATCATTATTATTATTATTATTATTATTATTATTGTCATTATCCATTCCAAACCTCAACCCGCTGTTTCACCACTGTTTCATCACAAATAAATAAATAAATAAATATAATACAAAAAGTAGAATTTCTTAAGATATATAGCTCTTTCTTTATCTTATGATGCTAATGCAACCATTTTGGAGCTGAATGACATGAACCTCAGTGGAAGAAGAACCTTTCCAAGGTTGTTTTGAACCTTTGAATGACATATTCTTTACATCAATTTAAGTACAGCCTCTGAAATGATTCACATGGTGAGTAATTCTATGTGTTGCTATATAGTTAAAAAAGTCCTTTTGATCCAGAAAATAAAGATATTTTAGATAAAGTATGTAGTAATGTGCACATTTCAAATACAATCATCTCTTATTTGAGTACAAACCTCCCAGGCTTGTACTTTGATTGATGTTGCGGAGGCGATCCTTCCTTCTTTCACACAATTCTCAATTCCAGCCAGGTTAAAGAAGTGCACATGATCCCACATAAATGTATTATGCATATCTTTTATATTTGATTTAATATAGACATGTCTCTATTGTGCACATTTTGGGGGGAAAAAAGTATGTAGAAATGATCAAACAGTTTGGATGCTCATGTTCAAAAGAGATATGTTTCTTTCTTACTTGAGAACAAAATTAGAAAATCATCAACACTAAAGAAAAACACTATTTAATATGAAGTTTGGATGTGGTCTCAGCTGTATGTTTTTTATATTTCAAATTCATAAAGCCAAAAGAGTCAAATCTTAAATTAAATTTGCACTGACAAAACAAGAACATAAAAAATGTAATACATTTGATTTTTACCCGTTTACTGTGTTTGTCCACTTAGGGCTACATGATTATTCATGTTAGCAGGTGCACTTTTTATTTAACTGTTTACTTCTTTTTTCACTTGGTTCTGTATTTGAAATAAGGAATATTAATATATGCACTAAATAAGATGCCTGAGGCAGTGAAGTATCTGTGTGCT
This sequence comes from Coreoperca whiteheadi, assembly GCA_011952105.1. Taxonomy (NCBI): domain Eukaryota; kingdom Metazoa; phylum Chordata; class Actinopteri; order Centrarchiformes; family Sinipercidae; genus Coreoperca; species Coreoperca whiteheadi. Next base: position 20,076,173 of record CM022476.1, read on the forward strand.
GCATGTGTAGGGCTAGTCATGGAGCAGGGCATTGTTTCACTCCCAGTCCATCTCTGGTCGACATCAGCTTTCTCTTCACAGACACAGTGGTTTAGCCCTCAGGCTTGCAGGCCAACTTCCTGCCCCATGGTCAACATGGGTCATAAGAAACATAGAAACTTATAGCTGGAGCCTGATTTCTATATGGCTTTCTACACTTTATAATGGCCTCAGAAAAGTGGCCATATGTGGAAAATGGCTAAATATGTTTGTCCTCAAGCCACCAGACATTCATTTTCATATTGAGTTCATCACGTCAGTAAAAAATGCACAGGTCTTTAACAATCTCTGTCCTCTTTTGTCTGTCAGTCATTCTTGTCTTTTCACCTTCTCTAGCTCTACTCTTCTTTTAATCCCTTGCTCCTTGCTTTTCTTGTCTTTCTCTCTCATATACTCTTGTGCTCTTCATCTCGCCACATTAACATGAGTAAAATAAAACGTTCAAAGCTACATTAAACGTTGTCTAACCCAACAACTATATCAAAACCTTGCTGTTTTGTCCACAAATTATTTTGGTGGTGGAAGAAGCGGTTTAGCATCATTTTGAGAGGGTCTGTTGGGATTCAGCCCTTTGTGTTTGTTTCCAGAGATGGATGTCGTACATAGATTGTTTCCAGTTAACAAAAGCCTGCTTGACTGCACAATGGATCGTGATTAGATTAAAGCTACACTGTAAGAGCTTTTCGGTCGTGTTAAAGCGGATTTTATCTCCGAGGGCAACAGGGCCAAAATGGGACACTGCTGAGAGGCATTTATTTGGAAAGAAACACAAGCTCTGTGAAGGGCATACTGCAGGCACAGGAGGTCTCCATCCTTGACAGCCAGACTTTGCATGATGCATTCAAACACAAACACTTTGACTAAAGCAGCTATGTGTTGGGGAAAGGAGAAGGAGAGTGAGAAAGAGACATAGGGGGAGAACAGAAAGATCATTACAGAGGAGAAAGAGTTAGAAAAGGAGCAAAAGAAAGGAAGGGAGACAGAAGGCCTGGGGAGCATCCATGTCATTACATTTCCCTTGAACTCATGTCAGGGACCCTCTGCTGCCATCAGTCTGATGAAGTGTAGCTGGTGCTATGAGCAGTCAGCCTGGCGAATCACTTCACGGATCACAACACAAAAGCCCAGAATGCTCAAAGCTCAGAGACTTTGCAACGTTCCCGCCACTACCCCACGTGTCAAAACAGCTGAGTACATTATGTTCCCCATGTTTACATGGCATGACACTTGACATCAGTCACAGAGACTTCGGCCACGTGCACTAGCATGCAGAAATGTCACTCTAGCAGCTCTGATTCAGTCAGATTTGTCGTAATATGAAACACTGTGTGCTTTTGCGGATGGACCAAGAGTGATGTCAGTCATGGAGGCTGCTTTATGCTCTCTACACGCATTGCAATGTAAAAACCAGAAGATGTCAGTGTTACAACTAGAGTGCTATTTTATGTCCTGCATAAGTGGACACATAAGGGCCACTGAGCTATACGATTTCAACCTAATTACATGGTAATATGGAACACTTTAGGTGAAAACCAATAAGTCTACCATAACAGGTCTAAGTAATGTAATCCCATTATAGATCCATTACCTTCGAGAGCATGAGGAAAGTAGCGAAGCATATATTTTTTATCAGGGGGCTTCTGGGTATCACTATAAGAGGGCATCAGGGAATAGGGCATCAACAATGGGTGTGGTATACATCCTGCTTGTCTTTGCCAGGAAAGCACACTGGTACTTGAGATCGGAAGATTCATTTAAAATAAATGTTATAATGCTGAAGACATTCATACACATTCATATCAATGGAGGTGTGCTGTACAGCCATAGACACGGACTTTTTACTGCAGTAGCTCACATACGTCTTCTTGAACGCATGTAATGTTGTACGTGACCATGAGATCATCTCTTTAAGTCATGGGAGTTAAAGAAGTGTTATTACATTACAGTCTGAAATTGCCACACAGTTAAACATGATGTGATATGAATTTTGTGAGACAGAGAATCGTTAAACCATCTGCTTCTTACCTTCAGTGAGTCCCATGTGGATGGTCCAGTAGTTCTGCAGACACTGCAGCTCCTTCTTCATGCCCCTCTTGCAGCGGCAGTCATACAGAGGACTAACCAGAAGCACTTCCAAGGCAGCCTGGCACTCCCTGTTGTTGTCCAGCATGGCTTCCTTCTCCTTGCCCACAAGGCACTGGCGCATCACCCGGTACCGAGAGCTGCAGTAAGGGTTCTGGTTGCACATGTCACTCGCCTGGATGCAGTCCACCCATTCAGGCTGAGCTCCAGGTCCAGACCCGGTGCCTGGAGATCCTGGAGAACTGTTGGCCAAGGACACGGACAAAGCTGAGGGACCATCCCAGGAGCTCGCTGCCTCATCTAGGTGGGGACAAGGAGGAAGAGGTCGGGGTGACAAGAGAAAGGGGGGTTAGAAATTGTAAATTAATGTGTGAGTGATTTTGTGTTTGTGTGTCTGAGTGCAAGCACATGTCATAAACCTGCTTTCAATGTTGTTTTGTTGATACAACAGGTTGGATGTGAGACCTATATACAGGTTTCGTGGCCTATGATATGACCATACATGCCAAGATATTTTAGCAGGACAGTGACATTCCTCATGGTACACACGAGTCTCATACATCTCTACATGGGGTCTTGTTGTGCCTCATTAATTTATATTAGCCTGTGCTTACCTTTACTCCCTTTAGTACATATAAAGCCTCCAAAACCAGTTAGACTTTCAGTTTGCCATTAAATCTAATCAAAGGAAGACTTTATCATTGAAGAATTTCTAATTATCTCATTTCAAACGCGTAGAAAGAACTACACTTAAGTCACATCTAGGTAACCAGAGAATTAGCTTACAATGAGTAAACAGTGATCCACAGAGCAGAGACTCAGGTGTTGCATTGTAAAAGGGCAGGAGTCAAGATCCAAACGCACCTTCACGCAACCGACGTAAAAGACAGTTCTGGTGAAATGACAAGAGGGACCCCTTGTGGTGATCTTTAGCATTGAGCTCAGAGACGAGGGCATACTGCATCAGTATCAGGGAGCAACGGGTAAGAAAAGAGTAACATGAAGTTAACTGTAAAAGTATTTGATCATTCAGATGGTTTTAACTGAAGCACTGGCGTTTGTGGACGACACTCATAATATGATAATTCGGTTGATGATGATAAACGTGATGATGATGATGGATTTTCAAATATTCAACCATACACAAGTGTGTAACTGAAATGTCCTCAGGGTTGTTCCCTTTAGCCTACTGACTAAAGGCTAGACTGCACTGTTACGATCACGAGCTTTGTATTTCTACTATGGAAACTGTGATTGTTTAATGGATCCAATATAAGTGATTCACTAGCATAGACCAAGTTCGGTTTAATGCTATGGTTGACAATTCAACATCATCTAATCAGACTATCCAGCTACAACATGAACGCCCATCAGCATTTTACTACACATAATTAAAAGAAAGCGGAATAACCTGGTGCCCTCAAACAACTCCTACACGAGAAAAGTGGACAGATACCAGAAAAATACTCCCTGAAAATGGTTAATCTATTGATGCCAGAATTGACCTATATGACACACAAAATTCACAATTTGCACACAGTTGTATGTGTTATTTCCAGATTTCACTTCTCACCTAAGAGCAGAAGAAAGATGTGAACGCACATCCACACAGTGACAGACTTCATATTGGACTCAGTGTCAAGAGAGATGAGTTAGGGTCCAATGAGACTAATATTTCCACCTTGTGAAAGGTTAATTCCCCTCTCCGGATCCTTGACCCAGGCGTAGCCTAACTGTAAAGAAAAATCAATATCCTCAGTAGGCTAAAGACGCACCTCCAAAAAAACCTCGACTCCCAATAATAATCCTCGATTTTTTGGGGGGTGGGGGCAATAGACTAACCACGACACAGAAAAATCCTCTGATATTGAAAAAATAAAAAAATCTAATGCCAATCAATCAGTCAGTCAATCCATGAAAGCAGTTTCTCGGGGTCCGTCTGCGCTGCGTTCATACCGACAAACTACTGAGACTTGATCTCTCCGCATTATAAAGGCTCAGGCTGCCCGCTCCAATTGCCCCTTGAAGACAATTTGTCCCTAAAACATTCCTTAAACTGGCGTAGAATGATCTGTCAATATCTCTAACGAGGTAGAAGAAGTCATTTGAAAGTGCTACAAAACGCTGACTGGATTTTCTTTTTCCCCCCACTGGCTCCCTCAAAAAAGCTGCGCGCTCCTCAGGAGGGAGTGAACGCTTCTTTTGCACTGACTGCCTGTGTGTCGAGGCATCGCAGCACTTTATACAGGCGAGTTTATGTGCGCCAGCAGAGGGCGCTGCCGGTGGGTGCCCTATTGGAAAACGTGGGACTCGGTCACGTCGAGGCCCAATAATAAATGTTCCCCTATACAAAAAAATCACCACGATATTCCTGTAATTTTCCTAAAGGGAGCTGCAGGGAGCTGGGGAAAGATGCGCCTGAGGTACTTAGCAGCGAAATTACAAACACCCCACTTGGCCTGTGTGGTATTTCCTTGATCTCCTGGGGTGTTGTTATGGGATTTTCTGTGAAAGCCTATACCTTTTGTGAAACAATTTCTGTGATTCATGTATAGTATCCTTCGTTTACAATTTATGTCTTTTTCATGAGGGAGTCTTTACAGTCTTGTTCATGATACAACTGTAGGAGAGATGAGGCCACAACTGCAACACATCAAGGAAAGAATTAGGAAGCAATAATAAGTGTGTTGGCTACTTGCACTCAGCGAGAACATCCGGTCATCCAGCACATAGTGAATCTTTTATTCAAGTATTTAGCAGGGCCAGTAGGCCGATTCATTCAGGGCTTCATTCCCACAACTCATAGGAATTTGCAAATAATTTTTAGGGACAGGGTTCAATGGTGGACTCAACAATGATGGTGAAATGTCATCATTCTTTTCAGTAATACCCCAACACTTCACATGACATCTGTGTTTCCTCTGATTGAAAGACAGAGTTTAAAAACGAGCACAATGCCTCTTATTGCGTTTGTGCTCAGAGGAAATAAGCCCACAACCCACAGAATCTGCCATTTGTGGCTTCACATTAAACAAAATGACTTTGTTGTGCACCATCGCTTAAATAGTGTCTGGAATGTCATAAATCTTAACAAATCTTGAAAACAAAGTCTCTATTTAGAGGCTCTGACAGTGACAAACTGCAAGGCCACTGGCTCATAATGATGTTTGACTGTCAGCCCAGGCTTCTGTCCAAGAGGGAAAAGAGCTTGCCATTATAATGGCAAAATCAGCCTCATTCTGCCTATATTGGCCCGGGCTTATACTCGTCTTCCCCCAGAGTTTGAAATCTCTGTCATTATGAGCACACTGAAAAACATCACCACCACCATAAACGCATCCTGCATCGCCCCTGCATTAGTGCTGCAATGACTGTTACAGCCTATTCTTCAAATTTTTTAAAGCAGAAATGCATTTTCCAATGGCTCTTATTTTAGCATATTACAAATAAGGGATCTTAAGTAATTTCTTACTGAAGAGCAGTTGCATAAACTATATAAAGTTTACAGTTGCTTGAGCAGTAGGCTCAGGAGGAAGAAAACATTTCTAAAAACACAGAAAGGCATGAAAACAAGAGAGAAACATTAGCTCCAAACACAGTGAATAAAACAGCTACATTTGCATTGCAGATTCTTATTCAGGCATCACATTATTTCCATTCATGATAGTGCAATATGGATAAATCCTTTCCTCACATTTTTTTCTTGAGCCAGGCTGTCAGGTCCATGGTGGGAGTTTATTCTTTTTGACACTGCACGATTCACCCCCTCTGTGGGTATTTAATTGCTCCATTCTGACTTCATAAAGCATCTGCAATATTTTTATTTTTTTTCCCCGAGTACAATTAGAGACAGCAACAGAGAAACACACACACATGCATGCATGGCTCCATACTTGTACATAAATAAGCACATACTTCTGTGCACTGGAGAAAGCGCTTGCAGACACACATGCACACCGTTGCACGTAATCTGTGTGTCAGATAACCATGCTCCCACAAGATGGCTGAAGACCATGACGATAGGGAGTGACAAATCTGAATATAGAAGACATTGTTCTCACTATTGAGGGAAATCAGTCCCTGCCTCTGAGAAGTGTGTCTAATATGGTGAATATAGATGATATCATTATGAATTCATGGGATATGAAATAATGATACAGATAACAGTCAAAGTTAAGACTCTGTGCAATAACTTGTGCTTAGTGAGACAGCAGGGGCGGGTTTGAGAGTGAGCTCATGCTTACTCTCATGGGTCAAATAAGAGCTTAGAGAGTCTGAAACTGTCACCTTGGAAGCAGGGGAGATAAACTTGCATATAAATGTTGTGTATGCATGTTTGTTTGTATTACAGTGTGTACAGGTGCCTGCATAAGTGAGTGTGTTTTCAGAATTGACTGTAGTTAGCGTGCTTGGCCATCATTCAAAGTCGACCCAGGTGAATCCAACACATTTAAGCCATCAAAGTGTTAACTATCTAGGATAACACCTTGAATGAACCATTGATCCACATGCTTAATGTCTCGTCCAATAATACTTTAAATTAAAAGGGTGTTGGGCATCATTGATAAGGTTTTGGTTAGCCTCAGCTTTGCAAATACAAAATTTTGCTTGAGATTTATCTGAGGGCAAAGGTCGCTGTATCGCTGGTCATGCTCGTTGGAGGGAATACTAATGAACCTGACCATACAGTATGTGCACACACACACACTCAAGCACACACAGAGGTTAAGCATGACTGATTAGATTAGGAATTATGGGCTAATTAATGTGTATCTTGGGAGACCTGTACAGCATGCTTATTAGGAGACACAGCCCCAAGTTGAGCAGAGAACATGACAAAAACATAAGTGTTGTTAATTCCCAGTATTAAATTAATTTAAACAGTAAACTATAGCTCTATTCCCTTCTGTTTTATTCAGTTCAGTGTAATAAGAGAAGCAAAAGACCTCTGAAAATGTTAAATGTCATATATGTCATAAAATATTGAAGGTTGGGACTTGCTGTTGCAAAATATCTTTAAATATCTTCACCACTTCTCAATTTTGAAATATCAAAAAAGTAAAAAATTATATGGGCAATAATAAATTTGAAACATCTCAGCTTTCACACTTCCATAGTGCCTGTATCAGGTGCAGAGCCCAGAGTCAGTTCCAATCAGATCGTTCAAATCAATGTGAGAGGAAAAATATCCAATGAAATGAGCATCAGTAAAGTCAATTGTGGAGAAGGATGGCGTGACAAGTGCAGCTGTAGGTTACTACACATCCTGGGTAGGGCCTGTGTACTTTATTCTACTGTTCTGTTCAGCTCACAGTTAATACAATGAAACAACAAACTGTTCTTGTTCACACACAAGGTCCTACATGTCAGTGTTTATGTATATGTCAACTTTGTTTTGGGTTGTTTTGAGCATATAAACAGCATTATATTTGCGATGTGACCTCTGCTAGACTCTCTGGAGGCAATCGACCAGTTAGATCCATTTGTTTTCCAGGCATTTCAGACTTTGACAGAAATTGAATTTTCTCTGATGCATTTTTATGTATCCTAAGTGCCGTTCTGTTCTCACTGGGAGTATAGCGTTTCCAGTGGCGTGATGATGCAAAAACACTATGGGTTTAAACAGAAAAAAGGGTAAATGGATTTTATTTTAATATGTGTATTGACTTTCATGTTGTTGGGTTTTTTTATTTCAAAATGTTTTCCACGTAAAGTATTAGTCCTTCCAAGTAAACACCATCCGCATGGTACAATGGCCATTGTCAAAAGGCTGTTTCCAAATCTTACAAGAGCACATAGAGGACAAACTTTATCTGTGTGCTGATGCCATGCTGGGCTTTCTGTCTTGTTAGTCTCCAAAAGATTGCCATCTTTCTGACTGTAATGGCAGCACACAGTGAGGACATGCACCTATTCTTATTACAGGGGCACAAACAAATAGCATGAGTCTGCAGTTTTTTTCCCAGCTTTCATTTCTTTCATTCTTTCTACAGTTCAGGATTTTTATTTTTTTTACAAGCAATGGCATCAACAGAGATATTCAATTCTGTGGATGAAGTGGCTGGTTGCTGGTTCAGTTTCAGCAATTTGCCACAGAGCTGCAAACAGTCGCAAATCTAGCCCATCTTATTAAACACGCCGTGGGTCCCGTATGGGATATTGACAGGGACCTCTGCTCTGCCCAACTCAGTGAAGGTCTTGGCATCCAGAACGAGCAGGAAAGTACTTTTATCCTGGAAACAGAAACAGAGGAGATTAAATATATTATGTAAAGACAAAGGTCACCCTTTTCAAAATAATGATAGTGATATGGATGCATAGTAAAAAAAAAAATATGAATGTCAGGTCACACAAAAATATATACAAAGTCTGCTTTTGCACACTTTATTACTGACTGCGGTTATGTATCTTTGTTCTTTATATTTCTCATAGTACAGTGTTACAATCTAATGTCAATGCTAGTCAAAGCAATGTTGTCACCAATTAAGTTAACAATGTCTGCTGCTGCTCTTGTAGATTGTTTTTGTGGGTTTTTTTGCAGTTGTTATCTTACTTCTCTGGGTGTGATGATGACTGACAAGACCACTCCATCATCTTCCTCAGTAGCTTTGGGCAAAGCAACAAAGACAGGCTCAGACGGGTACAAGCCAGGATAACGCCACACCTAGACAGGAAAGATTACATAAACATCCCCCGTTTCATGTTATAAAACCAACTCCCAACCTGCTGCCCGCAGTGATAGAGAAACAGTGGTTGAAAGAACTTTGATGTGATAATACCCGGCCCAGTTAATAATGAGGTCTCCCTAAGTAGTCTTTGATTGGTAGAGACCTTAAGCTCCTTGGTGTGGACATCCATCTTGAGCAGGGAGTCACTGAAGACGTGTCCAAAGCCACATGAGTAAAAGTAGCGGTAAGGTCTGCCATTGTACTGTTCATAGTTGATCTGAGGGAATTCAAGACCACCATACTGCAGCAGCTTGTCATCATGAAGTTCCTCATGGGTCACGTAAACCTGTAGGGTCACAGGACAAAGTCCAGAGTTTTCTCAGATCAGTGCAACTTTTACATTTTAGCCAAAAACATTTGCCCAGTTATTGCACACCAACAGACCTGATTTACTGTACACTGCTAAGCTATGAGGGCTAGAATCAATACTGCATTATTCTCTAAAACAGGTAAATGGATACTTGCACAAGATCCAGGACATTCATTTCAAACTTTAGTTAAGAAAAAAACTATTTCTTTTAATTTTACGTAAAAAAATATATATACCTTCAATTGCAATTACAAACCAATCTTTTTCTATTTGTCTTCAGTGACTGTGGTAGCTAGCAGCACTTTCACAGCTGTTTTTCAGAAGTCACATAACACCACTCTCACTCAGAACTAAGACTGAGGACAGTGTCACTAAGGTAGTCATGACAACTAAAACATCACCCTTTCTTTAAATATTTCAGCTTTATTCTACCATAAGAAAATGTTGGCCAGTGTGTGTGTGTGGGCCACGCATAAGCTGTTAAATGGCAATTGTTCAGCCGTATGGTGGACTCTCATTTTGACATCATTTTTATTTTGCTGTAAGTCATGAAATTACTATCTTGTAGAAAGTACCTTCAGTGTCTCATCATGCTGTATAATTGCACAGAGTGTGTGGGAGTGAATTGGCTGTATTCATCATAATTATAGGCCTCATTCTTTACTTGATTCCAGTAAAACCAGATTGACTGTAATGTACAGTTAAACATATTACTTTATACAGAATGACCATACTGCACTCTGTTTAATCCTACCTCCCCTGGTTTTCTCTTCTTTGCTGTGGCTTTATAGTTATGCAGAGTGACAAGGTTTTGGTCCAGAGGAGTTTGCTCATCCACATTCAGGGGTAGGACGTATCTCCTTGGGAGGTTTCTGCACAACGAGTTGTAAAACTGCCAAAAGAAATCAGAAAGACTTATTTGATTGAAAGGTGCAATGCAACCTCAGGAACAATCAGACCCAAACAGATTCAAAATACTGATGAAAAACAATGTTCTTACATGGTAGCAATTCAATTCAAATTGCAGAGATTTCAAAAGTATTTTTCATCAGAAACTGAACTATTCATGAGAAAGTAAAAGGAAAAATATGACAACATTAGATACAATTGAACTATCTCTGCCTAAGAGATGGACTTTTCTAAAACTTGTAAACGAGAAAGAGAGAGATGACCTTGGTAACAATTATGGCCTTGCTGATTCATGTTACTTGTCATACTTTACATGTTTTGTGGACATTGTTTAAAATAAGCAAAAACGGGGTGGATGGATGAACTGATGGTAATGTTAAGAATGAAAACTAGCTGAGCAATGGTGGAAACAGAAACGCCATTATATGAAAAGTCAGTCAGTCAGTCATTTTCTTCCGCTTGTTCCCGTTGGGGGTCGCGGGTGACTGGAGCCTATCCCAGTGGCTTTGGGCCTTAGGCGGGGTACACCCTGGACAGTGGCCAACTCGTCGCAGCGCTGACGCAGAGACAGACAACCATTTACACTGCTAGGGGCAATTTCGGAGTTATCAATTAACCTGCACATGCATGTCATTGATTATATGAAAAGCACTGTTGAAAAAGTTAAGGAAAAGCCAGCACTTCAATCTGAGCTGCTCACTGATGACAAACTAATAAAACATTATTATGTCAGGCATTTTTTATTGTGTGTGTGTTTGCATGTAATTCTCAGCCAAACTGTATGAATTTACCTTGTCCATTTCCTCTCCCGTGCCTCTGCTGAGGTTCTCCAGTGTGAAGTCTCCAATGACCTCACCATCGTCCCCACAGCACATGTCCATAACCAAGAAGCCGGTGTCTTCAAAAGCATTGATCTGATGCAGCGTGAACATGGGTGCTGCACGGTACTTCACGTCACTCTCCTGTTGGACCAGTCAAAGCAACCAGTCAGGAAAATATTAACAAAACAATAAAGGGTTATAAAGGCTTTTGGACAAATAAGGAGGAGTGTTGGTTTTAACATTTGAGGACAAGTGCCCTTGCTGTACTGCTGTTATTGTGTTGTACCTTCACATTATGAGAGCGTGATATTGTATGCTTAATGGGTATGCTGTGTAATGAGATGAGAAAATTGAGAGTAACAATGTGTGAGAAAAAGCTACACCATCAGAGTGTGACTTCATCAAAATAAATAAGAAAAAAACTTCACCATGCGTGAAGAGATTAGCTTGCAGCTTTCATTTTTTGTTCTGACTATTCAGCAAATGGGTGTCTCCTAAATCACACTTTTTTTGGAGGAAGTAAGTCTGCTGCTGTGCAGTAAACTAATCTTAACCCACCTTGCCAGTGTGCCTGTTGACCAAGTGGAAGATGGTTTCATACTGAGGCTCCCATGTCATGACTTTATGAAAGCTCTTTCCCTGGATTCTGTACAGCATGAACTTCAGCAGGTCCAGCTTTAGTGGCTGCTCAATGAACACAATGTAGTTCTCCGACATAACTGGAGAGGGAGGGCACACACAGGAGGGAATGTATGCATTAGTCAAACACACAACTGCCACATCTTGTTAATCATATTTTCATGTATCATAAATCTCACCATAACTCATCACTGCAAGGCTGAATCTAGTTTTGAGGTCATCATTTTTTGCAATAGCCCACTGATATGCCTCATAACTATTTTCATACATATATGGGTAAACAGCTAATTATTGCAAGGCCATGTGACTTGTCAACATGATGTGAGTGGTGACCTAGGTGTGAACCACATTTGGGGAAGAAATGGTTGGGGACTTATGTCTGCATGTAAACTGAAAATGAGTTTCTTAGTAGCCCCATGTTGTTTAAATGGACCAGTAATGTAGCGTTTGCAAAAATGATGCCGTGAAACTCTTTATCTGAAGTCTTTTTGCAGAAGGCCACATTCACTGCTACTCCACTATTGGCCGTTTAGTTAAATCTTTCTTGCCTCAGTACCAACCTTTCCTGACACTTGAGACAAAAATATTGTGCTAGCAGATAAACACGTGGAATGGGGGCTAAACATAACAACCCCCCCACCCCCCCCCGACCCCATCTACTGTAACAGAAGTAATTATGTGGTGCCTTGTCTAACCGTACAATGTTCCATCGCTTGTGAGATTTCTTGGTGCCAGACAGTCTGGCAAAGCAAGGTGGTCTATATGCAGAGATAAGATCTGGGAAATGGTGCAGTACAAAAATCAAATGGAGCAACATCGTGTTAGATCAGGCAGAGCAATGAAGCTGTGCGTATGGCATCAGTGTAATGCGTCATTATCAACGGCTTCTTTATAAACTGCTTGGTTATTTGCTGACTAGTAACAGCCAGTCATATTCACACAGGTGTACTTTGTGGCCATTATAACCTGACTTTTCTCACTTTTACTCTGCTCATGCACTAATGCCAATGCTGTTGCGGCTCCCTACACCACCCAAATCTCCACATTACGTGCTAAGATTTTGATACAGTTGACTTTACTAAGACCTTATATTTGTGTATTTGTTTATTAGGGGGATTTGTCCTCCCAGCAGAGTCCTTGTTCCTGCTGGGATTCTTTAAGAACTCCCTCAAAGAGCAGAGCCCATTCAACCAAATCTAACTCTTTAACAGTATCCTATAAATTATCAGTTTTTGAAATAAGTGTCTCTAATATAGACATTTAACAGTAAAAACTGAAACAAACAAAGAAGAAAACATCAAACACTATTACATAAATGACGTGTGTCTTGATAACTCAGAGTTAAAGCCATGGAAGAAACTACAGTAAAACATTGATAATGTGCCTTTTTAACATATTTAATGTTTTTATGAGAAAAACTGTGTACTTTTGTGTGCAAGTCACAGGCAGAGTTATAGACAGAGAGAGATGGTGAAAGCTGAACGGAAAGACAAAGGAGCTGTGATTGACAAAAAAGCAACAGGATGAGACTAGAATTGAAATAAGGATTATTCAAATAAATATGAGCATGAAAAAACTGGAATTCATTAATTCCACATCAGTATACATCCAGCATGCATGCTACTCTAACAAGGTGTAGCCTGTCTGTTATACTGTAGGGTGTAGCTCACCAAAGCTGTGATAATAGGAAGGTTTTCTGGGTTCAGCTGCATGGATGGAGCAGATCACTTTGGCTCCATTCAGGTTTGCAGAGTCCTCTGTTGCTGCCTTCTCCTCAGGAGGAGGCACACGGATGATGTTATAGAAGAAGCCTGAGGAGGCCAAGAAAACAAATTATGTTGTACAGTATTTCTTGGGATGAATCACATAAGGATATGTACATAAATACAGACATAATGGTTGGGTAGGTAAACAGGAGGGAGGCAAGGAAGCAGTGAAGAAAGGTTACCGCTTTTGCCGTATGAGTTGCCCATGTTGTACGTGGCCCCCTCACGGTCATAGTGTGGGTGAGCTGTAGCCGAGTTGACAGCAATGTATTGACTCCAGTCCACCTTAAATGGACAGCATCATCATCATCTTTGTCATCCTCATCATCATTATTAACAGTCACCCATATTCCTTGTCTTTATCCTCTTACTATTTATCAGCATTTGTTATACTGACTAACCTTCTCCTTTGTCTCCAGGCTCTGTGGATCTACTCGTCTCATGTAGTTAGTTTCTGTGCTGACATAATAGTCTCCGTTGTACTTGACAAAGTTCACACTGGCGTTATCTGTGGCCTCTGTTCACACATACAGATGTTAGGGACATATTAAATATAGCACTTTAGCAAAATTAATTGTGCTCACAGATATCACTGTAAACCTTTGGAAGACTGTTTCTTCCTCCTTAGTTTTTCAGGAGCTTTATGTCATGGTTCAGGTTGATCTTTCTCTCAAAGACACACACACAGACAGACGGACAGACAGACAGACAGACACACACACACACACACACACACACACACACACCTCAATAAAAAAAAAAACAATAGTAACACCAGCTTCATTAGGCTGTAAAAGTAACATTAAATACAGCACCTACAGTCTAGGGATGATTATTTTTTACTTTGACTTTGCCTTTGCCTCTAGTAATCTGGAACAGTTGCCTTGTTACCTATATTCATGAATGAGTTGAATAGTAAAATAATTCATTTGGCACTGCTGTTGCTACATTATGCTGCATTGAAGTAGATTAAACATGGGAATATGCAATATGTAAAAAAGGCACACATACTAGGAATCTGAAAGCGTGAAAAGAAGCGTGCAAAGATGTTCTTGCAGGGATCAGGCATGGCTAACGTCCCGAACTCTGACACCACAATGCGGTCCTTTTCTGAGTTGCGGACGTATGAGTCACTTCGCAGGAATCGGCTGCTGTAGGTCACACTGCCCTCGCAGATGTGAAACCGGTGCATCATGGCCATGCCATCAAACCAGTGTGTGTATCTGAGAGAAGAAAGACAATTCACTTCTCACCAGGGTATTAGTGTAAGTGTAAGTAGAAAGACTGTCGGGAGCACTGTAAGAATATGGATACAGTGAGAAATGCTCATCATTTGGGGAATCAATCTTTTTGTTAAATATCAACAGAGACAAACTTAATTTCTTCATCCACATGAGGACCAAAAATGGAGAATTTGTCACGGGTGAAGTAAAAATAGCCCCTTGTGTGGCCTAGTACGTGACAGCTTAAACTACATGCTTGCCTCTTCAGATTAATCACTGAAAATCTCCAAACTGTATATTCTGAACAATTCTGTGACATTTATAGATACAGGTACAGATCTCCGAAGTCTCAAAACTATTGTTTACTGTTATATATTTAGTCTGCTGACTCATATTTTTTATTCTGTTGTTCAATGCTGTTCCCTGTTGTGTAATTGTTCACTACATATAACTATAATTATTGCTGTCATTTAAAATCTGTATTGTTTGACTAACTGTACACATTTTTGTCATATGTGTCTATTTGCTTTAGGTGTTGTATCAAAAGACCTGTTAATCAATTTTGGGAGCGATAGCAGGCTTCAATCCTGTTCTTGAAATACTATGATTTATCTATCCTGTACTTCCTTTTTTATACTTTTTTTTTAACTGTCATGCCAATAAAGCTCACTTAATTTAAGTAATGTAGGTACTCTATAGGTTTGGCCATGTTTTTTTGCATAGTATTTCTCACTTACCTGTCTTTCCCAAATTCAAACTTCCCTGGGCCATTTCTCAGAAAGCTCCCATTGATCCAGGTTGGAACAGTTCCCCTGATGGTGGTGGGGATGGGATCGGGGGTTTCCTCCACAGAACGCACCAGAGGCGCCATGCTCTCCAGCCCACTGGCCTGCGGACATCGCTGCCTGCTGGATACTGAGAGAGGAGAGAAGAGGAGAAGAGGGTCGCTGAATGGCTGGTGTTTGATATACTGAAGTGCACTGTAAACTCTTTGGAGACAAAGCAGAGAGGAAATATTTTGATACAGTCATGATAGCACTCAGTACTTGAGCAGCAGCTGAACTCTTGACCCCACGCCTTTCCCACCTTTCCCAACTCTCTCTCTCACACACCCACACATACATGCAAAGCCAAGTGGTCCACAAACACCTCAGAAATGTAGTGTACCCTCCAACAGGCACAATATAACAACAGATATGCACTAGGTGTGGTGCTGTGAATCATTTATAGCTTTGGAACTTTGAACTAGTGTGAAGAAGGAAGTGATGTAATGCAATACAGAAAACCATTTATTTGCACAAAACAGTTGATCACAGATGTAAGTAAATAATTCACCCTAGCAGGCGAGCATTGTCAGTGTGGCCTACTAATATCGACACAATTGTTAACAAAAATTGCCTATAGCAGCCTTATCTTTTTTTTTATTGTGTTATAATTGCGATATAAACAGTATGTCACACTTTAGAGTCCTCTGCAGCTGCAATTTAAGGTATCAGCACTCAAAACAAGCAATCAAACTGTACTGTAAGTGATTAAAATGGTTTAGTGAGGAAAAACATTAACTCTTCTGTGGTAGAAGACATAATGTACTGTAACAGCTCCTACTTGTGTGATTCGAATGGCTCTCTGGGGTCATGCACTGTGAACGATACCTGCACTATCTACTGTCCTATCTGTTATCCAATAACCAATTCCCGTTCATTACCTCATATCTCCTCACAAAATGGAGATTGTAAAATATATATATGAGAGTTATGTGATTAACAAAAGCAAATCATTGTGTTCAATGCGCAGCCCCATGCTGAGCTTAGGTTACAATATCAGAGTTTTTTGACTGCGTGAATTGTTATTGCAAAAGAACGGGAGAGCCAGACTTTTTTTCATTCCCATGACACTAGTTCAACAGACAATAAAAACGAAAATGTGCAATAGAGAGATAACCGCTGTAGCTTTTAACAATCTCTTACGATGTTGACTTTGTGAGTTTTGATTGTGATTACTGCAGCATTGTAAATGATGCCTGAATGCGTGCTGTCATTTTGTTAGGTGGGTATTTCATGGAGTTTCCTACTGCTGCATTCAAAATCAAGTCTCTTGAAAACAAAACAGCGACATTGATGAGCCCAGAACTGTTGTGGATAATAGCTTCAGGTATTGTTTTTTATCTTTCATTTTTGGATAATCACAATTGCAACAGTAGTTTATTGTAACAGCTTTTGCTTTAATAAACTGTTTTCCTCACAGCACTAACAGTATGTCAGTGTACAAGTGAGTGACCTTGTTGCAATAAGCTGTCATATTCCTTCACATCTTTTTAATTTCTGTTCTTTTTAATGCAGGGAACTGTCAGACAGTTTTCTTCTTTTAGTTAAGAGCTGAGAATGACTAAAAGCTGTTAATGAGACATTGTGCATATTCTTTCACCAGCTCTGAATCAACAGGAGACCTTGGAACAGGAACAATAGGAAATGCCAACATGCCCTATTGTAACTGCAGCTCCGATTTTGAAATGCAACAAAATACCATTATGACTAAACCATATTATCTAAATGCATGTCTCTGTGTGCATTTGTGTTTCTGTGTGGAACTCTATAGAAGGGATTTTACAGTGATCCTATTGCTGTTTTCCCTGCTTTAAAAGAGAATACACCAAAACACTACACTTAGTTATGCTACAGTTAGTCATGCCCTTTCCCACAAAATAAATGATAAAATAGCATGACAAGCAAAAGGTACCCCTCTTAAAAATTATGACCAGTACTTAGCAGGCCAATATCTTTGTTTCCATTTGTCAATTAATTTATCCCGAATACAAGAAAAAAAAACATCTTTACTTTTGCTTTATGTTCATATTTTGAAATAAATTATGAATGAAATCAATCTGCTAGAATAAAATATTGAATCTATAGCTCAGTCTCAGTTCATTCTTTGATTGTTTTGGCTACACATCTGAAAGTGATGTCTACTCACTGCTCTGTGTCTGAGGCTCTGCGGTCTTGGACATGGCTGGTCGTTCTGCGGATTTAATCAGACTAACACCGAAGACGTAAACAAGCCCTGAGGAAAACCTTTGAAACTTTGGTTCCTTGCCAAGTCAAAGAAGCAATCCCAGGCACTAAAAAACAGTACGGTACAGTGTACGGTACAAAAGTGACAAGATCATTGCTTCTTGATGCAGGTCACTGTTTGTATAGTGTGACATAATAGAGCTCAACACTCTTAAGATAGTGGAGATGGTTGTGGATTACAGGAAGAGCCCAGCCCCACCTGCCCCCATCACCCTGTGTGACTCCCCCTGTCAACACTGTGGAGCGTTTCCGCTTCCTGGGCACCATCATCAGCCAGGACCTCAAGTGGGAGCTTGAACATAAGCTCAGCAGAGGATGTACTTCCTGTGGCAGCTGAAGAAATTCAACCTGCCATCGACAATGATGGTGCACTTCTACACCGCCATCACTGAGTGCATCCTCACCTCCTCCATCACCATCTGGTAGAGAAGGTGATTGGCTGCAATCTACCTTCCCTCTGGGACCTGTACGCTTCCAGAACCCTGAGGTGAACAGGAAAGGTTGTGGTTGACCGCTCCCACTTTGGATACAAACTGTTTCAGACACCCCCCTCTGGCAGGAGGCTGTGTCCATCAGGACCAAAACCACACGCCACAAAAACAGTATCTTTCCATCTGCAGCTGACCTCATCAACAAGGCCCCCCACTGACATTGATTCTCATACCCATCCAATCCCAACTCATACAGAACGTAAATCGGCATAATTCGGCATTTCGGTGAGATTACAATCCTACTTTTAGCTAATTTCAAGTTTGGCTGCAGTCAGTGGGCCAAGCAGGTTCATTCAACATACAGCAGCCTATCTTTTCCTATGTTTCAGTCCATGATTTGAAGTTAAGCTAATTGGAATATTTCCCAGCTTTGTAAAAAGTCAGACTGGTTTGACTGAACCAAGTCAAAGGGTGGTCCAAAAATGTGTGTTTTATTTATTAGACCACCCTTTTTGTCAGTTTCTGAGAACAATATTAAGCCAAGCATTGTCATGGGCTGCTCAACTGATTGTGGGGACTGTATGATGATAAGTTAATTTCTAAAAAGTGGGGTAGCAAAACCATAACTTTGCTCCCCCTGATTGAATAATGGGGATGCATTTGCTCCACTTGCTCCAAGCCCTGTGCAATCTGGAAGTTCATCTTTTAGATTGAGTGATCAAAGTAAACTTTAGGAAACACTTAGCTGCTGTTAAAATATATATACACTTGAACAAAGCTAATGAGGATTTTTTTTTTCAAAGACCACTCAGTGTTAATTGGCCATGCAATATTCTGTCAGTTAGTCCAATTCTGATAAGCACTGTTTTCAAGTTCCATGATATTGCATGCTTCCAAAGACCCCAAGTAACCCTGCTTATAGGGAAAGCAGGCCTCCCAGATCTGAAACAGTGATGGTTTCAAAACCAAATTACTATGAGAAACTATGTATGTAGAATTGTAAGACATGCAGAAGAGCAATACTCAAAGGGAGAACACTCAAATGTAGAAAAAGATAAAAATAATGAAAACTAAAGTAACAAACAACACTTTTTGTGTACAAAAAGTAAAAATGACAAATTGTGGGCAAGGCAGGGTATAAAGTAGACCAAACTAAGATGTAGGTCTCTAATCTGTTGATAGATGTACAATGAAATAGATGTACAGTGGATGTTAGTCTCACAGGGTTATTGCCTGATTGTTCCTGACACTGTTAACTGTTCATCAGCTTGATGGCCTGTGGGTACAAACTGTTCTGGTGTCTGGATGTTTTGGAGTACGGTGCTCTGTAGCACCTACCAGAGGAGAAGTTCGAAAAGGTTGTGTCCAGGGTGTGATGGATCTGCGGTGATGTCTTCTGCCTGTTTCCTGACTCTGGACGTGTATAAGTCCTGAATGGAGGGCAGGTCGGCACTGATAATCTTTTCTGCATTGTTGGATACAAAGAGGTATGCAAGGGAAATTAGTTAAAAAACCACACAGCTGACTGCAGCACCGAACTGCCACAATAATATTTATACATTATTGCAAAATCTTTCTCCTTTCCTCCAGACAGGGGATGTCAATGGCCAGCACAGCATTTATTGCCCCCAAAGGGATATAAACCAACCATAAACGTCACATAGTGTCATTCAGGGTCCAGCTGCTGTTCCGATAGGGATAACAGGCTGAAGTTTCGGAGGTGGGTCAACACCAGTTTTTCAAAGACTTCATGAGTGCAAATGTCAGGGTGATGGGCTTGTAGCCATTTAATCCTGTGATCGAGGGTTTTTTGGGACCGGTACATAGAATTAAGGGTAAAAACATAAGAGAGTGAGTCAGAAAGTTTATAATTTATTTATTTGTCACAGAAAAAGGCAGGACAGATATTATCCAGTGAAAACAGGAACATCAACACTGATGCCAAATCAAATAAATTATACATTCAAGCAGCAAACAGTTCCAAACACACTATAGTACTGTATGTGGTGAGACAGGCTGCACCCAGTCCCACTACTCCCTTGCTACTCTTTCCCACTCAGCTTGAAATAAATGGAAACCTGGCAAGTACGTACAAGACCTGTAGGAAGACCAGTTGAGTCATGATATGCTTATGAGATTTAATTAAATCACTAGTTCCCAAGCTGGGAGTTTCTAAGGGATGATAAGCCAAAAATGTTGGGAAACACTGAATTAAAACCGTTGTAAACAAAGACATCAAAATGAAATAAACGTATGCACCAACAATCGAAAAGCGAAAGGCAGGGAAAGCCTTCTGTTAACATCAGTAAGAAGGAAATGATAAAAGCAAATCAGCAGCAGACAGCCGATGCTTCGATTTACTTCAGCCCTCCGGCTCAAAACACTGCCTGCGGCAAATAAGGCAGCCACTGGAAAATACAGCTGTATATATATTTAAAGGCAAAAAGCTTAACAATATGGACATTAGTGGGTTCAGAATGGACTAAACATTAGACTATTGCTACAAACCAAAAGATTCACCACACTGTGCAAAGATATAATGCATACCAGTGGTGCTTTTGTTGGATACAAAGAGGAATGCAAGGGAAATTAGTTAAAAAACCACACAGCTGACTGCAGCCAATAACGCCGACCTGCCACAATAATATTTATACATTATTGCAAAATCTTTCTCCTTTGGTCCACACGGGGAATGCCAATGGCCAGCACAGCATTTATTGCACCCAAAGTGATATAAACCAACCATAAAACTCACACAGTCATTCAGGGTTCAGCTGCTGTTCTGAAAGGGATAACAGGCTGAAGTGGGAAGTGGGGGGGCCCGAGGATCATTGTGTCGTCTGCAAACTTCAGGAGTTTGGGAGGTGGGTCAACACCAGTCTTTCAAAAAACTTCATGACTACAGATGTCAGGGCATACCACAACATGAATCTGACTGCATATCAGCATTGGTAAGGTTCAGACTTTGGAGATCTTTGAGGTTTTGAACTCAATGACATGAGCTGATGTCAGTGATATTTCAGGTCAGGTTAATGTGTTTTGCGCAAAAACTGCATTAACTGAGGTCACTTAATCGATTTGTTATCTTTTTTTTCTGTTTAATGTAGTTTTATCAATTCAGTGCGCACCTCAGTTCATTATCTTGTGTCATCTGGCCTCTATCAAATTAATGAATACAATCAGAAAATGGGAAAGGGAGGCATCTATTCTGGACACTGGCCTGTAATACGTTTTACAATGTTTTACAGATTTAAAGAGTAATTTTAATTGGCTTTCAATTAATTGCAAATCACAGCTGTAGAGAAGCTCATACATGCACTGCAGGGATGCATGCACACGCACACAGACAGACACATACACACAGGCCAAGTAAACTATAGATGGGTAGCTTTAACCAAATTTGAAACAAAACAGCACTGTTTTGTATATTCAACTGTTCGAAGGTCTCATGCTATCATATTCAATGTCAAAGTTTTGTCTGAACTCCTTTTCAGATGCTGCAACCCAGTTATATTGAGGATTGTCTTTCTAACTGACTCATGTTACAAAGCTTGGATGTAGTTTCTTGCAACAAACAGACACAAAATATAGAAGTGAATTGTTCTCTTTAGTAAAATAATTTAATTCAATTTGGTGTCTAAACAGATAAATTGTCCCATCTAGTGGTGAACAGGGAAACTAAATGATTTATGAACAAAGTCCAGTTTACCATCTGAAGTAGTCCGATGAAATTTTTTTTTTTCATTTCTGAAATACTTTGCATTACAGCGCAATGCTTATTTAAAGAGGTCATAGACCAGAGATAACGCTCCTGTAGCAGCCTAAACCATTTTTGGCGTAAACGACCTGATTCTGTCTAAGCTGATGTCAGGTTCTCTCATCAGAAACTCCTTGAAGATCATTACATACAAGTATTTTGTGTTCAAATACTGACTATTCCTCCCCACCTTTTCCACTGAATCTACCTGTTTACTGCACCGTAACACCTAAGCTTTATTGTGCCATGTAATATTACCCAAGCAGCCTTTGACAGATTAACAATGTCTGCACGCTGAGTCACCTCAGGCCAGCAAACGCTGACACTTTCATACCTCAGGAGTTGTTTCTATGTCCTCCAATTCTCATTACATATTCAAGTTATATTCATTCAAGTCATTATAACAACCTCATGATATACTGGGTCAGTGTTTTAAATGGTACATTTTTCTTAACAACAGCAAATTTACTACATAGAAGAAAAGCAAAAATGCTTAAATGTGAAACATGTTGAGTGATATCTTTTGCCATACACATGGTCACACAATATGTCTCACATTTCTGCCACTGCAGAATTCCCTACAGAACTGTGTACGTTGTAAGATGTCAAAAAGATTGTAGTGAAGCTGTCGATATTTTCTGCACCAGTGACACCATCTGTTACTCATTGTCCTGGTTATTTATCATAGTAATGCCTCTTAGTTTGATTTTTGTTTTACATTTTGAAGAAAACAGGCCAGTACCAATAATCCAGATGTTGGCTTCCCATGCTGTTATGCAAGCATTTAATTCCAGGTATCAGGGAGGAGCCTTTGTGTCATGGAAAGGAGTCAAGGTAAGTTAAAAAAAAACAACCCAGAATATTAGAATTTGATGTGGAGGTTGTCTGGTATGTGTCTCCAACATTTACAAACATTCACATACTATGCATGTGTACATCTGAACCCTCATGGATACAGTTATCTATGCATAGTAACCGAGCATAATTTGTAGCTCTACATGAAGGTCATGGGAAATGTTCCAGAAAGCACACATGTGTGATCCGTCAGCCACCCAGCTGCACTGACCCCGGTTGCCATTGGTCCACCTTCATCCTTGGAGGCAATGACAAACCAATGGGAGTGTCCGTTACCACATTCAGAGCGGGTGTTGCCTGTGGTGGAAAGTTTAAAAGAGAGAGTGTGTCCTACTGTCCCTCAGCAGAAGCATCAATCAACATGATCCCCATTGTGCTGGCCTCAGTGCTCATTGCTAGCGGTAAGAACATCTGGCATTCTCTAATTCTGTGTGTAATTCTTTCTGCGTGTTTGCAAGTTTGTGTGAGTGAGTGTACGTGACTGTATTCTACCACACAGGGAGCCAGGACTGTGTAATTCTTTATTGAAATTAAAAATGATGCAGTTTGTGGCTGATGAGGGAATCAAAAGTCATTTCATTGTCCTCCTACCTCCTGAACACTCCCTATCTCATGTCGATCACACTAATTTCTATCTCCTCTTCGTCCAGCCCTTGGGTGCGGAACCCCACCCGTTGAACCCCTGACTTCCCGTGTGGTCAATGGAGTAGATGCCAAACCCCACAGCTGGCCCTGGCAGGTATGCTAATATGTACACATCTGTCAATGTTTTTATGTAAACTGGCAAACCTTATGGGTCCAGCATCTGCTTATTAAATGCCAGACCCAGTGGCTATTGAACATTCTGTAATTAAATGGTTGATTTTGAATTAAATCAGCAAACTATGCCATCCATCTATACATCCACAACCTGCTTCTTACTGTGTACTTATATGTTGTTTTTTTCATCTCCAGATCTCTCTGCAATATGAAAAGGACGGTGTGTGGAGGCACACTTGTGGGGGATCTCTGATTGCTGCCAACTGGGTCATGACTGCTGCTCACTGCATCAAGTACGAGACGCAGAAGAACATAAACACACAAACACAACCCCCAATGCCCACATCTACAAGTCGAATACACACAAATCTTCTATGAGATATACTGTGCTTATTCTGCATCACTTATTCTGGACCCTAAACCTTATTTAACCCACATAGAAATGAAGATTGAAGTCATGAACTCCAAAGGTTTCCAACCCAAATGTCACACTCAAAAAAAGGCACACTCAAAGTCTTCTGGACCACTGCCCAGTTCAAATCCTCATCTTGCCACCACATTTAATCATCAATTTGAGCTCAATAAATCATTAAACTCTGCACTAAATCTTCTGTCTGGTTTAGCATGGGCCTTCAACAGTCTGTTCTCTCCCGCAGCACCAAGCTCTCCTACAGGGTGTTTGTGGGCAAACACAACCTGATCGAGGAAGAGGCTGGCTCCAAGGCCATTCTGCCTGAGAAGATTATTGTCCATGAGAAATGGAACCCCATCTTCGTGGCCTTCGGGTAAGACAAGGGCACAGTACAAAGAGCAGCCTGAGTCGTCTGCTGAGACATGGAGCACATCATAATCTCATCTGTTCTGTGTTGAGGTGACAAAGTGGGCAAAGGCTCAAATTCCATTCATTCACTTCAGTCCACCACATACCTTTCACACAGGTTCTCCATCTTCACGCATTTCATATTTCTCAGCAGCCAATACAAACTGTAAGACAACGTAAATAAGAATGGACCTCTTAAAGCATATTAGTATATTGTTCACCCTCAAATATGCGGCTGGACTTTTTCTTATTTAGCTTTTTCTGGCTCTAGAGGAAGATTTTTACTTTCTTGTCAATACAATCACCTCCCTAAGTCTCTTTCTGTCTTTCTGCAGTAACGATATTGCCCTGATCAAGCTGTCAGAGTCTGTAACTTTGAGTGACCAGGTGCAGTTGGCATGTGTCCCTCCTGCTGGCACTGTGCTGTCCAACCTCTACCCCTGCTACATCACCGGATGGGGCAGACTGTACAGTAAGTCACCGTTTGTGGAAGGCTGGGCTGGTTTAATGTGTCTGTCATTGTATTTGTTTTTTTCAGCTTAGCATCTCTGAAATGCCTTCAGGTTGCAGTCCTTCTGGGTGTTTGACTGGTGTGCAAGTGTGATGTTTGGATTTATAGCCAGCTGTGTGTGAGTGTGTGCGATCAGGGTTACCCAGGGAAACATCCAAAGTTGGGATGAAAATCAGACGCATGAGATTTTAGCTGAAACCTTTTTGGGGGGAGTAATTACCCCTAAATTGAAAATTTGTGTCGGACTGTGAATTTGGCGCTTAGAGAAATGCTGGAAAGCAGATTTGATAGACAGCTAGTGTATGTGTATGATGGTAATAGACTCTGCCTGTGTGTTTTAGCCGGAGGCCCCATAGCTGACAAGCTGCAGCAGGCACTGATGCCTGTGGCTGACCATGCCACCTGCTCCCAGCCTGACTGGTGGGGTATCGCTGTCAGAAACACCATGGTGTGTGCTGGTGGGGATGGAATCGTGGCTGGATGCAACGTAGGTTTTGTACTCTTTATTTGTGTGTGTGTGTGTGTGTGTGTGTGTGTGTGTGTGTGTGTGTGTGTGTGTGTGTGTGTGTGTGTGTGTGTGTGCATGAGGGCAGAGCAAATTATTTTCATTTATGTGTTTTCAGCTATTTCTTCTTTTTCACTAAGAAAATCAGAATTATTATACTGACATTTTAAGGCTTGTACAACCTGCTTTGGCAGTGCTGTACTTAATTATCCCAGTGAAGCAAATTTGAATTTGAATGCAATGACTGTGTTCAGAAAAAAATGTCCAAGGAATCAAAAGGGAGGCTTTTTTTTTTTTTAATCACACTCATGTGTTGTCTAGCTGCCAAGGAACATGACAGATGTTTCTTGTGTCTCTCATTGTACTTGGTGAAGCAATCATTGTGATTGTGATTCTTATAGTTGTCCATTGTCAGTCTACCAGTACGTCCACCAAATGAATAAAACATAAAACCTCCTCCTTTCATTCCGTTTACAGGGAGACTCTGGCGGCCCTCTGAACTGTAAGAACACCGAGGGCATCTGGGAGGTCCATGGCATCGCCAGCTTCGTCTCTGGTCTCGGCTGCAACTATGACAAGAAACCCACTGTCTTCACCAGAGTCTCCGCTTTCAACGCCTGGATCGACCAGGTAAGGGAGACACTCAAACAGACTTAAATTTTGTTGTGAAGGAGCACCTCCCGTTGGCTAACAGTAAATGCTGTTTTCTTGTTTAATTTTTTAGATAATGACTGAATATTTGTGTTTTCAGGTTATGATGAACAACTAAAGAAGATGAAGTGTCAATAAAAAAAGACCCAGCAATTGGGTCCTGCATTTGTCTTGTGTGTAATGTGTGCATTTGGATAACCACCAGATTCAGCAGACTCTCACATCTGATAAACTCACATCCAGATGAATAGGGAATGAATCCTTATTAAGCTACATTAACTGATTCTGCGCTTTCAATTAAGGCTGACTTAGAAATGAAAACAATGTCTACAAACCTCCAGCAGGTGTCCTCATACACTCATGATAGGAAATTGGTTCTGACAGCTTTCCAAAGCAGGATGCTGTGCAGAATGACCAATGTTTCTGCCAGGAAAACAGCACCAACAAACAGAGAAGGTACACTGCAAATAGCTCACATAAAACAAGCAAAATTGTCCATCTACAATAAGTCAAATAACAGCAAGTTGCATATTTGATATGGTGTGTATGTCGTTAAGAAAAAGGCCCTTCATATAAAATATGAAGCTAATATCTTTGCTTGAAACTGACCTGGTTTGTCCCTGTGCCCTCTCAACAGGAGGGCTTTATGAAAACCATAATACTCATCTGAGCATGATGACAAGCTCGAATGGCAAAGTTGAGATTAACACTTCTGTCTCTTTTCCCCCCTCGCTGTGATGAGATGGGGATGAGAGAGGGTGGGGGTGGGGCTGAAATTAAGAAAGAAATTAAATTGCCTCTCACTTCTTTCTTTTTTTATCTCACTCTCTTCTTTCTTCTTTCTCTCGGTCACATTTCCAAGACTCACACACAGACACACGCACTGCTAAGGTTTGACAGGGCAATGGAGGTGTGCGAGCGTCTTCATTGACATTAGAGGCAGTGATCATACTTGTGTGTGCCAGCATGGACGTGTGTGTGTGTGTGTGTGTGTGTGTGTGTGTGTGTGTGTCTGTCTCTATGTTAAGAGCAAACACAGGGAAAGGCAGGGAGTTTTACCGTGTGTCCATGATTCTCTTAGGCTATATTTGAGTGCATTCCTCTGATATGATGAATCACTCTTCTGAAGCAACTTTCTCTGGAGTATCAGCCTGTGATCAGTGATAACTATCCCATCTAAGCTCTCATGTAAGCTATAGCTCAAGTGCTGCTCCCTGACTCATTCAGTCTGATTTGGATGAAAAACTAAAGCATCCACGAATATTGCCTGTCTACATTTGACGTGCATCCAAAAAAATAAACCTATACAGTTTTTACAAGCACTTTGTTTTGTTACAGTGCACAGTACTGATAATGTAACACTGAATGTACTCTGTGCAGTAATTCAACAAAATGTAATACAATAACCAGGTAAGAAATGTAATTAAACCTTTTAATGTGTCTGACTATATTATGACATCATCCTGACTATTAGAGAGGTGTAAAACATGAAATATTCTAGTGCTGAAATTATTATATTGACTAATAATGTAATAACTTGTAACAATAGGATGAATGCAATAACTGAAATTATTACATTATAGTCACTGTTATTAATAAAATGTTCACAGACAGGTAATAACCGTGTTTCATGATTGATTACATTTTGGGCTCATTTAGTGATACATTTAATTACATTTATCAAGCTAATACATTATGTGGCAGTTATTACATTTCCAGGCACTATATTCATGATTCATTTCAACATTGTAATTATTGAAGTATTGCTAAAATGTGCACCAGTGCAGCACTTTGATTAAACTGCTGCTCTCTGAATCTGTACCCCTGCAAAACGTTTTTTTCTGACGCCAGTAAGAAGGGTGAGAATGAGGCCTCAAAGGAATGCTTTGTCTCTGCCTGAAACTGTGGGTCAGGGCACCACCCTCCCATCACACACACACACACACACACACACACACACACACAAAGAGAGGGAGACAGAGAGCTAGCAGAATCCCCCAGGGACACCCTGCTGTTGTGCTGAATACCAATGAGGAAAAAAGGAGGCAACAAGTTTTATGTTTGTGCAGCTGCTACTCAGCATCATGCAACCTGTTTTAAGTGCACTAAGCAGGAAAGAAGGTGTTTACTTGTAATGCTGTGCAGGTTTGAAATCGATCCTCCAGCATTTGAATTGACGATAATTTCACAATATGCCGTATCCCTACAAGGATCAAGGAACAATCACATTATTTTTGGTATTTATGAGTGCACCCTACATCTCTTTTATCCTTTATTTCATTGTGTCTTTGTCTTCCTTTTCCATGCTGAATGATGCTATGTTTTTTTTGCATGATGCTACATCTCTTTATACCGTTCTGTGCTGTAGGTATACCTTTACTGACTGTTTGTGTTGTTGCAATGACCTTTTGAACCGTGCAAAAGTGCGGACAGCGAGATCTTCGCAGAGGAGTGAGAGGAGAAGCCCTTGATGGGATGTTCCAAGAGTGTCTTTGTATAAATAGTAACAGACTGAGAGAGGGAGGGCTGGGTGGAGGAGGGGGGAGGGATTGGAGCTGGTTGGGGGGGTGATGACAAGCCACAGTGACCGCAGCATCTCCGCTCTGTCGCCCTGCGCCCGTCAGCAGTCACTGGGAACCGACCAGTGTTACCGGGACTTCGCCAACTTCCCTTCACGAACAGTCCGGCGCTGACCGCTCGCGCGCGCTGTTGGGATCACATTGCCAAAACGGTGGAGAGTTTGCTGACCTACTTCGAGATAAAAGTTACCGATCACACACAATTAGGTAAAGTTTCAGGAGATCGGTGTGGAAATGTTTATATCAACGCGTTTTGCACCTGAGGCGGCGGAGAGGACATAACTAACGCATGGACACTGGACACCGGAGGGAGGAATTAGGTAGGCTGTCGTATGAAATATGTATGTGCTTGAAGTGACACTTGAAGTAATAACAGCAGGCAAAATATTGAAATATATGCCATCGACCCATTGTTGGAGGTTTTATCACATCAACTAAAGTCCTCACAAATGTCTTTTATCACCATAATTAAAAAATGACTTTTGTTTTGTGCGTTGTGGGATGTTTCAATCTCGTATCTTACAACACAGTATTGTCTTCATAATTAAGACAATTTATAACCGCTTCAAGTATTTCAGATCTGTATGTAATGTAATATAATAAAATACAATTTCGTAAAAAATATCCACAATTAAAATAGCCTACTATAGTTTTCCCCCTATAAGGAAAACAAATAATGAAATGTCTTATTATGCCCAAGTAGACAAATCACCAACGTTTTGGCTAAGCTCAAGTGTTATAAATTGTGTCAGCACTCACCACAGTGAAGTTGTGGCCATGTTGCTGGTGTTCTCAAATGAGCTGGGGAGGAGGTGAGGCAGTTCAGTCACATGATGATTCTGATAGTCCACTGCAAGGTGATGCATTTTGCACAAGCCTGTTTTCCATGTGGTCACTGCAGGCACATGTCTGTGAGTGTGGTGCATGCAGTGTGCATTTGGTCTACTCCTGTTGGCAAGCATTCGTTGGTGCATGTAGGCTAGTATTTACATTAATTTTCATTAGATTATTTGCATGTGTACACAAAAGGCCTTCATACTGGTCAATTTCACCATTCACAAACATGCACTTATGCTGTATTTTGCTGATGCATGACTCCACTCTCACCCTCAAGCTTAACCATTTCCTGCTACAGCCACAGAGCAGAGAGAGAGCCATTAACTAACAAAGTTATCTACGCATTGACTGTGGCCTCAGACAGTGGGTGCATGTGTGTCAGTCATGTGCTGTTCTGATCTTTGAACCTTTGAATCTGCCAAAACAAACATTCGATCAATCATACTTCTTTAACAAACAGTTAAGTGTCTCTTCAAACTCAGAGCATCAGTCATAGAGTTCAGATGGACAATGAGTTCACCAAATACCTGTCAAGTGATGCCTCAAATGTGTCAGAATCCAAGTGCACAAAGAAAAGCAACTCTATTTGTGCACCCTGAGTGTGCAAATAAAACATAATCCCAGTTGAAACTTTTATTCTAATTTGGGTTGTGTTCTGTTTCAGGCCCATGTTTAGTCGATTTTCACGGGATAACCCTGCAAACTCGGGGGCTAACTCTGCTCCAGAGCAGGGCCAGCAAGCTCTAAGCTAAAGTCAGGGTTAGCCCACTTGGAATGTGCCAGGATTGTGCCAGTGTGAAAGCTTTCCTAGCCTGGGGCTAACAGCTCCACTAGCCCCATTTTAGCATGTGGCTAAGTGCAGTGTGAAAAGCCCTTGAGCTATCTTGTGTTCAGAGGAAATGTATTTATCTTGCAAGTGAGAACAAATTATCCCTGTACCTACTAAAATGTGAACCACGATCATCTTCTTTGATGAAAATGTGTTATAATTGGTGATAATGAATAACTAGTGTGACTGCTGTGTGTTTTCTAGTTATATGCGCCACTGATTGTCTGAAATCAATATGAGCACACAAGTCTCCATTCTGTTCCAATACATTGCTCACACTCATTTGATTTCTCTCTCTAGCACGCACACGTGCACGCACACACACACACCCCGTCACATCGCTCTGTCATCTAATAGCCTAAACATTCCTCGCTTTTGCTCTAATGGAAATTGTAAACTGGATACCATACATTTAGTATCACCTGACTTCTGTGGAAATTAAGTTCCTCGGCATGTTTTGGAAATATTGTACAAAGCAGAGAGGGCAGTTTTATTGACAGTAATCTCACTTAGTGATTGTAAGGGTAATTTTCCCCATAGTGATGCCACCAGCATCCTGAGAGGGACCCATCTGGTATAAACAGACCGACTTCATGCGTTGGAGAGCAGATCAAATGCATCACTGCCACCTACTCTGACTAGGCGCTATCCATCTTTATTTGGCTTGGTCATAAAATGCCTATAAAGGGAAGCATAACTTTGAAATAAGTTCTCAACAACAAGCTTGGACTGTTGCAGTATTGCCCTCAGTTGGAGAGAGGAGGAAATATGTGGTCTCATTAGAAATGCATTAGAGGGTAGGGAGAGGGGTATAAAAGTGAGGAGATGAGCTTGAGTTTTTATCTATTGAACTCTGAGAGGGAAAATATTCACACTCTCCAACTCATGCTTGAACCGACTTCTCTTTCTCTCTCTCTCTCTCTCACACACACACCAGGACACCCTCAGTGACCCATTTAATATCAGCCACAAAACTGGCAACTATATTCCCACATGATCCTCCTGAAAACACATTACTGCTGAAGCTCATTCAAAATAATTCAGTGAGAAAAAGTGCTTACCGGCACCTTCTTTATCAGTTTAATAACTTCATTGCTCTCTGCCTGTAAAATGGAAAAAAAGAAGTAAAAAAGGATGTGGCAACACAGAACTGCAAGGCACTTTCTTGTCCTGTAATACCCTCCTACCATTCACAGATTATTATACATAACAAAGTCCCTGCAATGCATTGTGCACCTATCTGACACTTTTTTTGTACGTTACATGTGCTGAGATGTTATAATAACAGTCCATTGTGTAGCTTTATTAGAAACCCCTGTAATGCTCTTTATTTGACACTTCAATATCACTTATTGGCTCTCAAAAAAGTCTTGAGAAAACCCTTATGCAAATAGTGGACATACGTAGGCTGTTCCGTATTAGCGTCTGCAGGGATAAAGCCACCTTGGCCTAGTGGCTAGCAGTAGCTTCTCAGAGAGAAAGTAATTTTTACTGAGATGACCTCACTAGTGGACTCAGCAGGCCCATGTGAGAGGCAGGTTAACTTTGGCCAAGTATGTCAATGTGTGTGTGTGTGTGTGTGTGCATGTGCGGGGAAAATAAATTCAGTATGTTCATGTGATGCATTTTCTTTCTTTTCAGGGAGAATCTGTGGAGTTGAAGTGACCAAAGTGGCACCGGTTGCACTGTGCTGTGTGATGTGACCATAGTGAGTCTGGAGTCTGGTGTTCAGTTGATCATGGAGCATGAGCTGAGGATGGGCCTGTCTGTGTGGGCCATTGTGGCCATCGTTTGTAACTCCGTGGTGGGCGTCCTCATCCTCATCCTCTTCATCATCCTCTACAAGGCCTGCAAGGTGCCTTCACAGCAAGAGAAAGTGCCAGTTTTCACAGCAGGGCCAGAGCAGAAGAAGGCTGAACAGAAGTACCTGCTGACTGCAGCCTGATCATGATTTGAAGAGACGGACTTATGTAGACAGAATTCAACTTTGTCGATCTAGTAGAGGTCAAACATTGGGCAAACATTAGAACACCAGCTGGACTCTGAACTTTGAGTGATCTTCTATTTTTCTCTTTCTCTTCAACCACTCTTGTCATTATTTTACCCCACTAAGTCCTTTTGTTTTAGATACCATCACCCCCTCATCTATGCCATTCAGTGGAGCTCAGAGTGAGCTAACTGCGTTAAGAGTTGAGGCAAGACCAACAACAACAACAACAAGCGAGCCCAATCCTCTTATCTCTGCTGTGCGTCGCTGGGACTGTCCATCTGTCAGTCTGTTTGCGTTGCTCTACACAGGCAGACCATGATCTCCCCGTGTACTCCATTTCTTTTCATCCCTCCACATGAGACAACTGAGAGGATGTGGAGGAGAAACAATAAAAACACAGTGGATTGTAACAGAAAAGTTTGGGGTGATGGGGTTGGTTGAAAGTCACAATAGCATGCTAGAGGTAAAGAGAAAAAGTAGCTATGTAGCTCATAAGCAGCTTGGTGTTTGCCAATGGCAGCACTAATGATGGCAACGACAGAGCTGCAAACAGACGACAGGTAGAAACCAAAAGCCTGAAAGAGTCAGGAAGGAGAGAGATGCTGCTGGAGAAAGTGAGTGAGAGACAAGACAGGGCTGAGAGGGAGGGAGACGGAGATAAAGGGCAGATATTTGGCGGGGATGATAAAGTGTAGGGAAGGAAACGGGGAGGGGATGCTTTGATGTGTTGTTTACAGAAAGGGAGCTCGAGGCCCCTGTCTGACAGTTTGACATGCAAGTCTCCATTTCCACCGATCCGACTCCCATGGGATTAAAAGCAACAGCAAAAATGTTAGTTGTGTCCCGGTGTGCCTCTCTTTCATTTCGAGAGCCCCTCTAAAGACTGTGTAAGATATTTTTTAGCGTTCACACCAGAAATGACAAACTGACTAAACACAGCAGTGTCACAGTAACAAGAACGTTTATTGCGGTGAATGTACTGCAGCTAACACACTGTGTCATATCAATATTGGCTAAAGGATGGAAGAGCGAGGTGATACACCAGTGTGGCAAGCCATTCATAATTGGTTGTGGCTTGGTGGGTTGCCTCCCAATGGGAAGGTCGGTGGTTCGATCCCCCAGTCATGCGTCGAAGTATTCTTGAGCAAGATGCTGAACCCCAATAATGCTCCTGAAGCTGCGCCTTTGGTTTGTGAATGTTCTCACATGTATGTCGCTTTGGATAAAAGCATCTGCTAAATGTAATTGTATCTCCACATCATCGGAATAAGTGCTGCTTACCTGTAAATGTTTTTGTCTTTATGTATAGTAGATTCAATTAATTATTAATGAAAGGGCTCTTCACAGAAATGTACTTTATTTCATCAGATGAAATCTAATCTCAGGTAAGACTGAACTTGCTTTTAGTCCAATAAAATATGCTAATTTGATTTTCTGTGTAGCAATTTCTGTTCTAATTAATTTATGAGATATTTGTGTGCAACTTGCATGTAACGATGACCAGTAATTTGTGCTGAAATGACTACTCATTTAATCGATTATTTGGTTAAAAGGAAATCAGTTGAAGACGTGTTTGGTATTTAATGAATCATTAAAATCACAGTTAAGTTGCAGCTTCGTTCGTGTGTGAACTTTTCCTTGTTTTTTGAAGTTGTTGATCAGACAAAAAAAGAAGTTTGAAGGCATCACTTGGGACTTCGACAACTTGCTGTGGTCATTTGTCGATTTATTTTATTACTATGGATTAAATGATCAATCAAGAGAACAAGTGATCTTGAAAATAATCGTTTTTTGCAGACCTACACTTTTCAGAATAGCTAGTGTTTCACTGTGATTGCCAATGTGCTCTATGCCTTGTGTTACTGATAACAGTTTATTTTTTTTCTGACACAATTAAATTATTTACTCTTGCTTATAACTAGTGTGGTCCACAATCAATGTTTCCATACCACTGTGGTGTGTAGTAGCATTAATGGCCATCCAACTTCTTGAATTGAAATAACTTCAGCTTCCTGCACTGAAGTAATCAATGTGGAACATATTGTACAGTAAACCACATCCTGTTGTTAGTCAACTGCAACCATGTAATCGTTATCTGGTAACCATGATCCAGCGTCATCGTAAGGGGAAACTGCTGCTATTATTTTCTTTGAGTGGCAGCATCTTGATTATACAGAGTTCAATTTTTTCTCAGTCATTATTTCTCTGCATGTCCAATGAGTGTGTGTGAGAGAAACAGAGAGTATGAATACATGTATGCACATGTGTACAACAGTGATTTATATCACATATGAGACAGATGGTTAGGGACTTTGGTGAGCTGTTGATTGGAAACTGATCATCAGAAAGGCAACTCTACAGCTGTCTAGTGTTTATCTGCTTCCCTTCTATTCATCTGCCTGCCAGTTTCTCTCTCTCTCTCTCTCTCTCTCTCTCCCTCTCTCTCTCTCTTTGGCTGTCTTCCCCTTATTTGTTTCCCCGTTCCCATCTAACCAGACCAATAGCAGACCCACGCAAACTGGCCAGCACACATCCAGTGATCTACTCCAGAGTGAGCTGTTTGGATGTGAAGGTCAGTAGGTTCTGACTCACAGTTTTTGAACCACTGCACGGACTACCCCTGTTTTTCAAGTCAGGTCTTCTATTCAAGACAGCTGTAGGAGTTCATTACCAATGAAATAAAACAAGTGTCCGTTTGATCAACCATCTGTTCTCCTGCCCATCACACTTCCCTCCATCTCAGGTTTGATGTTTACTGTGAGTTCATCCAGTTGAGATTAGACATGGTAAATGAACTCTGGGAATGCATTACACAGCAGCAAAGCAATTACCCGGGTCTTCCAATGGTCATTGAGATGGAAGAGGGTCACTGAACTCAACACGATGTTATATAATGATCAGGACAAATATTACAGACAGAGAGATTACTAATAAACATACAAGAGACCAGTAATCTGCAGCTCCATCTGCACTGCTGGAGGGGTTGCATAACCCACATCAGCCCAGACTGAGTCAGTGTTTGTGTCTACGTGTCTGTGCGTGTGTTGTAACACAATTACTAACGGATCAAATGTTAATCTATGTTTTGGACACTACATGCATATAAAATGTGGGGTATTTTGAATCTTACATAATCTATGAATTATTTTAGTGGCGCCAAACAAAGCATTTCAAGTGTATTTGTGTGTGAGTGCGAGAGAAATAGAGAGAGATAGAGAGTGAATATATACATATAATAAGTATAATAATAAACTTTATTCATACAGCAATTTTCAAAACAAAGTTACAAAGTGCTTTACATTGTAGAACCAGGGTTTGAACATTTCATGACTGCAATGAGGCAAATAAAGTCAAACAAATTAAAAATTATACAAAAACAAAATGGAATAAAATACCCTATAATTATACAAGATAAAAATGATAATAATAATGATAACTACAAAAATTGCATTTCTTGCTGAAAATGCGTTTGAATAGTTGAATAGAACCATGAACGCCTTAAAGAGCTTCATGTTTTTACATTTGAATTGTTTCTGTAGCTAAAGTATGCAGAAAAACATACAGAAGAATAATAAATTGCAAAGCATTGCGGAAAATGCAAAAATGTGACATGAATTGCCAGAAGTGGAAGCTGAATTGCATTGCCTATGGAAGCTAAGAGCTGAAATACTTTGCATTGAAATTCTGTATTATTGCCAATGGTTTTCACTCCTATTAAATTGTTGAAAAAAAGCAGTAAAAATCCCCACAAAGATAGCAAGACACCAGTTAATGTGTGTATGTAGAAGTCTCCACAAAACAATATGAGTGTGTTTAATCAACATCAGAATTCTCAGAAATAGAGAATTCTGGAATTCTGAGTATAAAAGTTTGAAAATGGCTGAATCATAGCACACATGTCCTTAAAGAAGTAGATTAGAATTGTGAACTAAAAAGAATTGCATTTCCTGCTGAAGATCCATGGGCGTGCTGAAAGCTGAAATGCTTTTGCAAATGTAAAACTGGCAGAGGTGGAAGCTGACCTGCATCACCTAATAATGCCTAAAGCTGAGATACATTGCTAAAGCTGGGCTCTTAGCTGTAATACTGTCAAAGCTGCTTTTACTTCTGTTAAGTTCTTGAAAAAAGCTTAACATTTTTATAAAGCATGAAAGGTAGAAAAAGGTGGAACAGAAGCACACATGTCCTTAAATACTTAACGCCAAGCTTAGAAAAGCTGTTTTGGTATCAAGTGAAATTTGAGCTTCTCTCTCAGTGTCACATGTCAATGGCAGACTTCTCAGAACAGAAGTTTCACTTCAGGTCAATTTTAAGCAACACCAAAAACTGAGTTGTAGCGAGTGGCATTCAAAATGTGTTACGATTACAAGAAGAAACATCACACGCGGCCGCTAATATCTCTTACACCGACTTCGCCTGGATCCCATCTGCTGTCTGTTGACCTGAAGACATTAAACCATGAGACAAAGGTGAAGATTTGGTCATACTATTTGCATCATACAATAATGTGTACTGTGGTTAAATGTGCTTTGTAATGAAGTTGAATGACCACAGTTACATATCTAGTAAAGGATGATGTTCAATATGCATTTAAAGATAAAATAAACACAACTCAGCACACTTTCTGCATCCATGTCCTCTAAACTCCCTCTGCTGTGTCAGTGGGGTTGCTGCTTCATCTGACTGATATGTTTAAGCAACAAAGGAACGTTTGTGAGAGTAACAAATAATTGGTCTTCCTGCATTGCTGGGGAAAAAAATAATCACACAGTGGTATAAATGAAGAAATATAATTCCTTCATGTTAGACATATAATTGAAATACTGAACAGTTTGATGAGCATGAAAATGATGTAAACTACTGTCAAGGCCCATCACAGTCACTAGAGGCCCATTCAATGAAACACTTAAATCATTAAACTGCAATTGAGGTATAATAATGATAAACTTTATTTATATAGCACTTTTCTTAACAAAAGAATGGAATATTAACCAATAGTGTCACATCCCTCACAAAGTGTTAAAGACAGAATTATAACAAAATGCAATGAAGCTGTTGTGGATGTTTGCCATGGACCAGCACCATACAAGGACTCAGCTGTAGGCCTGTGTTATTTTTAAGTTGCCTGGTTTTTCCAACTTTGCATTGAGCCAAATGGCATACAGAAACAAACTGTTAATATCACTTACGTATTTCAAATGAAATCCACTTGGTTTCTTTCAAAATGGCTTCTAACTGGGCCCTTACATTGAAAGGATGGCTTCTTGAGGGTGAGGCCGTTGGGCAGTCCAGCACCCAGTACGGTCATGCTTTGATTCACCAGGTGAAGGTGAAACGCCTTCCAGGACCTCCGGCCTCCTCTGAAAGACACGGGCACACACACACACACACACACACACACACACACACACACACACACACACACACACACACACACACTATACACAGATTGACAAATCTGACTTTCCCCTCCTGTTGACTTCTTTGCTGCTCAGTTCATCCACCTTGAAGCTGGACTTTTGGTGGTCAAGTGGCACCCAAAGCCTCAATATTTTAGGTAAACAAGAAGACCTACATATAAAAATCCAATACACAATGAAGAAACAACTCATAACAGACCCAGGCAATATCTGTGAAAACAGTGTTGTCACAGGTGAACATATTGTAAGAAATAAGAGTCAATTACATTAACTATGCATTAGCTGTGTTTACGTGGAAGCTAATAGTCCACTAATAATTGGACTTATAGCCATATATGCGTGCTAATGCCTCAACTGACCACCATGATGTGAATAGACTAGCCCAACCAGTAGGAATCTAGTTTGAAAGGGGAGGGTTTAAGACAACCTCTTCAATGTGAGAATATTTGATGATAACCTTGTAAACATTTAGCCTAACAACTTTTTCTTTCTTTTCTTAAACAGACTACACGTGGTCTTAATGTGCATATTCTGTCATGTAGGGTAGATGTTGTTGCAGTTGCAGTTTTAGTTGCAGTTTTAGGACACAAATGCTCACCCAAATCCCTCTGACCTCGGTCCAGGGACCATCCAGACCACGAGGAACAAACTGGACAAAACTCCATGGGTACGTCCGTTTTCAGAAGGACTTCAAAGACTGCTGTGTCTTGGCTTTTTCTGAGACATGGCTCACTGAACACAACCAGGACAGTAAAGAGCACAATATTTCACATGGACATCCAGCTTGAAGTGTCGTCACTGTACAAAGGGGAGCCTGTTTCGTAGCTAAGTGGTTACCATTAAAGTTACAAATTTACAAGTTATGGAAAAGGAGAGTGAGAAAACTGAACTTATTTTTTTCTTTTTACACAAACTTCCAGTGCCTCACAAAAGACCAATTTCTCACATTTCCCAAACCATTAAAAGCTGACCACCAGATATGCTGCTATAGTCACATCTAATGCATATGCATGACCAGAAGTATGGACCTCAATCTATTTGCATTTAGCAGACTAAAAAACAATGACCTGCTTGACCCTGCTCACATGTCATTGATATTCATCCTCCAGCTATCCTGTTTCCATCTCTCCTGTAGAATTAGACTGCCACCTGCTGGCTCGGCCTTTAATGTGTGCGGCCTCATGTTGCAACCATGTTTCCTGCAGTGCAGCAGTGGCTGACTGCTGCCAAGACCCTTCTCTATTATTGTGCATCAGAGCATGCTATTGCTGCTCTCTGCTGGTATTTTCAGGTAAGGACAATGTGCAGTCACACGTGTCAGTGACTTTCAATAAGAACGAGTCACAATGTTGCGGATGTTCTCCTGCCAGGCCATCATTAGCCAGAGGTTATGTTATTTTCTTGAGAATGTATAATTAATATGCTCCACAATGGCCAATAGATTTTTTTAATTCAGTGTTTGTTTAAAGAGCAACAGTTGGTTCTTCTTGCCAAAATGTATGGTTATTTAATAATATTTAGAGGCACGCTGTTCATAACTATGATTTATAATAGAAGTTTTAATTTGTTTTACAATTAATTTATATGACCATGATAAATGAGGGTAATTGTTACTTGGAGTGGAAACCCAACGGGGACATACAGGGAATGGACATAATAATGCAATAGCCCTGCAATAAATCCTATTTTGTGAAGTTAATAATGTGTTTTTTTGTTGACACTTTCAGAGAGACGCCAAATCAACTCTGTGGCCATTTTCCTGGCATTATTTTCTGTAGTTTAGTGATTGAAAATATATTCAGATCTTCTACTACTCTAGTCCTGAATTCAGAATCTTATTTGAGTAAAAGTACAGAAGTCTTATCAGCAAAACGTACTTAAATCACTCATTATGAAGCAGAATAGCTGTCAGAATTATTTTATTAGCATTTTAATGTTGTAGTTGGTTAAGGTGAATTCAATTCAATTCAATTTTATTTATATAGCCCAATATCACAAATCACATTTGCCTCAAAGGGCTTCACAATCTGTAACATATGACACCCTCTGTCCTTAGACCCTCGATTCAATTAAGGAAAAACTACCCAAAAACCTCAGGAAGAGCAACAGAGGTCGCAGGTCGCCACAGTCACAGATCCAGATACAGCTCCGGACACTGAGATACCTGCTGAAAGTGACAGTAAGAGACGGACAACACAAAACTCTGGGAGAGGGATTTATGGGATGAGAATGCATACGGATGGAGAGGAGGACAGCAGTGCATCATGTGAAGTCCCCCGACAGTCTAGGCCTATAGCAGCATAACTAAGGGATGGTTCAGGTTCACCTGAGCCAGCCCTGACTATAAGCTTTATCAAAGAGAAAAGTCTTTAGCCTACGCTTAAATGTGGAGATGGTGTCTGGCTCCCGAACCCGAACTGGGATCTGATTCCACAGGAGAGGAGCTTGATAGCTAAAGGCTCTGGCTCCCATTCTACTTTTGCAGACTCTAGGAACCACAAGTAACCCTGCATTCTGAGAGCGCAGGTGACGCAATTCAAATTACCTTGTTTGCTTTGCTGTTTTACATGAAATCTAAATCTGCATTCCACTACTGCTTACTGTATTTTGGATTGTATTACTGTATGTTGTGAGGTGTTCCTGTTTTTGTGTCAGTTCCCTACCATACATACAAGGTTACAAATGTGGATTTAAACATTCATACTGTACCTCTTGTTTTGGTGATGCATGTATTTATTGTTTTTTAAACCAATTGACATGTCCCAGCGAGGGTCTTATAGCTTGTTTATAGCCAGTGGTGGAAGAAGACTGAGACTACATAATTAAAATAACAATGTAAAATCACTGTGTTACAGAGGCAACTCTTGTAATTTTTCCTCTGCTGGTCCTGCATTCAAAATGTACTTAAGTAAAACTAAAGAAGTATTATTAGCCAAATGTAGGCCTACATAAAGAGTAAAAGCAGTCATGATGCACAATGACCAGTGCCAGAGAGCTATATTATTATATATTCCATATTATTGGAATATAATTATTGATGAACATGGAGGCAGCATTTTAACATTGTAGCTAGTTGAGTTGCTTGTTGGGTAGTTTAAGCTATAACAGTGCTTCATATTTTATTAACTGATCATTATGTGAAAAATGAATCTTCAAATGAAAATCCCTATATTCATTTATTTTGGTGTTTTCATTTCTTCTTTCTTCCTTTCCTGCCCTCATTTGTAACTATAGATGTCAGATAAATGCAGTGGATTAAAAAGTACAATATTTCCCTCTGAAATGTAACCAAATTGAAGTGTAAAGTATTGGTACCTAGAAATTGTACTTAATTGTACAAAATGTACTTAAGTAAATGTACTCAGTTACCTTTGACCAGTATTCATATCAAACAGGATGCTGAGTGATGCCATGAGTGATGCCAAAGCTGTCATTCTGCAGTTCCTTCACTGGGGACTGTGATTGACTAAAGTCACATAACTAAGTGATCCTAATTGTTCAGGAGGAAATCAAATATATTGAACCTCAATAATATACCGTAACAAATATTACTGTTGTTTTTTTGTTAGGCATGTGTTCTGTCCCTGATCAACTCATTTCTGTCCCAATAATGAATTGGTTCCAGTCTGTTTGATTGAGTAATTTATTCCGTTTTAATTAAAATTCCTGGGTGAAGACAACTGTTAATTGACTTTCTGAATGATGGGTTGTTAAGTGGTCTGCCTCTGGTCTTTCTAGTATTTTTGTAATAAAGGAATGTCTTGAGTATTCACTGGTCAGGAAGGTTTCAAGTGGAGTTTAAACATTACATATTGCATTTCATGCCACGAATGCCAGAATATAGACTCCTTCTAAAGATTTATTTTGTTTGAGGATGTAACAGTGGATATGGTTAATCCTCTGACTTCATTTATTCCCTTAAATTTGATTTTGAGACTCATCTGTTACTCCAGAGGTGCATCAGAGAAAGGATAAAAACAAGAGAAACAAAAATTGCCGCACAAATAGTAATAGCCTATTGATATTGTAGTAATTCCCTCACGTCGTACCTTCATATTAAATCACACTGACATAAATATATTACTCACTTTGCTGGGGACCAGCTTGCTCCTCTTCAAAAGGCCCCTTCTGGGTAGCCGGACCCTAGTTTGGGATACCCTACCCGGAAGTGGGTGGTGGAGTCACCGTCATCCCACTGGTCACACCATCGTCGACATACTGCCTGCTGGGATGAAGCTCGCCACCGGAGAACTACAGAGATTGTTAGAAATCTGAGATCGCTCACTAATCTCGTCGAAACGACCAGTTAACAGCAAACAGTTTCTAGGAGAAGGGAGGAAAGCGGCGCGTTGCCAAAATGATGGAAGAAATAGATAGATTTCAAGTGCCGAGTGCAGTGCAAGAGGCGGAGATGCAGGCTGAGATGCAGCCGCTGGTAAGTCAAATTTAAAGGCTGTTACGTGTTCGAGATCATCAGTCAGTGTTTTTGCCTTGTTTTCTTTATTCCAAATGTTATTATTCCAAGATGCTTTGTGTATGAGGCCTGCCATTCATAATGCAATGCTTTGGAGTGCCGACAGACCGTCACCTGCCATGCGTAATATTGGCAGATGTACCAATGGAGCATTTTCAGCAAGTTTGTTCCACTGCAGTAAAATGTTAAAAATGACAGGGTAACATGTCAGAGGGTAATTGATTAGCCCATAGACTGGCGTTTCTGTTGTGTAATGCAAGCAGCGTCCGGTCTGCTGCGTAGTGAGCAGCATCCGTCACGTCTGGCGAAAACAAGCATCCCATCCCAACACTGCTGCCACATCCTCAGCATCCGTGCAGCAAGTTGCCCTGGCTTCGACGCCTCCTGTGTCCCCTTGACGTGATTAGTCAGCGGTCCTTAGTCGCAAACATGTGTTTATATACCGTTAAAGCTATATCTTGATCAAAATCAGTGTAAAGGATTTGGCGGTGCGCTCCGTGGCCTGTAGCGGGGCCCTGGGTTACTGCAGCCTGCAGGGGCGGCCTCTGCTGCCCACGGCCGGGGACGCTAGAGAGCCAGGCTAGACC
This sequence comes from Coreoperca whiteheadi, assembly GCA_011952105.1. Lineage (NCBI taxonomy): Eukaryota > Metazoa > Chordata > Actinopteri > Centrarchiformes > Sinipercidae > Coreoperca > Coreoperca whiteheadi. Next base: position 20,118,763 of record CM022476.1, read on the forward strand.
CAGAGCAGTCTGTCCTGCTGACTCCAGGCATCCCCATACCCCCATGCATCCCGTTCCTCATGTGGCCACTGATTGATTAGGTCGTTTCTCTCCTTAAGTTCACCCTGTGGATATAGGCTAATCCCATACTGGGATCCAGGGACTCCCAGGACTCCTCCAAAGGATCCCAGAGCAACTACAACAAAATCAAGGATTACTTTAAGTTCAATAGTTTGCATTCACTTAAAATATGTTCAAATGAGAGAGTGTAATAGCTATTTTGATTCACCTTTTCTATCTCTGCCTTATCAGTTGGACATAACCATGAAAACAACAAAACTTAGTTTGCCTATAAAGGTTTAGTTCTCCAGTTCTCCAGAAGCATATGTACGTCTAAATACTGTTGAAACAAGCTATATGTATAATGCTTCACACACTGGTGCTCATTAGATAGAGAGGGACAGTTTTATTCAAATTGTTTGGGCATAGTATGGTCTATTATGCATTGCACATTTCTGTTCTTCTTTCTGTCAATGCCACTTTCCCGCTTGTCTCCAGGACCCTACTTCATCCACGGCCTCAGAAGCAGACTCAGACACCAGAGAGGGGGAGCCTGTCACTATTAACTACAAACCCTCACCCCTGCAGATGAAAATAGGTGAGTAAGAGCTACAGTATTTGTAGGTCAAGTGTCTCCCTGTCCAAATCAGCACATCTTGTAATGTACTATACATTTAAAGTCCTGTAAACGATATGTTGTGGTTTAATCATCCTTGTTTTGCTGCTAAACTATTGGTAAAAAGAAAACCATAATCATCTGTTTTAGGGACGCAACTAAAGATTATTTATCAATGATTTCGTCACTTATTGTTTTTTAGATCAATCCAGTAATCATTTAGTCTATAATATGTCATTAAATGGTGAAACATGGCCATCACAAATTCCCAGAGCCAAAGGTGTGATGCCTTGAAATAGCTTTATTTCTGAACAACAGTCCCATGCCCCTTACAGTATTAAAATTACACAGAAAAAAGCAATAAATCCTCAAATGTTAGAAGCTGGAACTAGCAGAGGTTTGGCATTTTTGCTTGAAAAGTAGCGTAATCAATTAAAAAGTTGTTGCTGTTGATTACTTTTTATCAGCTAATTGATTAATCGATAGCTTTAAACCATTGTATTCTTTGGCTTATGGATATCCTTGGCAAAAAATAATAAAATAAAATGTTATTTATATAGCGCCAATTCATAAAATAAGTTATCCAATTGCACTTTTCCTATAGAGCAGGTCTAATCCATACTCTATATAATGTTATTCACAGAGACCCAACAATTCCCACCGTGAGCATGACCATGAAAATAGTAGACACTCTGGTCTGTTTTATGTTTGGGAATTTGAGTCTCTTGTGTTTATGAAAAGCAGTTTCATTTCAGCACCTTGGACAGAGTCCAGTGGCGGGCAGCAGTGCCTCTTTATTTTTTTACTCACACTGTAACACTTAGCCAAAGCCTCTAAGAACCAAGAATATTCTAATTGATGTAACTGTTCAGTGACAGAAATGTGTGAAAAGGGTCCTTTTTTAAAATGTAACTCCAGCATCCACATGTGCAGTAAAATGTAGAAGTTCATTTCATTTTACATGTGTGACAACAATGATGGCTACAGTTGTGCTTCATATTATTCCGTTTAATCTCACTGGTTGTTCAGAGTCTTTTTATGACACGAAACACTGTCATAAAAAATCCTGTCTATAGAATACAATCTTAGCATATCCCTTTAATTATGCATGCTTGTTACTTTGCCTTTATGACCTTGAAATGGGAAAAGCTCTCATCGGCATTCGATGGCCTTTTAAAAACGCTTTTCTGGATTAAAAATGTAAGGCCATTAACTGGTGGCACAATATAAATTAGAAACATTTTATAATGTCACTAATGCATTATATTTGAGTTCATCGCTGGCTCAGAATAGACTAATAGCATTAGTTTAGTCATTTGTTATTTGATTAGTGACAAGACTCAAACAAGGGAGAAAAGGGAGGTGATAGCATTTGATGTCACATAAGGAGTCTGTTGTTTCTGAATGTATTGTCTCATGCTTTTAGGATTTTGTATTGTATTGTATAAATACATTAAACAACCTCCTCAGTCCCAACAGCAGTGGTCATCACTTCCTGGTCAGCTGACCACTGAAGGAAATTCTTCCATGGAACAGAAACTGATCTTCCCTGGTGTCACATCGTGTTCTGTGCTACAAAGCCTATAGTTTCTACTATTTTCTACTTCAAGTAGAATTCAACACAATCCCCTTGCTTGATCATCACACTTCGTGATGAGTGTTTCAATTATACAGATTTCTTCTTGTCAAATCTGGGCACAATTTTTCAAGAAAATCTAATAACCTGAGGAGGCTTCCACAGAGTTTACAGGGTTGTTTTCACTCCATTGTGACAAAATGACATGTAACAGAAAGTTGAGAAATGATGTCTCACCTGTCAGCGTTTGCCGTGCTTTACATCGACAAATTACAAAAGCTGCCTGTTTTTTTTGGGACTCTTATAATAAGCAAATTGCAACATTTAATTGAAGGTGTCTTTCAAGTCTTAAAAGTAGATGACAATGACATTAGTTTAACCTTAATCCATCACTTTTATATGCATTTTCTTTTTGTCGTTTGGAGCTAACCTGTTTGTGTGCGTGTGTGTGTTTCTGTGTGCATTTCTTGGGCAGAAAAACAGAGAGAACTGGCTAGGAAGGGCTCATTGAAGAATGGCAACACTGTAGGAAGTCCAGTCAACCAGCAGCCCAAGAAGAACAACGTCATGGCCAGAACACGGTAAGAGGTGAATGCTGTGGTCTCGGCTTAGTGGAGAAAATGACATAGAGACTTCCATCTTCTGTTAGTTGCTGGTGTCTTTCTGATAGATTACAGTGATTAAAATGTATTTTGTTTTTAATGCTAAACTAACTTAAGCTCTTATTCTGGTGTAGTATTGCACGGTTTGACAGCACACCACAGAAGTATATATGAATAGATACTATAGACAGTGTTGTGCAAGTTCACACTTCACAAGGGCTAGCTCACAACTCAGCTCAAAATGAACTAGTTCACGTTCATAGGTCACAATTTATAATTTTAAACTAAGTTCACAGTACCAAAAAATGTACTAGTTAACTTTCATTTCTTCTGGTTTTGCCCTTTACAAAATGCTGTAAGTTTGACTTGGGTGGAGGAACTTTTTGACTGTTGGCTCGTGGCTTTAATGATTTCTCGTGATCATCATTCATTAATCACTTGGATGCTTCAGCTCGATGTGTTGTTTCAAAAATCTGTGACCCACCAGATTCTGTGGCATGCCGGGTGCCATAAAGCACAGTGCGTGGGAGTGAGCAACGCCCACATTCATTGGTTGCAAACAGATTTGTTCAGTTCACCGTTCATCAAAAACATGAGCACGTTCAATTAACAGCGTTTATTGCGCGCGTTCGTGCACAACCCTGACTGTAGGGTATGTAATGATGTAATTTGAGGAACAGCATACAAAAGCTACAAAGCAACACAACTAAAATTCAAGTCTATTTCTATTACAGCTTTTGTTTCACACACAGTATGACAATAAAAATTGGCCACTAATTCTGTTCAGCTTACCTCATAGGGTACTGTATGGAGATTTTATGTGTAAGATCAGAAACATGTTTTCAAGGGCTTGACATGATGGTTATTATTCTCATGTCCATTATCTTTGTCTGTCAATGGGGCTGGCAAGAGAAGAGTTTTATTGATTTAGGGTTTGTAAGATGACCGAGTTAGATATTAAACCTCTTTCATGCTTCTGTTGTTACTGTAGTTCAGATGTGATGTTGCCTCCAGGCCCCCCTTCCTTTTCTTTAACATCTCTGCTAGCCATGTTCTTACTCACCTCCTCCTGTTTTGTGAATCCATTTTCCCTCCTCCACCTCTTCCTGCATCCCTCCCTGTCATATTCTGTTACACCCTTTTTCTGCTCCTCTGATCACTTCTCCTCTATCCTCTCTCTCTTTGTTAACTCCCCACAGGTTGGTAGTGCCCAATAAAGGCTATTCCTCTTTAGACCAGAGCCCAGATGAGAAGCCCTTAGTGGCCCTGGACACAGACAGGTGAACGCAAACACACACATTAATACACTTCTTGCACCATAAACACACAAATAATAAGTTAACTTGTGTTTGTTTTGTTTTTGTGTATTTCAGTGATGATGATTTTGACATGTCTAGATACTCATCGTCGGGATACTCCTCCGCTGAGGTGAGATATGTGGTAGAGCAAATAACTCACTTTCTCATCTTCTTCCCTCCATTTTCCCCAAATGTTAGGAGGCCAAGAGTCAGTTCTTTATAAGCCAGTCTTGAGGCAAACCCATTTATATCCATCCTGCTCATCCATGTTAATTCTGTAGGCATGTACACTTGATACAAGTGCATGATTACATTGCAGGTGATTACTTATATACTATAGTTATATATTAATTAATACCAGAAGTTATCTTATTGCACTTTTCCTATGGAGCAGGTCTAGACTGTACTCTTTATAATATTATTTACAGAGACCCAACAATTCCCACCACGAGATTGCACTTGGCGACAGTGGCAAGGAAAAACTTCCATTTAAGAGGCAGAAACCTCGAGCAGTGCCAGACTCAGGGTGGGCATCTGCCACTGCTAGTTGGGGAGGGAGCGAGTCAGAGAGAGTCACAGACACATCATAATATTTATTACCCAGAGGAATCCTCGTTCCCTCCATCTACAACCATGTTGTGTCTCTAACAAGGCTTGTAGATCAATGCCACCATGTGTGTCAGAAAGAATTAACTAATATACAGTATGTCTTACTACTTGCTAACAACAGCAAGTTGTGAGCAAGCAATACACCATGGCAACTGTGTGGTTGTACTGTAGCTTATCAAAGTAGTGAATTGTGGTTGTTGTTTATTCAGTACAAAGTGCAGTTTATCTATAGTAGACTAGACAGATAATACAGGTAAATGTAGATAAATGCTCGGATTTTGTTGCTTCTGTTCTTCATGCAAACAAAAGCCTTGTTTTGCTAAAAAAAAATCACACCAGGACACTAGTCATCACGTTCGTGACAAAGCTCCAAGTGATGATCCTTACAGCCATCTGTGAAAGTGCCTTAACTCAGTTTGCCATGGTTACCACCTTAAATTTTACCCAGTCTAAGTCACGATCTCAAAGAAATGGAGATTTGTAAGGTGTATGTCTGATAAAGTCAGAGATGTGTTTGTTGGCACAAAACCCCATGTAAAAGGCCAATTGACACTGATACACATCTGTTTTTGTATGGATTAAGCTAACAAGATATAACATGTAAATTTGTGAGTTTTAGAGCTGCTGGCAGGCAAATCTTGTTACCTTTGTACCTTTTTATACAGTCTATGCTTTGTGCAGATCCAGGCTCGCTGTTCCCCTGTTTCCAGTCTTTGTGCTAAGCTTTGCGCTGCGGGCTGTAGGTTCATATTTTTGGTAGATACATGAGAGTTATATCGATCTTCTCATCTAACTTTGCCAGCATATTCCCCAAAATGTCGAACAATTTCTTCAAGCTCTCTCAAATTGTCTCACAGTGTTTTTTTGTTAGCTAGCCACACGAGTCACAAGAGCAGAAACACGCTGCTAGATTTTGGGCTTAAAACTGAGACCGATTAAACCTGACCCTGCCAAGTTGAGACACGAATTTGAACCAAGACCCGAAGTTTCATTTTTGCTGTGCACCAGGCTAATTCAACACATTAGCTTCACTCTTCAGCTCTTCCCACTGGGCTCTATGTATGTACTTGCAAAGCATGACAGACATGAAGACAATCAGCACTGATTCATATCTTAGTACATTTAATTTAAAAATAAGCAAACCTGAACCCGAACAGAGCCCAAAGCTTTATGCAACGACATGTCTGGACCTGTCGGGTTCGGTTCTGGTAGAAGAATGCAGATTGAGTAGCTAAAGATGGACTGATTACCTCAAATGCTGATGACCTTTTGTTGTGGGAGTAAGAGAGCGTGCAATTGCATGTAAAGGTCAGATTCTTTTATTTAGTCTATTCCTCGTGGCCCAGTAGCAAAAGCTCTGTAACCCCGGTTCTGGTCCGTGGCCCTGGGGTTGGGAAACGCTGCGCCAACCCCTCAACCTCCTCTGTCTATCCTCCCTTCCCCAGCAAATCAATCAGGATCTGAACATCCAGCTGCTGAAAGATGGTTACCGCCTAGATGAGATCCCGGACGACGAGGACCTGGATCTGATCCCGCCCAAATCAGTCAACCCTACCTGCATGTGCTGCCAGGCAACCTCCTCCACCACCTGTCAAATACAGTAACCCTGTCCCTCTGACCTTCTGCCCCTTCCTCTTTCCACACAATATAACCCCCAATCTTCATCTGCTGTGAGTTTACTTCACCACCAGAGTGGCGACAGTAAAGCATTGGTAAAGTATTGTAATGAGAGTTAAGTGCTATGATAATAATGGAAATGAGAATTAATCAAATTAACATATAGAAGGTTTGGTTTAAAATCTAGGACAAGGAACACATATGAAGATATTCAATATGTATTTAAATATGGGTAAAAGTGGTGGTTTCCTCCTATGGTAGGACGTGCACTTGTGTTTGAGCGCCCTTTTCCTGGTGAACATGATGTAACATAACACACTGAAATTAGTAGATAGAAAACAAAAGGTCAGTTGATGCTGTAAAGTGATTTCCATTTCCCTGAAGAATAAGAAACATCATCATAACTGCTGACTCAACTGCTCTGCTTACCTGAATTCTGGGTTGCATTTTTGTAGTTTGTTTTTATTTAAATACTTACTTTTTTAAAACCTGAGGGATTAGTATGGTTGTATGTTTTGACACGGAGACGTTTCAGAAGAGTGGACTGTGGTCTTGGTAGGCCAAATACAGGATGTCTGGTACTGTATTTAATGTACTGTACAGGGTTGTTATGTAGCACAGGCCAGATTGTTGCACCCATTCACACCACCTTCAACACTTGTTTTCTTTTCCCTACTGGCTTGAGATGTTTCAGTTTAGGGATGAATGTATGAACATGAATGGCTGAGGAACAAACTGCATGAAGAGCACTGGACTGAATAACTGAACGGAAAATAAGTAAGTAGCTTGTTGCACATTTGATTTTTGCCCTATTTCTATTGTGCAATCAAATGCTACTGTTGGGGCACTCGCGTGACTTGTCATTGTTTTGAATTTGCACATTTAGTTTTTTAGTTTTTGGGGCCATATCTCTGTACTCTTTCCTGCATAGCAGTAACAGTGTCTTATCTGAAATGAACTGTGGGAAGAGGGAAGATTACATAACGTTGCACCGACCCTCAAACACACGATGCTCATATAATTCACATATTATCAAGGCCAAAGGGATGGTGGGGGGCCTTTAGATTGGACTGATTTTTCATCTTCTGTCACAGAACCTGGTGATCCTTCCTTCCCATTTCTGTTTTCACCCCACAGATCATCAAGGGAGCACACAGATTCACACACCACAAAGATTTACCCTTTGTCATCTTTCACACATGCACACACACAAATGAATGCATACAGACACAATGACAACAAAGAGTGAGATGGCATCTATTTCTCTTTTGACTAATAGGTTAGAAATTGTGTTGTATTTGCAACATCAAGGATTGTTGACTTGGAGCACTAATATCCCTCATTTACGACTCTCTCCCTCCCTTAAATCAGTTGATTATTTGCAATTAGAGTATGCCTTAAGTACAGAGAAGTTTAAAAGACGTGTGTATTTATTTTCATCTTGATTATTTTGTTTATTTGAAGAAAATTTGCTGTCTATAAAGTTATGCTTTTTTTTTTTTTACATTTAGACACGGGTGATAATTGTTTTTCTTTGGTTTTCATTTTTTAAATGATTTTTCATGTATTGTAAACACTTCCATTACAGTATTTAACAATGTTATTGTTATGTGCGGTGTATGAAAACAATCAATAAACACAAAGCTAATGGCGCACTCCCTGTTCTACCTTACTGTTTTGTTGTTACACCTTCCTTGTACTATTACGCTACAGCATTAAAGAAGATGACCTCTTAAGTTATAAAGGTTGTGAAATACTGTGTCTGATATGGCCATGTGATGGGGGACAGAAAAAATAAGCAAATGTTTAGAAAGACAAATGATTTTAATGTTAAAACTTTTGAGCAGTAATTACAACACAGCTATGTATATTGCGGTAACATAGAGTCTGTGTTGACAGTCCCTGATTACAGTACAGTAGCATCAGAACTATGGGCTTCAACCTGAAAGGCACCAACATCTAATCACAGTTGTTTTAATGCCTAAAAAGAAAAGCAGCATTTCACTTTACAAATGTATGTAGTTTGTGTCCTACGAGGTTAACTACACCTAACTTTACACTCTATGGACGTTTTAATGCATTATGTGGCAAGTATAAAAAGAAAACTAATGACATCAACAATGTTTCAGGCTCCTGTAGTGGACGAATAACACCTCTAATCCCATTGGCAATATTACAAAAGACTACCAGACAATTTAAAAAATACATTGTACCAAACAAATACATAAGAACATGCTACACGTTGTAATTCATTGATTCAAAAAACAAACTAATCAACAGAGCCCTCCTCAAAATGCTAGGACAGAAAATAAAAAAAGGGTTTTATGACTTTCTGTTGTGAGAAATGTTGTGCTTCCACGCCACCACCAGGGGGAGTAATATTGATTGAAATGACCGTGCATCACATTATTCCCTGATTCCAGATACAGAGTAAACAAAACTTAGTTTCAATGTACAGCAACTGGCACTGTTGGCATAAAAGACAGTCATTGATATTCAAAGTATTATTGAATATCAACATAAAGAATCTGATCCAGGTAGTATCCATAGGTTGAAAATGTAGAAATTCCTCTCTGCTACAAAACCTTTGAAAGGCACAGACGTCCTTGTTTACAGATTCCACGCTTTAACTGAACATGAATTGTTATGGTCTTAACACTGAAAGCGTTTCAACTTTGAAAAGGTAGAGTCTCCAACTTTCCTTTTTAAAGGCCTTACCCTGTTATGTTTTCCTGCACTATTGACACAATTCAAGCCTGAAAAAGCAACACAAATGTTGATATCTATTTCTCCATGAGTTTTTTTATATATAAACACACACACACACACATGTGTGTATATATATATATAT
>CM022476.1:20127995-20148066 GCA_011952105.1 Coreoperca whiteheadi
ATATATATATATATATTATGGTCTAGCCAAAGTACTGTAAAGGTGTTTTGGTGCAATTATTTGCAAGTTCATCATGATGTGACAACATCAAGCTCTGCAATTCTCTATTTTATATATAGCTTTGTCTTATTACTCTCTCATAACACTTAACTACAGCATACTGAGTATATCATCCATCTGAAAGGTTGTCTGTTTAATCTATTTACATGATAATACTGCTAAAGCCTATGTACATTCGACTTGTCCTGGACTGGAGAGTAACTGTACAAGAATATTGTATGTGTGCAACAGTAATATTTACTAACGGACTATTACCAAAACTTCTTAACCCACTAGGAATATCTCAGTCATGATTTGTTTGCTCGTTGTTGTCTTCACCTGCAAATGAATTCTGTGATGCAAAGTGAAAACATGTAGTGTTTATGAAAACTATATATGTACATGAATGCTGCTTGGATTGCAGATTCTTCAAGGAAAAAACTCACACGACACAAAGTAAAAATCATTACAAATGGCAAAGCAACTAGAACCTGCCTGGCATACCCTGAATAAACCTTAATAAATACCAATCACCTCAGGGAGCAAGAGGGGGGAAGTTCTAGTTGGATTACAGTCAGGTTCAAACGTATGTTTCTCTTTGCTGTTGTACAATGTTACATGCATGGAAAAACGTTTTAAATAGGGGTCTGACTGGTTGAGGTGTCTGACTTGACGGGATTTGTGTGAAGGTGTACACACCAGCCATGCGGGTGTGTCCATGTTTGTGTATGCTTTTCTATCCACTGCATGTACTTTTATGTATATATGTACAGTATGTGGGTGTGTCTCACACCCCAGCAGGGCTTTGGTCTCCAGAGTCCGAAGAGGACGCGGACATGGAGCAACGGCCTCTCTTGGCCGCACTGGAGCCCTGCAGCATGCTGGGATGGAAGCCTGCGTGTCGCCGGGCGTGTTTAGTCAGGTGGTCGCTCCTCATGAAGCACTTGTCGCACATTGGACAGTTGAAGCGCTTCTCACCTGTGTGCGTGCGGTAATGACGCGTCAGCTCATCTGATCGGGAGAATTTCTTGCCACAGTCTGGCCAGGTACACTCAAAAGGGCGCTCACCTGAGGAAACACACACACACACACAAGTTTTTTTTTATTAATACACTTTTAAGGACTTATCTTTGACTGCATTTATTTAATAAGCACCAAACCTTAACCTCTGTGTTTTGTTGCTATTGGCTTTTCATCTTCATGGTTTGGGGACCGTGCTGCTCTATGTGTAAAACAAATTATATTTGCAAAAATCAATCAGTTATCCTCCCTAGTCATATTATTATTTTGTATGAACAAACTGCTCCTATAACACACCAACACCACATACTGAGCAGATGAAAATCCAATGTATTTTAACCATGTAAGACTCTCCGAGAGCCCAAACAGAAGTAATGCATTATTTTTTGTATCTGAATCATGTCATCAGTTCAAAAGTATCAAGCTGACAAAATAAATTTAAGTATGTTTTTGAGCAGTTAAAAAGAGCCCTGGGGCGCCAGGATCCCCAATGGAACATCAGGATGAACCTTTATCAGTGCACACCTAATCTATAAACTTTACTCTAAACTAATCCTGTTTTCATTCAAAACCATAAGTGTAATTCTTAGCCCTTGAAAGAGGGGCAATCAAAGGCCTGGCAATCGATAAAACAAGGTACACAAAGACACAAAATTAATCAAGAAAGAGGAGGAGGAGGAGGAGGAAAAAGTACAAACTTCACAAAAAGACTGTGCCTGTTTTTTTTTGTCTATAGCAAATCAAAATTTTGGAATTGCCTGCATGAACAGCATTTTCCAGGAACTATAACAGAAAATATTGATTTCGAAATGGTGAGTCATTATAAGAGCCTAGTGAATAAAAGAAAGAAGCACAAAAAACCCCTCCTCCTCCACCTCCTCCCACACGTGCTCCATTGAACCACATGTCTGCCCTTGTTTACAACCCGGCGTGAGGGGAATGGAGGAGGATGACGTATGAGGAAATGGTGGTGCAGGAAGGGTTACCTCCGGACAAGAACATGTGCGGACAAACAGTGTCGCAGTGACCTGCATGTGAGTCATAAGCAAAGATGTCGACATTTACTACTCTGTTACTTGCTGTTATGCATGTAAACACGAAAACGGATTCAAATCGTGTGAGATACCCCGCAATTAATAATCATTTGGATAACATCAGGTCTCATGGTGGTCCCGGATGACTTCTCACACCTGAACGATCATCACAAATATGGGCGGCGGCACGCGGTGTTCCCAGACCTCCCACGACACCCCCACCGCCCGCCAGCCTCTGGCCCGCTATGGGCCGGTCAGCAGTCACACCCTCAGCAGAGGCAAATTCACGGGACCACCTTTCCTGTAATCAGTTATTCATTTGCAGGAACATGTGGTCTCGCATTTACACTCCCCATGTCACATCACACAGACACAACACGAACTGTGGACCTATAGTCTATAACATTAAGTTTGGCCTTAAGTAGGCTAGGCTCCAAAATCATGCCTTTATAATGACATCATTGTTTACAATAAAACCCTATGGGGTATTTTCTCTTACAGTACTTCTAAAATATTTACAGACTGGCATGTCACTCATCTTTCGCAACATACTTCACATCCTAGAAATAGCTAACAGAGTTTTAACAGTGATGTCAACATGCGTCTGAAATTAAAAAAAAAATTAAAAAATGACGGCAGAAGTGACGCAGAGCGGTTTCTGTCGTCGACAGGATCGAGCCCGTTAGTTTCGATGGCGTGTCGCCCCGCAGAGCCCCCCACTCACCGGTATGGACCCTTAGGTGGGCTTTGAGGTGGGACGACTTGCCGTACATCTTCCCACAGCCAGTAAAAGGACAGCAGTGTCTCTTCTCAGGAGACTCCTGCCTCGCCTCCGCCGCCGCCCTCTTGTTCCGGCACTGTTTAGGTGCCACCGAGCCCCGGCTGTCCCCGGTGTTCAACCGGCAACTCCCCCGCTCCCCCTTCTCCTGCGCGCCGGCGTCGGGACATCTGCCGGCTCCGCCGGCGCTGATCGCGTTAGGGTTGCATTTGTTCAAGTCCAATAAAATCATTGCCACCATCAGCAAAGTCCTGTTCTCCTGGCTTTCCTTCAACGTGTCCTCTGCCCGACCCGGTGGTCGGCTGGGGACACAGTCTGCAGAGACATCGACCTCCGACATCACTACAGCAGACTAACGTTACAGAGAAAAGTATCAATGTATCTAGAGTAGGCCTATATGTATATTCAAAAACAATCCGAAAAAAATGGTTAAATTAAGTCATCAGACCGCAGTCATCCCGGGAAACACGCGGTGAACCATCCACACGTGTTGTCTTCAGTGTGACTATTCCGCAAAGGCTGCGTTTTCTTGTTGAGGTTGCAGGGTGGATAAATAACACCCCCCGTCCAGCAGGACCGATAGCAGTTTGAATCGTTCCCGGTGCTCCCTCTATCCTTCTCCCTATTAATACTAACTGCCGGATCAATAAAACACAACGTTTACCGCCTGAGCTATATTGTGTCTGCGTTTATTCCACCTTTCTGTGCGCTCCCACACATGCGTCAACTTGTCCTATTTAACTGTGTGCAGCACATCTCTCAACTCCAAGAAACAATTTCGCGGAATCCCACGGTGTCATAAGAAAAAGGGGCTGCGATTGGCTGGGAGGAAACGTGACTCGTTTTTGGAATTAGGGTGAGTGATAGAACACTGGACCAATCACAGGCAGAGATCGATGAAAAGTGGGGCGGGCCAGATTTATGTTACTTTCAGGAACTTAAGGTGTCTAGGAAACATGTGCACAATTATCCAAATTTGATTTTGAAATCTCAGCTAAAATAGATACGCACTGGAAAATGGAATCGGAAATATATATATTCTAGGCTAATTGAAGAGTTTTACTTTTAAACAAACACAACACATATTTACGACATGCTTTGAAGACGCACTCGTATACATATCTCAACAGGGGGCCTGAACTCATCATGGCACGCCCCTGGGCACCACACTGTTGTAACACACTGAAGTAACCAGGCGCGTTCAGCTCCGACAAAACGTAGCAAAACGTTCATTTAAACGGAAATGGCGATGCCTTGAACACCTTGTTGTGAACGCAGACGCGCTGCTGTTTTACGGTGTTCATATATCCCACAAGTCGCTGCTGTTTGGGTAACACCTCTGACTCACCCTTCAGAATGGAGAAAACGCATCTCAAAGCCCGCATGCACACCGTTGCACATCGTTTCGAAGGAAAGACGTCGTTAAACCTAGAAACCGTAGCAAAACGGTGTGCACCGTTTTCAGATTGAATGTACCTCTGTTTATTGCAGAAGCCTATTTATTAGCTAAGCATATATATATATGTATATATATATGGATTTTTTTTTTTACAACATGTGCTTTACTGTCATATTTGTAAAACAATTTGCTGGGGGATGAATTAATGGATTTACATTTATTTTGATCCAGCATAGGCAAGATCACCAAATGGACATTCATTGTCGGCAGTTTATTTTTTTCACGAACATGAATTACATGCATTACAACATTATATCACAGGCCACACTGACCATAATATTGTTTATTGTACTGTAAAAAAAAAAATTGACGTGTACTGACCTTTAAATAAAAACACATGAAATTTATTGTTACTTTGTAGCATGTAGAGGCTGCACTTTCAGGTTTGGATGATTCTTAAGAAGCCAGTGGTCGCTGGTGTTGTTTTGTGTAACGGCAGGGCAAATAGTTTTGCAGCTGTACTGCATAGCTATTTGCCCTGCCGTTATCAGTCGGTGAAGGTCAGCACATGTAAGCATTTCACGAGGGCAGAGTCATTCAATAATGCAGCTGTTACACCAGTCCGTCTATATATGCTTTTTGTACTTAGGCAGCAATTGTATTATCTGTGGTCCATACGTTTATAGGGATTTAATTGCGACTTTCCATTTAATTCTAAGACTAGTATGAATCCTTGTAGTTTTGGAATCATAGCATTCCCAGGTTTATTGTTAGATTACCATACTGTATTGTGAAATAACTGAGTAGAAGTTGATGATATCTGTCTATTTGGAAAAAGACACTGTGCGGTAAAGCCTGATGACTGATACAGTACGCTTTCTGACAGATTATGCATCCACACACTAGCAGCTGTCGTGGCATCCAACCAGAGCTCGCACATCAGTATTTCGGGGAGGACCCATAAATCTGTGTCATGAAGAGAGAGCGATATAGTTTATTTTCTTTTAGATGCAAACCAACCCTGCCACGGTGCCCCATAATGCTTTAGCTGTGGACAGGTCTCACTTTGTGTCCCAGTTTCACAACCGTGGTCTGATCCTAAATTAGCAGAGTCCTCAACTGTCCTCAAAGTTACCCTTGAACTCTTCAGTGCCAATGCAAACTCACTTGACACTGTGCATGAGGTCTTTTTATGCTGGCAGTGTATAATAGTGTTTTTTTTTCTTTCTTGCAATCTCAGTAAGAAAAACAGATATGAGATGTGTACATGAAATTCAATGTAAAATTAGATTAGCTTCTAACCCTCAACTGGTATTGTAATAAATCCTTTTATTCCTTTTTCCTCACTGGTAAAGACACTGTTGAATATATGTGAAGTTGCAGACTTAAACATCCACAATGTTAGTTTAATGTCTAAAAGAAGAATACATGAAAAATACATTTTATTTGTGCTTTCTGCATATTGTGTAGAAATTCATAATGGAGATACTCGCATAACACATTATACTTGCATCCTCATTGCAAGAGGTCTTGTTAATGCATTATGATGTGTAATAACAACAGTCATAAAGCATTAAAAGCATGAATGTAACAACAGATTACTGTATAATGGCATGTATCACAAGTACTGACAATTTCTCTCCCTATTATACATGGAAGGATATGAAGTTTTATCAGCGTTATAGTACTTTAACTGGTGGAGAGTGTGGTTATGGCTTGCCATAATGCGTTTATGACTGTTTGGTGTCTGCTTCAAGAAAAGTAGCATGTTCATAGGATTTAAATATTTAGAGATGGCTGTTTGTTTTGTTTTGTTTTGTGAAACAGGATGAGAAATTACAGATTCTATTCATGATTTTTAGTGTAAAAGTGACACATCAAAATATCTTCATACAGTCTGAGTGGAGCAGAAAGGTGAATGGGTTCTGCAATGACTCATGTTTTTTTATTCTGTGATGTATGAGCCACCCGAGCATGATGTGTATCTTAATCCTGACTAGCCAGTATTCCCACTCGTTTCAGTAGAGATGTTCTTTAAACAAGGCTGCAGTTCTGTTTCTTCTGTGCCTCAACACTTCCCAGTCTGGATGTACTTCTGCACTTTCAGTCAGGGCTTTATTGTGGAGTCTGGTGTCAGGATCAACAAATAGTATGGTGGTCATATCCTGCCTCTGTCTGCACCCTGTGATGTTTATCAGTAGACTTGCCATTGAAGCAATAACGACACTATCCATTCAATATGGTTACATGAAGCAAATGCTCATGATAACGTATAGCCTTAAATGGAAAATGTGTCCATGTAAATAAATACTTTAGATCAACTCTTATGAAGCAGCCATATGTTTTAGTGGACCTGCTAATCTTGGGTCTGACAGACGTGTGCATACATTTAGCATATGAGCATATAGGCATGCATATATGTCTGTTTCCCATGCCAATATCTATATACTGTATACAGTATAGACACAGTAGGCTATATATATATATATATATATATATAAAAGAGGCTGCAGCCAGTTCATTTGAAAGTGTAAGGAGACCCTCTGCTAGAAGGAAAAACAGTTCTTCCAGTGTGGTGGGTGGTCCAATAACGGGAGAAGTTCCTAGAAAATCTCACTCAGTTTTGGGGATCTGGAATTGAGCAATGCTGCCTGTGTAGACATTATTTGGATACATGCTCTTCCCTGGGGCTTTTTATATGAAAATGAAGCGGCTCAGTCATAATAGCAATTGAACCAAGCAGTCAAGACCTCATACACAACGGTGCTTCCCTCAACAGCGTGATCTCACGGAATGGCGTATAAATAGCAAGTCACTTGGAAGGACATTTGGGGTGTCATGTCTACGCATTTGATGCTTTTCGCTTGCCATTTAACGCCGTTACAGATGCCGCATTTCATGAGTTTTGGACGTTTAGGAAAGGTTCAGGTGACCTCCGTCGTCACAGCGGTAACAATAATAAACACGTGATTAACGTCGCAGTTCGGTTAGGTTTAGTCAACGAAACTACATGGTTTGGCTTAAAGTGAATTCTTAAGATATAGGGGGATAATGTGGCCGTGATACTACTGAGTGCATTTTAAATGGTGGGAATGTCACAATTTATCAGCATTTCATATCACGCAGAGAAGAGTGGCACGCCTCTCCTGAACTACTGCAAAACACCCTCTTATCCCGTCTGCACTGCAGCAGAGACTCACTGCTTAATAGCAGATTTATCGTGATCCCGTAATTTATATGTCCAACGCGCTCACGATATGAGACACAAAATGTACAAGAGGAAATGTTCAGCTACACACAATAAACACAAAGTCGCTATTGGAGCACAGTTGCTGTGGGTGCCTGAACGCAGCAGGAACGTCTCGCCCTTTTCACGGATCGTCCCATACTGGAACTCCACCTCCACTTCGCTCGATTCGGCGGAACCCCCAAAATTTCCAGGAAAAAAAAAATCTGGTTGAAACGGACGGGTAGCCCTCCAGCTCCTCCTTCAGCAGAGCTGTAAACATTTCTTAGGAAGAGGAGGTCCTTCTGTTGCAGTTGCTGCTCCTCGCTTCCCTTCTCACAAAAGTTCAAGAGTGCACGGCGCATCTGGGTCATGTTGTCGTGTTGACACGAAATGGTGATTGTGTCGAAGATGAAGTTGTTTTAAAGTGTGTGCGGGCGTGTGTGTGTGTGTGTGTGTGTGTGTGCTGCAACCGAGAGGGGGGCGGGGGGCGGACACGGCACGTGCGTAAACTCAGAACAGAACGTTCCCTTCCACGTGCGGGTGAGAGACGCACCACGGCTGACCCCCTTATATCTGACAGCTATTTACTGGTTACTGTAGCCTTCAGATACACACTGCATATGATCAGCTCAAGCAATTTAATGCAGTTACAAAGAAACGAGCTAAGTAGTATAAATTAGCTCCACCAGCCAAAACATGTAACAAGTACTTTTGATACTTTTAAGGACATTTTGTTGAAGTACTTTCACCTAAATAATAATTTAACGTTTACTAGAAATTACTTGAGTATTTCTAAAGTGTGTTATTAGTAATTTTACTTAAGTTAGGTATATGAGTACTTCTTCCACCACTATGCATTAAGGATGGTGCAATTCACTAAACACAGAAAATAGCTTTTCAGTTTTGAGACAAGAGTCTGACTGGTGTGGATTGAATTCCTAAAGAGATTTTTGTGGCCATATGTAGTGGTACCAAAGATTGCGTTACCCCTGTCCAAACAGGAACACCTTACGGTACAATGCAAGCATATCAGTAATTTCAAACAACATTATAAACTCAGTCAGTCAGTCATTTTCTACCGCTTGTTCCCGTTTGGGGTCGCGGGTGACTGGAGCCTATACCAGTAACTTTGGGCCTTAGGCGTGGGTACACCCTGGACAGTGGCCAACTCGTCGCAGTGCTGACACAGAGACAGACAACCATTCACACTCACCCACTAAGGGCAATTTTTTAGAGTTACCAATTAACCTACACATGCATGTCTTTGGATGGTGGGGGGAAGCGGGAGAGCCCGGAGGAGGCCCACGGTAACGTGGGGAGGACATGCAGACTCCACCCAGGGAGATCGTGGTCTGGTCCGGGATTCGGGCCCACGATCTCCTTGTTGGGAGGCCCTGACCGCTCTGCCACCGTGCACCCCAAAGTAAAAGTGAATCACCATCTTTTTGGTACACTATCAACAAAAAATGGAACATTGTGTGCTTTCCAAAGGATACATTAATCACAGGGCTATTGCACTGATTGTATACAGGTGGAACAGGTACAAGTGTTAATGTTATTGTGTCCACAAAGAAGGATGGAACAATTTATTTTTACAAAGCAATACATAAATGCAGAAGTGGTGTTTTTCAGTTTGTGCACTGTTTTATTAAAATGTAGCACACTGATGCACAGGTGTTTGGTTGTTCTACGCAGAATTTGAAAGCCACTCAGCATGGCAGAGACAAGGGCCATGGTCCTACCATGAAGCAGTGACATGTTTATAAACAATCATTTTGAGAGGGTATGAAATTGGGCAATTGTCTTGAAAAAGTGTTCACATATAAATTCTACAAATTGTACATTTTACAACACATCACATACAGTGTTTTCCTCTTCTCTTGGGGACAGTTGAAGGCTGTGTTTGTGCCTCATGGCAGTAGAACAAGTTTTAAAAATGACAGTCCACCAAGCAGCACCTGTCCTACTCATCTCACCAGCAGCTGAAGGGAGGCAATGGGAGCCTGACTTAACTTTTGATGTGTTATGAGTTCGAGGTTAACAGCTCTCAGCCCCAATTTGTAGCTCACATAAAGGGATTCAACAGGAACATGATGTGCCTTTTTCCTCTCTGACTCTTCTTCTGCAAAAGCTTTCATGTCTGAGAAACACCTCTCTTTCTTTTTGTCATTACTGTAACCTTCCAAAACTGACATGCCTGCACTAACCTTGCGTATCACTTTACATCCATTTCTCATGCACACAATAAGCATCAGAATGTTTGTCTCTGATTGGTTAAAGATCCCGGCGAAGTAAAAGCAGTCGAGACACGGGGTACCAATCTATTTAATTTTTTATTTAACAATGCATGCCAGACATGATCCTATTCACATTGAAGAATACAGATTTGTATTTGCATCCAAATACTCACTACTTTGATTTCATATTATAAACTCTCTCTATCTTTCTCTCAGTCTTCTTTACATGTCGTCTCTGTACAATCTGAGTGGAAGAACTGCATGCATTTGAAGGACATTAAATAAAGTGTAACCAGTAGGGGGGTAAGTCCCTTTTAGTTGTATAAGCGCAACATCATAAGTTATTGCAGAAGAAACATGTGCGTGAAACTCTCTTTAGCTTATGACTCACAGGTCGTCACAGGAGGGAAGCAGATCTGTTGATTATCATCATGTGCTTATGATTCCACAAAACTGTAAGATACAGTATAGTAAAATATTTCAAAAATACTGTACATTCAGAATCTGTTGGGTTGTGTTGTGTTGGCATGCCTCCCTGTTATTGGTGTCTTCTACATGTCTGGGTTCACACGCAGTTACACGCACATACACACACATGCACACCTTCCACAACAGCCATGTCAACATATCACAAAACCATTTCTAGAATCATGTTCACACGAGAGCCACGGACATTACTTACTGTAAAGATGAAGAAATTAAAACAAAGAATATTTAGATTTCCTATCACAAGAGATCAGAAAGGAGGCCCTAAACGTTCAGTCCGTCATCTGTTTTCATATTTAACCATGTGAAACTGAGTTGAGCTGTTTGAGCTTTGCTTGGTTAACCCTGTCTGCCACAGCTGTGTGGACAACAGGTCAGTAGAGCACAACTCCGCTCGTTTCCATTTGGTTTGGCAAATTTTGGTTTGGTTCAGCGTCAACTGTGCATGACCAAAGCCTTCTCTAGCAATACGCAGTTGTTGTTGTCTGGATTGTTAAGAACTTAAACTCCTGTGGGTGAACAGTGTCAGTCGATCAGGTATGAAAACATTCATTCGTATTCTATTGCCATTTGTGAAGACATTAAACACAAAATAGATAGATTTCCATACTATCCTCGAGGACTCTGGGTTAGACTCATAAAGCACAGTGATCATATTGGAAGCCTTCTGCTGAATACAAATTAAAATCTCTCTATTTTTTCATTTCCATCTTTCTTTCCACCATGATTCCATGATATACTTATAACCTTGCATCAGTAGGGTGACGCTGTCCCTGAGCATTAACTTGGGGTCAACCTTTCCTCTCTAAATCAATATAACTTATATATTTGTTGAGGAAATTGCAAATCTGATTCTTTGTATGTATTGATGGTCTACAACATCCCATTTGTCATCGTATAGGTATTTAAGAGTTAGTTTCTGATCTCTCCAACTTACATGTTCCATACTAAGCATGTGGCTACAATGCAATTCCTGTTAGTGTTGTAATATCTGGGTTAAAGGGGCAATCCACTGATTTTATACATAAAGGTCAGTTTACTGGTCATGGAGAGTACTATTCAACCTATCAGCACAGTTAATGTTTTTTGGGGCTGTGGAGGGAGCTTTGTGAAGCCTGAGAAAATAATATTTTACAGACAACCTGGATTATTAACTGGGGGCATGGAGTTTAAAAGATGAGAGCGTTTAACAGTCAGGAAACGTCTATCAAAAGATGCTATTGCATATATGCTATGTTGCACTATGGAAATTGTAGGAGCCAATGCTGTTGAATCTTGACCCATACTGGGGACTAAAGATCGGGATATCTCAGCCTCCTGTTTTTATTCAATTCTGACCATTAATTTGATTAAAATCTATGACCTATGAAACTATGATTCTCAATGAGATCTTTTCACATGTTTTGGAGGATTCAAATAAATGTCCATACAAGCAATGATACAGTCTACTAATAACAACATTCCCCCCAACTCTGTACATCAGATGTGTTAAAAGAGAATAACACAGGTCTATGAGTGTATGCAAAAACCACATGTTGAAAATAATCACACATATTTGGCCTCTATGACTAGGGAAAAAACAAAAACTGAGAAATTTCACAGATTTTTAGAATCACTTCAGTCCCCACATACTCCATTCATGCCCAAAAGGCACCCTAAGTTTGGTATACTGGCAACTGTGTATTGCCATGTCGACTATACATTAGAAAATTATCATAAGCTGCTTGATAAAACATACAATAAAAACTACTCTTAATACTTTAAATATGATTGAAATGTACAGTATATCAGACAATTCTATATTTAATAAATAATATAATACATCAGCATTCAGTGCATGGTGATGGTCATCTTTTATTAAATTTAAAAGCTTAATTAGAAAATACTTAAAATTCGACAAAAATATCACTGAGAAGATATAAATATTGATTTTCGTAATTCAAACAGGCATTTACTGTAATTATCAATAATGAGCAAGAAAATGTCAATAAATAGAATCAATCTCAAAATAAATGCAACATGATTAAACTGAATGGCAATAATGAGGAAATATAAAACAAACATAAAAAATCTGCAAGAATTCTATTCATTTCACCTGTCTTATCTTTACAAAGCTTTCAGAGAAGGGCATCTTCCTCCCACCAGACTTTTCCCATTAGAATAGAAAAATAAGACATTTTTTAAAACACTGATCTGGCTTTCATCTTAGAATGATAATAATCAATTTTTCCTCCTTCATGTCACTTAAAATGCACGTCTTTCATATATCTTAGCTATAATGCATATACTTGAAAGCGTATGTCAAGCTTTAAAAAAAAAAAAATCATAAATTTGCTCTTTCTTTAGCAACTCTTCTTGACCTGTATATGATTTATAATGGGCTTGGTCATTGGGCAATTGCTTTCTTTTAAAGTCTCCTTTTGCAGTAGCTGGCTTTGAAAGCAATTAAAAAAAATAAGGAGAAAAGCAAATGACAGTTATGGAATAGATGAAGGACGGATCCATTAGGTGTAGGTGGATGTAAAACCATTGCAACATGATGCCACTGCCAAAACCTGAAGGAGGAGGGCTGGGCCACAAGAGAGCAACGATTGGTTGAGTGTAAGGATTTTTGGTGTCAGGTGCAGGCAAAGAAGGTTCACATCTGGTTCACTCAGCAAGCATTGCTTCTGAAATAGGCTCATAGCACCCTCTGTTTTTTGCAATTGCACTTGTTAAAGCTCTCAGCGATCAGGTCTGAACTAGACTTTATACTCTAGTATTGTGTAAGATTTTCACTGACAGTGTGTGTGTGTGTGTGTGTGTGTGTGTGTGTGCAGACATGAAAATATGTATGTGAATGCCAACATGCACTTCATTAAACACTTCTGTCTCCTTATCCTGTTATTTTCCTGTTGTAGATTCATGCCTCGACTCAGTGCTGCTCCGAACATAAATTGTAAAACACCGGATGATGTCCCCTAATCTCAGCCTTCAAATCACATTTTCTTTCTCACCTTTTCCTGATAACGGTTAGCTTTTCACTCTTATCATGTGGCTAATTAAACCCAGTTTTTACTGTTCCACCTGACAGCCATGACTGGAGACACGTGACAGAGTAATGACTTTTCGACTGGAGTATGTTCAAAAACATGCTTTCTTTTTCTAGCTGAACTGACAAAAAAAATAAAAACAGTTTTGTAGATAAATTATGCTACAAAATGCAAGACAATGATATTCCTTTGAAAAAAGATATAAATATCGATGATTTGAAAGGTGTATTTGTGTATCCAGAGGTAAGTTGTTGCCATGTTACAGCAATAATTTCCAGTGCAACCAAGAGGGGAAATAGTTACAGATGGTTCCAAACACTTCCTTGATTCCTTTACGAAACAGGCAGAAATGTTTCTGCATGCTAGTGCTGGGGTCTTATAGAGTGGAGTTATGATTATATGAAGAGAGGAAAATATATTTAAAGTGAAAGTTTTGCGACAGTAATGACTCTAGGCTAAGACAAAATGACAAAATGAGGCGGCTGTTTTTTCTTTCTTTCTTTCTCCTCTCTCTTCGTCGCTCAGACATGACAGTTTCTACCATATAATGCAGCTAGGAGTAACAGTATACTTTCTCTGACTAACGTGATTGATATGTGATGTAACACAGTGACAGATGTCTACTTGACGTAAAGGTGGTGGGTGGAAGACATACAATACAAATACACCTTCCATTGCCATAACACCCCATTGAGAGTTACTTAGCTACAAGAGGAGGTAAAAACTACTCTAGATTCATAGCTCTTTGTTTTTGACTGGTGTACAGTAGGACCCCTACATCTCCCATCCTTCTCCCCCTGACTCCTGATCCAGGGTAAAGTTGCCCTCCAGCACTGACTGTGAATAATCTTTTATCACCTTTTCTGACCTAAAACGTAAGTAAAAAAAACTGTAGATCTTGTCCAGATCAGCATCTATGGGCAACTTCACCCTGCTTTCATTTTTGCCCCTGGCCCTTTCAGTTTTCCTTCCTGGTCCTATCAGTGTGTGAATGTGCTGACCAGTGTTCTTGTCACGTGTAGTTTTGTCTATCGAAGCTGCGGAAAGCTGACGGAGTCGCCAGCTTCCTCATGGAGAGGCTGTCAGTCTTGGCAGTTTCAGGCCGTGCTCCAGACTTGCTCCTGAGGAAGGGGTTTCTGGTTCCTGCCAGACCCCGGCCCCCCGGCCCAGGCCCCCTGTCTGCCCCCAGACCCGGTCCCCTCTCCATCCTCTCACTCACCGACAGGCTCTTCCGGTGCGGAGGGGCCAGTGTGAGGGAAGGATGGGAGTCGTCTGAGGAGCAGCTGTTTGCTCGCTCCAGCCTGGAAAAGGGGGAGCAGAGAGGGGCCCCACTGGGCCCGCTACGGCCCCCTAGTCGAGGGGTATCAGGGGCCGGAATCAAGTCCTCAGGGTCCTCTGGATCGGACTCTGTGTGACTAAGCTCTGCCTCTCTCTCTGGGTGAGAGGAACCAATGTCTGAGGGCTTATCAAAGGGGAATGAGGTGGATCCTCCGGGGGAGTGTGAGCGTTCTGCAGGAGTATATGGAGCTGAGACACAGCGTGTATCGATGCAGTCAGTGATGCTGGTGTACTCTGCAGCTTTTACCTGGACCCCTGCCCCCAGTCCACTGTAGCAGCCTCTTGGCGTAAACATGAGGCTGTGGGACTTGACCA
Source organism: Coreoperca whiteheadi (assembly GCA_011952105.1). Lineage (NCBI taxonomy): Eukaryota > Metazoa > Chordata > Actinopteri > Centrarchiformes > Sinipercidae > Coreoperca > Coreoperca whiteheadi. Next base: position 20,142,903 of record CM022476.1, read on the forward strand.
AAGGAGGCTCATCCAGGAATGCTGTGCATGTTGTAGAGAGGTAGCGGCTGCTCTTAGAGCGCTCGAGCAGCCCTGCTGAGGGAGGTGGGGATGGTTCCATGTCCCAAGGAGGTAAAGTGGTATCTGGTAAGAGGTGGGCTGAGCACAATGACAAATCAGCAGCTGCACTGTCATCAAATATGATTCCAGCTGTTCCGGTGCTGCCTGCACCGCCCTCCGAGTGCCTATCGCCCATACCGCTGTTGGCAACGCTGCTGAAGTCCCGGCCTCCAGGCATCACCGTCTCCATGATATCCGACTGCAGCGAGGAGTCTCTCTGGAGCTGTGGGACCATTCGGAGATGATCCAGAAAGACCTCGGCAGGCCCCACCTCCTCAGAAGTTGAGACATAGATATCAATGCATGATGATGGACGGTGCTGCTGGGAGACTGACAGCGTCGCCAGGGGGAGGGGCTTAGACTCCTTGGGGGCGGCAGTTGAGGACACTGATTGTGAGCTGTTGGCTCGGTGGAGACTGAGTGAGCGTTCTTTGAAGAAGCTCTCAGCTCGTTCAGCTCCACTTGCACGTTCGCCACCACGACTGCCTCCAACATAAAATGAGTGGCTTCTTGTCCGTGTGGCCATGGCAGTAGGAGAAGGAGGGGACATGGAGCCCTCAGCTGTTCCCTCCAGTGCCTCCTGCAGGCGGTAGGCATTCCCTTCTGTGCTGTTAAAGCTGCTTTGACGGAGGATGTATGCAGCCTCTGGGCACTCACCCTGGCGGAGTATGTATGCTGAGTCTGTGCAATCAGATGAAGTCCGGGAACGTACTTTGTTGACCTCACCACGCTCAACACCTGTCACACGCTCCAGTGCTACGGCAATTCGTCCAATCAGCTCCTCCATTTGGGCCAGACGAATGTCAACAGTCTGCAGTGAGGCCTTCATGAAGTGTTCCCTTTCATTAACTTCCTCCAGACGCATTGCCATATTCTCCACCCTGATATAGAGAAGAGAGGAAAGAAAAGACATTAAAAGCACTGGAGAGGGGAGAATAGCAGGGGAGAATGGTGGAGAAAAAAGGTGGCAGAGAGAGACCACCACACTTAAAGTCCAAACATAATATACAAAATGCTACATTTAGAAATGGAGTGCAATTAAACAAAGAAATAGGAAAAATAAGTAAATACAGAAACATTGAAATGCACAACAGAAATTTTTCCAAGGACACAAATGACTGTGGCACACTGTGGTATTTGGTAAAATACAAAGTGTCATAACTTGTGGTTTAGATTGCCACTAACTGGTTGTCCTGATAGGGAAAAAAATGTGCTTGTTTTTGTCCTGTGTGCGGCTCATATAGGCAGTCACAGTCTAAATCTTTGTGGTCATTTAAAAGTAAGGAGAGCAGCAGTGAGTCATTTGTGTCCCTTTAAACACTTCAGCTGTGTGGTTTTTTGTTGTATTTTAGTTCCTTTATGCTTTTGTTCATATTGCAGCATGTATATTTGCTTCTGTTTTCTGTATTTGTACCGTATGTGTCTTCATAGAGAACAGAAGAAAAATTATATGTTTGAAATGTGCACTTTAAATGAATGAAGGCTATGTTTCTGTCCTGCCACTTTCTTTATCTACCTGGTAGAAAGAGCACTGGACTTATTTATATACCAATTTCCCACAGCCTGAAAGCTTTAGTCAGAATGTAGACAAAGGTTTTCTGCGTAGCTGTGTCCGACCTTTCAGAAGTGACTCTGATCCTCTCATCATTAGAGGAGTGGAATCGGTCATCTTTCTCTCTGAAGTACTCTTCTATGCATTGTTCCTCGAAGTCATGGACTTTCTTCAGCTCATCCTCTGTGATGAAGAGCTCTGTGGATGAAAGAGTTTGAGGAAGTGATAATGCTACAACGTCTTATTTAACTGTTTGATTGAGAGTATAATAATAGCCAATTTTAAAATCCAATATATATATATATAGCACTAAAAACTGAATACTGAAAATTGCTTGAAGCAATGTGAATCAATTACAATACAAAATACAAATGTTGCTGTTCACATCGTGTCCGTTCTTTTTTAGTTTATCAGGCTTGTTAATGTTTATCTGTCACTCACTCAGTCCATAATCCCTCTCATCATCGTCCTGCTTGCGCCAGCGACAACACAGATGCTTGAGGACCATAGTAATGTGACTGAAGATGATGAGGGGTGGAGGAAGGACAGGGCGCTCATGGAAGGTCATAATGAGCTGGTAGCGCTGGAACTTCCAAACCTGGTTGGAGATGGACTTCACCTCGAAGAATGTATTACTATGACGGACAATCACAGACAGAAATACGACACCAACCAAGATATATTACAGCCACAGAAAGCTAAAAGTACTGAATCAAGTCATCAGTGACACAACAAACATGATAACCACTTCAGATAGTATACTCATGGTTAACGGATTAATTCACTTAGCATGCTACCGCACTGCAGAGCCAAGTTTGGACACAGGGTATATGGAGATATACCTTACATTTAAACTACAGGGTTTTTTTCCATTGTGCACTTTTTGATAATTAACCTGACAAATGTGAAGAAGAGGATGATCATCCTTGCTACATGGATTATTCAGAGACACAATAACAGCTCATGATAATGTCTCTTTGGAAGAAGCACCATCCCATTACTGATACAATTTGCTACCAGGCTCTAATGACTGCGGCTTAACAGCAGCCCAAACAGAAACTACTGTCATTTCTCTTTTTCTCTCAGACATACACACAAATGGATCTCAAGAAAAGTCTAAAAGGCAGTTATGTCTCATTTGTCTAAAACAGTATTAATTAGATACTGTATAGTATTAACATCCAGGTCTTAGTGATGCTGTTTTTGTTGGAAATTATTTCTGTCATCATGCTGCCAAGTGTGTTTCAGGTCCTGAGATGTGTGTAAAGCAGTGCGGTGTGTATAGTTTAGAAGGTGGAGAGAGTTTACGTACTTGAACACTGCTATGAGCAAGTTGACGAGCAGTATGTTGGCCACCAGTAGATAGCAGGCCATGATGGCAGGGACAATCCAGGCACCCGTTTTACAGGCAGGTAGGGCCACCACCCCCCCATCCTCTGTAGTGATGTTCTGCCCACAGGGGGCTGCACGCCGCCACAAAACAAATAAACACACATACAAGTTAATACAAAATATATTATGTCTGTAGATAGAGACCTGAATCCATCATGAATGATATTTTAGTAGAAATTTGTAGATGCACAAAACATTTGAAAGACATGCAGAGACGCAACATAAACAGATGATATAGTATAAAGTAAAAAACTATAATAAAATAAACCCTAAGCAAATTCATTTAAAGAAAACAAAAAAAATACATTCAAGCACATTCTGTACATTGAGTTACAAGACAACAAAAACAAACAAAGAGACAAGCAGACCTGAAAATACCAAACAAAATGCATAACTACATATTTTGCAAACAAACAAGAAGCATAATTTGTCTTTATGCTTCTTAAAGAGGGGACTGGAGAGAGTGGACACTATGGTGTGGGTTCATGTGCATCTGAAAACAAAATACACAAAAAAATGCATTCATCATGTCTCATCACAATTTGTGTTCCCAATATATTTAAACATGTAGTGGATGTTTAAAATATATTGTCACATATGTGTGCCATAGCTTCATTCAGCAATGGTTGATTACTTTGAATCATTTGGAATGTATTTAGGATACATAGTATGTTTTTTCCATCTGTGATGGTTCAGTTGCTGTGGCTTATCTGGGGAACATTCAGCATTTGTTCTTGGTTTGTTTGCCTTTGAGATTCATTCTAGTCATGCTCATCATTGCTTGATGTTCAATTGTTTCACACAATGCAGCCCAAAGACAGAGAACTGAAGTAATTTTTCTATTTTTTTAATTTTCACTTTCAAAAAATTTTGATTAAAAACTCTGACAACTGAACCACGTGAAAAAACAGATGATGAAAGGTGGCTGATTAATATATTCTGGTGTGGATGTGTGTATGTTTATGTTTGATACCTGTATGGTGTGATGTTCATACGTTATATTGTCAATGCTTACGTTAACTGTTGGATATATTGGTAGAAATATGTTGCCAATGTTGCAATTGCTCCAGCAAGACGCTGAGCCGGCGTTAAAGGGAGGGTGACATGGTTTATGTGACAGACAGTGTTAACATGGCAGGGTCACTTCTTCAAATGAAACTAATTGAAATTCAAGGAACAAAATGGGTGGAAGAAACATCAAGGGAATATCAAACTTTCCAACTCTGATAGTTCATCTTGATGTGACATCTGACCAAAAACAAAGACCATAACAATATTATATAATATTTGAAAAGTGATACTGCCATGTAACAGTGCCATTTGCCAGCCAGTGCCAAAATTAGTAAGGGTAAAGTTGCTTACAAGATATAGCCTTAGGTCAAGCTACTAGTTAGTCAATCAAAGATTTGGAGAAGATAGGCAGCCTCATTGAATAGGCCATCATAAACTTTCCGTTTTCTTAAACAAACTTCTAGAAGTTAAAGTAAATGCTGTTTAGATATAGTAGCTGACCCAAAATACCAAACACATGAGGGCAACTTTAACCTTGGAGCTGCATGCACACTTTTGTCTCAAGTGGCCTTTAGTGGTAGGAGTGGGCATGACATGGTGGTAATGTGAGGATGATGAAGGAGAGGTGGGATAGGTAGATGTGGTTAAATTGAGGTCTATATCTATTGATTTACTGGGATTTTGACTGCACTGGGAAATGTGGAATGGACCATTACTACGCCAGCTTCCGTGAGTTCGTAAGTAATTTTCGACCAGCCAGAGTTTTTCATTCAGCCTGTGCTGTAACTTCCTACTATGCTTATCTGAAACAAAGAATGAAAACATTATTTCAGATCTCTTCTCTTTGGGCCACTCCTCACATTCTGTACACGCCATCATATATACTACCATACAAAAAGACAACAGAACAGCACACAAATGCACTCTCACTCTCAAGACATTTTCTTACAGACAGCTGCTCACAGTCTATGTTTGGTTTATTGAGTCAAATGTCACTTTGTCTACACAGTATAAAATAATGCAGAGACAAAAAAGATCAAGACAAACTGTAAAAATTAATGTCCTGATGTAAGAAGCTGAGTAACTTGACAGAAAGATTATGCAGGTATA
>CM022476.1:20148091-20244327 GCA_011952105.1 Coreoperca whiteheadi
GGGGTGGGGGGTTCAAAGAGAGAGGGGAAGGGGTGAGCGGATTAAAAAGAGAAAAAGATCAGGAGCAGTTGGTAAGAATGTTCATAGAAAGGAACAATGCTAAAACAAGAAGGAATGGATACAGTGAACAAAGCAGTAATGAAGCAAAACAAGAGAACAGGAGGGGAGCATGCTGGTCTGTTACAGCTGTAGAAGCAGTTTAAAAAGTATGATGAATGATGGTCTTCATTTGCATTTTTTGATTACTATTCCTCTCAGAGTCTTGGTTGGTCAATCAAACTTCAATTTAATTTGTTCTGGAATGAAACCTAAAATCAATATTTAAAATGCATTGAATTTAGGTTAATCCCAGATTGATTGAGGAAGTTACACAGCTGAAGTGAGGGGAAACACTTCCTCTGGGCTAATTATATTCCACTAGGCTCGGTTAAACTAGCCTCTGTGTATTTTGATTAAGGATGGCATTCATTGTCTTTCGAGAAAGCTGAAACACATCTAAGAAGATAGTTCCATTTAAAGGTCAAATTGCTACAGTTGTCATTGCAATCAGTATTACCTTGTTAAAATCATGATGTGCATACCAAATTGGCAGAAAAAAAGCATTATAATGTTTCAGGTTTTTCCACAGACAGCTGAAAGACACCTTTGCATTGTGTAATGAATTCTAGAGGAACAGACGATGGCCTGAAAGTATGGTGGCACTTTCTACTGATTTCAAATCTGCTTACTGCAACATCATATATAGCAATTACCTAACTAAGTCACTGGATTCAAATCCCCCGTCCCCCTCTCTCGTACTAATTGCTGATTTTCATATCAAAGACAGTTTGTGTCCAGCGGTACGCAGCCAGTGTCAAAGACAGTCATACATCAGACAAACACAGATTTGGGCCTTTTATCTCTTCTCTAGTTTTGTCTTTGTGTATGTATTAGAGGCTCTGATCTTGTTCTCTTTGAGATCAAACAATGAGGTTTGAGGCACAGAAGCTCTATTAGGATCACGCCTGCAAACCACATACAAATGAAACCTTTGTAATCATGGGACTCAGTGAACTCTTATAATCAGTAAAGATCATGCTGAGTAAAGTCAGAAGGTAGAAAATGTCAGACATCAATGGAGTATACATAATGGGGAGAGAAAATATGAGCGATACTGTAGATAGAAAAGAAAGGACGACACACACACACACACACACACACACATACACACCACCCCTGCCTCTTCTCACCATCTTGCCAATCATCATCACATAGGGACCAAGGTACTTGTTGACCCCAAATATGTCCAGCAGCCGGATGTACCAATAGATAATGTTGACACAATAGATGACCCGCCCGTAGCTCATGAGCGGTGGCTCCTGGAGACGCAGAACCATGCCGACGGAGAATATGAGGATGGCCATGAGGTCTGTGATGTTCCAGTACTCCTGAAGCCACACCTTGACCTTCTGTAACAATTTCCCCGGCTCTGACATCAGGATCTGGAGGAGGGTTGGAGGGAAATTATTTGAGAAAGAGAAGCTTTCATTGAATTGAAGCGAAAAATAGATCCCCAAAAGTGATTCAAATAGAATAGAAATGCATTACATCATGACCACCTTTAGAGGGCAGTATGAGTTCACCAATCAGAGCATCAAGCAGATGTCTGAGGAGGCACTGTTGTGGAGCTGAGAATGATGTGACATAATGATTAAAGCATTTCATAAACTTACAGTACAAACACAGCCATAGAGTGAGGCTGAACTACATAGTCTAATATGGCCACATACCTGTATTTCTATTTACTCCTTTTCTTTCTTCGTTTTCCCATGTCTGTCTCTTGCCTTCATTTCCACCAACCCGCCCCCCACCTTTCTCTTTTCAAATGAATCTTTCTTTTGCTTTCCCTTCAATGGTCGCATCACAGTTTTCCCTATTTATTATGAGCTGTTTGATGATATGGACACCCCTCCACCACAGACCTCACTGAATTAAACTGTAGGCGACATGATGATGACGAGCTTTGAGCCTTCCGTTCACTGGGTAGTGGTGAAGAATTGATTATCGCGTGTTCAATATAGTTGTGCATGCATGGTGCACGTTTGCATATAGCCACTGCTGGGAACTGTGGTACCTCTCTCATCTTCTCAATGCCATTGGTAAAGATGTAAGCAATGACGATCCACTCTTGAGGAGAGGGCCACAGGTCCATCTTGACCAGGACAATGTAGTTGAACAACATCAGGTAGGCCACGTATGCCATCTATGTAAAGACACAACAGCACAGGGACATCAGCAGAGGGACATTTAGGGTATGGTTTTGCACATGTGTATGTCCACTTTCCCCACATTAGAAAACGGTACATCATTAAAGTTCTCTCTCTGTAAAGAAACATGCTCAAAGGGCTGCTGTGAAGATGGTTTTTGTGTGTAACTGCTCAAATTAAATGGTTATTTAGTGCATGATTGACCCTGATTACACCTCATTTTAATGCAGTTTTTCAGATCTGATAATAGTGATTTGATGTCAAGATACCTGATTGCTGTACCTCCACACTTGAAAATGTCCATTATGCATACTCCTGTGGCTGTATCTATTTATATACATGTCAGCTGCCTGGACGACCTGACACAAATGTATTCCAAATCCATTTTTATGTGGTTTTCTCATTCACAGGTCCTGACTTTACTGGATTTCAATCAGATATTTGACATTTTGATTCAGCGATTGGTGATCCAGTATCCTCTGAGACCATTTAAACTACATGAATATTATTCAACAGTGATTTGGACAGCTATGCAAAATCATGAACTGTTTCTTCCTTTAAATTTGGAACAATAACGAAAATCCTTAACATATTTAAATTATAGATTAAAGTAACTACAAACAAACTGGGGATGGTTTCTCCCAAAGAACATGGTTAAATCAAACATTCCAGTGAAGTAAGCAGGTAAAGTGATTTTAATAATGTGTGACCAGGACTGTCTTCATTCAGTCCCAAATGCACAGTTGGTTTGCATGATAAGTTTGACTAATATTACCATAAATGGGGGCAGCGCTCTACGGCGGATGAGAGGTTTGAATACAAATCTGGTAATGAGGTAAAGACCACACTTTGACCCTGAAAAAACCCCCAGCATCTGTTCTACGAGCGCAATAATGAAATAAAGAATATTTTTCTTTAACCTGAAGGGCAGGAAGGAGAAGTGAGGGGGGAGAAGAGGAGGGAGTAAATAGCCAGAGAAGGGAAAATGAGATGAAACAAAAGGCAGTTACAATATTTTCTCAGCATAAATAAACAGTGAAATCCCTGCTGGTGATGTAGAGATGTTTTCACAGGGCAAGCAAAGAGAAGGCGCTCAAGATGGGGTATATCAAACATTACACACACACACACTCACACGCTCATAAGCAGATAATGTACAAAACACAGGGTACACACAGACTTCAAAGACATCTACAGTTACAGAATCTAGACGAACAGTGCTGTACAGAAAGATGTAAAGACACACACACAAAACACACCCTTCTCATTTAACATTAGAGCTTATGGGGTAGTTGGTTGACTTTTTGTCACTTGGGAGCTCACCACACCAAATGGTTAAGTCTGTTTGATACCATAGTTACATGTCTGCCGCCAGCACAAGTTTTCCTACATTTTGATGTATAATTTATGTATGTGGGATGAAATTTGTGAGAGGAGGAGCAAGTTAAAAGTTTGAATCGGATTTCAAAAGTTGAATAATACTCAGAAGGTACAGAAGATGTGGAACATTTTGATGTTTGAATGACGTTTTTAGCTGAAAGTAGGAATGAGTAAAGTTAAGACTTGAAAAAACTTGAAAATGTAATATTTTGAAAAGTATTTAAGGTATGAATAAGAAACGTTATAGCGCTAATGTCCTAATTGAGTTGAATATTTTGATGTTTGAATGACGGTTCTACGTTGAAAAATGTGGAAGGAGTTGCCAAAAACGCGGCAGAATAATAATAATACAGAATTTTTTTAGGAGAACACATTCACACCCAATACTATTTACTTATTGTAATATTTAATCTAGTGGCAATTTGCCACGACTCAGAGGTTCAGTGCCAACAGGAAGTTGAGTATGTAGGCAGTGTTGCTAAAGCCGACACTGACCGTATGGAACCAGAACTTGACAATTGGAGCGTTGTAGAACTCATATATCTTGCGTCCCATGGGGATGAGGCGGTGGCGGTTGTGAACCTCCTCAACATCCTTCTTTCTGGATGTCTCTGTGGTTACCTTACCCAGCATTGCCTGGGGGAATGCAAACCCACACGGAGCGAGGGAGCAAAGAGTGAAAGGTGTGAGGGATAAAGGGATGGAGAGAGTGGGAAGAGGGAAGTGTGATGGATTGGAAAGACGGAGGAGGAGGAGTGGGGGAGATGCAGAGAGAGGATCGAGATAAAGACAAGTATGTGGAAGGGAGGTGGTGGGATGGGAAGAGTCGAATAACAAAGAAAAAAGGAGAAAAAAGTGGGAGAGCGTTACATTATGGTTACTGCACAGTTTTAATATCATAATCAAAGAAGCAAGCACAAGCAATGTCATCATTCCAAAATGTGAAATGTGTGTTTGAGGTGGAGTGTTGGGTGAAGGCTGGTAACACAGTATGACGCAGACACAGACACTCATGGATTGTGTCTCAGACAACAATTAAGAGGCAGAAAAGAGACAACATAATGACAGAAAGAAGACAGAAAAGGAAAAGGAAAAAGAGAAGACATAGATATCTCATTTCAATCTGTGACACATTTCCTTATCCATGAGAGAGGGTTCGGAGCCCACTGTTTATATGGGTCATGGTCTTAATGTCAAAGCAACACCAGACCTCTGAGGGAGTTCGTTCATGGAATTGTATTTTATGTCAAGGAGTATACTGCCCTACAAAAGCAAAACGCATTGATTACATATTTGGTCAAAATTGAGTTGAATTGAACCTGAATCTGACTTTCTGACATCTGTTTTATTATATATAAAATATTATGCCATAGAAATATGTAGTTTCTGTGAAAACAGCTTTATAAACTCGCAGTAAACTAAGCCAAAACTCAGTATCTGCACGTCGGCGTTGTAGTTACTGCATTCGGCCTTGGTAATTTGTGTGCTGTAGGACTCGTCAACGCACACCTCTCCGCAATAGAAAGACATACTAGACAGGGAAAGTATGAGAGCTATATCAAGTGAAAGCTAGCTTGCGAGATAGCAGCAGCTTGCCTTAGCTAAAACTAAAGTTATGTTTAGTCATTGATTTCCTCTTGTTGTCATCTGCAAATGTGAGAAAATATCCATTATGATGAACTGACATTTTGGTTGTTCAATTTGTTACTCCACATGATTAAATAAGGCAGCAGCTAAACCAATTCATGATGGAAGAGGATGGTATTCGTGTGATTTTGGGATTAAGCTACCTTTAAATCACATACCTAAATGTATTCAATTGCAAAGTAATGTATTATATTGGGCCCGAAGTTACTGGGATAGGCTCCAGTCACCCGCGACCCCGAAACGGGAACAAGTGGTAGAAAATGACTGACTGACTGACTGACTGTATTATATTGACTTCAATATATGTATTTATAGTACTTGGACAGATAGAAACTCAGAAACGCTTGATTCCTATAAACTATGGACTGTAAATAATATACAATAATAAGTCAAAAAAAGGCATAAAATGAAAGCGTTACAACCTATCTTCTATCTGTTTTACAGTTTAGCGTAAAAACAACTTTTTTTCTCAACTTCACTGCTTCTGTAGTTACTGCATTCTGTCTTTGAAGGGCAGTATTGAAGACCTGAGCAAAGATAAAATGTTTGAAAGTCTGTCCAAATTTTTTAAATACATAATGAGGAGTTGGTTAATTTAAAGTTCCCAGGCCACTGAATAGGTACAATAGTGATAAAACCATCACCAAGAGATCAAAGAAGAAATCACCATCAGTATCACGGGATTTCCATTTTTTCCAAATATGTCAAACATATTCAGCCAAAGTTTTGTCCAAGGCACACACAGACAGTGCCTTCAGGGTGAACAGATTCCGATGCCAGTGTGTAAATCACACCATGCCTTTACTGTACCCGAACATGCACATTATCCAATCAGCAAGTGGACACAAGCTATCACACAAGCTATAACATTCATCACAGTGTGTTTATCTAAAGCATCTGAGGACTGGACAATACAATCTCCCTCTATGGTGTAGCCGTCTGTGTATATATGTATGAATCATTGTGTGATTCATAAGTATCTGAAAGTGCATTTGTACAGTCAGAAGCCAGGGCAAGAGGAGGAGGCTTATTGGGTTCTTTGTTTAACACCACAGTGCTTCAAGGACTGCATGTGTATAACGGCCCGTATTGCGATTCTTTGCGCTGGCTTACTGGCTGTGTTCAATGCAAATGGAGAGTATGTACAGTGGTGCTGAAAGGCGTTCAACTTCAGTTCAATCACTTTGTGGGACAACATTAGATCCAGTTTGTGTATCAAGGTTGTCTTTCGAATTCAACACACAAACTGGATCTTTGTATCATCTCCAGAATTGACTGGCTTGAAATGGAACGAGTCCTAATCCTGCTGTACATCCATGTCTATGCAGATGGACCAACTCTTCCACTGTGAGCCAGGAGAAGGTGCTCAGACTCTGCATGATTTAAGCTCTGCAGCAGCAGGCGGACATGGTTATATAATGCAAAAGCCTGGGCCTCCCATGCTCAGCAGCCAACATGCTGAGTGGTATGCTGCAGAAAGCCATCATCACGATGGGAGAGAGTGGGGGGCAGGAATCGGCTAGCATACAGTACTGTACCTCAATCAGAACTGAGCTTGGAGAGAGGGAGAAAGAGAGAAAGAGCTAGAGAGAGAGACAGAGCTGAAAGCAAAAGTAATAAAGAAACAAAAGGAGCAAAGAGAGAGCTAGGCAGAGAACAAGAAGAACCAAAGGAAAGGCAGAGAGAAATAGAGATGGAAGAAGAAACATACACGAGGAAACCCACAAGCGGCGACAGACTGAGACGCTACAACTCCACGACCATGTCTTTGCTGAGACGACTAGAAACAGAAAAGGCCAATTTGGCTGGAAGGGTCCAGTTGGCCAGAATAGAGAAACAGGTATGTGTGTGTGGAGAACTGTGCGCGAACGTGTGTGTATATCGACATTTCGTGGACAGAAACAACATTGTATAAAACTGGTCCACAAGAGATATTAACAAGGACACAGAATCTGGGCTATGTGTTCAATGATCAGTTTTATAATCTGAACAAAGCATGTGTGTATTGCCTAAAGTTTGAATATGTGTATAGATTCTGAGATGCGGGGCTGAGGTGGGTTCTCTCACCACGGAGTTGTACTGCGCCTCACAGTAAGATCTTACTGTGAACTCCATGTCTTCCTCCTCCTTCTCCTTGACTGGTTTCTCAGGCTCCTCCTCCTCCTTCTCCTGCAGGTAGGCCTCCTGATCCTGGGGCATGTAGGACATCTCATCCTTGTTCTTGAACTCCAGACTCAGGATGGACGGTGGTAGAAGCAGCCCTAAGATTACCTGGGTGATGAGAAACACAGGAAGTGGAGGTGGAGGAAAGTTAGGGAGAAAACCTGGAAGCGACAGATGTGATAAAGATGTACAGTTTCATGTGCTGCGCTGCGGAAATGAGGACACAGAGACTCTGGAACAAGACAACCTTCATAATCGGCCTGCGACACGCACATGTGAAACTCACACAATATAAATTTACCCTAGTAAACACCTCCCCATCATGACAAAGCTTTGGTATTTACAACAGCCAAGACGGGGGTTCTCATTGTGGAAGTCAGTTACAAAAGCATTAGTCCAGACAGCCAGGTAGCAACTGCACTTCCATGATGGATGAGAGGGACAAACACCCTCAGCAGATAAAGGAGGCAAGAAACAAGAAAAACCAGAGTGAGGCTGTTACCACAGTGGGAAGGTGAAGAACAAGGGAAAGAGAAGAAAAAAGAGAGCAGTTTAATCGAGCATCTTCTTCTCTCTGGACAGCTGTCTTAACTAATTTGAGAGGGAAATGTGGCTGTTTTCATCGCAATGGCTACTGGCTCAAAACTGATCAATTGACGTATCATGTTATAATTTAATAACAAAGCTGTCAGTAAAGTCAGATGGCTAGACAAGTGAATATATGAAAAGTGACCAGTGAGGAACACAATTATAACCACAGCACAGAAAGTGATGTCACAGCTTCTCTTGTCATCAGTCATGTCAAGGGGTGGAAAGCAAACATGTCAATAGTTTGTCAGATTCACTGTATTGAAGTGTGAAGAAATCAACGTATCTTTGCAATTCATAGTCCATTTGTAGCCTCCAGTAACCGTATTCTGATGTGAGTTAGAGTGTCGGAGCGTTGAAGCTGACTGCCCTCACAACTATAGCAGCTCAAAAATGTGCACACATATTATTTTGACAACATTGTGACAATGTTATTTGCTGTATATCATGAACTCCTAGGGGCACCGAATCTTGTTTGTTCCACTTGTGCTTTCCTTTCTGTCTTTCTGCTCCAATGATCTCACTTTAGCAGAGCACTCTCTCCCTCCTTTCTGCAAAGGCCAAACCATACTTAAAGCAGTCTGCCCTGCTCCGAGAAGCTAGACCAGCCAGACCCATCATCCTGTCTCACTCTGTGTATGAATGAGTGGGAACCCAGCCGTCCCTTCGGCAACTCCCAGGGCAACTCTTCATTATAAATAACTCTAACCTCTCTGATCTGAGCAGCTGCCTCCTATCACCCTACTGCCAGACATCTGAAAAACCCACATGAGCAAAAATTGCTCAAAACTCAACCACCAGTCTAAAATGAAATCCCTCCTCGCGACTCAAAAGGATGTTGGGTGGATACAATTTCATGTTTTTAGTAATTAAGGTCAGTTCTTCCAGCCCCTGTTGCTTAAGAGAATGCTTTGTAGACTTATACTAATGAAGTTGTGGCAGAAGTTCAACCAGGATGGCCACCTCGCCCAGGGACTCGTCGTACTTCTAATGTTTCTCCAAAGTATTTCTGTCCAATAAACATCTTTCCTTTGGGTGATCCTCCTCCTCCGCCATCACAAGCAACATGGCTGAGTTTCAAGTATCACAGTCTATCTTTAAGTGCATCGTTTCACCTACATAAACTTACCGGCATTAATAATCTGTAATTACTCTGCATAGTGCTGTTGGTCTCCTTGATTGAGCTGAACTGTGCAGAACCAGTAATTGTATTATCTCTTTTAAGCCACAAACACCCTGAAAGATATGACTGAATGAAAACACTACAATACATCAGATATTTAACAAGTTTCTGTTATTAACCAAGATTTAAATTTGTCTAGAATCTAGTGGTGACCTGTCTATAGGCCTGTCACAATAATTATATAATCGCCTGATCGTGATTATTTGAGCTGACGCAATCAATTTGCATAGTTAAATTCCAATCAAGGGAAGTTTTGAAGTTGAATATAATTTATTATTACAGTATTTACATGTTGTATCTAAAGTTTAATCGAGGTCTACTCTGAATAATTACAAACTTTTTTTTTTTGCTGTCGCCTGTAATGCAAAATTTGATCATGTAATATTCACATTTCCATTGCCTATTTGTTGCACTTTATTGACAAAAAAAAACAAACGCTATGCAAGTTTAAAACCTTTTTAGTGATATTGTGGAAGCGTTGCCTAATTTTTTCAACCAGCTTTTCTAATTAGAACATTTACATGAAACTGCTTGGATGGAAACATGGCTTTGTGTTTCCCAGTTACAAATTAACTTCTGCAAATAAAAGCAAGCGTCCTTCTGCGTTAACTCTCTTGAAACACTTTTGTGTAGGCCTACACAATGGTTTTAGAACAAGTTATTTAAAATAAATGTATGTGCAGCAGAGCGACAAGTGTTTCAGAATGTGCACGTGTGCAAACTATTTGATTAATTGACACTCCTTTGCCAACGGCTGCATCGTTTGGAAGAGTAGCCATTGAAACTGACAACATGGATTTAGTTACAAAGTCAAACACAACAGCACCACTGTGTTGCATAAAGTGAACAGAAAAAAGACCAGTCAATTGTTAATCGCTAATATATGTATGGCAATTGATCATCAACTAAAATGTCATGATTGTGACAGCCCTACCTGTCTAGTTTTCACAGTCCAATGCACACTCTCCACATTATTGGGAATGAGTCATCATGGCCCAACCACAGTTATAACCAGCCAGGCGAATATGCTTCCAGCATTAGCCTGAATAGCTTTTTTCACCTGTACAGTTTGGGTCATATGTACTTAACGAAGACCAAAAGGCACATAAACTGTACAGTAGATGGATAATCTGAATAAAGGGTAATAAGACTGGCGGTGCATGAGATTCAACAAGGACATGACTATTGTACTTTATATCTTACTGTATATGCTACCTCTAGTTCTGGTCTTCATTATTAGAGCCTGACTGATGCTGGATTTCTGAGGATGATACTGATATTCGACAAAAATGTATTGGGGGGTATTTCAAGAACTGTGACCAACACTGATTCTACACATTACAGTTGAAAAATAAATGTGTCTGAGCCTTCTGGTGGGCAAACTATGCAATGGCAACATTGTTCCTAAATTACCTGCATTTTATACTGCAATTTCTCATTACTTATCTGCCAACATACACACTGATATACAGTATCATATACAGTATACTGATATATTTGTAATAATCTACTACTGGGTGGCCTCCGCTTCTAATACAGGTACATTATAATCAAAGCAGCTTACAATTTTCGGACATTCTCTGCAAAACTGTGATCCTCATTTCCACAGATCACACCTAGTCATTGCCATGTTCAACCATTCTCCACTTTTCTGTAAGCCATTCAGTAGATCCACAGTGATTTGGGACACTTCTATGGTAGTTTCTCAGGGAGTTGAGAGGGTGTCTCATTACTTTCACTCCCCAACTGTCTGTGGGGATTCAAGAATTCCAATAGAACCCTGCCTCTCTAACACATAGACTCTGAGGTCACTGTCAAGTGCAGAGACATTTTATTTAATGTTAGTATGCTTTTCTTTACCCACAGGTTGTCCCAAACATCTGGCCCACATACCTTCAGGCCTGAGTTCTTGCGCATACGCAGGCGTCCCATCCACATGTCGGTCAGCAGCATCTGACTGCAGGTGTGAGCGATAAAATCTCTGTGTTTGGCCGCTACCGCCAGCTGCAGGCAGGTGGCGTTGCTCCAGTTCTTCAGCTCATAAGTCAGGAGCTTCATGGCCATCTGCTCGTCCTGTTTATAGGACTGGTCTAGGAGTTCCACTGCCAGCTGGGCAAACTCTCTGGGAAATTATATGTGGGACATATACAGGCACAAAGAGACATGAACAGTGACAGTAATACACTTTGTCTAAACATGTGGAAATGTAATTAAACTGGTCAAGGAATCACTGACCATCTGGCCAAATTAGATTAAATTAGCATACAAATACTTGAAGACGTGCACAGATTCAACATTTTGGATATCAACACAGCAGACAGGCATGGTCAAGGCCTTGCAAGTATATGTATTTTCATTGGTAGATGCACAAACATATACAACAAAGAGGAACCACATTTTAACTGGTAATTAGACTATGTCTGTAGGGGTTTGGAATGTATGTATGCACGCTGACCAAGAAATGCTGTGTGTGGATTTCAAAGATATAAAGATTACAGGACTACTGAGCTGATATGAAATATTTATTTGAGAAATGAAGCCAAAATACAAAAAACTAAAATTTCTAAATTTGGGAATGTAATGGCCAACACATAGAGCCCCACACCTTGCACCAGAATTTTAATACGTCCCCTTCCAGACAATAAAAACATCAATAAATACTCTGAGAGCAAGTCTCACTCTAATTTCAGCCTCTGAAAGGACTTTCGTCTACACAGACACACATACACTCACAAATTACAGCACAATACAGCACTCTACACTGGAAAGCAATCTGCCCAGCGTAGTTAATGCATATAACAAGGCACTAACGGTGCTGGGGTTTGGAGGATGTTAAAAGAAGGGCTCACAATGTCATAGATGCACAGCACATGACACACAGCAATGTTATATGAACAGATGAGTAAGTCTTTTTCTATGAGGGGATTTTCAAATGACTTATATATCATGAAATATAAAAGGTGAATATTCACAGTCTTTGCACAGCTTGTTTGCAAGTGCCTTGGAAAGTAATAAGAACTCCCAACAGATTACATAGTTCACACAAATATCCCTTGAATTATATGCACACACACAAAGGCATTCAGGAACACAGCAACCACAAATTATGTAACGATTACATGAGAGTATTAAAAATGTATGTAGTTAAATAAGCCCTTTGAAGGATACCAGCCAAATTCTCTGGAAAGTAAACTCAAAATATGTCAGCTCTAAGGCTGTCCTTTGAAACTGTGTGTAAGTGTGTATGTGTAGAGGAAGTTGGGGTTGGTGTGGCTGCACTTTATATGTAGTATGTGAATTTCCCCTCCCTAATTAACTCAGTCATTTCCATAGCAAGCATTTCCATCTCTAGGTGATTACCTTCATCTCAAATGCATATCCTTAACTAACAGTGATGCATGATATTAGATTTCTGTATCTATGTCACTTACATCCCATGGGAGCCTGGAGTCGTCTGAAACAGGTCAGTTTGCAGGGAAGCCAAGGCATGTTAGTGTGTTTGTGTGTGTATGAGAACATATGTACTGGAGTGTGGAGGTAAATGTTCCTGTCTAGATGCACCACTCAACTTTGCATTAATCATTTAGTAGAGAAATATTTCCATGAGGTAAGTCTTGCTTGATATCACAAAATCACACTATAATGAAATATCACGTTTAAAACCACACAAGCAGAGATGGCTGAATGTGTGTGTGTAAAAAATTGGTGTCACCCACCTGGAGTTGTGGTTTAGTTCCTGGGAGATGTCATCCACCATGTCGTTCTCGGAGGCTTCGTGTGCCATGGCCTTACAAAGCTTACATGCTACCAGGGCCTTGGCCATGGCCTCTTCGCCATGCTGCCAAAAGAACAGCGCCATCTTCTGACGTTTCATAAGCACGGCCCACACCATAAGCTCATGGAAGGGGAAAGGGAAGTGGTTGATTTCAGGGTCGTCCAAATCAATGTCCACTTCCTCCTCTCGTTTACGTGTCGTCTTCTGGCGGCCTCTGCGGATGGGCATGTCATCCTGGTGGAGATCCATGGCAAGTGAGTGGGGTGGAAATAGAGAGGCAGCTATGTAGATACTTATATTTTGGGGTGACTTGTTACGGATGATATTTATTGATATAAATACAGTATAACAGGACAACAACAGAGTGTTTTAAGTTGAGGCTGAACTATTTATAATATATTCAGTCAAAGCTTGAGTTCTAAATGGAAATTACAAGCGGAACCCAAGAAACTGGATCATACTAATGACTTTATCTCTGAAGGACTGGACCTGTGTGTGGCCACATTAGACACATGTCTAGAGGGGTCATTGCGTAATTCATTTTCTAAAATTGCTCACCCTCCACATGATGGAAGTTAGTTTAATGCAGAAGCAAAATCAGACTTTTGGAGGACATGGGTGGAAGGAAGGACAAAGTGCTACACACAATATACACATACAGGCATGGTCTTACACACTTTTCATTAAATTATTCTCTTTGATTTAACTTTTTACAGTTTTTTTACTTTTCCTTTCGTTTTGCGTAAAACAATAATTCCACCAAAGGTGAGGTCCTCAGTGTCTCCAGGTTGACTCCCTCTCTCTGCCAGCTAGTGTCTAAATGGCATGTCAGCAGGGCGGCACTGATCTTCATTAATTTTGCATTTTAACAACTGAGGACTTCTGACGGTTGATCAATTACAGAGATCTGAAAAATGACTTTCAATAATTGCTGCTTTCTTTGAAACAGATTATCTGGACATAGAAAGATATGATAATAGTTTGGCAGTAAATTATTTAGTTATACTAGACAGTGACACTCCATTTATTAAAGAGTAAGTCTGTGATTTTATGGGTATTTATAAATTATTGCAGCACCATACATTTATATCTTCAATAATCAGAAGTGTCCAAGTAAATTTAACATAATCTGTTTCGTGGCCAGTTTTCCATACTGATTGAATGATAAAGTGGAAGACAAAAAGAGAGCAAGACATTAAGGTAAAGACTGTAACAGACAAAAGCAAAGAGAGCACACGCTGACAGCGAGACAGATTTCAAACAGGCAGACATACAAAGGAATCTGCACGTTAGATATAAATACCTCTGACAAAACTGTAGACACATGCTGTGATAAAAGCTTTATGATGTGGATACTTCATGGTGTGTACACCATGGATACATGTGAGTACACAAACCACGTATTATGTAATCCTGATAGGTCAGTCATTGCCTATTCAGGTAAATATAACTGGGTTGCTCTGAGATGTTTCACAAGAGTTACATACATTTGTACTGTCTGGAGCCATTGAACAGATATGTAGTCATACATTTTTGTTAGTTCATTTCATGATTCTGACAAAAATGTAAATTGAAAAATAAATTTGTGTAAGGTAGTTTGAAATTTATTAATAATTGTATTTGACAATGAGCCTTAAACTGGCTCAAAAGTGTGTACAGATTGCCAGGAAAGCTAATTAAATATGCCTCAAGGTCTTCCTTTCAAAGACTGCGAGGCACTCAGCAGACACTTAATGACTATTCTGCTGAAAAGATTCTGCCGACTGACGATACACTAACACGTTACGAGGAAGAAAACTGTTTTAGACGAGAGAGAGGAACAGTGAAGGAATGACTGAATAACAGCCTTGATGAGATCAACACTCACCTCCATCCCCAGCAGTTTCAGGGCTTTGGGCTAGAAAAGCAACAAAAACATAAACAAACAGAACAAGACCTTTGTCGAATGTATTTTATAGAGTAATTTACTCTATAAGCACAACACAGCACAGACTGGCAGACAGACAGACTCACTCACATCAGACCAGAAATATTCTTTTATATGGTAAGTCACTCACTGTCAGTTTAATGGTTTTCTTCAAAATGGCAACAACACAGGGATAGCATTTTGTGCTGGTGTGATTGACAGTATAGTAAACATACAGCAACAATCTCTTAAGCTTGCGTGTTTGCATGTATTAAAGCAGAGTGTACTTGTGCATTTGGTACTGTACTGTGTATCTGTATTAAAGCAGGGCATGTATGAATTATGCATTCATGAGCCATCATCTGAGTTGATAAAAATAGTCCAGGTCTCCTGTGGGGATTTTGATATCTGCATCTATTTCAAGGCTTTGTTCTTAGTTAACATGTGTTTGTTTGTGTATGTGTGTGTGCGTGCGTGCACGTGACTGTGTGAGCGCACGTTCATTTCATCATGAAAATCACAGTTAAATTGGAACTGACTCTCTCACTCTCTCATTTTGCCTCTTTGCTCAGTCTCTGTCCCCTTTCTTTGCTTTGCGTCTTTCCAGCTGCTTTGATGACATACAATGACATAAACAGGCACATGAAGACTTACATAAACACACTCACAAACACACATACTCAAACCTACAAACACAGCAGAAATATGGCGTTTCAGACACAGCTGTGTATATTTCTATTTTCATCACACCTGTGGCAGTGTGTGAGGTATTGAGGCAGAATGAGAGAATAACACATCAGAACAACAGAGCATGAACACATACCATATAATGTGCAGTATGTGTGGTGTAAAACACACAACCACCAAACACTATAGCACATTATTTCAATGATCAGTTCCTCCACTTTGATTGAATTTGTGCTAATCAGTGAGAGGAGTTTCTGTGGTGGTTGGAATGAAATGTGTATATTCTTGGGGTCATGATGGCACACGATGAAGAGCCACTGCTATAGATGGATGGTGTGTTGTATCAAGCTAATAGCCTGTGGTGTGCCGCCTCTCTACTTGTTGTGGAAATGAACAATAATGGGAGTACGACTCTTATGTTTGACCTCTGCTGATGAACAGCATTTTGATTGTAGGAGATCATGATTTGTGTGCATTTAGTGACAGCTCTCCACAACTGAAACACTACAATAACAAATCATATATCTAAATGTGTTTTTTAAAGGATATGGTGCTGGGCTGTCAGGCTGAGATATGTGGATTTATATTACATAATTGTGCTACATTAGCTAGCAGTTGAAGCAAACATGTCAAACCTACTGGATGGAACTTATAAAATAGCTAACCAAAATAGTAGTCAGTTGATTTCCATTTATCCCAAGAGAAACTATTTCTGTCCTGCCATTTTAGTCACACATTTTCCTGATATTTATAACTCAGAACTTTATCTTCTAAAGAAAAGATCAGATTTCACTTGCAGTATAAAAAACAACATGCAATACAGTATGTTGTTAACTCATTTATGTCATCCTGTTCCAAACATCCACACTTGCAAAGGTCTCATGTATTTCCTGCTCATTCAGTTATGTCGAAACTAACCATTGATATGTACAGTACATACTAATTTACTAGTTGCATCAGCGAGGTGAAGTTTGCACTTTTAGTACAAAATCCCTGGTTAACGTTTTATTATAAAACATAATATGCCCATATTATGCATGTTGTCCGTATCAGGGCTAATTTGATCATGAGGATCATTCCACACTGGTCCTTTGTTTAACGACATAAAAAAATCCCAGCGATTAGTTGAAATGTATTACGTGGTGGGATGCTAATGCAGGTGAGAATCAATCACTCACCCTCTTGGGTCCAAACAGGTTGTGGTATAGTGTTCTGAATCTCTTTCTGGTGTAGTTACACCGATATGCCCCACCCATGAGGTATTCAATGACCAGTCCAATGTCGATGAGGCTGATGCGGTAGTCTGGGGGCAGGTTTCCCTAGAAAACCAGACAGAGAGTTAAGAGACAACACACCAGGCCAACTGATTAATAAAGGAGGGTAAACAAGAGGGAAACAAGAGTAAAAAACAAATTACACAGTCATACACACTCACTTCACAAAATCCATATCAAACTGTTTTTGGCTATGAAAAAAAATACATGATTATCGGATTCACCTTGAAGTAGATCCAACCGAACCCTGGATATTCTTGCTTGGAAAGAACACACAATGTCAGTGAGTAAACCGGACGATAAGCAAGAGCAGGGGAAATGAGATACACAGAAACTCTCAGGCAAGATCTCTCTTCCAGCCTCTTTAATAAACTGTTATCTCAACCAGACTGTGGTTCAGTTTATGTTTTTGTACTTTGAATTCTTTAAAACTATGTGGACCTTGGTTTGAATGTAGAGTTCTGGAGTTATTCCTCCGATCTCGTAATGGGTTGAACCAAAAACTGGTCACAGTTTCAGTCTAAAAGTGAATCTTTAAAGCCCCAAGCTGTAACTTGTTCTCTTATAGAGGAGCAGAAAATGAGAACAGAATGAAAACACAGGTGCAGTATGATTCACAGAGAGAACATACTGTTTGAGGACAATTACAAAGGATGTAAAAGATTAAATTGAATGATTTGTCATCATTTGCATTTCGGGAAATAATGAGATCTTCTCAGTGAGGTTCAATGCCGTCTTAAAGAGAGGAAAAGAAAGAGAAAGTGGTAATGTCTCATTAGCCTGGAACAGAGGAGCAATAGCAAAAACAAACGGACAGCTATTACCGCTGGAGGGGAGAATCATTGTTGAAATGGAAGTCCTTTCATGTGAGGACTATAACCATGCCAACACTATCTGCTCCTCGTCGTCCCCTCAACATCAACCCCAGATCCTGCAGTCATTATCCTGATCTCCACTGTTCCTTTGAGCTACACCAATTACTCTACACATCTTTACACCTTCCTTGATACTATCTCCACTCCTCTGCACTCAGATATGAGATCTTACTAGAAATCCTCTCTGCCCCATGCATTTCTAGCCTGTCTTCATATCCAAAGCTTTAATTGCATTGGCAGTAGAGCCTGGGTGACCCCTGTAGGCCAACTAACACACTTTGAAGTAGAGATAGCCACAGATGCTGCTTGTCTTTTCATACATCCGCGGTTCAAAGTGAGCACACAAAGCTTCGCCTCCTCATCTTACTCATATATATAGTTCAAATGCACCAGTCAGCGGTCAGCCGAGCCCTCTTTTAATTCCCTGTGGTGGTGAAGCTTGAGCTAATAACTTTTTGTTTACACCTTGTGTGAATACACTCTGAGAGCTTAGCGCTCTACAGTTTTTAATGGGGAAGCTGCTCTACTGTACATTTCTCTTTGCTGCCTACATACATCATAGCCCTGGCATCAACAGCAACTAGTTCAACAGTTGCTTTTGTTTACGTGTCATTTCCTTTCATACTTACGGAGGCTTACCAGATTATCACAATAATACAATATTAAAATGTATAATGCAATATACGCTCAAAATGCGAGTGTTTTTATAAACCGTTGTCATGTCCCACAATTCAAATAGTGAGCTATTGACCTACAATACAAATCTACAATTACTCTGGCCCATTTCTACTTTAAATAAGCAAAGAAAATGAACCCCACCCGGTTACATTTGGATTTTCTCCTAACCGTTCCTGATATCTGAGAGTCAGGGCACGAAGGGCATTGCGACCAACCTTTGGCCACAAAACTGCATTGTTCATTTACTCTGTAGGGAAACCAATTTCTGTGTTGGCAGCTGCAGTCCACAAGCCAATCTCTGTGATTTTCTGTTTTCTGACTCAGCTTTCACACAATCTCATGAACGAGGAAGATTAAACCTGAGAGCAACCTTAACCAGTCCTTACATCTGTTATTAGCACAACACCTGCATCTGAATCAAAAAAAGACCTGCAAACTCCTAACAGTATGACGCAACAATCCAGAGAAGATAGAAAGAAAGAAAACAGCGATGACACGGCGAGTCAACCCGAGCAGTTAAATCAAATTAGCATCATACTATGATACAACAACGACACACAAACACTTAGCTATACTATGCAATGGCAAAAAGGAAAATTGGGATGTTATGCCATGCACTACAGTGTGTGTTCTGCATGTGTGTGGTGAGGTGTCATAGAATAAAAACTGCATGTTCTCTCTGCACCAACTTGAGATCGGAGTTGTGTTTAAGCACAGAGAGGAGGTAAAGGAGGAGTGATTACAACATGGAGCCTATTCAGCGACTCCCAGAGGGCCATGCAGCATTTCTGTAATCAGTAACACTAATTAATGAACACCTCTTAATGCTAATGGTGGTGTTGCTGACCTCTCTATCATCTCTCAACAGTGGGATCACTCCTAATTGGCGTACAGACATGTACTGAATGACTAACTGAATAATTCTAGGTTGTTGTCTTTTAGCGCCGTAATCATCAAGGTGCTATAGGAGATATGCAGCAAAAATAATGAACACCACATAATGTTGACATTTTTTGGCTTAAGTGCAACCAAGACCTATGCTGAGAGAGACGGTTGCACCATTTCATCGTCTGAAACATGAAAATAACAAAGTCCTGATGCAAAATAATGTATTTTTCATGTAAGGGAATGTGCACACCATTCAAAGAACCAGATGATACTGCATATCAAAAAGAACACACTTAATAGTGTTGTTAATAATACAAATAAAAACAGAAATTACTAAATTGTGGATGTCTACTGAGTCCTTCCTCACAGCAGTTCCACTGTGGCCTCAGTTTGCTCAAAAGCAAGTTCTGCGGATAAAGCAATATTTAATACATGTAGTGTTTGTTTACCATGGTAGTGTGCGCCTGAGAGAAAAACAGAGTAAATTGCTGAAAAGTCATGAGAGGGATGAGAGCCGTGCATAGCTCTAAACAGCCATTGCAGCCCGCAACTCCAGCTGAAAGAGAAAAGCTGGCCTCTATTTGCAGTGAACAGCAACTGGGGCTACCAAAATGTAGACACACAAATTGATGCAAACAGAGTAACAAGAAACACCGCAAAAAAGCAACTGAAACGCTATGTAGTCAAACATGTATTCTTTAATATACACACTCAAGCCAACATTCCCATACAGTGTGCCTGAACAGCCACAGAGCTAAAGGGACAGCAGTGATGGTCATACCTTTTTGACGTCTCTGACAAGGTGGTACAGCGTGTTGGACGGTCCATGTCTCTGTTGAAAAACACACACATGAGGATCTACACTTCCTTATGAGAAAACTGACCTGCTAGACTGTTCACTACCAGTTTTTTTTGTGCAAGTAACCTTTCAATCAACATTTTACTTTGAAACTCACTATCGCAACTATTTGCCAAAGCAGGCTGTTTGTGTGTTATTATACAATTTGTTTTTACAATCTATTTATGTGCATTTGTTATTACCGTGTTGTAGAGCTCCTCCAGTCTGGATAGCGTGAGGAAACGGTGCATACTGACTCCATTTTCAATCAGCAGCTTGACAAAGTCCACTCTGTCCAGAACTAAGGCATCTAGCATCGCCTGCTCCAGGGAACCGACCTAAGGCACATGGGATAGAGAACACATCTAGTGCCGATACCACACACAGCACATGCTACATGCTACCAACTATACAGGAGTACTGCATGGAAATGAATAAAGACCAAGCACCATCATTTACTAAAACTAAAACTAAAACTAAAGGTTATTGTAATAGAATTGAACATAACATGTGGGTGGAGCCACACTTTAAACATTTCTCATCCATAGACCACAAATCCAAAATAAAGTAAATTTAAATTAAATAAAGACATCTTTGAATTATACAGTTTGAAAACTACAAGCAATGCATACATTTCAGTTGTGTTCACAGACAACCACAGCAATGCTTGTTTACATTTGCAACCATTTATCAGTTGCTGAACCTTTCACCCATGACTGATCTTGAGCTGAGCATCCAAATTGCCTTTTAAAGCTGAAAGTATCCTTTTATCTGTTATAAGTTATCATATTTCTCTGTCTAATCATTCTAAAGTTAGTTTTTCTTAATGTAAAGCATTGAGCTGCATTTCTTCTATGCAATATCAGTCGTTATTAATAATATGAGCTGTCCTGGACAGTTTCTGTAAACAGACGTCATGTAGAGTACAAGTCGAGACTGAGGTACAATGCCAAAAAAATCGGATGCAAAAAGACCTTTTTCGGCAGCGCAGTACACTGTAATATCAGTGAGAAAACAGTCAATAATTTGTTTGTTTACTCTCGTTTAAACTATTTATGGTTCTTACAGGCCACTGCTGTCCATAGATGAAGATCTGACTGCGGGCGATGTCCACTCTGTTCCATGCCAGAGCCAAACTCAGCTGGTCGGGCGCTGAAGCGTTGGCACCTGAGAGAGGATACAAGCGAGTTGAGAGACAACGTAATATTTAATGTTGATAATGATCTTCCTTTACTGCTTATTTTATATTCTCTTTATGTGCTTATATACACATTATCCCTACTGGATGCTAATGCTGTTGTTGAAAATTTACAGGTATTGATTTTGCTCTTAATTGACAGAAAGCTATGGAAAAACACATTTTGTGCTATTTCAGTCAGTCATTTTCTACCGCTTGTTTCCGTTGGGGGTCGTGGGTAACTGGAGCCTATCCCAGTGGCTTTGGGCCTTGGCCGGGGTACACCCTGGACAGTGGCCAACTCGTCGCAGGGCTGACCCAGACACAGACAGACAACCAACCATTCACCCTCTCATTCATCCACTAGGGACAATTTAGAGTCACCAATTAACCTAAACATGCATGTCTTTGGACGGTGGGAGGAAGCCAGAGAAAACCCACGGTAACACGGGGAGGAAATGCAGATTCCACCCAGGGAGATCGCGGTCTGGTCCGGGATTCGAGCCCACAATCTCATTATTGGGAGGTGGGGGGGGGCTGACCGCTCTGCCACCGTGAACCCCTATTTTGTGCTATGTTATAAAGTATTAAACAATCTCCGACTTCATGGCAGACAGAATCAATATGGATTCAAGTTTCAATATGTTATTGTCATTTCATCATACAGTACTTGATAAAAACCTCACATCACATACAGTAACCATCTTTCTGACTTGTGTTGAGGTGTTTCCGTACCACACAGTTATTCCAAAGGTGAGTATGCTCTCGATACCAGCACATGATACCTTTCCTTGGTATGGAAAACTTGTTCAGCTGTCTTAAAAAGAAAAGTATTTGCTGAGTTTCCTTCAGTACTGTTGAAATGTTGACTTCTCCCTTTAAAGTGAAATGTTGAATTTCCTGACCATTTATGACTTATGGCTGCTATGGCTCTTACGGAAGTCCACCACTTCTTTTGGTTTAAAATATACCTCTAAGTGTGAGATACATGATGGTGGTTTGGTTGCAGTTTCTCCCATTGTGTAGCATTATTTGAAATCAAAATTTAGTTTGAAAGTCTACTGATTTGCAGCTTTTGCTAGTTTTGTATTACACTGTAGTGGGACTGCTTCACGCTTGGTGGATCCACTTTGCCTTACTTTACCATGTGTCTGCTCTGTTCCTGCCTTTTTCTGTGTTTCTGTAGAGAAGATGTCTTCCCATTGGGGGATGGCATCTTGGTCTTTCATGTATCACTTAAATTCAGGCTTCACCTCATCCTTGCGAAAAATGTAGAACACAACTGTGTTGCTTTGGTTTTCTGTGTCTGTCAACATCGTTTACAGCACTCTGGTCCTCCAGTAACATCAACATGGCTGTAACGTAATCAGTAGAAGAAGAAAAATAACTATAGTGTGTTCACACACAAGACAAAAAAAGAAAAAATATTAAAACTGAACACTAAAGATAAAAAAAGATCTGGCATTCTGGACAGATCTGATTTGCTTAATATGATTCTGGATGATGCTGAGGCAAGTTTGTCTTAAAAACTTAATCCAATGGACAAAAAACATTAAATGAAACATAAGGGACAGAAAGGGACTGTATTAGGACAGAATAATCCAATGTAAAACAGCTTCACTGGAAAAATGCTATTAAATGTGCTACCAAAAAAGCATCTGCAGCTGTTCATTGTTGTAGTGGCACACTTCAAACACTGCTGAGATCTAACACAAAACCACAGTCTGCTATTCACATTAATAATTTACCTGTGCACTGGGAGGAGTTAGGCAAAATGAGAAAGATAAAGCAACTATTCATCTAAACCATTTGAGAAATCCAGTGTAATATAAAGTATAATAATATTCCCTTGTGTGTAGACAAGACTGTGTAATTTTAAATAGGCACGCCAGTATCATCACTTAACACAGAGCTCTCTCTGTCTTAAAGGGCTGTACAGCATTACAACATTAGTACAGCTTAATGTTCAGACAGAGCTCTGCTAATAAGATGCAGAGCCCACTAATAAGAGCTTTAGAGGAGATATGTGTCTATTAAAAGGCAAGGTAGCCTTGCTTTATCAAAGGCCAGTGGCTTCACTCTGTTTGCCTGTATGGGATGTTGAACTGCATCCTACTGACTTTATGGACCCAATCTTCAGGATATTGACTACCTCAGACAGCAGACCATCAGTTACTCCTAACTCCCCTCTGTTACACCATGTGTCTTTAGATGCAGTTTCCTTTCTGCTCTGTCTGTTCCCACTTCTCTAAATCTCTCTCTTTCTTTCTCTCACACAGTCAATGCTTTTATTCGTTTTTTTCTTGCTCTTTCTCTGTTCTCCCCTCACCCTGTATTCCTGACTGTGCTTTGCCTTGTTGAGCTTCAGGCAGTAGCTTAGTTCTTCTGCGAAGGAGTCTAATCCAGTGTTTTAAAAAGCTCTCAGGCAGGATATGACTGATTTCATTTTACACTAAAAGCCTTAACGCCTCTTATTCACTCACCCGCAGAATGAGACTTGCATGTAAAATGACCCTCATGCTGCTTACCATAAAGCATTTTTTTTCCCCTTTTCCCCTCTCATCCTTTCACTTCTCTGATCTCTTCCTTTTCATTTTCTTTTTCCTATTTTGTCTTCTCTTTCTTTGATTCCTTCCTTCACTCATTCACCTACATGCCATTCCCATCACATGGTGAAATAAAATGCATAGAAAAGGTCTAAAAAAAATGAACAGAAATGAAAGACAGATCAATAGATGGAGTCGACCGAATACACGAGTGAGACATGTGTACATAGGGAATCTGAGATGAAGACAAAGATCAGGGAGGGATGCATGGGCCAAAGAAATCATGACTGCATGACATCTTGACTGCTACGCATAAATTATGCAAAACACGTTTCTCTTTCACTCTCTCCCGTTCCAAACTCATGAGTTTAGTCTCTTACTCATGCCCTGTGGAATGAAATGTTTCTCTGAGGAAAAGTTCCTGAGATAGTCAATCATTTCCTCTGAATCGCTATGAAGTCTCCCAGGATTCACTCTGTCTTTGTATATGTGAGTGTGTACCTTCTGTGTTCACATATGTAGTTGCGTGTTTGAGAGAGTGCATGTGTGCAAACTCCAGTGGGCCTGGTTAGCATCATATTCCTTGAAGAGGCAAGAGCAACCATGATCAATACAAGCTAAAGAACAACCAATCGAAAGCATGGATCTATGGATACTGTTTGTGTGTGTGTGTTTGTGTGTGTGATTAGAGGGGTGGGTATGGGAGAGTGGGGGCATTAAAAAAGGCTTAAGTGGGAAATTGGATAGAGG
The DNA here is from genome assembly GCA_011952105.1 of Coreoperca whiteheadi. Taxonomy (NCBI): domain Eukaryota; kingdom Metazoa; phylum Chordata; class Actinopteri; order Centrarchiformes; family Sinipercidae; genus Coreoperca; species Coreoperca whiteheadi. The sequence goes on from CM022476.1 coordinate 20,172,693, forward strand.
GTCTCTTTATCTTACTGTGACTTGCATCTGTGCTGCAGTTACCATGCTGATTGATTATTCTACATGTGTTGCAGTTGTCAAATGTGTTGAGATCATTGTAGCCCTGCTTTGCTTAAACTGTAATATGTAGAGGGGGAAACCAAGATAGATATGTGCTTTAAACCATTACTTGCTTGTCTGTAACTATTACAATGGCTGTGTAATATTACTTGCATAATGTGTGTAAAAAAACTTCAAGCTTCAACTGTGGGATGCTGGCCACACTGTAAGCATTAGTGTAGATCTGAAAAAAGAGGAGCTCATGGGGCATAATAGCATATAACTAGGCAACGGGTCCCTTTTAAAAGTGATTACTGACCTCAAGGGAAATCAATTTGATAAATGCAAATTAAATTACAATATATACTTCAAAGATATGGACTAAAAGACACAATCATTTTCATAATTCATTGGTGACTGTAAGTGTCTCCTGTAATTATTTGTCTCTGGCCACAGAGTTAATGAGCAGCTGTGTTCATGCTAATTGATTATTCTGTAGGTGTTGTTGTGATATCAGGGTTTTATTAGCATATAAAGTAGGAAACCCAAATTCACTTCAAGCTTGTCTGAAATGGCTTCAATAGCTGGTAGGTCACGAGAGCCCCATCCTCCTCACATTTAAAAGAATAGTTCAATATTTTGTGAAGTACATTGCCAGGGGTTAGATGTGAAGATTAGCACAAAAACTGGAAACAGAGAGAAACAGCTAGACTGCCTCTGTCCAATGGTAACAAAATGTGCCAACCAGCACCTCTAAAGCTCACTAATAAAATCGTTATATCTCATTCAATACATACAAAAAGTGGAGTGGAAAACCATGTTTTGATGTGCTGGAAAAAGTCAAATATTTGAAAACCAAAAAGAGACAGATATTTTTTGTCAGGAGTTAGTGGTCCAAGCCAGTAAATACTATATTATAATGGACAGGCATTGATAAGAGGACTCAAGTATTATGCCCACAGCACTGTGTGTCTACTAAAACTGTGAGTAAGCAACTGTTTAATAAGCTAATATAATACCAAGACTTAATGCTACAAGTTTGCTTTGGAGTCTTTCTGCCCCGCAGTAATCAAAAATCGCTTAAAGGAGCTTTAAGAGTGCAAAAAACAAGCACATATGTCTATGTTTTACTCCTGAGGTATGAACTGCAATAGTATAAACATACTTTTGTGCTTTGAACATACACCTAAACTGGGACAGTGAGAGGAATGCTTTCTGAAACGATATCATCCTCCTTTTATGTATGTAACATCCCTGGAGGTTAGCGGTGAAATAGAAGCCACTTACTGTACATTTACACCGCAGCACGCACACACACACACACACACACACACACACACACACACACACACACACACAGATGCATACACCCACCTTTGAGTAATGCAGTGAGGATGGCAAGGTCAATATCCTGATGACCCTCCGACCCCATTCGGAAAACTGTTATCTGAGAGACAATGAGAGGGAGAGAGCGGGACAGACAGAGAGAAAGAGTGAGAGACAGGAGCATTCATTCTGCAAACTGTTTGAAAGTGACTTTATTACTTCTATTGGATGTATCAAGGCTTATAGCACAAAGAAATTCAGTCACATGTGAGTGAGAGTGCTCTCGTTTGCTGGATTAAACTGCTTCAATAAAAACACAACTGCTCAGAGAGGAGAGGAGAGGAGAGGAGAGGAGAGGTATTGCTCTGATGTAACGTACTGTATCTCCTCTCCAGACTCTCTTCTGTCCTCTCCTGTCTCTTGTGCAGAGAACACCACAAAACTCTCACAAACAGCTTGTTCACTGTATGGAGGGAAGGAAGGGTTTTGCTAAGAAGGAAACGAATAGAGAACGAGAGTAAAAACATGACAAAGAGAGACATCAAATGAATATGACCTAATGGTGCTCTCCATTACCTAAGGACATTTTGTTCTTTTTCTTTTGCTGTGTCAAACATTTTTTTGATTAGGCTTTAATGACAATATGTTCCTCTAAGGCCAATTTAGGTCTTCGTCTGTGTAGTCTGACATGTCTTTTAGCTGCATTTTTTATATCCTGTGTGAGATGAACTAATGGTGTGATGGATGAAAGCCAAAGTCCACTGAGAGGGAAATCTGAGAAATGGGGCAACATATTTTCTGGATTTATTCCTGTCATATATAGCGAACGCGTGTACTGAGACCAGTGTTAACATGGGTGTGAGCATACATGCTCATATGAGTGCATGAGTGAAGGGCACCTTGCGGGAGCCTTGTGCGGGATAACGCGTGTTCTGAATGTCTGATGAGCTATTCCCCTAATCCCTCCATCCACCAAGCCATCCATCTCCTCCCACCTCCCTCTCCTCCCTTCAGCCCATCTCCCTTCCCATCTCCCCCCTCTGCGGGCTTTGCTGCTGCTATTGCTTCTTCCTTGGGCAATGCTGCAATGTTGTAGGCTAACTATCCTCTTCCGTCCTCTATCTCGCTCTCTTTTCACACAACCTAATTGCAGAAAAGTAATTTAATTCACATTGCTGATTTACAGTATCGATTATGTCGGCTCATTCATCATTTGCACATCATGTGCTGATGCCATGTTGGCTGCTCCCTGAGAGAGAAATGAGGAGTAAGACACTGTGTAACACCTTAGACCTGTGCCATGCATTGCAAATGCAATCACTAATACAGGGAGCATCTAAGTGTGTGTGTGTGTGTGTGCGTGTGTGTGTGTGTGTGTGTGTGTGTGTGGCGATCGCTATCGGCCTGTGTAATCAAAAGGTCTTTCTCCAGGTGAAATAGGAGTGCAATGGTATGTGAAGATATCGATTGAGGTCTTCATGAGCAGAAACACCAATGAGTTGCTGGTGCAATGTGTAATTTCATGGGCTTCTCCTAAGTCATAGTGTGTGTGTTTGAATGGTACGGCCAGTGGTTAGATTAACATTTGCTAGAATGCATCTTTGCCTTCACTCTAATAGATGTTAACAACACATTTAGGGAGGCATCTGTTGAACACACTTGCAATTCTATGATCTAACCAAGTGTGTGTGCCTGTGTTTAAGAGAGTGATTGTGTGTGCTCTTACGTAGTGTCTCAAAGACAGGTCAATTTTAGGAATAACAAAATTTCACCCAGTCTGTACAGATTCATATTCTGGCCACTTGTTCATTATACCCTGTAGTTATCATTGTAGCAGAATGGAGAGTTCCCTTACACACGCACACACACACACGCGATGCTTGGCTGCCTTAAGGACAGAAGATGGATGACAGTGTGATAGAGGAAAAATGATGATTACAGAGGATGTTCACCATTGTTTCAATTCTTCCCTCTTCCCCCAAGTTCCCTCCACCTTTACCCACCCCCCACACATACACAACCACTAATCTATAAACAACCGTCCACTGGCACAATACTCTCCCTCTGCCTCTCATCTGTGTCTGCTTTCTCCCACCTCCCACCCCTTCCTCCAATCACACTCCCAAGGTGACCCTGTGGATATGCGCTACCTGTTATCATAAAGGCTCTACAATACAGAGGCTAAGCAACACAATGGCTTTGACAAGGAAACGTTGCTAATTTAATCTCAACGATCCCACAAAGAGTGCAAAAGTAAACAGACAACGTCTCCCCCATCTATTTTCACCATCTTGTTCAAGCAAAGGTTCTCACAAGTACTTAGAAGTTAACTTTGTTTTTATTTTACAAATGGCATAAACTCACCATCTGTTGTACGTAACATTTGCGGTGTGTTGATGATAGCTGTGCTTGCTTAGTACTTTATCGCAAAATATCTTTCAATGCTGAATGTATTTTTGACATTTCTCTACCTCTACACTGTGGAGGCAGGGATCAGGAGGATAGATGTGGGACAGCAGAAAAGTGGAAGCATGTGTAAAGCAAAGGAAGACAGAAGGATGGAGATGTAGTGTTGACTAACTGAAGACGGATATAAGAAACGATAAAGGAAGAGGCAGTGCAATCTTTCTCAGTGTGACTGGGTTCTCTCGGAGGACACTAAGCTACATGCTTAGAAGATCTCAAAACTGCTCTTCACGCTGCAGTGAGCCAAGCTGATTGGAAAACATTCATCTTCATTTAACAGGCAAAGACCCTTCTGATGCTGCTACATGTATATACAAGACACGAGGCCGACACCACACACACACACACACACACACACTCATACAGTCCAAAGAGGTTTCTAAAGCATGTTCTGCAGTCTATACATTAGCAATGGTAGCAGTTCAGATCTGAAAATGCTCTGTTAGTGGTTTCATCTGTGTGAATTTGAGCATAAAATATTTAGATGTGTATTTATTACTTTCTGGGATACATCATAAACTAACAGTCTTCAGAATGATAGCCAAAGCAGAGGAAAGAGGGAAATACGTTTCAGTATTCATGAAATTTTAAACCGATAAACTGCCCGGCTGATAATCAACCAAGGAATTGTCTCTCTTCTAGCATATTTCTGTTTGTGGCTCAAACTCTCTACTGTATCTCATTTTCACATTTGCTCTCCACCCTTCTCTTACTTTTTGTGTCATTTCCTCCCACCCTCCCCCTCCATCTGTCCCTCACACCCTCCCACTCTCTCATGGTCCATTAAAGTCACTCTTTTGCTCTCCTTGTCTTCCTCCTACTCGTTCTTAGTCTCTCTTGTCAGGGAGGCGGAGGGAAATTGCGGGTTGGTGGTTCCTCCTCAATATTTAATCGGAATTAAACATATAAGGACTATTCTACACTCAATTATTTATACCAAGCTGGGAGATACCAGGACAGTCATCTTGCATCCCCCTCACATAAGAGAGAGGGAGGGGAGGGAGAAAGAGGCCCATCTTTTTTAATTAGACCTGGAATTGGATTCACACGTTTTTAGCAAAAAGATCTATGTGACATCAGGCCTTGATAATATTTGAAGGAACTGGTTCTCGTGCAGCCTGTAGTCTGTTCAGTGTGCTCCTCTGATAGTCATATGAAATTGTTCCACCTTTGTGCAGAAGGGATAAAAGATAAGTGATCCACATATATGAGGAAGATAATTACCCTTATCATCCAGACAAATTGATACAAATGCTTTTTTTTAGTATTCCCTTTTATTGCACTTAGATATAATGCACACAATATATATATACTATACATACCATACTACATCTGTTAACACTCAAGTAAAACTCAAGAGTGTGCATGATTTTCATTGATTAGATTTGCAATTATGTCCCCTCCCTCCTCCTCGGAACCTAATAATCTATCATCTAGCAGAACAGATTTTTTTTCACTGGGAGATGAGCCAGCACACTCCTAAATTAGACCAACTGAAAGTATAACGCAGATAATTGGGACTATTATTTGTAGCTACAAAGAGCACTTCTCAGATTTATAATTTACTGCCTAACCAACTTCACAGTAATATACAGTGGCAAGAAAAAGTATGTGAACCTTTTGGAATTTCATGGTTTTTGGAATAAATTTGTCATATAATGTGATCTGATCTTCGCTCTGTCATATTCTTTGGATGTCTCATGTGTATGGCCCTCTTATGACAGAGCTACAGCAGTTCTGCCAGGAAGAATGGGCTAAAATTCCTCCTCAACGATGTGCAGGTCCTGATCCACAGCTACAGGAAGCGCCTGGTTGACGTTATTGCTGCCAAAGGGGGGTCAACCAGTTATTAACTCTAAGGGTTCACTTACTTTTTCCACGACCATTTTGAATGTTGAATGAGTGTGTTCAATAAAGACATGAAAGATCTGAATTTAATTTATGTTGGTCAATACTCTTGACTTAGATGAAGATCAGATCACATTTTATGACAAATTTATTCAGAAAACCATGAAATTCCAAAAGGTTCACATGCTTTTTCTTGCCACTGTATACATTTCAGTGCACACGCAGTAAAGTTGCAAGTTTATTGCACTCTTGACATAAAGTGTAAACAGCCCTGAGTATGATAAACAAAGCAGAGGCAACAGGGAAATAAGTGAAGCACAAAATGTCTACATGAATAAACCAACATGCGGGAAATAAGGAAAAGGCAAGACCCAGCCTTTCTTTAGTCTTCCTCCTTCTCTTCACTTGCCCTCTTAAGCAGACACACGCTCTCCCTCTCCTCTACATTATCCCAGCCAGTCACCTTTAGTCTCTCTCTTTTCCTCCTACTCTTTGGCTTTCCTGCTGCAGAGCCAGAAAAAAAGCACAGTCGTACTGGCACACAGACAAACACACACTCTCATTGTCTCTTTCTCTCTCTCTCTCATACATTTACCCCTTTCAGACTGCTGCACTGACCTTGGAAAAACACGCCAGCGTGAGTGAGTCAACGCAATGGTTTTGTGGCCCTCTTCCTGACCTGGGTGTTAACATGGGTTTGATACGACTTGGCTTGGGTAAACACAGGTTTGTACAATTGCTATGGGATTGTGGTACAGGCATAGAACTTATACAGTGTCACTGCATCCCTGTTACTAGGTATTAGCTGCAACGTCTAGACCTCTCATGTCTAACTTGCATTAACTTTTCAGGAAATTCACCAATTCAGCATTTTAATATTTGAGATTAGAAAAGTGAATCAGTCTGATCAGGGATCAAATGAGTGACTTTAGCACGTGTTGTATGAGGATGGTGACTAGAAAAGAGGAAGCTCCCCTGAGCAAAAATAAACACATTTTTCAGGACTCCTGATCTTCTTACTGATCTCACTGATAGTCCATACTCTACATGTTCTGCTTTCTCTAATCAAATCAGTTAACCACACAGAGAGTGTCGTGTATGTTGTACTTATTGTAAAGCCCCTTAAGGCAAATTGTGATTTGTGATATTGGGCTATATAAATTAAATGGTCGATTGCAGTATGTGTCCACGGACAAAAGCTTGAGATTTTATGGAAGAAATACAAGGAAGAGTATTGCTTCTACTGAATACATTGTCAGAGAGTATGCTATCAAAGTTTTATATCTTTGGTAAATGTTTTATGGCACTGTTAAAGGGACTGTTCACCTCAAAATCAAAAATACATATTTTTCCTCTCACTTGTAGTGCTATTTATCCATCTACATTGTTTTGGTGAGAGTTTTGGAGATATCAGCTGTAGAGTTGTCTGCATTCTTTTAATATAATGGGCAGCATGTTCATGTAGGAACTATTTTCTTTCTACTGATAGTTCCTACATGAAACTGGTCTGTGGATTATCTTAAGTAACTGGGTAATAATTTCTGGAAAGAGACGTGGATGGATGGATACAAAGCACTACAGGTAAGAGGAAAAATATGTAATTTTGATTTTGGGGTTATCTGTTCCTTTAAGGTTATAAGCAATAGATGACTCTTTCTTTTTTCACATTCATACATAATGCATGAATTACTGCATAGACAAGTTTACACACTAGCTGTATTGCCCCACTTTTGCCACATGAAGAGTAGTGTAGCCCCAGATGTTTGCATTTGAACTGTGGATGGAGAGTCATGTTAAAGAACATTTTCTTCGTTGGGCAGTAAAATGATTATCAGACAAATATAAAATGCAGAAATATCAATGCAAGGGTGAAGCATGGTTGGTTGACTTTTGTAATATTACCAAAATATACTTTCAGTGCAGTATGTTTCAGGTTCAGTATGGCAGTGGCAACATTTTTGCAAGTTCAGAGAGAGGCAGCATGAGATTATCTGGCCTCTACAGCTGCTTCTGATGAGTGATTCACACCCTATTGTTATGCTCTGATGTATTGTGTTCAGAAGATACATCAGTGTGAGCATCAGTCACCCACTGGAACCCCACTGAGGACGCAATCAATCCACTTACACGTTGCACAACCATGACCAATTCTGGGCAGCCTGCAAAATACTACTTCTGCTATGTTTCTAGGTGTGTTCTTCCTATATATATAGGCCTGGAATTTCATAATTTTAGGGGCAAGGCCACTTGGCTGGCAGCAGGGACATTTCTGAGGGTACAAAGGCCACATGCCAGGGCTTCAAGGCCTTAAATGGAAAAATCTATTTCTTAAAGCATTAATGCCTTTTTAATAAACAGAGAAATAAAAACACAATTTTTATCAAAAGAATAATTTATTTGTAATTCATATTAGAAATATGATTTTTTGTCACAAAAAAACTAGCAAGGAATCAATGTACTTGGTAAATGTATGGTCATAACTTGATTTGCATAGGCTATTCGTTGATAGTTTTTCCAACGCTTACCTTTATTACACCGTCGTCTTCGGGGTCACTGGGGAGTTGTGCTGACCAGCTTTGCTGTTACCAAAGAAGTTCGGCAACGCGCATGTGAAACTCTCAACAAAGATTAGAAGGAAGCGCAATGGCTCACTCGTTAGGTACTTCCATCATCAGCTCCGGCAAAAACGATGTGTTTAATTCATGTTATTGATTAAGACTTTAACGTCTTCTGGATGCAGTCTGATGAGGTACATGACATATATGAGTATATATGGTGATGACTGTTAATTACATCACATCTACAAGCATGTGTGAGACCGACATATTCACTGTATGTAGTTTACATATTTCGTCATATATCAGGTTTGTGGATGGGATTGTTCCCTATAGTCAGCACGGTGGCTCAGTGGTTATCACTGTTGTCTCACACCAAGAAGGTTCTGGGTTTGATTCCAGGTCGGGGCAGGGCATAGTGGCCGCGGAGAAAATCACAAGAATGGCCACGATTATCTCCAGCCACTGCGTTGCAGCGACACACAAGTGGGATCCAGGCTTTAGATACAGTAAATGTCGCTAGCTGTTTGTTTGCAGCATAGAGCATGTGTTACACTATCATTTTGTGATTGAGTGTAAGGTTGTGTGTGGGTGTGTGCATGTGCACTATATGCACTGCTGTAGTACACACTTTCAATCACAATGTGTGTGCGCGCTATATACCACAATGACTGTGGCAAGAAAGCACCATGCCCCCTGCTACTGTGATCAAATGTACCATGATAAACTTGGGCACACAAACATACACATAAACATGCAGTCAGGCAAGACACACACATCAATACACATCACCTCTACACATATTGCATTTAACAGCATTAATAAGAGGTTGGCTTCATGTGACTGACAGTGCTCTAAAGGGACTGAGACTCCTCACCAGGGGGGAGGGATGTTTGTGACAGCAGAACTTGACAAGACGTGTGTCTTGACTTGAACACTGGCAAAGGCTACAGACTCTCAAGGTGGTGGCCATTTGGTCCCGAACGCCATTTGAATTAATTTACATCCACTTAATATTACATGTCATGCATAAAAGATGGGGTAATAATTGCTTCAACAAACGTTTCATGGTGAGCAAGCTTCATTTGACAAATCCATTTTGTTCCTCTTTCACATATTTTTCATTTGGGCTTCTTTATACTGCAGAGACATCAAAGTGTAATTGACGGTGATATTCCTCTTATTAGTGGTTTAATGGTGTGTGCATGTGCATCTGTCTATGTGAGCCTGTCTGTGAATACATTTTTTTGTCTATATACACATGTTTTGTATATATATATGTGTGTGTGTGTGTGTGTGTGTGTGTGTGTGTGTGTGTGTGTGTGTGTGTGTGTGTGCAAATAATGTGTATGTGCAAATGTATGAAAGTGACACTCACCAGCTCCTTCTTCTTCATACACTCCATGAGAATGATGAACAGATGCTGGGCCTGTGTGCGGCTGTAGGTGAAAGTCTTTTGGATCGTCACCAGCAACTGGTCTCTTAGAGACTCATTAATTATGCTGCAGAGGCAGAGAGGTTTGGAGAAGGCAGTCAGATAGAGGTAAGAAGAAGAAAACGGTTAGGGGGAAGCAGGCAAATTAGATTTGTTTGTCGGTAAGTGAAACCAAAGTTGACTGGGGCACTCAGCACTACTATCTCGGAGTCCTTGGTGAGTTGGTGAGATGTGATTCTGCAAGTTTACCTTCATCTGTAACTGTATATATGAGCCTGTGAAACCATTCTGAAGTCATTGTGTGTCTCATGAGGAATATAACCAAAATGTTTACTGTGTGTTATTAAAGTAATGCATCAGCACATTTCAGAAAGTGTATAAATTTTTGCAAGTTCTTGAAGATTTTTATCCTAAAAGCATATATTTTTCCCAAAAAAGCTTAGATGCAAAAGGACATTGTTGCTGCCATATACAGTGTACATGACATTACAAATAAAGTTAGGGAGAAAATTTCCACAGTGTAGCTGATTTTTCCACACTAGTTAAAATTTGTATTAATAAATGGGTGTCCTCGGATTACAGCATAATGTGCACATGTGAGTGCATACCCTCCCTCCTCGGAGTATTTGTGTCCAAAGGCCAAGATATCAGAGGCCCTGCCGCTGCCATCACAAACCACCACAGGGACGGGAGGTGTGTCCCTGAGGTACTCCAGTACAATGGAGATCACATTCGGGCCTCCCTCTACGATCAGAGCCACCACCGGCACACCCTGACCAATACCTGCACATGAAAACAAGTGGGAGCAGGAGAAACAGGGGGTGGAGAGTGATTGGAAAAAGTGAGATGAACAACAGAGAAAAGGGTACAGAAATGTGAATAGGGAAGAGGGAAGTTAAAGAGAGAGAAAAAACAGAAGGATCGTCAATAAATAGGCCTCATTACATCAGCAATATTTGATCTATAAATAGAAAAACTAAATCTAAATTTGCTAACAAGGTGCAAATGTGACACCTTTTATGTCTCATGACTGTATTGTCAAGACACTGTACGCTTTCTATTTATGGTAGAGAGGTTTTTAAAAAAGTGCCTGTACCAAAAATAACCAGCCCACTTTGTGCTTTGTGCTCTGTTCCTGTGGCATGGACATGTGTGTGTGAGAGAGAGAGAGTGTCACTGATAAATCCCCCACTGTTACAGACAAAAATGGCTCCTTGCCTGCTAATCAGTCTATTTAGGGTAATTGTGCGTAATTAGCAGGTGGGTTTTTCTGCACACGGTGAGACTATGTACAGGAGAAGGTACTGTTGATATCAAAGTTATTGCAAAGAATTTCCTTCCTTATTTGTGCTTGTGTTGCTCCCTTTCCTGCTTCTGGTTTCCTTTCGACAACCCATTTCTCATTATACCACTGAACATCGTCTTTAAGACACCATAAACCCTGTAAACCCCAGAGTCCCATTCTCTCTTACCCCAATATGTTCTTTCCCCTTTCAGTGGTTTCAGCCCAATCCATTTCCTAAACCCTTCTCCCCTCATCCTGCCCTTTCCTACTCTCTGTCTCACTTCCTGTCTTCCTCTCTACAGTTTGTATTTCTATAGCCACTCCGTTCTTATCCTCTCCCTCCCATCCTGTTTCATGTGGTTGTGTTTTCTGCCTGGTGTTTTGACTTTTCTAATTCAAAAGCTGTGTAACCGCCAGATCTTCCCCGCCCTGCACCCTCATCCTGGTCTGCATAATTCACAGAGGAGAAAGCATAGTCTGTCTCTCAAGCACCCAGGCAGACAAGCACATACAGATGCGTGCTTACATATTGAATGCACTAAGGCTGCATGATATTATAAAATAAATCATATTTCGATTATTTTGACAGATAAAGCAATTGATATGATTCACCATTAGTGGGAATGATAATTTTTGCAAATTTTTGCATCACAATTTTCATTTTCACTGAACGAACTATTAAAATCATGATGATGTGACATTTGTTGGGGTCTGTGTTAAACAAACATGTTTTCTTACATCTAGAGAACAGGATTTGTAGGCCAGGGCATCTCTGCAGCACTACTGTACTTCATCATAATGATGTTTTGTCACACATTTTACCTTTTTCCAAAGATTTCAGCATTTGGATATTGCACTTCGCCATATTGCGATTTCGATAGTATTTTTTATCAATTGTAAAGCCCCAGTATATGCACATACGCACACAAACACAAGCACACACACACATTTAGAGGCATACCCATCACCATTACACTTTCCCTCACGCAGTCTCACGCGGCTTTGCAACAGGGACAGTTACATAAGGAGAATATTTTAGGGGCCTCGCCTACTTCAGAGAGGCAAAACGTCACTGTGCCACAACACATCACACAACCATACATCAACAGAGAGAAGGAGACTAATGATTTGTGTTTTGTATCTGATTCTTCCATTTCTTTTGGATGTCTCTTTTGGCTGTTACCTGCATGTGTGCATGTGTGTGTGAGCTTGCAGTTGTGTCGGATCAAGCATTGATATTGATGACTAGTGAGCTTTGGAAGCAGCGCGGCAGTATCTAAAGCAGATTATCGTTCAACTGAAACCCACCGAGGAGCAGATGAGCAGGGGAAAGCACAGCTGTGTCATGCCTAATTGGGAGGAGAAAATTCTGCCTGTGCGCGCACACACACAAATACAGAAAGAGGCACACACATGTAAACCACAAATTAAATGAAATTTTCTTTTGCTTGACTACCTCAAAACAACGGGGACATTTTAGGATGGCTTTTGACCTCCCATTCACACGTGTTTTGTATAATTTACCACAGCCATAACTACTTTATTTATTCCTGTGGGAATTTGGATGGATGAAAACATGGATGAGGAAGCCGAACATGGCAGCCTATTCATTTTAATTAAAGCTGTCCACCCAGCACAAACACCAAAAATCTTTATCCTGTTTCCTACTATGGCTGGCTGTAACGCACATGAATGGCTTATTTCCTTTAAATTTTAGTGGACCTAATTGTATAATTGTATGTATAATTGCCCTGCGACGAGTTGGCCACTGTCCAGGGTGTACCTCGCCTAAGGCCCAAAGTCACTGGGATAGGCTCCAGTCACCCGCAACCTCTAACGGGAATTTTGATAATTCAATGAGTAATCTTTCCATGTGTGATGCCCAGGAAACAGTCTTTTTAGTTTTACAGACATTTGCATTATAATGTATGTGTGGAAAGTTTTTTCTGGATCAGATTAACTGCCACAGAGTCCAATGTTGTTCCTGAAGGCTTGAGTGGGAATGGAAGCCCTAAACTTAGCAGTGTTAAAGCTCTGCCAACTGCTGCTTCTACTGAACTTGCAATTTTTATACGTACTTAAATTTAATCCTGTGTTTATTAGTGAGCTGAGAGTCCTTTGAATTATTTTATCTGTGGAGGCGGCTTTTGTGGTCTGAACTCTCCTTTTATATCACATCAAACACCAAGTATTTGAACACATGCAGTGTTACATGAGTCTGCACTTTCAGAAGAATACCTATTGTTCTAGATAGAAATGTAAACCCATTGCTGGGGAGCTAATCTGTCTCGTGAGTCGTTCTTCCTGAAGTGCACAAGTGTTTACTCTGCCAAAGTGCATCATTTTTGTGCAGTGGACTGTCCATATATGTCTGTCATATATGACTGTTTCTTTGCGTTTGCAAATCCAGAATCCCCCAGAATGGAGAGAAAATGCAAGTGAGCTGCTGATCATGTGATTGTGGCTCCTGTTTTCAAGGCAGCACAACGACCAGCGCAAGCAGCGCTCCAACCGTTTGGTTTTTTCCTGACCTTGAAATTCGCTTTGCCCGTCTGTGTGGTATTTTGGTGTCCAGCACACGGTGTGCAGGTGGGAGGAAAGGCACTAACAGGTTGGAGGTTCATTCAAATGAGGCAGTGCAAAGTGAGTTGTTGATATTTTGGTGGAAAATGTGTCTTAGACTTTGTGCTGTAAACAGATGTCTCATAACGTGTCTGTTTCTGGTGCAATGTCTGCTTCCACTTTAGTGATTTTATCAAGAGTTAAGAGTCCAACTAAGTACTTGGAAAAAATAATGCAATAATACTTGAAATATTTTTTTCATAATCTAAATAAACACTTCAGTCCCAAATTTGGGGGAAAGAATAATAATAAATATACTGATTTATGCAGTGACATATCAATAGTATTCTGTGGATACATAATTTCAGAAATACGCAATATACCCTATACAATTTGTACTGTTTCTCTCAACACATTCACCCCCTATTCTTGTATTGGCTGTATCCGTGCACCATTCACACACTCCAACGCATCAGATAATACAGTCATCAAACCCCTCCTTCTCTCCCTTGTCTCCCTGGATCCCATACATAGTTTTAACCCAGTGCCCACATCTTATCTCTCAGGCGGGAAACTACCCTGAAAAAGCAGAGGCAGTAGAAAAGGAGAGAGGTGGTCGATGAGAATCCATGGCCACAACTTTCTATATTTATCCAGCCTGGGAGACGAGGAAGTAACGAGGAGCAGAAGGAATTAGGGAGGGAAAGAGGAGCGTGCAAGCGAGACACACATAACATGCTTAAATGGTCCAAATTAAGGATCCAGCAATGACTCATCCTCTGCGTGTGTGTCTCCGTATGTGTGGGTGTGTGCGAGTGTCTGCGAGTTTGTCCTTGTATGTGTCAAATTAGTATCAGCATGACTGGAGGAGGTGTGCTACAGTATGTGGGTCGTTGTCTTCGCAACCCCCCCCCCCCACACACACACAGACACACATCTTCACACACATACACACACCAAAAAAAACAAATAAAACATTCTCACATACACACACGAGCACCATTATCCTAGCAACGACTAAAGCAGACGGGAAACATCAGATCTGTGAAGGCAACATGACTCGACAGGCTACAGAAGAAAAGGTCAGGGGGTACAGAACGTTAAAAGGGCAAAGCGTCTCTCAAACTTTACTTTTTCAGTCATGTTGTGACATCAAGAGGACTTCACTTACAATCAGATGGCCTGTGCCACCTTTTCCACCAATAATTTGAGTTGAGTTGGTGTGTCACCAAGGCCAGCTGAGCATGGGAGAATCGATCATGAATGGTGTCATTGATAAGGAAAAGACATTTACAATTGGGAAATTGGGGTTAAAGGAATTTTATGAAACTGATTTGTGTGTTGACGTTTATGTGTTTATCTTCCTTTTGTCAGTTCTGAAGACGGTCTATTATACTACTATACATATATGTTTGTGTGTTCACGAATTGTTGACCTGCATCTACTAAAGGCAATGTATTATCCCACTAAGTCAAATGAAACAATTATGAGTGAAAATGGTATTCAGAAAACTAGAATATCAGACCCCATTTACCCCATTCAGTTCATGCGTCTTGGAAGGATCAGATAGGTTTCGGACATCAAAATAGTTAAATGTCAATGCATCCAAGAAGCATCTGAGAGGGACGGTAATCCAAGTGTTCAAAACACCTCGGGAGGTAGAGGTGGAGATGAATTCTAGCCAGATAATGAAAGGGTGTAAATGCATCTCTCTCTTCAAAACAGATACGTACATGTAAGCTTTACTCCTCACAAATATATCTACATCAGTATGCGGTCTGTGGAAATATCCACTCATAAGGTCTGTCCCCTGTGAGAATGGAAGCTAAAGTATCCGTAGTTAGCTGTAGTTCTCCTTGTCTCATTTGAAGCAACAGAAAAAAGTGACTCCAGCAATTTCAACACATTTGGTGTTCACTGTGATGGTGTAGGTCTTATCTGCTCTCTGATCAGTTTGACTATTAAATGATCTATATGGGTAAGGGAGCTGTATGACACCGTGAAGATGATATAGCTTCTGTCTCGCTTATAGTTGAAAAATACAATTAATCCATGTTTTTTTGTTACCCCCCCCCCCCAAATTACAATAATAAATATACTGATTTACACAGTGACATATCAAATTACAGTATAGATTATTATATAGATCATTTGTGATGAGACACACTCATGTGGCTATCTATAAACAAAATTGTATTAGATGTAATATGGCTTTTATTCTGATATGATTCTGATACTTGAAATAACAAGTGTAAATGGGATCTTTGAACCTTGAATCTTCTTCTTGTATCATGAAGAAGTTTGACTTGTTCTTGCCATAAAATTCTGGATTTAGCTTATATCATTATGTATTAGCAAATAATGCGATACAATATACATTTCTAACCTGCACTGCCTTTAAACGACCCATAAAAGCAACACTCAAAATGTCATAATTCCACAAGTACTAGCCCCCTTCTGGGTAGTCGAACAAATTGGATTCTGCCTTGACTCTCACTCCAGCCAATCAGGGAACTAATGGACATGCTGTAATGCAGTGAGTCAGATTTATTGTATATTCCATACTCACAGTTAAAATCCTAAATTGTTTGTACCACTCATATAAAGAAACAATTGGTAAATTTTATGACAAGAAGAAATAGAATAAAAACTTGCTATTTTAATTCTGACATTATCACCACCATTTTTTTTAATCCCTCCTACTTTTCCAAAAGACATTTACCACAGTTCACATTACTTATCATGCACTCATATTCTTTCCACATCACATAACATGTTCATGTTCATGTTCATGCACATCCTCAACCTGGAACCATACCTGGAGCAAGTCTTGTGTCCAGCCTTACCCACTACTGGCTTTGTTATGTCTCCACCACAGGGTTGAACACTCTGGCAGTTCATGTTTATCATTTTGACATGTTTTTTGTATCCATTCGTGCATGAACACACCTTAGCCCCAATGACTTCAACTGTCCCCACACCGTCTCACGTGCCCGCAAATATTTTATCTACTGATCCGCACCCACAGTGTCAGTTCAGCCCCACTGATTTAACCAGTCATCAACGCAGCACCACCACAGGGACCAAAACCACTGACCAGAGGGCTCATGAAAAACTAATATTAAATTATGTGACACATACTATTGATTTTCTCTGAAATGTAATTAACATTTAAATGGCTTTTAAATATTAATTTTTGCACAGCATAATATTAATATTATTTCCCTGCTATTGGTGCTTTATTGGATACAGTCACTTTCACCAGAGGGTGACATTTCTAAGCCAGATTCAAACTGTGACACTGCAGGTGTGTGGTATGTGTCAAAGAACAAGAGCCACCAAGTAATCTGGTTGGTCACACAGTTGGACAGCATTTAAAAGGAGCAACATTATTAGCTATATCTGAAAAATCAAAAAAAGGGTTTGTCCAGCCACTTACAGTGCTTGAAAGACGAGTATTACAACCCTCGTCACTTCCCATGTAGCATAGCTTAACTATAATCTCTTCTGTATCGGCTGCTCCACAGTGGAGGTCAAAATGTCACAGCTAATCTGTGACGTAAGATCTTATGGTTTCTGGATTACCCCAGCTACTTCCTTGTTTACCTATGCTGTGATTAATGCAACCACTGCTATAGGAGGGTCAGTGACTGTTACACAGTAGACACAGAGTTAAAACACACACATGCCTACACCTATGCACACATTCAATATTCAAAGTATTCCCATTTTTCCCATTCTCAAATAATTTTTCATTTTTCCATTCCAAGGAATTTAAGTGAAGTGGAAGAGGGCACACTCAAGGTACCTCATTCATTTCCACAGACTTTATCAGGATTTGTATAAATTAATACGTTTTATTCCTCTTTGGGCCTGACATGTGCATCCAATTTAAGATTTTCACATGTGCAAAAAACAAAAGCGTGAGTGACTAAAAGGTTTTTTTATTTTTTCCTCTTCAGGTTTAAAATAGAAAATAAGAAAACAATTATGGATGAAGCCTATTATGTCCTTTCCCTTGACGCCTTTTCACTATTTCATCCTACTTTTTCAGTGAAGACACCTCAAGGTAATATCTCGTCTCACTGCCTGCATCCTCCTCAGCTGCTTCGCACATCCTTCACTCTTTATATAATTCTCTTCCCTCTCTGCTTGCCCTCAATCCCTCTTTCTCTGTCTTCATTTTCTCACTCTCCTCTCTTCCTCTTTTACTTGTCATCTCCCTGACACAGGTGTGTGATTAAAAAGCATTATGCCCACTGCTGGAGACACGTCAAAAGAGCCGTGCAGTGGTTGAGTGAGCTGTGCTGAATGGTGCCAATCATTTTATTGTTTTTCTTAATTTTTGAATGTGACAATGTCTGCTAGCTTCAGGAGATGGTTAGGAGGAATTAAATAGGAAATATGTCCCTGTGTGGGACTTTAAAGACAAGAAATGAAAAGTGTGTTGGGATGAGCAATACAGTTGTTACAGCCACAATTTGTATACGATTATGCAATGTATATTCATGATCACTGGTTATAAGCTTTGTCACTCTGTTTTCATGTGAAGCACCCTCAGCTGAATCCTTGTCACAGTAATTCAGCCTCATCTGCATCTGCATCTCTGTCCATGTTCTATCAAGCTAGACCATGTCGGGCTGAACAAGTCACGAGAGGGCAATGCATGTACGGCAGGGCACAGCGCTGAGCATTTACCTAAGCGTGTGAATGTGCAGGCTCCATCCACTATATTTCCAGCCTCCCAACTGCAGTTTCCAATCTTTAAAAATGTATTTTATTTAGCCCCAACCAGAGTCGTCCCTCAGATATTCTTGTCCACTTTCCACTAAAGAGGGTACAAAACCACAGGAAGCGACGCTTTTCACACAATCAAACATACAGTAGAAACAGGAGGCGAAAGGATACAGAGGGAATACACACGTCTTGTCACCAAGGATGCTGTTACATGTTTAGGGACTGGGCTTCAATGATGAGTTTTGACAGGTGCCAGTGGTGCTGCCATAACTTGAAATGTGCAATGTGCAAAATGACCGCAAATATCTTGTAGCTACAAAAAATCTAAATATAGCGAGGTTTCAGTAAAATTATCATGACCTAGAAGATGTGTTAAGATTTTTCAAGGGTATAGTTAGACGAAAACGCCCATTCATCTCTTATATAGAATCGATTCCAATATTTAAAAACTGTGTTATAATATGTGGAGCCAATTTAATTGCTACAACATTTCCGGCAGTCACATGGTGTTAGCCCTTGCATTGAAAATCACACACAGGCACAGTAGGATTAGTTACAGGATTGCCCAGACATCACAAAAATACCACAGGGGGAGATTACGCATATCTATCCACCACACTTCTTTCATCTTGTGTTTGTGTGCAGTGTGTGTGACTGTGTGTAAAAAGAAAAAAGAAAAAGAAAAAATAGCTTGTGGTTACGTGTGGTCCACAACCCACATGTTAGGCCATTCAAACTAAATGGCTTTTTCCCTCTTTACTTTTTTTTATCCTCATTTCCTTGACAGGACCTCAGGATACTCTTGGATCCCAGATGAGCCCTGCTGTGAGGAAAATTGATGCACTGGACAGGTAATCAAATCAAGAAATGGTCCTTGTCTGCCAACCCTACAGCGGTGAATGAGGAAGTAAAAGATACACACGCACAACAAGGTACATCATTACATCATACAGACACATACATGTGCAGTAAACGCACACTGGGGTTGCACATTCACTTGAAAAACTGTGCAATATGAATTGCAGTATTCATACTACAAGAAAATGGATATGTGGCGGGTTTGTCGACAGTGTGTTTAACTCCTTTTTTGTATGTTACCCTCATTTGGTAGTAAAATTGTCCCTTTTTTGATATGCTGAGCTTCAGGATTGCAGCAGTTCTAGGGGAGTTTTTCCCATGGTAAGAAGCAATTATTATTGGGCCTCAAATTTCACAGCAGTAAAGATTCAAAAATGAATATGTATTGACTTTCTTTGATTTCTTCAAATCAAAGAAACATACTGTACACTGCATAAACGTATTAATATGTAGCCGCCACACCTGTATTTTTCATTGGTGTATACCACAGATCATTAAGATTATTTTATTTTAAGCACTTACTCAACAGGTGGTGATAACAATTGGGGTAATTTAAATATTAGCTTCTTAAATCTACCAACCAACAACAATTGCTAGATTTATCACATGTTCTTAATTTAATTTGCCCAGACAAAATTAGGTAAACTTACTTTGATTATGGAAATAAAGCACTTGTATCTGTCACATGAGTCATACAAGTACCAAATAACGTCATACTACATAAGTATAGTTATTAGATTTGTGTTAGGACTATGGATCCATTTTGGCTGATACACCACTTCACCTAAAGAGGCAACTGGTGCAAACTTGAGTGACGGGTTATAAAGTTGAAGCTTGTTATCAATCTAACCTCAGGCGCTACTGATGTTAAGGTTAGTGTGAGAGAGTCTGTGGGTGATAGCTCTGGGGTATGGATGATCAGTAGCAGATATACAGCACATTTCGGCCACCTATCAAGTTGTTTCATTAGCAGATCCCAGGCGGTATTAGTGCTCACATTGGATCCAGATATATGCTAAAGCTAGTCAGATGATGGATACATTAAAGATGGTACAGTACATTACCATCATATGGATGGTCGGCTGCTTGTATGACGACTGGGCGTCCCTTTGCCTTCCCAGCCCCTTTTGTATGAGTCCAGGCATAGGATGACAAAGGGAAGTCCATAGGTCACATGACTGGATGATGAACAGGGAGGAAGTACATTCATGTATCCTCCCAACCCCAGGGACATTTCTTAAATCCCTGAAGTCAAGGTGTTAGGAGGAACATGGTAGTGGTTACACTAGTGGAAAAAAGGCCAGTTTCGAAGTGACGTTAGCGTACACTTTCCAAGTCCCTACCAGCGAACATCAGTAGCACTGACAGTGAGCAAAAATAGTGTTGACAAAGGTAAGGTTTGAGTCATGATATTGCTCTTGACACTGTAACCACATATCTGTTTGGTAAAATCTATTTCCTGACACCCTCAGTTTTGAAATAAGCATTGATGTTAAAATGTGTGCATTCATGTCACCCAAACCCGGAGGAAATTATTATAAAATGGCTTTATGTTGACAAAAAAGAAGGTAATAACAAATAAATCATGGGTGCAAACAACATTTCTCTGACTCAGGTTTGTTCCCGGCCCTGACACATTCTAAACAATGCTGTGAGAGGCAATTGAGAAATGTATTTAAAGGGTATCAGGGAGGTTTGTGTATGCTTGTGTCTCTGTTTGTGTCTGTGTGTGATAGAGAGAACAAGAGAATGAGAGAGAAAAAGACAGGGAAATGCATTTTGTATTCATGCAAATCCATTTGGTTTCTAGCTAAGGTATAATGTGGAAATTGAAAACGGAGAAATGCAATGTGACAAGGGCTCAACGGTGGATGAACACTCCACACAAAGGAAAATATGCGCATGTGCAGACTCAAATGCACATTAATTTACACACAGGACATAAACACCTACATCTTTAGAGACACAAACAAGAATTTAAATACACTCTTGCTGCCGTTTTATGAGCATAATATACTTTTGATGCAACAAATCAGAGCTTCTTAAGAATACAGAATAGAGCAAGATTCTGTGGAGCTTCAACAGCAGTGTGTTATAATACCCTGTTATTCATGTGTCTTTTAAAATATACAAAAATACACCAAAACATTAGGCAGTCCTGTTGTCAGTGATGTTGACCCAGTGGTTTAAAATGCCTCCAGTGTACCATTTTCCGACTAGTTTGTACTATCAAGTATCAAATAAAGATAGAAATACTATAAAGCATACAAACATATTCGATGTAGCTTTCATTCTTTTATGTGTGTGTACATAAGTACAACTTAATGTACTTGGTGTGTCTACAGTATAGCATAGAGTTTTTTTTGTGTATGTACATGTACGGTGGTCGTGTGCTGGTCATTATGTCTGTGTTTGGTAGCTGGTTTGGACTCCAGAAAAGCGAGAGAAGGATTATGGAGCAGGTTCAATTTGAGGAGTTCATCTGAGCTGTCAGGAAGCTTTGAAAGAAAAAATAAACTCGTCCTGAAGGGAGGGACCGTTTCAAAGGCTCATCGAGTTATATCACAGCTGGCTAAAAATACACTGTCTGACAGCATGTGTTCAGTATAAAGCAGGTAATGATAATTTTAGTCTGCTATGAAATAGATTTTGAACCCAATTAACCCACAGTGGTGTCTTTGTTAAAACAAGAATTACAGTTTCATTTTGCTGTTATCACTCGCTGTGTCGTTTAAAAACACATCCTCTAATTTAGGGTAAGTAGGTCAGTCTGGCAATAGTCGGTACAGGCAGATACAGTAAATTCCACTCACGTGTGTTGATCTTCTGCAGGGAGATGTGTTTCTCTAGCTGGCGTCGCAGTTTGACCTCAGCGCCGTACTTCCCCGTGGTGCCATTGTCTGCCAGAATGAAGTGGGAGTGGAGACTGTTTAGAACCGTCAACTTGCTCATAGGGTTGGACATGGTCTGGTATGGACGCACCACCTAGCCAAGAGAAAATAACATTTAACAATTAGGCAAACATCTGAGAAACCCACGGCTGACAGGGCTATGCGGCAACTTGACAAAGGAAAATGTATGATTTAATGATTACAAGGGCATGTTTTCTTAGCGCCGTTAATGTAACCCAAGCATAGGCAAAACATTTATTTGGTAAACATCACAGTATGTTCTCGTTTTCAAGAGTTTTAATTAGAGGCAGAACTCCGCTGATTTTAAACCTCGAGTTCAATTTTCTTGTCATGGGGAGTACTCAGCCAGGGAAAACAGTTGTATAACGTCCTCTGTGGTTCTCGGGGAAGCTTTCCAAAGTTTGAAAAAATAACCCTGATGATGTCCTCAGGGTTTATCTTGGTTTGGGCTTAGAGGCTACAAATTTTTAATGGCAAGCCTACGTTACAAACTGGGCCATAGAGTTTGAAAGGCATAAGCATTAAACAGGCAGAGAGAGACTCAAGAAGAGACGCTAGTGGTTGCATCACGGAAAATGTAGGATCCAGCATTTCGCAGCTTGATACGAACTAGCGATTCAAAGTCAGGATCGCTCTGCCTCGGCTGCAACGATTTTTACTATTGTTTTACAAATCTGTGTCTTGTGAGTCCTCCAACTCTATGGAGGTACAGTACTAAATAACTGGAGTACCCCTTTAGACATCAACATTTAAGTATAGAGCTTTAGTCAGGCTGATGAAAGATGTTTGTGTCTTAATAAATAATTACAAAAAATTAAGAGTCTGTATTCAGCTACTATTGTCTTTTCTACAGCAGGTTCTACTGCAAGAACAGCCCAGAAAGATACCCTGATGCAGTCAAACAATCCATCATTTTAAACAACACATTTATTGTACTATTATTAAAGTTACACTAAATTATACTAAAACTGGCCGAGTATTAATACAACATTGATGAATTTTCTCAGATGCCTGGATTAGGTCTACTGGGGAAGCGCCTGACAATCTGAGGTAATCTCATCTGGTCATTAATCGTATAGTTGAGGCCAATCAAGCATGAAAAAAGAGCTTCAGCATTTAATGATCTAATTTCAGCCACCAACATTAATTGGATCTGCTTGAGTTAGTGCAGCACATGCTGATGAAATTTTAACTATAACATAACATTGATTCCAAAGATTTGAATGAGTGAGCATGTGCTCCGCAGTCTCAGGCGGTTCCGCCAGCTGTCCAACTCACTTTGAAAGAGTGTTTATCACAGATTGGATTGACTTACTCAGCATCTCAGTTTATAAACTATCAGCTGCAATATACGGACTATGACAACTGTGGACAGCACGTGACATTTTTCACAAATACACACAGAAACAAGGGCTTTATGCAAACGCCCACTCTGTTTCATATTGTTCCATTTAACTTACATCTTTGCCAACAAGATCCTCTTGATTTTCTACGATGCCCCATGGAGCAATGCCAATGGTGCAGATCTTCCCCCTTGACTTGGAGGCGTGGTCTTTCAGTGCATCACCCACATGGCGAATCACCCCTGTGTGTGTTGGTGGGAGTATGTGTGTGTGCATAAATGTTTAAGAATGTTTGGGAGAACGACAGAGAAATAGATAACAAACTTAGTATTGACTCGATCAATACACAGCCAAAATGATACACTCTGCTGTGGAAGATGAACAGAATCTATTAGGCGCAGAAGACGACAGCGTGAATGCACACACACACACACGCGCACACACACACACACACACGCACACGCACACGCACACGCACACGCACACGCACACGCACACGCACACACACACACACACAACTTCAAATACAGACAGGTTGTAGCTCCAGGCCTCTAGCTGTTGTCCTCAGGAGAGTCAGACCTGGAGGCCATCTTATCCCATCTCTCCTGCTGACATTCATTCCATCTCCACCTCCACCCTCAACAGTCCCTCCAGTCCATCCCTCCATCCATTATTCAGGCCTCTCTCTTCCTCTTTCTTGCCTCTGCACCCATTCTGTCACTAAATCTTACTTCCTATTCCTTTCTGTATTCAAGTGGGGGCACTCTACAGCATCCAACGCTGTATCATTTCCTTCCATCTGTTCTTATCTGTCCTATTAAACACTATTGTCCCGTCTTTTTTGTTATGTCAAACCTGCTAAATTTAATCTAAGTTACTAAAAATGCTTCTCTTTTTGTAGACCTAGAAACAAAACAAAAACAATACAAACAGTGAACTCGTACATAGAAGACAAAGTGAAACAGTGCTGATAAGAATTCAATATTCAATATCAACACCACTGATAATGTTTGACCAAAGCTAAATCTACCTTTACTTTATATAAATAATAAC
Organism: Coreoperca whiteheadi; assembly: GCA_011952105.1. Classification (NCBI taxonomy): domain Eukaryota; kingdom Metazoa; phylum Chordata; class Actinopteri; order Centrarchiformes; family Sinipercidae; genus Coreoperca; species Coreoperca whiteheadi. The sequence goes on from CM022476.1 coordinate 20,197,112, forward strand.
AATTTTGAAATTCAAAATGCACTTAAATTTGCATTTAGCAATTTTAAGACTTGACACCACTACCCATAGCTTACCAAGATCAGAAACATAGTGGAGCTCAATTCATTCAGGGAGAACTTATGCAACCATATGCATGATAACTCCATATGTATGTATAATTCATGTTCTTTTTGGTTTTCCCTATATTCATTTCAACCAATCTTATTTCTTATACTTTTACACTTTCAACCCCTCACCTCCTACACTATGTTCAGGATCCAGTCCATAAATCCTCCTCCAGCCAAAATTCATCCAGCTGCTCAATATACCCAGAAAGAGAAAGTATCAAGCCCAAATGTCTATGTTGCTTTCAATGAAATCCCACTCCTTGAAAAGCACAAGTCCATGATAGGCCCAAATTCACTAATTTCTGTCACAGTCTATCATACAGTGTAATCAAATCCATCTATTAGTCTAAATGTGACACCCTTTCGTTAATTTTAAGCAATAAGAATAATCAATCTATCCCTGAGACTATTTTAATTCAAGATGTATGAAATAATAATTCAGCGCTATTACTTCACCTGTCACGAGTGTCTCTAAGTATAGTTTATTGCACATACTTAAAATAACCCTTTCGCAGTGATCCAGTGATTCAACATCTTTACATTCCTGAGGGGCTTGATAAATGGATATTTAATAGCTGATAACTTATGAAGAACATTTGAACACACTCATCAAGCATGTGGCCACTCAGTGTGTATAAAAAGAAGTGGCGATGCAGGTTGCTGATGAAGTATCCACATGAAATATTTTTTACACTACACACAAATATTTATGTTAACATTCAAGGAAATGTAACACAATTTGTGAGTTTTTCCTGAGAGTAAATATTGTTTTACATTAGTTCTAAATATAAGCTGCGTTTATGTACTGTACTTTACCTGTGTTGACCCCTCCGGTGAAGATCCAGGCTCCCGTTGTCATGGCAGCCTTGATGAGCCCTTTGCCAAAGACCTGTTTGAGTTTGGGCTGTAATTCAAAGTTCTGCAGGCCCCCGTGGACTGAGATGAGCAGCTTGGGCAGATCCAGCTGCCACTCCTTGGTCATCAGGTGGAGCAGTAGGTCAGGCTTGGTGTCATAAGACACTCGCACGTACTGAAAACAGTGGGGCATGTGTCAGTGATGTACAGTATGGTAGCACACATGCATCACCGTGAGGCACATGATGACTTGAAGTCTACATGTGCCTGAGACATAAACACACAAACGGGAACACATGCATAAAAATATGTGCACAGACTACTACTATGTTCTAAAAGCATTATCAAGCAATATCAAACAAATCTGTGACGGCAAAATTAAATGGAAAAATATCACATGGATCAGTGTTGCAGACCTGCCCGAGTGTTTGGCTTTCACTTTTCAACCTACAACAATATTGAACAGATGTTTGCTATAACTGGAGCACCACATGCATTATAGAGCATCTGTTTATCAGAGACCCAACCTGACATGTGTCTGGATGAATAATTTAACATTGGGAATAAATCAGACATAATTCAGCCTTAATCTTTTGAATTCTCTGAATGCTATAGTATATGTGATGTGATTCTGTCAGCATGGTTATCATAGACTGTGACTGTGTGAATAACATGTACAATCAGACTACTTTTGGGATGGATCAATCAATCAGGCAAAATTGTATTTGCTGCAGCGTCTAGACACTTGAGTCCTTTAAATTATAATTATATATTATAATTATATGTAATTACATACAATAGTTAATTACAATATTTATACTCATTTGATTGATTTTGCTGTAATCTACAGGAATGCTGATAATGAATGTTGGCATTATGCATATGTCTGATGCCTTTAAATTTGATTATCTATCCAGCCACAGCGTAATTTGAAGAAAAGCTGGATGGAGGAAGGCAGTGCTCTAGATGAGTCTTCATTATGTCATTTGTATTTGGACTATGTATGAAATGTATTAATTGAAAAAAACATGGCAATCATTGTGATATTCAGCCATTTTCACAGTGCTGGTATGACTGTGCCATCCAGATCAAGGAGTGAATTAATTTCAGTCAGCCAAGCATCTTACACTTTCCTCCTCTGTACCTGCGTGCTGTCAATCTGCATCAGTTTACTGCAGCTGAGGAAAATATCTACAAATCACATTAAATTATTATGCACATTCAGCTTTTGCTACCGCCTTTACCCAAGTTTTTACAATCATCTTCTTACAGCAGCAGGGACCACTCAGTCTACTCTATCTTTGACAACTCATGTCGATACAACATTTGATGTAATATGTCTCCCTCTTGACATCCACGTTTAAATCTCAATTCATTTGTCCATCATTTGGAGAGAATTTAGAGGAATGATGCATCTCGCTAACACATTCTACCAATTTCCTAATCACACTTATTAACACAAGGGAGCACTTCCATCAGAAATCAAAACCAGGTCTCAGAAGTTTACTGCTTGCTCCCTTGTGTTGTTTGAATGTGTATTTTTGTACCCGAAAAACTGTAAGGTTGTTCTGTTCTGGTTTGTCTCGGAATGTTCACTATCTCGAGAACCAAGGTTTCTGCAGGACAAAATGCAACACAGTAGATTTGTTACGGGAGTCACCATGGCTTTGTTGGAGTGTCCTCCTCCCTGGAACTCAATGGTGCCGAAGGCATCAGTGGGGCTGAGCTGTGTGTGTTTGCTGATCGACCACTTCTCCGACAGGCTGTCATTCTTGGCCAAACGCTCTGCCTTATCATTCTGGCTGGATGAGATGCCCGGGGGCAGGCCGACATGCTGACCTATCAGACGACCACAACAGCACCTGGATGAGTGGAGAAAGTAGAAGTGAATATAAGATTGGTATATCACGTAGTCCTTTACAGAGAATAGGTGAAATCTTGAGAAGGCAGAGCCCTTAGAGAAGCTACTGTAGCATCGATAAAGGAAAATGAAGAGGGTGAGAGAGACACATTGTGTGTGACTGAGAGAGGGAGAGGAAAAGCGTGAGAGCTGTCATAGTCATGTGCCTAGCAGTAAGAGGAGGGCAAGGCTGAAGTGACAACTTGTCATCTGACTTTTATCTCCTGATTGGGAGGAAAGGAGGAGAAGGATCTGTAGGCCCCTGCAATCTTTTATTGGCTCTGTCTCTTTTTGCCTCTGTGATTTTCTCTCCCTTGTTCTCCTCTCCTCCTTCCTCTCTGCAAGCATAGGAGTTAGCAGAATAGCAGTTATATGAATCGTAGTATTCCTACGTGGGTACGTGCTTGTTCAGATGTACTGAATGCAGCTTTCATATGCTGTGTTTTAACCTTACAGGATGGAGTGGGAGCTCTGGGAGGAAAGGGAGTCAGGAGGCTTTGATTATCACTTCATGTTTCCGTCATCTCTTAGCAAAGGGACTTTACCTCCTCTGCCTAATGCATCAACACAAGTGTTTTTGACTAAAAAGAGAAAAGTTGATTCGATCCTGAGAAACATCTCTTTCCCTTCCTCCTGGCTTCCACCCGCTTTCCTCCAGTTACTTTATGCTCATTCTGTTTACATAACAAACAGTGGCATTTCCTGTGTATGTATGAGGGCCGGTTATGCAGGAATTAGACTTGCCTCTGAGTTTGACACCCGAAGCAACAACATCAGCTGTAGTAAAGGTTTCGGTAACGTCAATGTGACAGTGACTTTGCAGAGCAGAATGAAAGGAACGTTGAGATAATGAGTCTCTCTGTCTCTCTCAATACTACATTTTCTTTAAAAACTCTTATCGTTCCAATCATGCTATAGTTTTATTATTATACAGACAAGGTGCTTATAAATTACTTTAACACTCTAGTACTTTAACACTTACACTTTGCTACACTGATAAGCAGTGAGCTCCTGTGGGCTCTATCTTGAGTGTTGTTTAAATTGATAACCTTTTAAAATGATGCTGAATATTTTACTGACTTCATTAACTGGCCAAGCCCTGAATTTCACATTTGTGGTTTTAAAATGAATAATGTCCGAGTTTTGGTTCATTAGTGTAGAGCATCTACCTGTGATGCAAATAGAGGCCAGCGTGATATTACTCTAAGGCATGTTTCAAAAGGTCAGTAGTGAAACAGGGGTCTTAATCTGCTATACAGTATGTGAGGTGGGCTACTGCATTAGCTAACTCACTCATTATGGTCTTTTATAGCAAATAATAAAGCAGAGATTTGTCACATTTCCTTCACACATATTCTTACTCACCTATGGGGGTCTTTGCCGCTCACTATGATATGAACACATTCTCTCTTGCTGAACGCTCTTTCTATCCACGATTTCTGTGCCTGCAGAAATGAAGACAGAAGAACACAGTAAGTCTCTGTCAGATAATGGAGCTGTGACCTGAGCGCGCAGGAGTGACAGCAGATAAGTCATGTTTTTGACTGTAAAAGAAAGTGTTTTCTTGTCCTGCAAGAAAGATGACGGGTTCAGTTTGTTGTGTAAAATGACACAGTCGGAGCTTTGTAATGTAGAGACGTATCTTCCACAGGCTATTTCTCAGCAAGCAGCAGTCCAGTTTTGTGTGGTGGCTAGCAGAGCATACACAATGAAATGTTGGACCTAATGTCTCAAAGTAGGCTACTTTTTAAAAATGTAAAAGTAAAATCACCAATTTCACATCCAAGCCTGGTTTTAGAACAGAAATCACACGACTTTGGAAATGGCATACATACACAAACACAACACACACACACGTTTGTTTCACTATCCCCGTGGAGGACAATCATTGACATAATGCTTACCCTAGCCCCTTACACTAAACCTAACCATTACAACTAAATGCCTAAACCTACCATTAACCTAATTGTAACATTTACCCTAAAACCAAGTCTTAACCCTCAAAAACCAGTCTCTAGCCGTGGGGACCTCAGTCCTCATTGGTCCATGTGCATTCAGGTTTAAGTCCCAACGGGATATAAGAATATGAAACACACGCACACAGTAGATGCTCAGTCCCTCACACATAATTCAAATGCTGAAGACTCTCTAACAGAAATGTTTTACGTTATTCAGTGACTCCAGCCCAAACCGGATGAGATGAAGAGCTGGGAAAGAGAAAACGGATGTGAAATGCAGTGAGGCAGTAAATTATGTCAGCGTTTCAGTCCCTGGATACTTCTGAGTGTGTGTGTGTGTGTGTGTGTGTGTGTGTGTGTGTTTATATGAGCAAGTGTGTGTATGTATTTCTATACGTGTGTGCTTTTTATGTTCTTGTGTACAGTATAGAAAGACATCCTCAACATAATGCAGCTAGTGAAATGGTGTATTTGTGACCCTGTGATGCTCTGCAGGTCTGAGTGACAGAGAGACTAACTGGAGCCAATTATCCTGCTACAGACACGAAACAGGGAGATGCTGTAGAGTAACAGAGCTAGCCTGATTTACACATGCAGCACAGGTTTAGAAACTAATACACATCTGTATAGATGTCTCCGCAGATACCTGCATGAATACTTGTTACATACAAACAAGGATCGATGTACAACAAAAGCCAATATGTTAATATGTACTCTGGAAAACCCTTCTTAGAGCTAACAAGACAGGGCACTGCATCCAGAGCTGTATGATAAAAGTAAGAAACACGAAAAGTCTGCTGGTCATATTTAAAGTGGCGTAAAAAGTACTACGCTGCAAAGTTAGTTTGAAAATGTCACTTATTGCACCATTAGAAGTTCCTTTAGGTTTAACAAGAGAAAATAAATAAACTGCAGTTATTCCTACATAATATTTGAAGATCACAATGGTTTAGGTACTGGTACACTAAAGTTAAAAACTATTTCCATCAACATACACAGTTTTAGGCAGCCAGAAAGGATCCCCTGTTGAAGTAAATTTAGAGAAAACATTTTGGCGATTGGATTTGCACATAAATTCTCATGTGTTCATTTACCACAATAGAAACTGATTCAGCAAAAAGAGTATGCTTTGGTCATTTATACTACAATCAGTGCTTCAAGGGGAAAAAAATACAGGAAAAAAATCAAAAATCTAAATTTCAACGAGATGGTGGATGGAGCTGTGGCATTACACTAATAGCTGATAAAGTGGATTTTCACAGCACATCACAGTTTGCTGTTTGCGCAACGTTTTGGATGGATAGATGGATGGATGGACTTACAACAACCATTCAACCATTCACTGTATTTTATATTTTTCTCCATACTGCCAACTGACCCAGACTGAATCAGACTTAGTCCACCTTGTTCCATCACACCTAAATCATTTTTATAATCAGTAAAACAAGCAATTGCTATTTCCCTGCCTTAACAGGTCAATATCTTTCTGTTTGCTGTGTTTGTGTTATTGTATGCTGATTAACTGGGGAAATACAATCCAGTTCATCCAATACAGCTGTTTATTGCATTTTGTATGGTGTACATTTTCTGCTTCTGTGATTATGAGAACGTTACCCTCAGCCATTTAAATTTACTTCTTTCTACTCAGCAATTTGTGGTTCAAAGGTTGCACTTCCTGGGTTGACACCACCATTCCAGGAAGTGGACTATGTCTGTGTGAGGTTTTGTAGCGACGGAGAACCACACCAGAGGTCCAGAATAGGACACAGCGGGACTGTCACAGACTACGAGGACGACACACAGACCAGACTCCCAAACCCACAGCAGAGGGAACACAACAGGCATGACAACAAAAGGACAGAGCGTTTTTTCTGCTTTTTATTCTGGGAGAGCTGCCCCGGCTCTTCTCCCAGCCAGCAGAGCTGAGAGCTGCTTGTACAGGGCTTTCCCCACTGCCACGGTTACAACAACACACGCCCCATCCGCCTGACTGGCCCTGTCACACCACGGCACGCCAAAACCCATCGCAACCTGCTACAAACAGACTCGGCCTACACACAGGCACACTTACCCTAACACCAGACTTCCCACGATTAACCATTACTCTGGGGGGCTGGGGGCCTGCTTTTAGAGCTCACCCTGGCCACGATGACTCAGCGGGCCACAACAACGCCCCCAGCCCCATTCTTTCCGTGACACACTAGAACTGTGTATTCATCCGCCAGATCATCCTGGGACAAACTAGGGCCGCTCAATGCTAGCAGCAGCAGAGAGTTTAGGATTTGATCAGTATTGACAGGGCTGACAAACTCCCAAACATTCAACACAAAAAGCCTTTTAGGTTCCCTGAGTAAACCCTTAAAAGAAGAACCACAGTAGTTTCACCTCAAAGCACCCGCAACAAAGATTTACTTCCCTTTGCACCCCATCCTTTGCTCTACCCCTTTCAATTCTGCTTTTCCTTCTTTTCAGTATGCACATTTTCCCAAACTCTGTCTCACACTGTTGCATCGCTTTCTCTAGCTCTTCCTCTCACGCTCTCTAGTGTTGCTTATGAGATTTGACATGGTATGATGAGATGGCACATGGCCTGCACTCTATTGTGTAATTAAGATTTATCACCAGGGCACACTCACATGCACTCACGCACACAAACGCACCAGCCGTGTCTGTGTAATGAGTGACTGTGCGGAAAGTGAGCAGAATCTGACAGCCTGTTAGGGGTTTTGACTCAATTACACTCAAATTCCGCCACCTCCACCCGCTTCACCCTGTCCTCTCTTCCCCATCCTTTACTATTGTATTTCCTCTTTCTTATTGGCAATAGCAGGGAGCTAAATTGGAAACCATATCCAATCAACAGACTAATCCCTTTGCTCTCTCCCTTTTCCTCTCTTCATTTTTCCTTTTAACAAACATGAATGACTCAGCTTTTATATGGGCATTCTGGTGGCCTGTAGCACAAGTACGCATAGCTGGTTTAACTTAGACAAAAGTTTATTAAAAATTGATATATTTAACAAGAGTTATATACGTACTGTCAAGATACCAACTACACACTCTCCCTTTGTCTTTCTGGTACATCTATACCTATTTCCTCCTGTGCTGCATTAAGTCTTTATCTCCCGCTCTTTGTACAACTCTGTGATTGCTTTACATTGAATATGGTTTTCCTGCCATCTCAGTGAGGAAAGTAAAAAAAGATACATAGCTGCTTCCCTTTCTGAAGTGTAGCTTGATTTCTTCTTTTGGTTCACTTTGATTTTACACGCATCAAGAAAGATATCATAACTCAGACAGTCATCAGATTTTTAAACAATCAATGTCAGAAGACGGTGAAGAAATTCACTTCTTATGATACATTTGATGCACCTTTAGGGTAAAAAATAGTAATGCTGAGAGCTAAAGACAGAACTATTTGCATATTTGGTTTTTATTCTCATTAGTGTTATTTTTTGATTTTTTGTACAAGAAGACAATATTTAATTTTTGATTTACTTTAAACAGTATTAGAAATAAGTACATTTACTCATGTAATGTACTTAACCTACAATTTTGAGGTTCTTGTACTTGAGTATTTCCATTTTATGTTACTATACTCCACTACATTTTGAAGGTTTTAATATTGTACTTTTTACTTCATTACATTTATTTTGACAGCTTTAGTTACTAGTTACTTTGCAGTTTTAGATTATTAATACAAAATATAAATCAACTAATAAATTAAAATGTATTCTCACCGGTTGAGATACACAGCACACCTTTACACCTTTACCAGCTGCAACATTAAAGTGATGAACACATTAATTATATTTTTATGCTAATACTTTTTCTTAAGTAACATTTTGAATGCAGGACTTTCACTTGTAACAGAGTATTTGTTAACTGTAGTATTGCTACTTTTACTTAAAGATCTGAATACTTCTTTCACCACTGAGTTTTAATCATTCATCTTAAAATAAACAAGTAGATGAAATAAGACAAACGTAGAAGACCTGAGATACAGCAGTTATTTAAAAAAATATTTTTCTCAGATGGAGCAGCCACATACATTAGACTCTAAATACACTACGACTGACTCCAATACGATAGACTCCAATATCTCAAACACAGAACACTGCATGATATCAGTGTTTTCAAAACAACAGTAGTAGTAAAGTAAAAAAAACATTAAACAAAGATATTGATTTCCACAAATGGCGAGATGGGGAGAAAACTTTAGAGAAGATAACTATCAAAAATCAGCTGTAGGTAAAAGATCTTGAGGTCATAATAAAGGTTTATCAGAGCAAAATTGTGACACACAAGTGTGTCTGGTTTTCTTGACTCACCTGTCTTATGTGATGGGTTGCATTGCTGTGGCATCATAAGCATGGTTGAAGGTAGTGTTAGAGGCATGATCCTACCTTAAAACTAAGTTCACTGAATGAAACTGATCAGAGCAAACCTGATCAGGCCACCTCTGGCAACTGGTCTACTCTGGAACTATTAGCACTGCTAGTATGTGTGTGTGGGGGTGTTTGTTCATGGTGCCGAAGGTACACACTGAAAAAGCCTTGAACCACCTCTAAACTAGTCTCTACCTATCTCTCACAGTCTCCTCCCATGCGTATGAGCCAAGAAATAAAATAAAGACATAACAAATCTCACATCATGACACAGCTGCTTAACTTAGTATCTATCTATCTATCTATACATAATGCGACAATAGTGTCTGACCCCTCCAAAATATTCTAAAGTCAGTAGCTTTTTCCAGAAATGATCTGCTGTCCTCCACTTCTCACAAGCACCTCACCTGTTTTAGATTCAAATTACAGTTGGACAGTCAGGCTGTGTGTATGTGTGTGTGCGAGTGAGAAAGAAAGAGAAACAGAGGGGGAGAGAGAGAGTGTGTGTCATCTCCCCCAGCCACATTTCTGTCAGAGTTCAAGACCGAAGGAGGAGTCTGAATGGAAAGAGAGCCTATTAGGTGGAGCAACATGACATTTGTCTAGCCTGCTCACCATCCTTGCTTTGTCCTAAATGACACACACAATCCCACACACACACACACATTTGTGCATGTGTGTTTTTGCCGTTGCACTTCTTATACAGTTCAAACGTTGTTTCCTACTTTTTTTCATCAAAGGGGATTAACGGTCCTGTACTTAATACTGACCAGTTTTAATTAGCAGGAGCAGTGGGGGAAACTGGGCACGTAAGACTGTAATCTGAACTAAATGAAGTCTAAAAATACACAAGCAGGAAAAACACAGAAAGGAAAGAGAATGTACTTTCCAAAAACTGTAATCCGACTAAATGTAAAACACACACACACCAGCAAAAAAAGCAAAAATGCTTCCCCAGATCTGGTGTAAATGAAAGCATAATGTATTCAGTGTCATGACTGACTCAGAATGCTTAGAGGACTGCACCTGAGTCCGGACAGTCCAGATGCTGCACCAGAGGCAGGTGTGTGTATAAACATATGATAAACCACACACAGACAGACACACATAAACACATACCTATGAGCGAACAGTGAGGATAATAAGGTCATAATTCTATGCTTACACACATTAGCATGTAACTTCCATGTTAGCTGTGTACAAACTGTCGCTTTATAACAACAGCTCAATGAACAACATTTGCACACAAACACACTGGCACCCATGTCTGCCAAAACAAACTGCATATTTACAAGTAATCTGAGTGAATATATTGGCATTGTAACATCAATAATCAATGCCCCTAAGCATTAATGACCACTATATAATGAACCTGAGGAAGTCAGTGCTTGTTCACAAAGGTTCCATTTGTGGTACAATAGATATGCATTATTGAGGAAACATACAATCCTAACATAGAGAATACCCCTTTGTTTTTTTAGATTCCACACTCTATTTGCCCTATGAAATACCCTTTTCTATGTCTACTAAAACGAATGTGCACTAACATGTTAATGGTCTAGGCAAATCTAGATCATTAAAAGTACAAAAGCATGTTAAGGCTTTACGTTGTTTTTTTGTACAGTAACAAGATAACATAGACCATATTAAATGTGTTTTGGGTAATTGAATGAGTGTGGACAGTCCTGCTAGAGGTCTCTATTTGTCTTCCTAATGACAGCCAAGCTGTTTAATGGCCAAAGCAGATCAGATCAGTCCCCTGTGACCAACTCCAGCACTGAATCCACTGTTCAATCAGAGCTGTTTAGCAACATATCTGTTATGTCTACAAAATTGCAATCAGACACAGCAGAGTGGCAGAACATACTGTTTGACACATGGCCTGTATATGTACAGTATAAACACTGGAAGGGAGAGGTTTCAGCTGCCACATGCAGGGACAACACAGCGGTGAATTGCAGTGAACTGTGACGCATATTTAATTTGGTGAAAATTAAGTTCCTTTACACAAACAAATTTACCATCTAAGGGATGAGATGAGCTTCTCAGCAAAGGTAATTTGGTCTTTGCCCTCCCATCCACTGAGTATACTGGATATGATCTAGATGCTTATATGTACTGATGAGTTTAGGATGTGTGAGCTGGTTAAAATATTTAAAAGGGAAATGAAAAGCCAAGGCAGTACTGTTATACAGAGGAGACACGGCACTCTATCAGTTCAGACTTAAGCACTTCTAAAGCCCTACAGATGGCGTTACTGGCTGGCCTAACTGGAGAACTCTTATACAGTAAAGTGTTACTAATATTAGCATGCAGAAAATAGTTTAGCAGTTAGTTTAGTTTTGGCCTTGTTCTTGGACCCAGGCTGGCCAGACTTGAACTGAACTTAAAGTTAAAATACACTCATCACCTCCATTTCACATTCGATCTCTATCACAGTCAGCTCTTAATGTCAGTGAGTGCCTCTGTCTCTGTTTATGCCTTCTCTCTTCTTTGTCTTTCTCCTCTATCAAGTCCCTTTGTAACCTCATACAACAGGAGCCAGAAGCAAACCATGCACATAATATGTGACCCCCAGAGATGGGCAATATTATAGTATAGACAATGACCTTCACAACATAGCCGTCTTGGGCAAGTCAATGCATTGGTGAACAGCCTTAGATTATGACTCAGTGCTTGATCCAAACCCGCAAAGATCAATGCCAGCACTATGTTGTTACTGCTTGCATTAAGGAAGAGGTCATTGCCTTTCAATGCAATCTTGTCAAGGAGAGGGACCACTTATGCAAGAGAAATAGCATTCAGTGACCAGAACACACAGGCAAACGCTGGGTTTATCTTCCTGGAGGGTAGCTGGCATGCATGTGTATGGGCCACCCTCACACACACTCTCTCTCTCTCGCTCTCTCTCTGACACACACACACACACACACAGATATACACACAGAATTAGCTTTCCACTTGTTTCAGCATTTTGCAGCTTAAGAGAGATTAAAAGCATAAACCAAAAAATGGCAATAGAGTAACAGAGATGATGTACAGGACCAACTTTATACTTAGTCGGTAGTTGAGGAACTTTCTTACAAAATGGCCAACACACAATTGCAGACTGGCTCTCTGTCATTCTATGAGAACAAAGCTCAGACCGTAGGCTGAGCCTGAGTCCAAACCAACATTTTCCACCTCTACTCGGCAGCTCTTCTCCAGTTTGGTAAACTGGCGGAAAGTTGCAAAGGCACAATACAAACAAGTGCGGACTGCCTCAGCCCAAACTAATCTTTTCCAACACTCTATTATGCTAAATTGCAAAAAGGCCAAGATAACCAAGTGCAGATTGTGGGCTCTCCTCTGCTGTGTTACACTGGAGAAAATCCTCAATCCCAACCAACCTTTTCCACCTCTATTCAGTAGCCCTGCTTCAGTATGCTAGACTGGAGGAGAGCAGCAAAGTGGCCAACACACAAGATAACCCAGTGCAGCACAAACCAACTTTTTTTACCTCTCTATTTGGCACAAAATTCAAGCTAAGCAGCCCTTTTGAATCAGATACTAAGAATATTCAGACTTATCATAACACCACTGACAGAAAGACTCATGAACTCATAAAGATTTACCGTGTATTCCTCCTGAGGCTGTTGCCCACAATTTCATCATGCTCACCATGTCGTCCAATTAGAACCATGTAACAACCACATTTTAAACAATAGCTTAGTTAAATTCCAAACAGCACTAAAGATACATATGAAACATTTATTCAATCCTGTAATTTGTTAAATGCCACTGGGATTCTTTTGTTTTAATCTCACACAATACATTAATTCAACCTGTGCAAACTTGGGTGAAGCTGAACAACAAGCCTGTCAATGTTTTTCTTTAGTGCTTAACTGCACGTATTGTATCATCCACCTGCCAAAAAAAGGCAAACAAAGCACTTTACACTTAGAAGATTGGCTCTTTGTTTCTCCTTAGTGGTTACTTTCAAATAAATTCATGTAGCAGATTTACGGGGGCACAGCTTACATAAATATTTAAACAGATTTACGGCAATTTTAGTTTTAATCGATAGAAGAACATCAGATGCTATAAACCTGCTCCTCAATCTAAAATGGTCTATCCAGGCCGCTGAATACACTAATTTCCAGCATCAGTGTTTGGGTTTACACAATCTAACTCAATGATTTATAATCATTCACAACATCAATGACCAGATCAGTGACTAGTTGTCTGTGTCTGACCCTTTAAGTCATTGGCCTTGAGGAGACCTTCACTGAAATGGTCTGGAATGGGATTTCTGCTATCCTAATGGCAGTATTTACGAAGGCTTGCACTCAGGTTTATGGACTGACTTATATCTATTTTATCGATCTGAATAATGTACTATACAGTAAAACCCTTATACTGGCATGTCTATTTAATTCAGCTCTGTGTGCACTGTTTGATTTATATAACATTTAATTTAAATCCTGAATATCCTTCAAAAAATGAACCATCCTTTTCAACATTTCATATATTAATGGGTTTCTATTCAATAGACCTAAGTACACTTCGTCGCTGTGAGTCATGTCCTTGGTAAGTAATTGTAAATCCGAGCACAATAAAAAAAGGATAAATAGAGACTGTCAGAAATCCTGTGGTGAAGTTATGCGAGAATGGTGGATTGAAATATAAGTGAGAAAGGGAGCTCAACCGTGACGAGGGAAGAAAAGGAACAGCATGGTTGCATTCAGGAGTCGAACACCCAAAGAAAGGTAAAAGTGAGAAAAAAACAGGGACATAAATTGTTGCTTTAATCAGCTGTGGTTAGGGATGCACTGATCTGATCCACAGGATCAGTATCGGTGCTGATACTAACCTTATCACGCAGATTGGGCCAGACGCAACCAATCCACCTAAAATACACCTTCTTTGTCAATGTTAACATAAAATTCAGAGTTTCAACTATCAGTTACATTAATTCAGTTATGAGTTGTTTGACACTAAGGCACAACACTGCAGAACAAAGATATTGATAGAAATCCTGTTTTACCCAGTTTCTGAAAGGATAAACAAGATATTGAAATTCAATGCATTAGACTGAACATATGTATTTATGCATGTGTACTGTTTTGTTTCTCAGGCAAGATCAATCCTCAGCAACAATGGGTGATTATCCCACCAGCTGAATCAGCTTATAATTCAACACACATCAAAATGCAGAATGCATGAGGAAAAGAATTGTTTGTAAAGTGTGTGTTTTTATAATGTTCTTGCACATGCATCTGTTTTCTTTTTGAGTAGACTGCTGTGTATTATACATGCTTACTTGTGTAGTAGTGCGCATGTGCGGGTGTGTTCAATGTGTGAGTGCAATGAGAGAATGCTTGCTTGTTTTAGCTCCCGTCGTTTTCAATCCATCTCCTGAGGCTAGAATAAGCAGCTCTCTTTCCCACAGGCCTCCGCTAAGCCTAGCTGAGCATCTGGCCATGCAGGCTCTAATCAACATTGGCATGGCCATTCTGTCTGTGACAGAGGGGGGAAAGGGGGGAGACAGGTTCACACTTTGGGGGGTTGGAGGTGGGGGGGCTGGTGTTGGTGTGAGAGTAGATGAGGTGGAGGGTAGGTAGAGAGTGGAGAGCGAGAGAAGGGGAGAAAGTGGGAAGATGTGACATAATTGTGTTTATTAGTGAATTTGTATGAGAGACATGAGGGTCCCAATGCCACGTGAGAAACAGAAAACGTGGAGGTGATCAAAGGGAGAGAATGGCAGGAGAAGAATCTATCTGTTGTAAATCAGGGGCCAGGTCAAACAGATCAGGAATTCTAAAAAAGCAGGCAGTACAAAAAACATTAAAAAAACTGCAGAAAAAATGGACATTCAGAGAGAGAGAGGAGAGAGGCGAGAAAGAAATAGATTGACAGTGAGGAGAGATAAGCTGTATCCATTTTGTCTGTGTCAAGATGAGGGCAGAGAAGTGAGAAACCTTACATCAGTAGAAATGAGAAGCAGGCAGAGAAAGAGGACTGATGAAAGAGAGAGTGAGAGGCAACGCACCACAGTGAATGACAAGGGGAGCAACCAGCCAGTGAACTGCAGTCAGTCTAATGATCACACACCGTCTTTGTTAACCGCAGTTTGATTGACACCTGTCGAGTGGCCTGGTAGAAGTGATGTGGATGTTCTAATAGTCAGGGGTCAAGAAAGAAAGAAACAGGAAGAAGAAAAAGAGAGGTTGTGCTTACTTTTGTATTGCTAGTGTTGCTATGTTTGTTTGCACTAAGCTGTGCTGTTTTGGTTAGCGTTGTTGTGATGGCTTGTCATGTTCTATCATGTTTTCTGTTGTGTCATACTAATTTCCATTTTGTTTTGTTATGTTCATATAGAGTTGCACCACGTTGTTTTGTTATGTTACGTTGTGTTGAATTTCATAATGTACATAATGTGTAACCCACACCCTTACAATCAGACTATAGTTTAATTTCTCTTCATTCATTCTGTCTGACGCTGTGTTTATGTTTATTTCTTGTTGGGAAGGAAACATTATTTTCAATCGACATTGAAGCAGCGGTTGCTAGGAGCAGTTAACAATTTTCATGAAGAATGGAAAAATATGTTGAGTTATTTCCATAAGTTGACTTCATCTGCGTAATTTTTCTGTTACATTTGTCTGAAGAAAGACGACGTCAACATTCTTAATCCCGCCTGCAAAGCTGTGATTTGTCAAACGTTTCTCCAGCTGGTGGAAACAGCCATCAATGGGCACAACAGACCTATTGAAAATCACTGAACAAATAAAGATGTGGGCGGTAAGGCAGACGGCAGGAACCAGACTATGTAACCATTATAATGTTACTACGTACTGGTTAAATTTGGTTATTTTCTTTCTTTGTGTGCTTTTTAGCTTCAAATGGTATCTCTACCTGTCCAGCACTGTTTTGCCCATTATTATTCTGTGGCTTTTGCTGTTCCACAAAATGGTCTACTGTTTACCAAACTGGCAATACTACTTGGACACTCTGCATGTTATCACCATTATAATGAAGTACCACATCCAAGGCCAAAACAAGAGATGTTGCACACCACTGTGCTGAGTTGTGTGTTTCTATGTATGTGCAGCAGACCAATGCTACTGTACTGTAATGAAGTTGCAGGTGCTGAGGTGGTTCAGACCCAGGGCTGTGAAATTGCCTCTCATGTGACTACCACACTCTAACAGATAGGAGAGTCTGAATATGTGTGTATGTGGAAAATACAGACAGAGAGAGAAAGAGGGAAAAGAAAAAGGACATTCAGCAGATTCTGGAAAAGGCTGCAGTAAGATGGTCTATGCCATAAAGGCTCATGTCAACTGCCTTTACCTGGCCTGTTCTCCTCCACCACATCTCACTTTGTCCTTTCAAGTTCTAACTCTTTCTTGTCTCTTTCATCAATTTAAGATGGATGTATTACCTAGGTCAAGTGTAAATGGCCAATGAGTTTTTCACACCATATTTTATTGAATTTTCAAGGACAGAATGTAACGCAAAACACACATGACAGCAAAGATATAAATGAGCAGACCTTGAGAAGAAATAAAAGGACAAAAAAACAGCATGGCATGTAGACATATATTACATGGGAAGACAATATACAGAGGTTGCAGAGCTTGGATACATTAAATGGACCAGGGAGTACACAACTAATGCAAAGCAGTAAAACACCCTAGAGAGCACATTAGACATTTGTGGATACTGGAAGGATGCCAGGCCACAGTGCAATGCTCCCTGTGTACTAGGTCTGCTGTGCAATTTGGGAAGTAGTATAGAAGAGGCACCCACAGCTCACAAACCCTCTCATTCCCCTTTAAGACTGAGCTTAAACATTATACAATACAAGAAGATCAAAAGGTTTTGCTGGACACTTGTCAAAGAGAGGCCCTTTCCTGAGCGATTCAGCAGAAACAAACCAGGATTTTATTGTTGTATTTCCCTATTACTGTAAGAATAGAGTTAAGTTCCTGTAAGACTTTTTCCCAGAAATTAAATATCAGAGGGCAGTGCCAAATGCAGTATATGTAAGACCTTTCTTGCACTTGACACAGAAGGGAGAAATCCAGGGATAAAAAGTATTAAGGGATTGGGGTGTGCGCTGCAATTTGTGAAGGATCCTGTATTGACTCTTTTAGCCTATTGCACAAAAATATTTTCCCTATCGACTCCACTGCATCAGACCATGCCACCTCTTCAAACTCAGTCACCAGGTCCCTCTCTCATACGCATTTAATTCTGTCCAGTTGTAAAACAAAAAGTTAGGCCTTGCAAGACCAGCCCCACCCACCCCCATCACCCTGTGTGATCCCCTGTCGACAGTGTGGAGTCCTTCCTCTTCCTGGATATCATCATCACCCAGGACCTCAATCGAGAGCTGAACATCAGCTCCCTCAGCAAGAAAGCCCAGCAGAGGATATACTTCCAAGACAAAGATGGTGCACCTCTACACTGCCATTATTGAGTCCATCCTCACCTCCTCTATCACCATCTGGTACACTGCTGCCACTGCCAAGGACAAGGGCAGACTGCAGCATATCATAGTTGTGATCTACCTTCCCTTCAGGACCTGTACGCCTCCAAGACCCTGAAGCAAGCAGGAAAGAGTGTGGCTGACTACTCCCACCCCTGGACGCAAACATATTTTTTCACCTGTAAATATGTTGCACATTGCACATACTGGAATTTAAATACCATGTCATATTGTACATGATATTTTCCATGTATTTTCTTATAAGATTTTGGTTTCATTTTATTTAATATTTTATAGTCAACTTTAAAGTTATGATTCTTCACCTGCAGTACTTACCAGTGGTGGAGAAAGAACTTAATCTCAGAATTTAAGTAAAAGTACAAATAACCAGAGATATATTTACTTTAGTAAAAGTAGAAGTACCACAATGACAACCCTACTTAAGTAAAAAGTACTTGCATATCAATTTAGTCTCTTAATGTATATATTCTATTCTAATAATTTAAAAAAACAGTATGGGCTGTGGCATTTTAATTAAGTGAGTTTTGGGTTAATGTAATTTCCAATCTGACTTACAATTCTGGTTGTATGTCAGGGTGATCTGCAGATTTAAATATCATTAGCAAAACCAACAAAGAAGACTGGTTATGCATCTTATATATTTATTTAACCGTAACACAAGTATTTAATGTTAATTGCAGTACATTAACCATTTGAAAATTTTAGCGATACAATTGTTAATTACCAAATGTTTAAGGCTGTAAACATTTTTGATTTAGAAGAGTTTTAATTGGACAGGAACATGTCATCAGGAACATGTATTATCTACTTATAGTGCTCTGCTTATAGTACATCTACTTCAATATTCACACAACTCCATTTCAAGTCTCCATTAAATATAAAACTTTCCTAAACTCATCAAAATTTCAGTTCTGTTTCTAGTCTCCATCAAGTTTCAGTTGGAAAAGCGAAAGGATCGAAGGATTATTAATACCTGATTGGGTCCAGTTAGAGCCTTATAGGGCTCTGATTGGGTCAAAGACTAGCTTTGTAGAATCTTTGGTAGCGTAGCAACCCGTATCTATGGCAACCAAACTTCACTGGTGAGACAAATGTGTGATGGACGGTCAGGAATACGTTTTGGCAGGGGGAAAACTGAACTGAAAATGTAACGAAAAATTGCAGAAATGTAGTGGAGTAGAAAGTAAAATAAATGTCGCAAAATGTAATGAAGAAAAGGTCAAAAGTATGCACTATTGATTCTACTTAAGTAAAGTACAAATACGTGAAAAATTTACTTCTGTAAAGTAACAAAGTATTTGTACTTTGTTACATTCCACCACTGGTATTTACTAATGTTTCTTTATACTTCTTTATATTCCTATTATGTTCATTGTTTGCACTAAAAACAAAGAAAAGCAAATTCCTCGTATGTGTAAACCTAGTTGGCGCTAAAGCTGTTTCTGATTCTGACTGAGCTTAGTCAGGAAGAGAATGGCATCATCTGCATAGAGTGCCAGTTTATGAACAATTCCACCAAGACTCACATCGAAGATATCATTTGCACAACTCATGTTCTCTACGAGTCGTTTGATTGCCGGTGAGAACAATAGAGGTGACAAGGGACAGCCTTGTCTTGTGCCTCGTCCCAAATGAAAGGCCTCCGAGGCACAGCCTTTGAACAACACTCTCGGTATTGGGGAGCAATAGCGCAGCCTCACCCATTTAATAAATTCAGGCCCTAGTCGAAACCTCTGAAGAACCTCAAAGAGATAATCAAATTCCACCCTGTCAAAAGCTTTGGCTGCATTAAGAGATACATAGGGGATCCTTTCTAGACTGGAGTGTGCAAATTGTAACACATTATGAAGGTGCCGAACATTTGTGTGTGAAAACCTTTTCCTTATGAATCCTATTTGATCAGGTTTGATCGGGGAAAGAAGATTAGCCTCCAATCTCCTAGCAAGGAGTTTTTATAGCAATTTGTAATCCACTCCGATTTATTGGTCTGTAGGATGAACAGAAATCTGATGATTAATTTTTAATATCACAACTGGCACAGCGGTCACACACTGATTCAGATGGGGTTCCATTAGCGCAGCTCACACTCAAAAGTTCAGTGTTCAGGCAGCATGTCAAAGGACTTTCTGAAATAGCCAGACGTATTGTGAAGCACAGAAGCTATTTTTTACCTACTTTGACATCAACAGCCGTTTGAGATCTACTGTAATTGTGCAGGGTCTTGTGATCAATAGCTCTGATGAAAACATTTTATGTAATTGGAATAAATGAAAATACTAAAGAGAAAGAAAAGATGTTCTGTTCTGAAATAAATGGAGGAGAAATGACTTCTTTTTAAGAGTAGCAGAGTGTGTCTGCGTCTAATCATCCAAAAAAAAAAAGACATTATTTCCTCCGTTCAACATCGCATTTTGGCAGCAAAAGTGGAATATGGATGTGTTTTCAACATAACAGAACTTGTATTTATGGCTACTGAGCTGAAGCAGAAATGAGCAGCTAAATCCATTTATCACAATCACAGACAGGCATACACAGTGTGGTCACACAAATATACAAGACCCATACACACAAAATATCTGTCTCTTTTTCTATCTCTGTCTGTCTCCCTGTTGTTCCCAGCACAGCGGGAACAGCTGACAAGTTTCCTCTTCTGGCATGCCATCAGTATTATTTCACAACACACAAAACATACACACATACAAAAAAAACCTCTACCGAAACTATAGTATACCCAGACTTTCCCATTACACCAACACAAATTCAACCCTCTGCCATATTAGAATAAAATCATTAGGCCTATTTTGAATTGTAGATCTCCTCCATGGCCTGCCTCTCTCCGGAAGCCTTTTCAATAAGCAGTTTGGCTGCTTGGTAAACTCAATCTGACTCCCACAATTGAGAGAGACAGAGAGACTGGATCTACAGATAGGTAGACAGGAAGAGAGGTGGGGAGAGGAAGGAAGTCACAGCTTGTTCCCTCTACCCAAAATGCGTAGTGTCAGTGTTGGCCCTGCTGCCACAGAGAGAGGAGTGTGTTGGGTGTGGGGGTTGGAGCACGTGGGTGGAAGATGTGGGGACATAAACGGCATTACATTATTGTGCAATGAACTAGCAGGTACAACTCAAGTCACTGAACCTTGTCAGTTTTTCTTCTTCAATATCCCTCGCTCACTCCCACCTCTCTCTATTTATTTGTCCATTTATCCACTGACCACATTCCCATGAACTCCATAATCTACCTATGCCCCTTTTTATCCCTCTTTTTTACACATTCTTTCAATCCCCCTCATCCCCTTTCCCTTCCACCATTATTTTCTTTAAATTCTCTCACCCTTTCTTTTCTTTTCTCTCCATCCCCTCTTATGTCCCTCTGCAGCCCATCTAAGCACCACTGACACAGATCCTGGCAGGGCAGGATGGTGTTACCATGGATACAAAACTAAAAGCAACCCCCCTCCTTGCTTCCTGTTCCCCCGTCCCATACCCCCTCAGGCATAGCTGGAAACTGGAGTGGTGATCTCTGGAGCATGCCCATGTGCGTCAGTGCACTGACACAACAGTGAGCGAGCACACACACACACACACACACACACACACACACACACACACACACACACACACACACACACAGAAAAAGGTAACAAAGAATAATTACATATTTGCCTAACAATATTTCCCTGACAAGCTCATGGAAATATATGAATCATATAGAAAAGGTGTGAATATTAATGAAAGGAAATGAGGAGCTGCAACAATGGATCAGGCCTTTTCTGTTTATCTGTTCTTCTGTCCATCAAATATGATTCTGTATGTCAGGTGATATCTGACAAGCCTGGGAGGGACAGTGCCCCATCACACTGTGTCCCAGCATTTATACAATGACACTGATTGGCATTGAGGGAGTGGGCGCTAAAATTAAAGGTTAAAACATTTAACTCACATGTGATATCTCAGAAACCATTGAATCTAATGATGGGCAGATAGTACATTTTATTACTAACTGGCCCAAGGGGCGTTTTAAATATTTATGCAAAAGAATTTAGTACAACCAAAAGTGACTTTTGAGTCTCGTGTTTCCTTTTTTTTTGTTCTTCTGCTTATTTCTAATATTAATCACGGAGGTTAGACTTGCTGAACTTTACTGTAAAGCAGGACCTATAAAGATACTGTATCTCATGTTATGTTTTTTGCTACTACTAGCCTAAAACTGCAGCATAATGCAAATTATGACTATGGAGGTAACCGGTATATGCTGCACAGTTAGGGATAGGGATCGTTCATTTATTATTGATATTGATACCATTTTTGAGACTATTTATTTGCTGGAAAGACGAGATCACAAAAAATTCTAAACAGCGTTGGTATTGCTTTTATTGCTTAACTGTGAATCTGTGACTGTTTGATTTCTGAACAAAATTAAATTTGACTAGCCTTCAATAGGGCCCCTTCAACATAATGTATAACTCTGAGAATAGTAGCTAAATATATCAGCAGAAATAAATGTCCAACACATTTTTTCCAACAATAAAGATGGGCTGAGATTGAGCTCAGCTTGAGCTGACCACCATAAATGAAAGAAGTTGGGACATGTTAAACATATTTTGGCCTATCATAAAACACAACTCATTAAAAGGCCCTCTAAATGTCCTTCTATCAGTCAGAAGGCAAGTGACACATTTTTAATTAATTGTCAAAGAACGGGACCTGGTAGTTGGGGAAAGTTGAGCTGCGCGCACCATGCATACCTTGGGTGGAGGAGTATGATTGTCCCGCAACCGCTGGAGTTGGCATTGGTACTCGAAGGTACTACATTTCAGCTTTAACTGATGTGCAACATTGAAGTGCTTTAGCATTGATGTTGTGTTTCCCCATTGCAAGACTTAGGACAAACTTAGGACATAAATGGCATTTTGCTTCCTCCTTATCTTTGACTTTACTGAAAAGCAGCCAAGCCTTTGATCAATTGCACATGCAGCCATCCTAGCAGGCAGCCAATTGACCAAATGAGAAATGAAGTGAACGAGGGCGTAAGGCAATTCAACTCTTATTCGTTTAGTTTAATAATGGTTGGCAGGCAATTCAATTGAATACAAAAACTTTATTAGACAATCGATGTATGCTTGTGCACCAGTGATTTAAATTAAATGACATGTCTCACAAGACATAACGTTATGTTATAGGACCCGCTAGTCTCTATAGCAGTATCGATAAGCTTAGACCTTTTTGATTTTCAGGTTTTGAGAAATTTGGAACCAGGAGCTTATAGAACCGGATCTCGATCCCCATCCATGTGCACAGTTGCACAAATTACTGTATGTTAACATTGCTGAGTCATGATCTTTTCTATGGAAATAGCACAGTATGGTGATTTGTAATCAGCCTGTTGATTGAGCTGTCTGACCATTAATGGTGCTGCCTGTCACAAATGTTCAGACAGTTCAGAGTACATATGGCTGTATCACTTTATTTCACAACTACCTGTCACAAATGTGTCTTTTTATAAATCATTTGTAACAAAAGAAAATGTTTTTCACATCATGGATCTCATGGGAGATGATCTTTACAAAGACCTTTCACGGGAATAAACAATGTTGTGTGTCCACTTATGTGGTCCACATACTGTGAACTGATTAAAATGTTAGTATTATTAAAAAAAACATTTAGTTTGGTTTTTTGCAAGGTCTAAACAGTGCAAGAGAGTCCCCAGAACACCTATACAAATAAAGCCTTATCCCACAGATGATATATACACAACCTATTCTACATGTGTTTCCAATAATATATGATGTTTGGGAGATTGAGGAGTATACTGTAGAGGACAGTGAAATATCTCAATTTCCCAGCAGAGGGCCTGTGGCACGAAACTCATCCATGTGAATCAGATTTACTTTGTCTGTGTTTGCAGAGACTCAGTAATGTATCTGTGGTCAAAGCTACTCTGACACAAAGCTCTTTACTGAGACCTGAGCCTTAATCCTATTGTCCCTATCCCAATCTCTCTATGTCCTGTAAATTAGTGTACATTACTCCTTGTATAACCCTGTATGTTGGTTTGTGTATGTGAGTTTGTGTGTTATGAGGGTATATATACTATGTATACATTTTAAAATATGTATGGAGCCAAAAGTCATGGGGGGGGGAGACACAAAGAGAGTCTTGAGACAATAAACATCTGACAGACTTAGACTGAGGCAGTATAACAGCCTTGTACAGAATAAATTATAAACACACAGCTCAGTACAGAAGACCTTGTTCTTTTAAAAAGGCAATTCATCAGGCACATAAAATGAGGATGCACTAAATAACAGTTTTTGTTGTTTGCTAGTGCCATCACGACCTCTGATAACGGTTGCTCAAGGTATCGCATATTGCAGGAGTCCCAATTACATGGAAGTTCTGCATAAAACACTCCACGGTCCTCTAACAAAACACACTATTCACTGAGTTGCACATATACACACACACACACACACACACACACACACGCACTCTCCATACCTTTCTGTTTATCTGTCTCTTTTCCTATTTCCAGACAGTTGGCCACAGAGAGTCTAAAAAAAGAGTCCCACTGTGCTTCTAACAGCCAAACAGCTTTTACTTTGAAAGAAACTTTGCTTCAAAAGTTAATGAAGTGTTAATGAAGTTAACTTTTTTTTTTAAATCACAGCGAGTGGCATTTTGCTAAAAGGAAAGCTGATAACCACTCTAAAATATCTTTCTCTCTCTGTCTTTCTACATCTTCATTAGCAAATCTTTTTTTTTTTTTTCCTGTCTGACATGGCAGGACAAAATGACCTCTTAGTTAGGGAGATTCGAGAAGTTGTCACTTTACTGAGAGCTGTTGTGTGTGCCTGGTAGCAGTGCTACGGAGGAGGATGTTTTTGATGTTTTGCCAGCAGACAGGTTGTGAAAACTGTGGCTATGCTTTCAGAATGAATAAAAGCTGTGGTGAAATCTCTAGTCTTGTCCACAAGGTCACTGCTATGGGTACTTGGGTGAAGGGGTCCTGGTCTCATCTTTAGATGCTAGTGACCAGAATGTCACTAGCAGCAGAATGTAACTCTCCTGTTTCTCACCGCCAGTTCGCTGAAAAAGATTTAGGATTAAATGAAGTTTGTCATTCTGTAGACAGGTACTCATGTATACGGCAGGAGCTGGTCAAACTTGGTCAAAATATATTTTACGACAGCACCTATGCGCTTTATTCGAGAACACACAACTTTTAACACTGTTATGAAAGGTGAGATCCTGGACATTAGATGTTTTCTTGTCAGCATTTATAGCAGGCTAAGGGGAGAGACACCCTGAGGGGTGGTCACTGTAAAGCAGATGGGCCAGAAGGGAACAAGAGAGGAGGCTGGTGAGGCTGAAAGAGGATGGCAAGATGACCAACTGAGGGATAATAAGGAGAACTAATGATGAGAAAGATGGAAGAGCCTGATGAGATGAATGAAGGTCTATCAGGATGCAGAATTTATATTTTAACACTAATTAACACAGGTGAAAACACTCAAAGCAATCAAAGGGCAGGAAGCAAAACCACCAGACGCATGAGGGAGGGAGAGAATACAAAAATAAAACAAATAATTTGCTAAAACAAATAACAAATATTGTTAAATGTGTGCATGGGGAGGGATACTGCAACTATCCCTGTGTTAATTAGTTCACCTGTGTCTCTTTGGCTCCCCTTCCAGAGTGTATTTAGTCTGTGTGTCAGTACATACTTTATCATTGCTGTGTTGGTTCCATCTGCCTGTTTGTTTTTTGCACCCTGTTTGCCGCTTGTCCACCACCACGTGAGACACTAAACATCTTCATTGAAGGCATCCGTCTGCCTCCTCAGCCTGCCTTTGGGTCCTCTCCCTGTCTGCCATCTACTCATGCTAAATTACATAAAACTCATAACTCCACAACAGTTTTTCATGCATTTTTTTCCAGCCATTACAACTAGTACAAAGCAGATGCTGCAGCGTTAGAATTCAACAGGAACAGGCAGTTAGGGCTGCCGAATTCCAGGCCAACTTTACACCTGTGTCACCACTGCTGTGTCTGAAGAGGAAGTTGGAGGGGTTATGTGCAGCTGAGCTGAGGCTTAGATTGATAGGGTTATACCAGAGTTCAGAGAGATGGGTATTTAGATTGTGAAGTGTGGATCTTAGGCAACTGAGTCTAGATTGTCTGAGTAAAAGACTGGCAGCTTTCTGGCACTAAACCAGAAGCAGGTGGAATTTGGGTCAGGACATCAATGACTGCACACAGCTATTCTCTGCCATGTTTGCCAAGGCAGGAGGGCAGTTAAGCTTCAGTGACCTGGAGAGAAGGGTGGCAGGTTTCTGACTCCAGGCAGCACAAAAACCTTTGCATCCAATATCAGACAAATATTAGACTGGAACTTCAGCTTTTATCTGAGAAGCGGCAGGAGCTGAACAACATATAGTAGATCGTTGAAGAATCTATAAATCTGTGCTGAGTGCCCCCTGCAGTATATATGTTATGCCAAACAGGCCTCTTTAACAACTATTTCAAGTTGCAGAGTTCAAGACACTTGTAAGGGTACATTCACACACACCCTATCTGTGGGTCAATTTGACTATTTGTAATGAGGGTTTATATTTGCCCGTGTATTCTATTCTATAGCACAGAGTACATCCAGGATCAAAATTGTGACAAGTTCAGTTTCCACTAATCCTGTTCCAAGGCTAAAATGGCTGATATAGATGCTTTTTTCTATTAGTAATGGTATAATTACGGGGCGGCTGTGGCTTGGTGGCAGAACGGTCGCCTGCCAATCGGAAGGTCAGCGGTTCGATCCCCCAGCCATTCGTCGAGGTATCCTTGAGCAAGATACTGAACCCCATAATGCTCCCGAAGCTGCGCCTTCGGTTTCTGAATGTTCCATGTAAGTCGCTTTGGATAAAAGCGTCTGCTAAATGTAAATGTAATCTAATTTACGAATATTTGGGGTGATGTGCTATGGGCTAGAGTTAAGGGCTGCTCTCCCCATTTCAGAAATGCTAGAATATGATTCTGTAAACACCAATGTGTTGGCGGCAGAGTTAGTTCCTGATGTTTATTATTCATACAGTATGTGTAGATTGCATTTTGAAAGTGTTGTCACAAACCAGCGATGTCACAGCACCTGAGCAGCTGCAAGAGGTCATTTCTTTAGGAGGAATTGAAAAAGTACCTGCCAGGAAAAAAATGGTGGTGTATTTAAATTGTTTGAAAGTTGCAAGGTTACAGGGTGCCATACTGGCTGTTGAGTTCTCTCAGACACATTCAGTAGGAATGCATTTTCCTCCCTGGTACTGTATGTCGTGAACAGCCTGTCTTTGCCTTAACAGAGAGAAAACTCAAACATCCCAAAGAGCTTGACCCACCTCCAGTGACACAAGTGTTCTTACTGACATTTACCTGGCCACCTCAATGATGCTTGCTCAACCATCAAGTAAAAACAGCTGTCTCAACAATCCAAGCCTATCTACTGTTAATATTTTCCATACAAAGTCTGTTACTATTCAACTAGAACATATGACTGAATTTGGCAGCAAACTGTATGATGCTTTTAGACTACCTTTCATTAAAAGCATGTGCCTCCTTCACTGACAAGCATGTCAGAGCCACGTCAGGATCCCATGCAAAACACTCACTTACCCATAGTGGTGGATTTGACATCCTGGTGTTACATTAAAATAAGCATTTTATGCCTCACCACACTAGCATCTTTCCACCTCTCTCATGTCCAAATCTGTACTGCAATATTATTTAGTGTGTCAAATAGATGTCCTGAAACCTTTTGATCTTCAACTGCTGAATTTGGTTCACAACCATAGCTTGTCCAGCTATTTGGAATTAGGAAAAGCCATGCAGCTATAGCCAACGATGCCAATGTTTGCCGTAAAGGGAAACCCAGTCAAGCTATTCCTTCTGCCATGCTACATCTAATTCCAGTAGTTGGTGAACCATTTGAACATGTCATTATGGCACCTTGCCATAAGCCATGTCTGGACAACAATGTGACCTCACTATCATGCACATCCTGTGTCTGTCAAGTAAATATGCAGACTTGAAAGACCTACATTAAATCCTACTATTGTAAAGCCCAAAATGTTCACTTTTTGGTGCCACTGTGTCAGAGAGGTCTTGACTCATTTTTGAGGCTTTAGTTAGTGATGGTGTTGAACTAGACTGCCTTTTATTAAAAATTGGTTTTATATTTCGGCCGCCTAATCCGCAAACTTAGCTCTCCACCCACAAAGTATATTTTGACCTGTGGGAAACACTGGTGTGTGTGTGTAGAAGTTAAAGAGCTTTTTGGGTCATTTTAGTATCTTTCTTCTCTGCTTTGCTGCGACATATGTTTCATTAAAGAACATCAGCAGTCAAAGCCTCTATTAGCAGGTTCACAAGCTCAGTCCAGCGTACACTGTATAAGCTGTAGGCGGATTTCCTCTTTCTGTGTGAATCAGAGGACCAATCGCTCTATGCTCAGCCTTTCCCACACACAATTTCGACAAAAGCCTGTCAGCTAAATCAAGATGAACCTTGGCCTTAAAGACAGGTTTAGAAGTGGGAGGAGGAATAACAACAAGGCTCATTAAAAAGATTTGTCCCTCCTACACTTTCAGCACAAAGCCATTTGATTTTGAGATGCAATATGGCTGGAAATTAGATAAGGAAGAAGTTAACTAGAATGAATAAAAAAGGTAAAGAAATTAAACAAATTTTGTTCTCTTTTCTCCTCATCTCTTTCATGGCACCAAGGTACTGTAAAATAGCAGTTTGCACGTTTTGCAAGTTATTGTTTCAGTTCAGCGTTAGGGTTAGTTTGCGTGAAAACCAAAGCAATGTTAAGAGTTGTTGTGACACTAGACTTCAGTCCAAGTCACATGGCTAGAGTCCCAAAGTTTGTCCCTGAAGGACAGCACAACCTTCACACATTCACAAAATTGCATTCAGTTAGAAGCTTAACACACCGGACACTCAATCCAAACCTATCTGAGCAGAAGAACCCTGCACTGCTTTTACTCAGTGTTTGCTTGTCACTGATAGAACAGCTCTTTTCTAAGTTTTTTTTTGCACAAAATAAAAAATAACATACATTCCTCTAACATTTGTATAGTTGGTTTCACACACAATGAATACACTGACTCCATAACACATTATTTTCCTGCAAGAACAAAAATGGAAGAACATCAAATCCAACTCATCAGATCCACAATCATCCATCCACACTAACAGGCAATCTATTAAAAAGCATTTGTCATGTGGTTATCCACGAATGCCAGTTCGCATCACAGTATGGCAGGTCTATTCAATTAGAAATTCAATTGGGCCAGATTGTAAAACCAGGAAATGTAGATGGGCCAGACATTTTCAGCAGCCTATTTAAAAATGTTTTTTAGCTTTGGTAATGACACATTTTAAACAAAAGCAAATGAATGTAGTGAAAAATAGCAATGCTTATTGTTTCCCTTTTGAAATAAAAAATATATTTTTGGTCACATATCTGACGAGGCACATCACAAAGTGCAGAAACAGATTCTTTCACGGTTCTTGAGTCTGTGAATAGCCTTTTCTTCTTTGCAAAGATCCAGGATACACAAAGGGAAGATGCTTTAGCTCTCCCTTGGTCCATGCCTGACCACACCAGGGGAATACGGCTCCGATTGTAAAATCCAATCAAACTCTGCTGTGATCTCTGTGATCTCTCTGGAAAGTTTGTATGGAAAGTTAAGTGTTTCTCAACGTGATGCCTCCGAATATTATATTCTTTCACTACCGCAACGTACTCATTGCAAATTAAACACATTGGTTTGGCGTTTGGAGATGGCTGTAAAATAAACAAGTACTTGCCAGTCCAGGCAGGGTTAAACTGATGGTTTTCATTGTCAATTGTACGTTTCAGGGTTGACAAAGACATATTTTCAGTAGAGCACTTCCGTACTTGTGACTATCAATATCCAGATGTTTTGAAAAGTTATTAAGCGTGGTCAGAACTCATATGAGAAAAAGTTACGCTACATCCGTAAACATCCTGCCCATCAGTACTGCGCACGAGCAACTCTCAACAGAGATGAGAAGGAAGTGAGATGGCTTACTCGTTAGCTACTTTACTACACTATATACTGTATGTAGTTTTCTTATTTTGTCATATATCAGATTTATGTATGCTGGGCCACTCGGAGGTTGCTTCTGGGCCGGATGTGGTCCGCGGGCGGCCAATTGAATAGGCCGGCAGTATAGCATCATGTTAATTAGACTCGTTTGAATAGGTGGAAAAGTCAAAGGACACCAATTTGACACTGAAATTAGGAATTAGTCTTTTGATCTTTACAACCAGACTTGTCACAACAGCTTCAGTATCAGTCACATCTAAGCAAGTGACATAATTTTAATAGCCCTGCAAATAGAATTCATTATCTCTATTAAAAATCATTATTGGTTGTTTATGTGTGTGTGTGTGTGTGTGTGTGTGTGTGTGTGTGTTACATGTTTTTATATCCCAGTGGGGACTTAGACCTGAATGCACACGGGTAGAGATTGGTTTTTGAGGGTTAAGACTTGGTTTTAGGGTAAATGTTACAATTAGGTTAAGGTTAAGGCTAGGGTTAGGGTTAGGTTTAGGCATTTAGATGTTATGGCTAGGATTAGGATAATGGGCTAGGGAAAGCATTATGTCAATGACTATACCCCACAGGGATAGTGAAACAAACATGTATGTGTGCGTGTGTGTGAGGGACCGTGAAAGTGAGTGCATATTTGTGTGCTGACATTATTGCTTTGCAGCTCCTGTAGGCTACTTATCACAAGCAAACAGGAAAACCAATAAACGGAGACTTTTTGTAAAACTGCGGTCAGACCTGGGCCAAATCCTTGAGGTGATATTCCGATCCCTGCTCTCAGCGGATTCACGACTTGATTAACTTTGTGTCTGCTAATGATGCCTTGAAAGGCAGCTTTTTGGAAAGAAGCTATAGGAAGGAAAAATGTCTATCTCTTCTTCTCTGTTTGCTCCCTCTCTCATCTCTATTATGGCTAATGGAGTGTCTGTTCATGTGTCATTGGCGGTGTGCTGTTGGAAATGGAGTCTAATTGGATGTGCAGGGGCAATGGTTTGTTTAACCACAGACATGACAGGATAATAAGGACAAAAAACTTGGCACAAAATGACCTTGTACCTTGTCTGTGATACACACACATAACGATGTCCTTGCCTGAACACGTGGGTACAAACACAGAGAGACATGCATACACACAAGTATATGTTTCTGTTTCCTTTATGTCTGTTATTCTTTTCCTTAGGTCTCAGCAATTTAACACACACAGCCAGATGTCTCACTCACACACACATTCACGTACTGTGAACTCTCATTTGCTGAGATCAGTTTGTGGATGAAGTAAAAAAGTTCAGACCTTATTGTTTTTTTACACACACATCAGATGTTGAAATTAACTTTACACCCACATGAATTGATGAATGAATGATTTTCTCTGCCTTGCCCTCCTTGTATCTGTTATTCCTCAATAAAGGTGTGTTGATGTGAATTTTTGCAGAAATAAAAAGTATAATGCTAGTCCTCAGCGATCCACTGGGATGGTTTGCAGCCGAGTGCCAAGCGGCTGGAATTAGAATGAGCACCTCAAAGTCCGAGGCCATGGTTCTCAGCCGGAAAAGGGTAGTTTGTCCCCTTCAGGTTGGTGGAGAGCGCCTGCCTCAAGTGGAGGAGTTTAAGTATCTTGGGGTCTTGTTCAGAGTGAGGGAAGGATGGAACGGGAGATCGACAGGCGGATGGATGTATCTTCCGCAGTGATGCGGTCGATATACCAGTCCATTGTGGTGAAGAAGGAGCTGAGCTCTCTATTTACTGGTCGATCTACATTCCTACTCTCACCTATGGTCATGAGCTTTGAGTCATGACCGAAAGAACAAGATCCCGGATACATGCGGCCGAAATGAGTTTCCTCTGTACGGTGGCTTGGCGCTCCCTTAGAGATGGGGTGAGGAGCTCGGTCACTTGGGAGGAGCTCAGAGTAGAGCCGCTGCTCCTCCACTTCGAGAGGAGTCAGCTGAGGTGGCTTGGGGCATCTGTTACGACGGCCTCCTGGACACCTCCCTGGGGAGGTGTTCCGGGGAAGACCTGGGACACGCTGGAGGGACTATGTCTCTCGGCTGGCCCTGGGAACGCTTCAGTATTCCCCCAGAAGAGCTGGAGGAAGTGTCTGGGGAGAGGGAAGTCTGGGCGTCTCTGCTTAGACTGCTGCCCCCGCGACCCAACCTCGGATAAGCGGAAGAAGATGGATGGATGGATGGATGGACATCTATATATCGTACGTTTGTGTGGGAGTGTGGGTGGGAGGTAGAGAGGGTGGGGGAGGGGGGTCCATGGTTTTGACATGTTGTCCAGGCATATCTCAATCTTCTTCAAACAATCACAACTTCTCAGCCAGCAGCATCTTGCCTGCATTCACAGATAATTACTAGTTTGTGTGCTATTTGTCCTTGCTCAGCGGGGATTTGTGTCATGCCCTCTAATTGGACAAAGAGGAAGTGGATGGTACAGTAAATGGCCTATATTTACACATCATTACTTCAGCAAGAAAAATCTCCTGCAGTGAAAACATACAACGCCTATTAATTAGTGAGGCAAGACGAAAGAGAGGGAGCAAGAGAGAAAGATAACACAGAGACATAATTTGACACAGGGACACATCTACAATGAAATACACAAATATTGAACATAATTTGCACTTTGATTCACACACACTTACAAAGAATCCATCTGGAGTTGCAATATAATGATCTCATGGAACTCAGATATTGGTGCTGTCCAGTAGGTTAAGTGTTGAACGGAGAGTTAGTAGTGTAACGTATAGAGCATTATATGGTTGTATTATGTAATTTGTTATATATAACCTAAAGGGGTTCTGGCTGTATAGACTTGCAACATTAACATGAATGAAAGTCATCTAGTGACAATTTAAGCAACAATAACCATTATAGTTTTAGTAACTACAAGACCTTCTTAACAGAGCAGGGTAAATAAACAGATTTGGGTATACAGCCCAGACGAACCCATTCTCATTGTCAAGCCGCAGTTCAAGTTATAATGAATGGATCAGCAGCTCAGCACAGAATAAAGGTTTGTTCACTTTAGTCTCTTAAATTAGAACTTATGCCGCGACCTGATTGCTTAAAATCAAATCAGTCAGATGAGTGTTACACTGCGGGCACGTAGGCACGACCAGATTA
This sequence comes from Coreoperca whiteheadi, assembly GCA_011952105.1. Classification (NCBI taxonomy): domain Eukaryota; kingdom Metazoa; phylum Chordata; class Actinopteri; order Centrarchiformes; family Sinipercidae; genus Coreoperca; species Coreoperca whiteheadi. The sequence continues at coordinate 20,230,070 of CM022476.1, forward strand.
GTTTGTTTTATATTTATAATTAAACATATGTTTAAATGAATTTTTTTTAAAGAGGCATTCATTTTATCAGCATTTTGTGCACCATGCAAGTGTTGATTTGCTGAGTTTAATGGTGTCAAGTTAACACTATGTCCAGTGAAATGAACTGTCAGGCCAGCTGGGATTCGAAGGACAGCACAATCACCTACATAATCAGCCAATCAGCGCTGCCCCCAATTACACATACACACACACTCATAGCATTCACAGAGCAGCTGGTATGGTATTGTACACTATCACTCCCTTTCTCTCTCTCTCTCACTCTCTCAACCACTTTCCAGTGGACCTCACCTAGTCTGTGTCAAAAAGCATGTGCCTGTCACAGTCTGATTTCACATTAAATAACTTGGCTTTACATTTTAGGTTAGCAAATCTATAATTATTAAAGTTATGTCAGTAGAGTTTACCTGCTCGTCTGTCAGCGGAGCTCCATAGCACCACTCACCCAGAACACGCACATGGACACACATAAACACACTTACATCCAGTCTTATTTATCAGATTTATCTAAATATCATTCACTGACAGCAGATCTCTTTAGATAAAGCACCTCATTTTCAAGCAAGACCCACAATAACACCGTGGCACCCATTCACGACATCCCACACACTTAGCCACATTAATGACAAGAGTGAACTCACTTCAAGTTCTACACACTGTGTAACCCAGCACAATAAAAACTTACTGCTAAATTACCAGTAAAAAATAAAAGCAGTCGTACAGATACAATATTACTGATTGAATGCCTCTGAAGTTAAAAACTGCAGTGCCATACAGAAAGCTCAGATGGGTCTTACTTTAAATGTAGAGAAAAAAAATGTCAAAAATGGTTTACACATTTAATTCAGAAAGTCATGCTATAAACCATGCATAATCATGTTATCAAATCATCAAAGCCTCGCCATTTGGTCCCTTCCCCAAACTGACTGGCATTTTGTCATGTTTTCTTGTCAGATTAGTCTAGGCTTTCTGCATTTTAAGCAAATCAGTCAAATGTTCAAGACGTCAGAAACAAAACTATTGCTCCTGCAACTTCATAGAAGATAACATTTGGTCTCTCAGCAGATTAAGATAAGTATAAAGAAGCATTTGACTTTCTGAATGAAACCATAAATCATACAAAGTCATACTTATGTCTCTTCAAACTAGGCAGGCTATGAAACAGTACTTTTTGAAGAGTTTATAGATAGCTGAAATGCTGCTCCTCCTTTGAGCTTCCTGTAAAATCACCAGCCAATCCCCATAAAATAGCCAGTGAATAATTATCATAATTTTCTGTTTTGCCACAATATAACCTGAGCTATTTTAGTTAGATGAACTCTATCTGACATGTAGTGGTGTATGAAACAGGTGTGTTTCGGTCAGCACCATGGGAACACGCAGGAACATGTGGTTGGCAGGAATGAGACAGGCAGGTTAATCTACAACAGATGGACAGAAACAACAGGACATAGAGAACTCACTTGCCAAAAACACATACCATGTCTCCCTGAACAAACACTTGGGTCAGATTTTTGTAAACCCTACAGTCATCTGTTAGATAGAAAGATAGATAGATAGATAGATAGATAGATAGATAGATAGATAGATAGATAGATAGATAGATAGATCGATAGATCGATAGATCGATAGATAGATAGATAGATCGATAGATCGATAGATCGATAGATAGATAGATAGATAGACAGATAGATAGAGAAAGAGTCCCGTTGCTTCTCCTGTTATCTGTTCACATGAGATTTTAAACTTTTGCATAAAATATTTTTTGTTTTGCGTATTTCAGATGGAGAATGTCATCTCAATGTAATTTCCACTGGTACTTTTAAGACATTGCATTCACACCCTTGCGCACACAGCGCATAAGTCACTTTCTCGCCCCCCTCTCTCTGTCTGTTTCTCACTCGCATACCGTGCACAATATCTAATTTCAAATGGAAGACACATTCGAAAGGCTTTTATGTTGATTTTTCACGCCTGTGTCAAGTTGAAATTACATCACATAGTCCACTGGCTTTTACCCTTCGGCTGAGGAAATGGCTTCGCAAACTCATCAACCACCTCATCAATGTCTATCAGTGAGAGTCACACTTACTGAGACGTACCGTGATCCCATACAAAGGGTGGTGCGCACATGGGAGTAAACACACGCACACAGAAGTGACCTGAAGTGTAAACTACACATCTGACTACTCTGTAAATGCACATACGGTAAGTGTGGACATTTCATTGCAAATGATATGTCACTAAACAAGCCTTGTGATAAATGTAGTGGAACTAAGTAATGTGTGCATTTAGATAGCATACTCATCAGCTTCCCTCAATATCACAAGGGGTTGTAGCTCAGCGCAGCTGAGGTCTGTTCCTGACTAACACTTGTGTACTCATTTCTATGAGTGTGCATTCAGGTGCGTGAGCGTGCATAATTTTCAAAAGCCATTTTGGCTGTATGAAAACCTCCAATTCCTCCACTGTGGAGACATTCTGCAGTGCCTTCATTTTGCTTGAGATTGATTGATATAGGGAATAATTATTAGCGTGAAACAAAGAGTAAACTCCTTTAGCAATGATTCACACACAGCAAAGCATAATTGTTAATATTGCTATGCATGTTTTTGTAAAGCTTTGTGTTGTGTTTTTGCATATGTGTATGTTATGTGTGTCTGTATCTCATGACTGAACTGCCAGCCTAGACTAGGATGTAGACTGTGATGCGATCTGAACTCAACTTTAGATTGCTGATGGCTGAGTCTGGGGCATACATGTGCGTTTGTGTATGTTTGTGCTTGTGTATTTTTCCTGTCTGCCGAGCTCTGCACCCAAATCTTTCCCCGAATCCAGAGATGAAGAGCCACTGGCACTGGCAGCCGACCTCTGAGCTGATAGGACAGGGTTAGGGGTTCATTCCAGGCGGATGGGCAAGAGCCACAGTGCATTGTGGGTACATGTTTTCCTCCCATGTCTGGACAAGCCTGATAAGAGCTGGCTAAGGATCAGGGCGAGTGAAACCTCTGTCTTTCCCTCTCTCTTTTCCGCAGCCTGTCTCTTCCACACCCTTATTCATTACCAGGTTTTCAATTTCTATTTCTGACATTATTTGCTGTCCTCTCCTGCTCTCTTACTAATCACACTCTAACCCCGTTCTATTCCTGTTTTTCTCTGCTTTACATTGGACCTTTTCACCCCTTTCCGTTTCCTGCCTTTTTGTCTCATTCTCTCAGCAGCTCATTACTGCCTTCAATCCTCAACTTCTCTCTATTTCTCTTTCTCCCTGAAAATGGGTTTCCCTCCTCTCTTTCCATTGTTGAAACACCTCATCACCTCCCAGCTCTCAACTCTTCCCTCTCCTTCCCCCTTCATTTTCTTTTTCCTCTCCTCTCTAGCTGTCAGGCTGTCAGCCCACAGACAAGTTCCTGTAAGACAAACACTGAGAAGTAGGGACATGTGAGGAATCTGGAGGACTTGGGGGTGGCAGTAAGAACTAAAGCTGCAAATCTCTGGGAAACTCTGGGAAACAATTCGATTTCACTTAGAGCCAGGGTGCTACAATTTGGAAATTTCTGAGATGCATCGTAAAACTTTTTCTAACTATATGATTTGTAATAGAATAATCATTTACATCCACCATGAACCAATTCAGCCATCATATTTTACATCGATGTAAATACTCAAGGAGTTTCATTAAGCAGATGTGATTCTGCATGTTAGTGGTACTGCAAATAAATCTGCATGACACATCTTGCATATTCTATGGCTTCTTCCTCCCTTGTTTAGAAAAATGTGACATCCCTGTGGTATATATTGTAAAGGTAATTGGGCAGATAGCGATGTCAGATATTTAAATTGTAGCCTGTGCCTGAGGAATACATTGAATTTGCACATCAATGCGGAACACAGAATCATTATGAATCTAATGATCAAATATGTTTCCCACCCCTAGTATGAACTAAAGATAAGTGTAAAGGAGGTGATTTGAATTAATGAGAAATAATGGATTTGGAAAAGGAGAATGCACTTGAATACAAACAATTAAACATAGTTTAAAAAAAGAAGCCATAAAATAATCTGGTCAAAGTTTAGATTCCTCTATCTGAAAGAAATCAGCTGCTAAAATGATCTTGCATTATCTTTGAGTCAGCTTATAAGTCTGTCAGTCAGCACCTCACAGTGTGTGTCTTTAAGCTCAATTCATTTAACGACTTAGCAATCACACCAAACATTTATAATCCTGACAGTTTTCCTCCCTCCTTACGCTATGAAATGGGTGACAGTGGAGTCAGATCGCACCATTAACATTCCTGGCTCTTCTGGTGTGTCGTGATGACACATCTCGTGGTGATGGCTAAGCGTAATTAAGCCAGGGACTGACTCCATCCGATGTTCTGCTGCACCGCTACCATTTGACTGCCGCTTTAATTGCTTTTCTTCCCCCTATTCCCACCTTGCCGACCTGCCCCGATCTATCAATCTATTCAATTCCATTGGGGAAAATGCCTCATACAAACATGCAAATATGGGAACGATAGAGAGATAGTGTGTGTGTGTGTGTGTGTGTCTGTGAATGTATGTGTTCCCATGCATGTTTGAGCAAGTGCGTGAATGCGCAACTTCACATATGCTATCACACACACATACATTAATGTACACACGTCTCAGTGGATGTGTACATTGCATCCTCATGCGTACTCATGAGCTGGTGTCTGCCCGTGATATGACTCATGTGTGTCTCTCTCTTCTCCTGTGGTGCAGAGCTGGGGAGTGTGTGAGGTTTTCCCCAAATAGCTACTCTCATTTCCAGCCTCTCTGTGGTGTAGGCTTTCTTTGTCTGCCTCCCTTGGCAGCAGCTACTGTGAAGCACCTGACCCTCTTTACCAGTACACACATACACATGTAATACACATACACTTGAGGACAAGAAATCTGATTCTTCAGAGCTCGTAAATTTGAGTATGTCTTGACAACAGCCAAGGTCATGGGTTCAAACCAAACATGGGTTCTGTTCTAAAAACATACATGGATATAGCTATGGGTATATATATGGATATGCTCTCATGGGGCAATGCGTAGCACAAGATAAAAACATAAGTGACTTGCCAGAATGGATGGCAGGAAATGGACCAACACAGTGCATTACTGGCTTTCCACATGCCTCAGAATGTGTTACACACCGCTGAACCAAATGTGACCTTTCTTGATCGACAAGTAAAAACAAGGGTTGTTTTTTATTTTTCAACCCAGCTCCACTCAACCATGCAATGTTTGCCTGTCCTCCTGACCCTGTGACTTTGACCTGAAATAGGACTGTCAAAATTTGTGTAAGAATGGTGGTGATCCTTAAAAAGAAACGTGGCAAAGCAACAAATGCAGCAACAAAGAGAGCGCAAGCGGAAATCCTGAAATAATCCACCATTAACATGCATCCAGATACTCATTGTTGTACACAATCTACATATTTGAAGGTAGAAAGATCATCTCACTCTTTCTAAAACAGCTTGGTGCATGTTTTGCATTAAACACAAAGTCAGTCAGTGTTTTAGTTAGCTCAGACTGAATCTTGGTCTTTCTACAACTAGATTAGCATCAGTTAAAATCTTTGAAAGAAAATGTATGAATCTGGTAGAATTTAATGTCTGTTTAGTAATTTTTTTTACTTTTTGTGGAAAGTTTACATACAAAAATAGATCAGAAATGTAAAATAATTAGACTTTAAGTAAGAGCCAAGGACACCCATTTACTCGCTGAAATATCTACTTCCATTCCCAATCTGTTTAAGTTACAGTCATCAGTACTTTGCACTGATTAGCATATTAATGATTCAGCAACCTATCCAATTGCAACTGAAAGTGACCTTTAAAGTCAAATGCAATGTCATATTTGAAAGAGCTTTTTCTAAAGTAAACCCATTTTAACACAATTGATTGAGTCAGAGCACGAGATGTAATCTATTAAGAGCCAAAAATGAGAAGCTGCGCAAGCAAGTCCCATTCATGTTCTCCATTAATGATCTCCAGCTCGTTATTTCTTCACGGCACTTATACAGAAGGAAGGTAATGTGCCTCTGTAGCTCTCACCCTCATGGAGTGACAGGGATAAAGCTTCATTACATAAGGTTGCTGGCAGGACTGAAGCTGGTACTCAGCAGCACAGCACCTGCCAACAATCCCACAGAGCATCGGGCACAAATTCATCATTATAGACTTCCTGCATCCTATTTCCTGTGCAACTTTTCGTCTGCTCGTTCATTTATTTCTCCTCATTTAGCTATTTTCTTTGTTTTTCCTTTATTATTGTCGCTGTTCACACACACACACACACACACACACACACACACACACACACACATACCTACCCCCACTCCCCACCCCTCCCTGAAATCTGGGAAAGTGATACATCCTACTTTCCTTCTGCCTTTTGGGATCAGGCTGAAAGGGAGACAGAGAGAGCAGTGCTGTCTAAGTCTCTGGTTGTCCTCATTGAGTGTATAATCCTCTTGATGTTCTGCCACTGTTGTTGCACCACACTCTAGAGCGAGGTACAGTATTAGAACATCCATACTGCATGCATGTGCTACGCTAAAGTATCTAAGAACAGAAAGAAGCAGTGTGTATTTAGAGAAATATCAAAGCTATAACTGCACACCTGTACAGAGTAGTCTACAGGTATATAAAATGATAATACCATTCACAAAAATCCATGCTGAAATGCCAACAAGCTGTTCTGTGAAACAATTATTTCTTTTTTTTGTAAACGCACTTCATACATTAACAGTTTCTACAAATCACCTTCTGACTACATTTGATCACATTCTGTATCATTCCTGTTGAAAAAATCCCAACCTGCAACCTGTCCGGTCAGCCACTGACTCTCATTTCTCCTCGTGTGAAACTCATCTCTTACTATAGCTGAGGCAGAAACTGAATTTTCATAGATACAGATTAATGTACTGTAGCTGAGCTGTCTACTGTAGAAGTGGGTAAGGAAAAGATGAAAAGGAGGGGAGGTAAATCCTGCATAACTATTGCAGAATTTTCCAAAGAATATTCCCCAGGGGCATAACAACAGTGCTTCTTCAGTGCAGAGTGACTATGTAAAAAAACAGACTACATAACTATTATGCAATAAATATGGGAAAGACCAAAAATCTGACGTTTGGATGCAGATTTTTGAAGGACATTTAAAATGCTGTGTGTGGAAATGATTTATGAGAGGATTGCAGAGATAATTTTAGACTGCCTGTTGTAGAAATTGCACTTTGGAAGCCAAAGTGGAGCACTGCTATAATAACCTCTTAGATGTAAAATGACCATTCCTTCAGGAAAGGGGCTGTAACCAAAGTCAAATATGGAAGTGTGACTGGTCTATAAGAGATGGGATATTGAGAGGGTGGACTGGGCTGATATGACCAGAGAAATATCAGATATACTGGACAGAAGCAGAAAGGGAGAGATGACAGGGAGAGAAAAAAGGGGGGAGGAAAGTTGGGGAGAAGGAGGGCGAGAGAGCAATCCAGAACTGAGAGCGTGAGAAGCACTGAGAGATGGATGGAAGGACAAAAATAGCCCTGTGTGGCCATGCTGTTCACTTTCATTTTCCATGTCCCAATATCCAATTTACCCATTTTACCCCCATACATGTGCATGCATAAGTTAGGTTTATGCGTCCACACGTGTATATGCAGCTGTTGAGGGAAAGATGGTAAGAGGCTGGGAGGAGACATTGAGAGTAAAAGGGACAAAAATAGTGATAAAGGCTAAGATGCAGGGAAGGAAAGATGGCGAGGGAAAGACAAATGGAGAGGACAATTTGCATACATGTGGTCTTAATTCCTGTGAGGCCTATAGTGGCACACAGGAATCCAGACTATTTTTCACCAGATTTAAAAATTGAGGCTTAATGTTACAGCTGATCTTCAAAGACCCTTCATGCTCTTCGTGAATCACACACGTGTGTGTGTGTTTGCGTGTGTGTGTGTGTGTGTGTGTGTGTGTGTGTGTGTGTGTGTGTGTGTGTGCACATGAGCGCATGTGTGTTTTATTTCAGCTGAGGAAAAAACCCTAATGCTCAACTGGGTACAGACTCCATTTTTCTTGAGAGGGAATACAAGTCTATTAAAAGCATCATTGCAACTCTAATCCAGAGAGAAAGCAGGCTAATCACTCACATGAAATAAAATAACATTGTCTCTCTGGTTTTCCTGTTTTAGGTGCCTGCATGTGTGTGCTTGTGTTTGTAGGTGTTCTGGCAGTTAGCTGTCGTGTGCAAATGAGTGTTTAGTGTTGTATGTGTGTGCATGATATTTGGTAGCATGTTTGTATTTGTTTGGGGGTTCTAGTGTGTCTGTGTGTTGATCATAGACTGTTTAAAATATGGATGTATTCTCGGTGACATCACCCATACAGGAAAGCCCCCTGAATCACATTACATGTAGGCTACTAATTAACCTACATCATGGGGCATACAACACAACCTATACCTCATTTTCCTTCCTATTTGGAGCCAATAAACACACAACATTTTGGTGGTTGGAGGCACAACCTTTTATGATAGCCAGGCGCGCTACTGTTGATGTTATAAGGAAGTGACAAGCTTAGTTGGGGGATCATGCTGGCTGGAAGACAAGTGTCATTCGGCATGAGGTGATATTTTCCCCTGGGACCTGTGACAACATTACAATTAATATAATTTAAACGAGTGAGTTATATAAAAATTCACCCCAGTACAGTTGTCATGAACAGGGAAATTATCTATTGAGACCCAAACAGTTTTTTGTAAAAGGCTGTAAAAATATGTTTATTTCTGCTGTGGGCATTGACTCGCTTTTGGAGCCAGCCTCAAGTGGCCATTCGAGGAACTGCACTTTTTGGCACATCCACGTTGGCTTCATTTTTCAGGCTAGGAGGTTGCCGCTTGGTGTTGATCCAACATTTTGGAGGAGGCATTTGGGGGAACTAAAGCTGCCCGAGCATGATTTAAGAGACCACCACTCACAGCTAATGAAGAATACACTTTGTGGGCTGCAGAGAACAGTGTTGGTAGGGAGATAGATACAGAATGAGAGACAGATGCTGACAAAGATCAACAACAACAGAGGTGACAAGAGAGATTACTGTACAGAAACAGTGAGAAGTGATGGAGAAAAAAACAACATTTTTATAGCGGAAACATTAACATCCAGCTGTGAATTTCTCCTGAGCAGACATCATAAAGCAGAGTCAAAAAATGCTCCCATTCCTTTACTTTTGAATGGTTGAAAGGCTTCCAAACTCTTATTGAAGACCACATATTGATTGCCAATAAAAAAAACATGTTGGCAATGTGATTCAGTAAGATGATGGAAACAGTTTTTTGTATGAATATGAAGTAGATTATGATGGAGTAGCTTTTCCTGATCAATAGAGAGACTATGAGACAGAGTTGAGGGTACTTATCAGAGTGACACTGATAGACATGGATGGTGAAGCAGGGAGGGAAACAGATAGAAAGGCACAGATGAGAGGGTGATGAAATGAGACATTACATAAGGCAGGACAGGCAGTGAGAGAGAGAGAGTGCGCTCTGTTCCAATGCTCTCTCAGATCAAAGCATTTTGTTAAAAGACTCTTCCTGTCGTAAAGAATCTTATGCTCTTTCAACACTCTTCGTATTAAAAAAAAAATCTTTTATTCACTCTTCACTATTCACTTTTCGTTTGGCTGTCACACTGAAGCACCAGCCCTCCAACACAACAGATAACGTGCCAGATATGCTATCTTTTCAAGGAGAACAGATCATTAGCAACCAACCACAAAGCTCACTCTTTTTGCAAAGAAACTTAACAATCCTCAAGTTTTTTTCAGTGGACTGTTAAAATTAAATACAAATCTTAATGATAAATGTGTACTCCACAAATATGTGAGGCTGTAACAACCATATGTGCAGGCAACCTTCAAATGAAGGAATAAAAACTAATAAAAAAAAAACACTTTACGTTTTTATTTGATGTCTTAAAATGAATGGTTGTAACCATTTTTGCAACAGATACTACTGTGTGCAGCTCCAAACATTTGTTATTCTTCAGCGCTGAGGAAAAATATTAAAATATCATATAATATATAAATCAGCAATATGCAAAGAGTGAAAACAATAATATTCAATATTCTCACTCTGATTTCTTTGTGTGATCGATGGGACCTCAATTGGAGCAACCAGCCAGGTTGGGTGTGAAAAATAAGAATTCGCTACAAAGTTTTTGGGTGTTGAACTGGGTCAATAAACAGCGCAGGCTAATATGCTGCAGTCAAACAGAAGCTTGCATAGCGTTTATAATAGGTTAGAATCTGGAGACGTTATATCATGACTCAGCCTTTTATACTCACACACACACAAACACACACCACAATTACGAAAGCCATATCAATAATTTACAGACTACCACATGCTTAGACATCCACAGAGAGGCATACACGTCCATTCCCATGACTTTGTCTGAGGTTTAAACAAGTGACACTCTATCAGTGCCGATTCTATTGTCACACACACTGAAACACACACACATATTCTCTGCTATGGACAGTTAAAGTCTCATCTCACTTCTGGGCAAGACATGCTATCTTATTTCATTTGAATGCTGCTGTATCGTAGCTATCAACAACCTTATGTGAAAATAAAATCTGAGCAAAGGAACAAAGATTATTCTCAAACATTTAAAATCCACACCCTCCTTTTAGTCTTAACAGCACATGTTTGTAAGTCAGTAAAACATCGTGGGAAGTGCACTGATAGGAAATAATCACTATTATAAATGTGTTAAATACACCATAAGATGACCTTTGTCACTGAAGCTATTTCAGTATCAAAAGTACAGTGCAATTGTGAATAGTTAAGTTGAAATGATTAGTTGATGAACTGATTGTCTGACAGAAGAGAAGATAATTGATTGATCCTTTGAGACCATTGGTTGTAAAATAAGAGGATTTGCATCTTTTCTATGTCTTATGTGACAATAAACAAAAGGTTTTGGACTGAGTTCTGGTTGGACAAAAAAAAAGTTATCTGAATGTGTACATATACTTACGTACAGCTCATTTTGACAAGCTTTTTACACTATTTCCAGTAATTTTATAAACATAACAATAATTGTTAGTTGTAGCCCTAATGAATGACACTGACTGTACTGAATATAATGTAAAGCCAAATCTCAGGCTGGGATTTGGACTGTCACTGTGTCCTCATATAAGACCTTTAAGTCTGAGATGCGCTGCAGTCGCTGTCCATGGTGCTGATTTTGAAACGTCAACTAATCCAGCTGTATTTCACCACACTGTCAAAGTAACACTGATTGGCTGGCTTCAGTTCAGCGTGAAGAACAGCTTGATTGATTACACACGCCCCAGTAACAATATGGCTTCAGCTCTCGCATTATAGAGCCTCTTATTTAAGTCTCCTGAGTTTGGGATGCAATTTCAATACTTTTCCCGTCCTCCCCTCACACCTCACCGTGCCTTTTCATTTTCTTAACAGCCTTGATAATTATATATGTGAGTGATTAAATGGAAATGTATTTTGTGGATTTATTGATTTTTTGTCGACCTATTGACCTACAGACACACACACTCTAACATCCTGTTTGAAATCAACAGTACCACTTAACTAATTAAAATGATTTTTTTTAAGTTGGTCCGGCATCTATACCAGCGCTATACTTTGATTTGCGTAAAGAATTGGAATCTAAGATTTTTACATTTCTTGGGGCAGAATAGCTCAACATTTGGGGAAGCTTTACCAAAGTGTAAAAACGATACATCGCAGTGTGCTACTGTATGTTTGGACAGAGATAGGATAGCTGTTTCCCCCTGTTTCTGGTCTTTATGCTAAGCTAAGCTAACCTGCACCTGGTTCCAGCTTCATATTAAACTGACAGAAATGAGAGTGGCATTTATGTGTTCTATTGATCTTCTTATCTAACTCTTGGCAAGACAGCGAGTTATTTGTGCTTTAATGGTTTCCTCATCCCATACTAGTTCCTAATTTCTAAATACAAAGTCTCACCAGTAAAAATATTGCTGTGTTTTTAATGTTGTGGGTCTAAAGTCCAGTCAGATACTTCCTGGTATTCTTATCAGCCATGTCTACATGCTGAGGAATGGTGATGTTCAAATACTTCAAAGGTTAGGTTCTGCAATACTGCACTCAAACCAAATATGTTGTTTTTAATCGTGTGGAAAAAAATACACTCAATAGCATAGAGCTGCATAAAAATCCACCAGCTACAAACTACACACAAACCTTTGCACACACAGACAATCCAAGCAACATATACAGCTGTGGCTTGGTCGCAGTGCGGTCGCCTGCTAATCGGAAGGTTGGCGGTTCGATCCCCCAGCCACGCGTCCAAGCATCCTTGAGCAAGATACTAAACCCCAGCTCCCGAAGCTGCACCTTTGGTTTGTGAATGTTCTCGTATGAAAGTTGCTTTGGATAAAAGTGTCTGCTAAATGTACATAAAAGAACACTTTAAATTCTCCCAATGCCAGTGTTACACTTTCTACACAAGTATATACTGTGCATATCAGGAGGATTCATGTCTTACTGTCCTAATACATAATTAAATAGCCCAGCCCAGCCCAGCATATAATTCCCCCTTGACAGTTCAAAGGTCAAAGGTCAGGTTCATTACGCTACTGACAGCGTCATGAATGCTGCTGTTCTGACTACAAGGTATGGGAGCTCTGGGTGGATGAATATGGAATTAGCATTTATGAGTGGGTGTGTGTGGGTGTGTGCGTGCGTGCGTGCGTGCGTCCCGCTGACGTTTGTACAGTAGCTCGTGAGAAATGTCCACAGTGAAGGCTAAAAGTGGTTGGCCAAAATTATAAATTTATTCTGAAACTGCAGGTCCTTTCAGCATCGATTCTCATAAATGATTCAGCAGCTGACTGGTAGGTAGTGTCATTCTGTACTATCTGTTGCTTTAATTCAGGACAAATGCATTTGGAAACAAAGAGTACAAACCGCATAAGTACACATTGTTTCCTTGAGCTGGCTTCTTGTGTAAAGATCCAGATATTTTAGAAAGCATAAAGACAAATTTGCAAACAGCTCGTTTTACTTCCCATGATGTTGCGTGGAAGCATGCCAAATAGGAAATATAAAGTCTTTGTGCAAGAATAAAGGAATTAGGTGTTAATTGGCAGCTTATGTTCTCGTTTTGGCTCATTAGTGAAATACTGTTTTAATTGAAATCTCATAAATGCGGTATTTTCTGGCGAATTGAAACATAAACAAGCAAGCTTTGCGACATCCTGTGACTTTGAGGCCTGTTCACACAGCAAAGAAAAAAAAAAAGGAAGCATAAGAGAAAGGGGAAAGGATCCTCCCTTAGGCGTGTGAATGACAACACGTTGTTTCCACCAGTTTCATTCAACACTCCAGTAGCATTTGTTCACAACACGTTGGGATCTGACAGTGTGGTCAAGTAAGAGAGAAATAGAGTGAGGGGATTTTGGGAGAAACAAGACTGACCTCTAATGCACTTTAAAACATAAGTGAACAGAATGCAGAAATATTGGATGAGCAGCTAGTTTTCTTTGTACATGTACTGTAAACATGCTGAATTCCCTTCGACATAATGATGTTTTGTGTCTGTACATGTAAATTGTGTTGTTTAAATGTAGTTTTTCAATTGGGGTTTGTAATTCATTGTTTTATTTATGGCCCTTTTGTTTGTTGTGATTTTGTAAAAACATCTTATATAAGTATGTTTTATGTTTCCCTGCACAGGGACTACAACTAGTATAGGATAGTAGCTATTATTATTCTCTGGAACAACATTATTGAGACCAACACATCATCTGTCATTTTTTTGGATATACAGTATGTTATGTGCACTTATCTGCATAATTAAACTCAATAACAACAAAATACACACAAAGATTTGAATGTAACATGCGTATTATCAGTCTTAATGATTTATCAGAATGTGTAAATGAAGCACATTTGTTGCACAGAGGGAGTCTAATGCAAAGCAAAAAATCTGTTGCAACACTTTAGCTGCTCCAACAATAACATTGAATCTGATTACCAGTTAAAAAAAACTTTAATAGTATGTAATAGGATGTTATCACATCAAACTCAACAGCGTTAAACAGACACTTGTTATCAACCCAGTGAATGTTTTACACTCTTCCATCCATCCATCCATTTTCTACCGCTTATCCGGGGCCGGGTCGCGGGGGCAGCAGTCT
>CM022476.1:20244352-20338932 GCA_011952105.1 Coreoperca whiteheadi
CGACTGGTAAATAGAGAGCTTTGCCTTGCAGCTCAGCTCCTTCTTCACCACGACAGACCGGTACATCGACCGCATCACTGCGGAGGATGCACCGATCCGCCTGTCGACCTCCCGCTCCGTCCTTCCCTCATTCGTGAACAAGACCCCAAGATACTTAAACTCCTCCACTTGGGCCAGGAGCTCTCCACCAACCTGAAGTTTTACCAGAGTTTTACACTCTTTAGTCAGTAAAAACAAAGATACGCTGAGGTGCATTACTGATGGCTGCTGCACTGTTGTAACATCTGTATCCTTTAAAAGACCCCACCCCCACTACCTAATATACATCAGATACATAGAGGAACCATGAATCCGTTTTATTATGAAATGTTCTGTTCTCATGTAATATAATGTACTAAAAATGTGTGGTATATACTAAAAGAGTAGAGATGTATGGGTACAACCATCATCAAACGTTAAAATGTCCAGGCATTTGTTAGTTTTACAATTACGTTTGTGTTGAGATCTACTGTTTCTACCTTACTATATCTACTGTAGTTGTATCTACAATGGGTGGTGCCACCTATGGGTGGCAGATTGTACTTTGCTCCATGCTTATACTGTATATTGTAGGTGTCAGAATTCACATTAAGAATAGGAGATTTTTATGAATATCATAATGTTAGATTTCTGTGTAAGATGAACACCCATACATATTCACTCCTCGCAGCTAAACTAGATGATATAAAGCTCTGCAACAGTTTTTATGTAACACAAATTTATTTTTAGCATTTGTGAGATATATTTTAGCAGCAACATCCTGTCCCCCATGTATTTTCCATACGATGGAGTGTTATCTATGCTTTTTGATTATGGGAAGCAATGGATTAACAAAGGAAGAGAGAGAGACGGAGGAGATTGTAACAAAAAGAGAAAAAAAGCATAAAAGGAAGATGAAAGAGAGAAGAGACAGGCAGACAGAAAGGACACGATAAAGACAAATGCAAGGTAGAGACAAGCGAGAAAAGCAGAAAATGAATGACTTCATGAAGAGAACCAAAGAAAGGATTATTACTGTATTCACTGTATGCAGCATTTTCTTTACACAATTACTGCACAGCACTGCAGAGGTATTAACACTGTCTGATTCCCTAAGAGTGAAGAGATGTGAAATAAAATTGCCTTGAAACTCATAGAAAAGAGGCAGTTAAGACAACTTAATGTAATATGATGATAAAAAGTGAGATAAAAACGCACATAATCGAAATGTGGAATATAAAGGGGTCTTCATTTTAAAAAGAAAAAGAAAAGACAAGTACGTGGTTGAAACAAATAGAATTTTGATGGATATGAAAGAAGTATTAAAGTCACCAAGAAAGGATAAGACGACAGATTTCTGATTCTCTGTCCAACATTTCCCAGTTTCACGCTTTATCTCCGCTGAGTCTACACAAAATCCCAGGCTTAAACTTGTAAAAATCTCTGCTGTCACTGTTGCAAATACATAATTATTTCAGGAACAAGACACAAGCTCTGACAGAGAGAACATCTAGATTAAATCTACATTGTCAACCATATCCAGGAAAGAGCTCTTTTGTAAAGCTCAGCATAAAAGAGCACAAGGTTTCAAAGGGACAAGGAACTACAAACTGTATGTCTTTCTGGCTAGACAAGCAGGATGAGAGCACATGGACCAGAGTGAAACTCCAGGTGTGCTTTCTCCCCCAAAACCATTCACACTGACATGGAACTGGACAATATTTCTTTAATCTTTGAGCCGAACTGAAAGACATAACCATAGACAGAAACCCACAAATGAAAAAAAATCTTTACACCAGGTTTGCCTCTCAAGGACATTTGCACGCACACAAACACAATTTTACACGTTGTAAGCTGCAGTTCTCTAATGGATAAGACCTCAAACAGAGTCAATTCCACATCAATAGTGTGAGCTTCTGGGTCTTTCCACTGTGAAAATGATATCTTCAAATGATCAGTATCAGAGCATGCTTCAGGTCTGTCTCATGCACATCCACGTGCACACACACGCTTCCACTCGTTACATGGTCAGCTTAAGGGTAATGGAGGTTGGTTAAGAAGTTGGTGAAACTGGTAATAGGATTTTTTATTAACTGCACTGAATCATTAAAGAAACGCTGGCTGGTGGCTAGTGATGCATGGGTCAGGGTTTTTATGCACGCAATATGTTTCTGTACCTTGTCTCTTTTCGACCTGGCCCGCTTTAACCTATTTTTTAGAAAGATTACCCGAACCGGCCTGACCCGCAGGTTATGAGTCCACCTGCGCAGCACTTCTGGGGGCATATCAGCAGGTTAGGTTGGTTTGGGTTTGTATAAGACATGAGATTTGATTGCATTACTGCTTAGCTTTGAGGAGCCAGATATGATGGTAGTGCTTACATGATGTAGACAGTAACACATTTTGGTGTGTTATCCATATTTTCAATGTAATATTAACCATAAAGGTTTCAGTTCTTATTAAATGTACTTTTTGTAACTGTATCATATGCTTACATGTTGGCGCCTTCAGAATACATATTTGCTGCCGCGTGCCTGTGGCAATGCGTTGTACATACTCATAGAAAAGCATGTGCATAGACACAAGCACACACCTACGCAGGAACCTGCACGCACAATCTGTCGGCCATATTTTCCTGCCCGAGGAAGACAGGAAACATCTCTGACAGTCTATAAATTGTGGTCACACTCACATGAACACATAAGCATAAGTGTGCAGTTGGCAGCAGCGGGCAGGTAATAAGTTAGAGGGACATGGAAGGAAAGTGCTTGTTGTGCAGAATTATTTTATTATTATTTTATAACATTATTGTCCAACAATTATGACAGGCCCATTACGTTAACTTCACACTGACAGCCTGATGTCTCCCCAGGAGGATTCTCATACAGTGGACCAGGGACCATAAGCTACTGTAGCTTCATCCATGGTGCTAACGCAGGCAAGGCTACAGGTTCAGCTGCTGCTAATGACACCAAAACTGTAAGGCTTAAACTTTCAAATGAAAAATCAGCTTGTAGCTTTGAAGCAAAAATCGAATCCGAATGAAAATTCAAATTTGGGCAAGTATCTCCTGAGTAAAATAGCAGAGACTACACTGTGGTAATGATGTTGTTAATTCTGGGGCTGCTTCGTAAACCGTCGTTGGACACTTATAAGGACTTGGAGCATTTTCTGTTTCACAGCTGGGTGCCCTAATTTCAAATATAACTCATTTTGGTGTAGTTATGAGCCCACAGAGGGAATCACTTGTTCAGCGTCAATGCACTAAATACAAAAAGCATCACTTGATCTATTCAACTCTTGATGTTCACAGATGCAGCTTAGGGAGAAAAAAAATGTAATTGCATCTAATTTGTGAAAATTCACTTAAACGTTTCAGTGTTTGGAGTGGATTTTTTGATTACTTTATTTAAAAAGATGTTTATTTCTGGGAATAAAACCCCCTTTGACTTATACATGTTCACAAATTAAATTTTAGAGCATTTTTCCCCCTAAAAGTTATACTTTGTGTTACTTTTAAATACGGTACTCTAAATGCACACATGCATAGAGTCAACACTAACAAAAGTGCATCCTCATGTAAAGTTCCACAGTAAAGCAAGTGTGAACAACCAGACAGACACGCACAAATATACCCTATGCACATTCAGTCAAGGATAACAATGATATTCAGTTAACCAGGTTATGCAAATGCAAGTCCCTGACATGTGAGCCCAGACACTCTGGTTGGGTGGTTCA
Organism: Coreoperca whiteheadi; assembly: GCA_011952105.1. Classification (NCBI taxonomy): domain Eukaryota; kingdom Metazoa; phylum Chordata; class Actinopteri; order Centrarchiformes; family Sinipercidae; genus Coreoperca; species Coreoperca whiteheadi. Next base: position 20,248,109 of record CM022476.1, read on the forward strand.
ACATAACAACGACCCAGATCAAAGGCTGAACAGCCATTCAAGACCTCCAGCAATAGCCGTCCTTATAGAGTGCCTGTAAATGGCTTACAAAAGCACATGGTATGAATAAAGATGAGGTTTTAGGCTACAAATGTTTGTAAAGGCACTTTTTTACAGAGGCTATACAACACACATACACCAACCCATACACAGATGCACCCACACATGCACAGATTGATATACACTCATTCCCACATATATTACACACCTCTGCTCAGGTGATGATGTGAAAAGGTGTGCTTTGCAAACTAATCCAGGCCAACTTGAACAAAATACAGTCCTACATGAAGCTTTACATTGAGTTGCACTGTTTAATTCATTTTAACACCGGTCTACAGGGATTTGATGTTGCACAGCCACCTCTTTCCTAAATCTCCTCAGTCCTCTCTGTCATCTCCAGTTTAACATTTCTGCTCACCCATCCCAACAAAATCATCTCTTCCCTTGTATTCTGCCTCTTTCATTCACCATCTACCTTTCCTTTCCCCTTCCCTTACTCCTTTCACTTGGTCTCTTTCACCCTCGTTGCAACCCTCTTACTAAAACTGGACACCTCTAATCCAGTCTCACCCTCTGATTTCTTTACCTCTCTTGTCAGTTTCTTGTCCTCTAACTATTTCATTTTTTCTTGCTCTCAATCATTTACAAGTCTTTGCTTTTTCCCTTTCAACACGCTTTCTTTGTCACTGGTTCTTCCACTTCTCAATCTCACACTCTCTATGAGCATCTTTCCGACATCATCCTCCTACTTTTCCTCTGTCTCCATTTTTATCCTCCCCTCTTTGCACATCCCAATACTTCCAAAGCTGTATGCTGCCCTCTGAGTGAATGCTGGCAGTTTTGCAACACTTTTGTTTCATTTTCTACTACATCATTCCCTATATCCCTTAATGCCTGCCTTACATGCACTGGGGTGTGCGTTAAGTACACTTGAAGCAAGCCAGAGATGTGGCATAGCAGCTTTTCCAGCATTCATTTTGTATCCTCACACCTTTTTCTACTTATCTTCCTTTGGAAAGTAGCAGGATAGCAGAAGGGCTGCCTGACATATTTTACTATACATCTCCCTAGGCATCTATTTTTGTTCATTCCCACTCTCATTTCCCATGTGTTCTTTTACCTTTAGCAGGCGTACAGATGGCAGAAAGGCGGCATGGCACAGCTTTCTGATGGTCCAGTTGAGTGGCCGTGGTGCATCCAGCTGGTTCATGGTTCCCACTCTTCACGGCGTGGCCACTGGTGCCCGGCAGCTTTTCCCGGCACCAGGATCAATGCTGCCCCACTAGGGGGGCAAAAATGGGAGAGGGTCTCCAACTCCAACTGCCGAAAAGCACACAAGTCCCAGGGCATGACCCTCGACGGACAACCATCAACCACTAACGCCACCAACACCGCCACCACCTTGAAGCCTTTACTTCCCCAAGCAGATGAAGCTCACCTGGGCAGCTCTCTGCCCACTCTCCGCTTCCTACCTCTCCTCTCCGGCCCACACAGATCCAAAGAGTCCGAGGCAAGCCAAACCTGGAGCACCAGGAGCATCTGAATCCTCTTCCACCAGTAGCCAGTAGTAGAGTGTACTCAGCTCTGGCGCAAAAAAAACCCCCAGAGTGTACAGTATTTTTCCAAACAATGGAGCAGAGCACAGCAATGCACAACAGAGATAAGAGCACGCAGTGTGAGAGGGATGCAGGTAGAAAAAGAGAAAAAAGACAAGGAGGAGATATGGAGATGTGAGGTGAGGAGAGGATAAACGAGCAGTGCGGTGCAGTATAGCGCATAGGGGAGACGAGAGGAAAGGAGAGCAGCGCAGAGCGCATAAACGGAGCAGCCTGACAGGCAGCGGCTTAGATTTGAGGCTGCATGCACACTACTGTCTCCAAGATGAGAGAAGGAGAGAGAGGGAGAATGGAAGAGAGAGAGATGCAGAGAGAGAGAGTGAATGCAGTGCCATAAGATAAGATCCAATACAATTGATGAACAAGCTGAAATTGGGGATAGGATGCAAAAGAAAAGAACTGCTACTGCAAATGGGGAAAAAAACAGGAGCAATGGAGAGAGAGAGAGAGGAAGAGAGAGGGCAAGATGGAGAGAATGGGAAGCGAGGGAAGCGATGTGATGAGGCACTGTATGGTGGTCAAAAGGGAAATGGGTGAAGTGGAGTCAACGCTCTGTCTTATAGAGTGAATTCAGATGGAGCTTCAAGATGGAAGCACATGAAACAACTTGGTACTGTGGCAGCGGAGAGAAGTACGACCTACTTACTGATTTGCACGTGTTAGACATTAGATTTTGGCATGAAAAGCTCTAAAGTGGTTAAAAAAAAGAACACCAAAAGACAGGGCTGTTGATGTGACTGTCATATTGCATAAACTCATTTTTAATGCGTCCCAGCACCTCCGCCACTCTCTCTCATTTGATGCAGTTCAGTTTGCTGTATTGGCATGAATGTTAAGCTGCAGTTTAAGACCCAAATTGCACATTTTTGAACTGAGTACATTACAGGTGTATTCACATATGAATGAAGAGTTTGATTTCTAGATGACAAAAATAAGCATTTCTTTGTCTTTCTCCACTCATCAAATTGAAAATATAGCCCTGTTTAACCCATGATTACAAAGACATAGAAACAAATCTTTGACAGCACTAGACAACATTAATCAATTATCTATTGCAGCATTAGTCCTAATAGATATGTCTCAGTTTAACATGTCTTAAAATCATCTACTAACAAGTGAACCAAATATTTTTAGTTTTATGCAGTTTGATCCAGCACCTTAGAAACAAATGCCTGCAGTGATCTCACTTTATGTTAATGTTAAATATACACGGGTGTGTATAATATTTGTTATCTACTTTGACACAAGCCTGATTATCAGATTTAAATAAAAGGCTAATTATTCTCACTGTTTTAGGGCAAAAGGAGAATTGCATTTTGTAGTGTAATTGGTTCATACGCTACAACCATCCAGAGCTCTAGGAACCTAGAGTATTTCAACAATGGCAAACCTTATCAGTGTGGTACAGCTCTCAAAGACTTAAATGCTTGATTATGAAGCACCCTGACAAAAAAAGGTAGAATGAGATGGTTATTTTTGTTTCATATTTGTTGGTGTTCTGAATTTGATGTACCTTTATTTCTATTTCCAGCCACTCAGACTGTTTGTCTCCAGTGAGTTACCGATTTATAATACTCAAACACCCAAATACTTGTCTTAACAAAAGATATGAAAAACACAAATTAACAACTCTCTTTGTGATAGATCTGGCATGTTTGGACTGGTTGAGGAGTGATTCAGTGTGATTTGAGTCTCTGATGTAGAGATAAAAACACAGAAGGTTCAGAGGTGTTAATGACAGCACCCGATCTCTCCTTTTAGATGTACTGCACATTGTCAAAAAAAGGGTTCAAATTAAAGTCATTATGAATGTAACTGCATTAAGCATCAAAATATCTGAATATACTGTACCTGTGCAACACATGTTCTACCTTAGCTGAGGTATTACATTTCTACACATAAAAGGTAAGCTATGTATGGACATAGAATACAAAGGGATCAGTTTGTCTTGTATTTTAACTTTCATAAAAGGGAACCTTTAGGAAAATTAAGCTCAAACATAGTTAAAACATCTCATTCAGTGAAGAATGACAGGCTGTCAGAGTCATCCTGGCAGTACAATAAGGAAAATTAAAGTTAGAACAATAGATGCTGCAATGCAACACAATTTGATGAAACATGACTGATACATTGCCATATTGCTCTCAAACTGCATCTACTGAAATGGTATTCTAAAACATCAATGACACTAATACTGATACTGTATTATTACATGTCCTATTTACTCTTGAGTCACTGCTTCACAGTACGTTGGTGTTTTTTCTCGACAGTCTGGGACTGACATTAAGAATATTCACCTCAATGACCACCGGCTCCCCTGGGGACCGCCAGGACCTATGGGAGATCTGTCTGTCAACCATAAAGTGTCAACTGTGGAGATGGTGTGTGTGTGTGTGTGTCTGTGTGTGTGTGTGTGTGTGTGTGTGTGTGTGTTTGTGTGGGAGGAGAGGGTGGTAGGAAGAGACTAGCATGAGAGTGTGCCCCCCCGACCCCCGACCCTCTCGCGTCTCCATCTCACCCTATGAAATGGTTCAGCAAACACATCTAGCTCAGCGCATCACTCTGCACTGTCTGCATCCTGACTCTAGATGGCAACCCACTAATGCACAATACCCATCTCAGCCTAGGCCCCTTCATTTAAAGCTATAATAACTATGATGAATCATAATCAAACTACCAGTTACTTTACTACAACAGAACCAGAGTGGCTGCCTTTTTATTACTAAATGCATCAGGATACTGAGCAGATGAAGTCAAGTCTGCATTATCTTCCTGCCAAAAAGGCGACATACACACCTTAACCACCAGGGGGCACCAGTTCAACACACCTGCTGCAGACGGAGTGTCTTGTGTTTTATCCTCTCACTCTTCTTGGCTACACTAATTATCACAACGTTAAAAGCTATTAAAGCGCTGGCTAATAACAAGACCAGACAATATGAGATTTAATTCTCTCCCAGTGATTCATTTCTCCCCATGGGAGCTTAACTTGGCAGATAAGGGAGGCAATTTATTGTGAATTACTTAAGTGCTTCAGCACGGAGAGCTTGTATCAGATGGTGAAGGCAAAACAACAAATATACAAAAATGTATTGTTGCTCATGTTTCAGATTAAATGGAAAAAGGAGTTCTACATTGATTGAGGTGAATGGGATTTATACAAGAATCACAACAGAATATCCTGCCAAGTTGAACAGCTACTGTACTCATAGCATGATTAACTAAAGTGACTTTGCTCAAGTGCCTGTAGATATTTATTAGGTATTTATGTGGTATTATGTAAATGTAAGAATGTGTAAATGTGCGTGTGCATCAGTGAATGTCTGACAATTTACTCACAACCCACAAATAGTTGTGAGGAAACATTTCATCATCTGCAATATGGGTGATGTGTGAGCATATTTATGTGAGGTATATGGGTCTATTTTCCTATCTTTTTTCAAGAGTATGTTCTTTTAATTTGAGAGCATGACGTATTGATATCAGTTCTGATTTTGTAATGCTTTCCCTCAAAACCCTGCGCTTGCACTCAAATAGCCCTTGCTTGCACTTAGATTTGCTCTGCTTCTACTCAAACTGTGTGCTTGCACTCAGATATATTGTTGCTTGCACAGATTTCCTGCGCTCCAGCTTCAGCCCCTCTCCTTGCACTCAGACTGCTTCTATGCACTCGCGGAACATCTGCTCTCAGATTTCTCCACTGCTGTAGTGTTGACGAATGAAATGATCCCTGCCTCGCTGCGGGTGCATTCATTTTACTTCTTAGAGCATCCATACGGGCAGTTACTCTTGAACCACGTACAGCCACTCCTACCCTCCATGTCTTTATTAGATATACTTCCCTTGCTTTCTTTACAACTTTTGAACAGTTGTTCAGTACAGTTATTACATATTCCAGTGCCTATACCTTTTACTATAACAGCTGAAAACTAAGAGAAAAAGTGATTGTACGTCGTTGCATGTTAATAGTCACAGTTAACAGTAACAGTGACTGGTGTAATGATGTGACAGTGATTCAGCAGCACTTTTCTCCTGATCTGGAATATTTATTCATATACTGTAAACCCTTCTACTCCCCCTGTGAGTTTGTTTCATTCATTCTGGTCGGGGTTTACATTTTACCGCAGGCCAACGTGCAGGACTGATAGTGTGTGTGGAGCGGACAAACCAGGACTCCATAGTTATTCTCCTCAGTGACTTTAACAAGGGAAATCTCAGCCGTGAACTTCCCAAATACAGACAGTTTATTAAATGCCCGACCAGAGAGGAGAATATTCTGGATCAGTGTTACACTACAGTAAGCAGTCCCTTTCACGCCGCCCCTCACGCTGCACTGGGACACTCTGAAGATGTCATGGTCCACCTGATTCCTGCATACAAGCAGAAATTAAAGCTCTGTAAACCTGTTGTGAGGACATCAACGCAGTGGACCAGTGATGCTATATAAGACCGTCAAGCATGCTTTGAATGTAATGACTAGGATGCTTTGAGGACTGCTACCAACAGTCTGGATAAGTTCACAGAGGCTGTGACGTCCTACATCAGGTTCTGTGAGGGACTGCTGTGTACCATCGCGCACCAGGGTGATTTACAACAACAACAAATCCTGGTTCACAGCTAAACTTAGACAGCTAAGGATGAAAAAGGAAAAGGCATTCAGGAGTGGAGACAGGGACAGATTTAGGGAGTCAAAGTACAGGTTTAGCAAGGAAGTGAGAGAAGCTAAATGACCCTACTCTCTGAGGCTACAACACAAGTTCTCAGCCAACGACTCTACTTCTGTGTGGAGAGGGCTCAGACAGATCACCAACTGCAAACCTAAGCCCCCACTCCCATTAAAGACTTGCACCTGGCCAATGAACTGAATGACTTTTACTGTCACTTTGAGACACAATGGAACAGTCCTGACACCGTCCCCCATGACTCCATCCACAAGCTCCAGCCAACCAGCTCAACAAGGAAACTACTGAAAAAAATGGAAAAATCCCTAGAAGCTCATGAACAGTTTTGCAGGGGCTGGGTGCAATATCTGCTGTGGCTTGGTGGCAGAGCGATCGCCTGCCAATCGGAAGGTTAGCGGTTCGATCCCCCAGCCATGCGTCGAGGTATCCTTGAGCATGAACCCCAAAATGCTCCCGAAGCTGCGCCTTCGGTTTGTGAATGTTCTCATGTGTAAGTCGCTTTGGATAAAAGCGTCTGCTAAATGTAAATGTAATGCAATATCTGCTAATTCACAAGCGAAGTTGGACACCAGCAAACTGCAAGAGCACAGTCAAACTTGCAAAGGTAAGGTGGCACTTCTCTTGGCCCAATTATTAAACCACACAAAATACAAAACATCCAGCTATGTGATTAGTTTATTGAGTCCTAGGCTGTGTTTACAAGCTTTTGGTAGCAAGGCTATGTCACAAAAATGTTCCTCTCAAAGTCAAATGTTCTGTGTAATCAATTTCTTCTTCAGTAATTGTTTTAAAAATGATTTGTTATTATTATTATTATTATTACTACACTGTGTGTAGCTGTTGCCATAGCTACACATTTGAAGTTGGTTCGTATTCCTGCATAGGCCAACCAATCACTACATTGAGATGCAACAAGGAATGTCGCCTACCAGACTGACCCACTACAGACACACTGACTCTTCAACCTCACATCCGAAGTGCAGGTTTGTAGCCTGATATATTAGGACTTTAAAAGCCTTTAGTAGTTGTTCTTCTACTGTAGTATTGCTATGTATGTGTCTTACTGGTAACTCTCAATGTTTTACAGATCCTGATGAAGCTCAGGTATTCCTTGACCAGCCAGAGGAGGAAGTTATATCTTGACATGGGTCATGTTATGTCAAGTGACAACCTGAAGGCAACACAGCGGCCAGCGGCATCAGGAAAGGCTTATTCATAGGAAGATGTGTCAGGATGAACACTGTGACCTGAGAGCTCCAATACCAGCTGACACTTAATTATACCAGTAACCCTCTACCTCGATGGAGGACATGATCTGGACAGTTTAAATAAAAGCTTTGCTACTATATGTACACAATTTGAATAAAGTGCTTTATATTTAAGGTTTTGGTCATTTTTCAATTTAGTAGTAAGTGTGGTATTAGAGAAACATATTATGTTCCTTTTCAAAGGTTTTATGTAATTTCACAGTTTAAACAGGTAATTTGCATTTCAGGGGTTCAAAAACCCTGGTTCATTTAAAATGAGTTGAGAAAGAGTTTTCCTAGTAATCGTTTACAACAGGTAGTAAATAATGACTAATCAACACAAGACATTTATGTTTCACAGTCAGACATTATTACAGTGTTTACAGATCACAATACAAGTTATACAATATTCTCTAAAGTATTGTGAAAGGGTGTCAAACAGAGCATCTGCAGCTTTGATAAACATTTTAAAACATAAATATGGAAAAAAATGTCTGCCAAGTAAAAGTATCGCCTCACAACGAATACTTCAGTGGGCTCTGTATGTAAATTCTCACAAATGTACCTGTAAACATATAACAGAGTGTATATTTAGAGAGTATAGGCATAAATACTAACTAGCTAACATTGTGTGACAAAGAGATACACAGAAAATAATGTTAGCATTATTTACCTGAGGAGTGTAAGGAGAAGGGCTGGAGTGCAGGAAATCTGTGCAAGCAACAATATATTGGAGTGCAAGCACACAGTTTGAGCAGAAGCAGAGCAAATTAAGTGCAAGTAGGGGCAGGGTTTTGAGGGCAAGGGATTACAAAATCTGAACCCAAATCAATAAGTCATGCTCTCAAATTAAAAGAACATGGTCTTGAATAAAGATAGGAAAACAATCTCATATGATAACACTGAATGGGTGTTAGCCAATTTCTTCTCTGAGACATCTCTGCTACAGGTAGACCATGTGACATTTGCAATGTGACAGAAGTGAGAAAGAAGCCCATTTCCACCTGTCATTGAGGGCAAGGCCAGGGGCTCCGGAGAAGCTGCTCGCTCACTGACAATGTGAATCCTCTCTGGTGGTATTTGTATGAAAAATGCTTGTGAAAGAGTGGAGATCAGTGAGTGTCTGTCTGAGTGAAAGAGATAGATTCGTGGAATATTATTGTTGTAATTTATACACAACATATTAATTGGAGTCCCAACGATGTTGTCAAAAAAATGTTGGTGTGGTCCTTACTATTCAATACCACTAACAACATGCTGGCTGCCCATCACATAGCCCCTCAACCCAGTAGAGACAAAAAGGAGCATTTCTGATATGTCCCCAAGGACCGTTTTTTTTTTTCCTTTTAATAATACAAAGCTATGAACAATACATGTAAAAAACACATTGACATTATTTTAGACTGCAAAAAGGGATGACTAAATGTGATTTCCAGTAGGACATTAAACTACGCTATGAAAAACCATGATATCACAGTAAAGTAAGAAAAATATTATTATGTGAAGAGCTCACCACACACAGGTGGTGGATCTACATGTCCGGATCTATCAACACAACTTTGCCTGTCAAGTCTTTCCTGAATAATTTATGTGGCAAGATGCTCATTGTTGTTTCTCAGTATGTTTTGTTTCAACTGAAGCTTTTGAATGTACAGAAAGGCAATCATTTGATTCCTCTTAGAAAGTTGATAGAGTATGCTGATTCACTTCCCCTTTGTTGTGACTCAGAACAGTAAATATACACTAACTGTAATGTTGTTTACTTTAGGGATAGCATCCACTGCAAACTATCTACTTCTTGTTATATGGTAAATGGTAAATGGACTGTACTTGAATAGCGCCTTTCTAGTCTTCCAACTACTAAAAACGCTTTCAAACTACATATCACATTCACCCCATTCACACACGTTCATACACTGATGGCAGGAGCTAGTTGCCCATCAGTACAAAGTAATCTAATCAGTCTCACACTCACACACCGAAGGCACAGCCTCAGGGGCCCACAGCCTTCTGTATCTTGCTCAAGGACACTTTGACACGTAGCCTGCTAGCTGGAGACACGTGGGCTGGGGGAAGCCGGGATCAAACCGACGACACGCTCTGCCACAAAGCCACAGCCACCCTAGCGGCAGTGTAGCAATGCTCTTTCTTTCTCTATGGTGAAAAAAGTACCACAACGTACTGGCGATGACTGCGCCCACCAAACAGACTCATGCAGTTACACCACAGACAATGGCTGTGAGTTATTCAGTACAAAAAGTGACTGAAGGTCTGCGATAACAAAGGTGTCTGTTGTAGATTGATGGTGCCAAAAGCCTATATCTAATTTGGCTTCCTCCTCTCCCTCTTCTCTGTGTGATGCTCATCGCCTGGAGGATTCTCAGTAAGTGACAGTTCAATACCTCCCTCCGTATGCACTCAAACACACATGCACACAAACACACACACACACACACACACACACACACACACAAACTACTACCCCCTGCGTCCCTTTGCCCTGAGGAAGCAGGAAGGCCTCTGCTGAGTGTTGTACACTCTTCCATCTGGAGAGGCAATGATTAGTAGCCTTTGGGATGGAACCACATGCACACGCAAGCACACACACTTTCACATGTACACCATCGGTCTCAAAATGTGTTGTTTTTGCTACTGACCATCATTCACTATCAGCCACTGAGTTGTGCGTCCAATCATAGTTGTGTTAATATGCCGAAACCCCATTGCAGTTGAATGCGTCCTGAAACATCTGTAACAAGCCTTTACCCTTATAAACTCAAAAGTGTTACTCCCACAAGCTCTCAGGCACAGAATCTGTCTTCACATGCCTGAAGCTCTGACATTTAGGCCTCTAACAGTACTGCTAAATGTTATCGGCAGGTGCAAAGGACTGTTGACAAACAGCAGCGTTATCAATTAAGACGGTGGCAAGAGACTGAGAAGATGTTACTAATTAAACATAATGACCTGCCGGAGTTGTCCATGTAGCAGTCACTTAAGCTATCCCTTAATCACAGTTTAACTTAATGTTATTTCAGATCAGTAAAGTTTCTGTTTACTATTTAGATCCATCAGCCTCTGGACGCCACAAAATGTACCTACCAAATTAAATTTACCTGAGCATACAACCTAATCTGAAGGGATCAAGCTAATAACATCGTAACTCAGTCGCGGGAGCTCCCTCTCCTCGTTCACTCTATATGTCACTCGACCACAGCTGTCTCTGTCTCTCTCTCTCTCTCTCAAACAAATTAACACAAACCAAAGGACGCTTGTGGTATCGCCTTTTCAGCTCGAAAAACACGAAATAAGCAAGCACAAACCTGGGAGAGTATCATAGTTAGGTCCATGAAGTGCTTTACTGACAGTGGAGCCATTTGACCGGTCTGATTGCCGGATTGACTACTGCAGTGTGACATAGGGTTGCATTTCTGAAACCACAGTGTTGTCTGTTCTTTAGTAAGGAGAGACTTTTAATATCTTTTTGTCCTTGTTGCTGTTTAATACACTCATAAAGCCACAAAACCGTCTGCCTGCTACCTTAGAAATTCCATCGAATAAGTGTTTGAGAAAATGTTTAAGTTTGAATCTGGGCTTATTTCAAGTTGATTGACGGTTCCAGTGTGTGTGTTTATTTATGTCATGTTGGAGTTGCCAGTTTAAACCTATAATATTTAAACCTTTGTTTACATTTTGTTTTGTGCTGCATTATATTATATAATGACATACAGTTTGTCAAAATAAAATGAACTCAAATTAAATGGTCTATTTGATTTTTTGGAGGAAATGAATCATTTAGATTAATCGATTAATCAGTAGAATAGTCCATAGATTAATGGATAGAAGAAAAATTGTTAGCAGCAGCCCTAATCAAGAGACTGTGTTATCACCTCTGTGAAAACATTCCTCTGTGGCATTATCATCTCGATTTCACCACTCTCCAGCTAGCAGCCCTGACTTTCCTCCTACTAGTACACCTGCATGTTCCTTCTGCCTTTCTTTGTATTAATGTCTATCTATCTACCATGCTGGAGCGCTGGGGCTGAGATTTAAATGTTTGGTCAGAGACAAACTAGAGACGGTAATAGGACAGGAGTGGAAAGGTAGGTAGGTAGGAGGACAGCAGCAGTGGCAGATAGCAGCATTTGTAGGCAGGTACATGGTAAGAGTGAGGGAAGATACAGTAGATGTGACAGGGATTCAATAAGTCGGGTTATTGGACACTGGATAAGGGTAAATGAGACTGAGAAAAGACTAGCAATGAGGTATGGGGAGAAGAAAGAATTGAAATTTCAATTTCAATTTAACGATGTCATGGAAGGAAGGGGAACATGAACAATCTTCCCTCCAGATAAATCCAACCTTTTAGTTTAGCACATATTATTGTTCATGCTGTGAGGTAGTCTGACAAAGGAACAGCAAGAGTCAATCCTCTTTTCTCTGCAGTAGAAATTATTTATGTGGCATTTGGCATTCCCCATTATAGAAAGCAATAAAACCACAAATACTGTATCTCACGACTACATAATTGCAGAAAAACAAGGACAGAAACAATTAGATTTATGGTTGAGATACTGGATCTTACACTCATTATAACTACATGACATGCATCCCTTAATTTACATGTATACATTTATTCCTGCAGACAAAATTTAACATAGTGACTTCGTAATTATAGCTGTATGTCGTATCTATCTGTCATACAACGTGAAGGACATCAGACACAGTAACAGGTGAATACAGCTTTCATTAAATGCCCAGTACGAGCACTGAAATGTAAACTACGAGGGAAAAGATGACCCCGAAGCTCTGTATTCAAAAGCAAATCCTATGCCAAATGGGAGCAAATTAGACTAACTTCTTTTAGCAACACTTTCAACCATTAGCAACCATTTCAAATGTGTGAGGGTCAAAAGAAAGTTCACGAGACATAACGCAATTCAGTAAAGTGCACTGTGTGTACAGTCTGTGTGTAGGTGAATGTAAATTGCATGGAAGCATTTACTTGTATGTATGCATTAGGAGGTGTGTGTGTCTGACTTAGGCTATACTTCAGGGACACATTTCAGACTAAAGACCAGTTAATTGGGGACGGCTTGGACAAAAGCTGTGTCCCCAATTGGGAAATAGCAGATTTTTGGGTCAGGGGTTAAGGTAAGACTCAGGTTAAGTCTCCAAGAAATTATTATTAATGTCCCCAAAAATAATTAATGTCCCCAAAATTGAAGTATATAAAGTGGTATAAATGTGTGTGTGTGTGTGTGTGTCTTCACACATAGCTGAAAAGCATCATCAAATATCCACAGAACTGAGGAAGGCATAAACAGCACACAGCATGGCACAGTTATGGGAACAACTCTGTCCCTTTAATTGGCAATGAATAAATGTACAAGGACTACTACTGGTCCTTGGAGGAGGGCTCATTTTAATGTAATATGTCCCCTAGGCTGTGAACTGCACACAATGAATCCAAATAATACTACTAACAATTTACTTTGACTGATACTGTCCGTAGTTCATTAATAAGGTTGCAAGCACTGAGGGTGCACTGGCGCACTATTGTTTTTACTCTTTATTATTTCAATTATTTATATTATTTATGATGGAAAACATGCCATATGAATATGGCATACCAACTACAGTCCCTCTATAAGTCACTGACTTTAAGATTCTGACGGTGACCAACTAGGGGTGCACGGTGGCAGAGCGGTTAGAGCTCCTGCCTCTCAATAAGGTGTTCGAATCCCGGCCCAGACCAACACGATCTCTCTGGGTGGAGTCTGCGTGTCCTCCCTGTGTTACCGTGTGTTCTCGCCGGGTTCTCCGGCTTCCTCCCACCGTCCAAAGACATGCATGTGCAGGATAATTGACAACTCTAAAATTGCCCCTAGTGAATGAATGTGAGAGTGAATGGTTGTCACCCGCGACCCCTAACGGGAACAAGAGGTAGAAAATGAGATGAGATGAGATGAGATGGTGACCAACTATTCTTAGTAAGAAAGCTTTGTCAAATATCACTTAATAAGAGAAAACTTATTAAAAACTGCAAATTGTCCTCCTGACTGAGCTATGACGGAATTAGGCCTTTCGCGACAATTATGTTATCGACTTAATGTACAATATATGGACATGACCTTGATGATTTTTGCCCGTTGTGTTAACATGCGTGTTTGTTGACATAAGAATGTCACCAACATTTTAGCCAACATGATGCCAGAATAAACAGCAGGGTTTTCCCTACCATTTTAAGAGTTGGGGCGCAGCACTTAAGCGTTTTTTCACAGCGCCTAAGCCGAAAGAACAGAAAAAACTATGCTGGAACAGGTTTTGCTGTCATTTCTGGTGCCGTTGCTTCTGTCCTCTCGTTGTCTGCCCTTTGTGCGGAGTTTCACCTTAGGCAGGGTTCAGGTAGCTCCTCACAGATTTCTCTATCCTTGCTGCAACTGACACAACTCCTATGCTTTATGTAAATGAATGCAATGCAAATGCCCTTAAAATGACAATAATATCGCTTATCGCAATTATTGCTGGGACAATACATCATCCAACAAAAGTAGTTATCGTGACAGGCCTGAACGGCGTACCTATTATGCTGTTATAAGTACGGATTTTACAATTAACTAAAAAAATACACTTACATGAAAAAGCTACTAATTTACAGCATCAGTGTTCAAAACATGTTACTTACACCCTTGTATGTGGTACTTGCCAACAAGCCACTGTTTGCCAAATGAACATAACATTGGGCCTCTGATGTATCACATATGTAAAATCTTTAGAATACAGAACAAAGTAACATCACATCATACACCTCATTTGTGACCAAAATCATACCAGTTGGATTCAGCATGGACCTATGTACAACAGTTATATCTTGCCTTCCAAAGCAGTTCATTATAGAAAGTGGTTCATCAAACTGATTGTGCTTTTATTTGTGCGTTTATCGTTTGAGGTTATTGGGAGTTTGCTTCATCAGACAAAAAACAAGAGCTGCAACAATATGCAGGCAAAACAAACGGTGAATAGCCCTTTATTAAAGGTTCTATTGATAACATTGATCATCCAGGCTCTAGATGGGCCACTCCCCCGCCTCCCTTTCATTCCATTCCAGTGGTTGCCAGTTTGTTGCACAAGCTGCATATTTCATGGTCGAGACTCTGTCATGTCAAGTGATGACTCTTTCGTGATAGAGTAATTAATTAATTTTGCAACATATAGCTTATACATTAGCTTTCATGTGACATTATCTGTGGAAATGTTATGGCTAGCTAGCTTTAGGTAACCCTTTTTCCCCCATCATATAATAATTATAGGGGCCCTAAATTGTATGTAAATGTATGTATGATCATGTCAGAATTTTCGAACTTTTAGATTAACGTGACTGTAGCTGCTGAGCTCAATGCAGCTGGCTACGTGGCCACAAGTACCTCAGCAAAGTGTCAATAGTGCTACTGCTAAATGAGATGACACCCTCAATAACAGTCACGTTTTGGGTCTAAACACTACAATGAGAAGACTTTAATTTACCTACGACATGTTATAATATGGTAATATATTTCGATCCCACGTCCACTCCACTCTTAAGGAAGAGCGTCCGTCTTTTCATAAGCAGACCAGTGATTTTTCAGTCAACTTGCCCGGAATAAACTTATACTAGTTCTGGGCCATCGGTTATGTCAAACCCTGGCCCACTTTTGAAACCCCTCTGAAACGCATCATCGTTATAAACTTACATTGGTTGAGGGAACTATAACATTAGGTAACAGGATGCAACGGTCACTAATGCTAACGTAGCTCCTCAGGGTTGAAGCTGTTATTTTTCTAATTTTGACAGTCTAACTGGTGACAACACATTAGTAAAGGCTAGAAGGACTATGGCTGTCTGCAGTTGTTGTTGTTTTTTTTAAATATATAGAACTGTAATTTTGAGGGGTTAATCTTGTTTGGACGATTAAGCTTAGATAGCTAATAGTAGTGTAACGGATCACAAAACTCACAGATCGCATTACAGATTTTGAGTCACGGATCGGATCATTTTTCAGATCAGAAAAAAAGGGGGAGGAGACAATTTTTCCAATTGCATTTCATTTATTACAAGAAAACTTACTTTTAGAAACTTTTGTTGTCTACATACCTTTACAGTTTTGTCCCCCGCCCTTCTTCCATCATCATTATTTTATGGGGAAGCCAAAATGGTCCCATACGTGCGATTTGAATGATGAGGGAGGCTTTTCAAGTTCTTCTGCTCCGCTGCTAGCCATTGTTGACTAATTAACAGGCCCTGTTCACACGTGACTGTTGTGTTTAGTTTCACTGAAACTCAGCATTGAGATTACTTAAAAAGCAATATCAACAGAAAAACTATCTTTCACTCTGCGATGCTAAACAACTTACATTAATCAGCAAGTTTAAAAAAAAAGGCCAAATTAATCCGCGGGTCATGTGCGTGCCAAATCGTGGGTCGTGATCCGTAAGGCTCACAGATCAACTGCGATCAGTTACACCCCTAATAGCTAATATGTGCTAATGTTAGTGTCCGTTTTTTCCACACTACCTGGCCATTATACCACGTGATACCAACGTTGTTAGAAGCAGGAACCTAACATCAGACAACTCACACAGAGATTAACAAAACATTCATTTTGAACCCGTCAAAAAAAAATGTAATGATTAATTCACAATCATAACCTTTTTTTAGGAAAAGTGATCATTTTATTCTCTAAAAGCTCTGTGGCTGCATTATTTTGTTTTTAAATATTAATCTACATACAATTTTTTTCAATAAAACCTTTAAACTGTCCAGAATCAATAAAAGATAAAAACTAACTAAACATTTTAGTCCAGGTCTTAAGCTTCCAGTTTTTTATGAAGTACATTTGGGAAGAGTTTTTAGCGTTTCAATCTTCTGTCCGATGAAGCAGAGAAGTGTGACGAAGAACCATGACAAGAGAACATCCTTTGCAGTCCCTCTGAAACACACCAGTCTGATACTGACTGAGAGTGCAGAGTTAGAGAGAAGAGAATGAAGATAAAGAGTAAAGAAGATGGGCGAATGGACTGAGAAAAAAAATTATAGAAAAAAGAGGGAAGCAGAGAGAGAAATGAAGGGACACATCAGTTTAAGATAAACATTGTGGTATTCTCATTTCATGCTTATCATTGTTGGACGCCAGGAGTGAATTGCTCTTTTGCATAATGTCGCTGGATTAAAGCAGCTGAAGCGATTCAACGCCTCTCATTAAGTTTTCCACCTGAATCTCTCAGCGGAAATGAGTCTGGGAAACAGATAGTTTGTGTTTTATTTGCATTTGACAACATTAACTGTCTACCAGGGCAATTTAGATCATATCTAAAACGATGGATATTTTGAAACAAAATGAAATCTGATACCCAGTGCCTATCATTAAGCAAAAGACATGTAAAAAGGAGAGCACCAGCATTACATGTCGTTACATAGTGTGACCACTCCACTCCAAAGAACAATTTTGTGACTTTAATTGGTAGTGGTGCACACACTGGTCCCTTCAAAACCACATCAAAATAGTTAGTTTTTAATAGTGCTGTCCACAACTGCTTGTAGGATGTATCAAGTCTTTCCCTTGCAGCTGACTATATATAATACCTGTGTATCCATACAGCAGCAATGATATCTCAAGAGGAGAATTAGGGCGCAGTCTGTTTAGTCAATCATGTATACGTCCAGATTGCTTTTCTCACTTTATTTGCAGATGTGGCATTATGATGTGCTTAGTTTAACATTGATGTTATTGAAATACCTTTGTTTGCACCATTAGGGCAAAGTATGAATTAGAGTGTATCCCTAAAAAACACAACACTGTCTTTGGAAGCAGCTGTGTAATCATGTTTGGGTTGAGTCTTGTGCTCTGTGTAGAAGTCGACTTGTGTTCTCATTGTGGCCCATTAGGAAACTGTCTGCTGCTTTTAAATGGTAATGATATCATTGGTTGTTACTGAAGCTCGCCCAACTCTTCCTGATGAGAATGTATTCCTCCTCCTGCTAATGCATTCATCCTGCTGGATCCCTTTCCAAATTTCACTGCACCATGATTGGATTTCACTTGGATTTCAATCTTTTTTACGAAACCTCAGAGTCAATTAGCACTCGAAGCCACGAAAAGGTTGTTGTAACCCATTGATTTTTTGAAGTCAGTGCAGAGCAACGGCGAAGCCTTGTTTGTAAAACTGCAGCCGTCTTGACCTTATGAGACTATTGTTTCCTAAAAAAGAATTATCAGATATAAAACCGCAATTGATGGCCAATCAATATGTTTTAGGAAACGATTTATAAAGAGACAGTGAAATGGCCAGCTAGAGATCCTCTTGCAGATTTGAGGGCAGTGGGATCTGACAGGAAGAGCACAGGTTAATGGAGAAGAAGCAACTTGGCTCTAAAGGTAATCAATAAAATGTTGAAATTAATCCTAAAACAAACAGGCCAAAGATGTACAGTAGGGATGCCAAAAGCAGAATAATATGATTTACATGGTCTTATGGTCTTAGTAGTCAAGCCAGACAAATCTGGTTTATACCTGTTAATGGGCCAAATGTTTCTCACGGCATAGAAATAAAAACTAAAATAAAAACTAACTAACTATGACACACATTACAAGTTCAGCCACAAGGAAATGAAAAGTCTGTGTGATTTACATGATAAAAGTAGGACTGAACAACTTTGGAAACATGATTTAAAATGGAAGTTATAATTAAAAAAGCACATGTAAGAAAAAGGTTTCTCAACTGGGTTAATACTGGTAGCAAAAAAACAAGATGACAACAAAAATTTGAATGAACCAATGATATGAATTTGAGTTTTTGTCTTTTTTTGGGATATTCAGTCTTTCACATCTACAGTACATTTAATTAAAGACAACAGGTGAGTGAGGTTGCTGGGCTTGACAGGAAGTGTCCACTTCTTTACAGTGGATAATAAGCTATTTCTACATATTATGTGCCTCAGGGAAAAATAAAATTGGCCCACAAATTGAAACCTGCTGCACTCCAGAGGTTATAAGGGCTACGGTGGAGTCATTGTTGCCGGTGGAGATGAAATTCTTGCCAGAGAAATAAAACAATTGAAAAGCAGTGTCAAATATGACAAAACCCACTGCTGTGTTTATCAGAATACCACCGTCAACTGTGTCGGAAGCTGTTCTTAGGATTAGTTAGGATTCACAGGACACAATGGTTGCACTCACTGGGGTGATGTAGAAGACAAAAGCCAGCACCTTTGCATATAATGATGAAGACAGCATTTGATCATTTTATGTCAACTTATTTTTTGTTTGCTGTATTTGTTTGATCACATTTGTTTTAAATGTCCTTGGTAGTATTTTCTAAAATCTTCACACTTGGCCACAGCCCAGTCTATGATGCATCAGTGTGATTTCATGTCCTGCAGGGTTGAGAGAGGCTCAAACACAGAAAAAGCGCACACAACATGAACATACAGCAGCGAAAGAAAATGGTCACGTGCATGCAGGAAGAACCTCTGTTTGCATCAGAGAGGAGGATGATCCATTTCCATATTTACTTACAAAAGGTAAAAAGCCCCCCCCCACCACCCCTCTCTCTCTCTCTCTCTCTCTCTCTCTCTCTCTCTCTCTCTCCCTCTCTCAACAGGCGATCAGTGCAGTGCCCATCTGGTAATACCTGAAGCCCCCAAGTCCTTGTCAGTCCAGTGCTCAGCAGAGAAATAGAGAAAACACACAGAGAGAAATCTATAAATGCCAGATTAGCTTTAGAGCTTGCCGATCTAATCTTCTGAGTCAACAGAGCAATGCAGACATGGCTCAGTGTCAGAAGCCACTATATCGAACAGTCACTTATTTCACCTCAATACTGCAGAGCAGACTGCCATCTTTAAACAAAAAGTCTCATTCTTCAGTACTCTGTGTGGTTTTACTGGACTTTTGATTCATTAAGTCAGTCCAAGATCGAGTTGAGAAACTTTTTAGTAAAACTGGACTGAAAGATTTTCAGAGGCTTGGGTAAAGAATGTTGTCATTTTATTCGTCACATTTCTACCTTTAGAAAAGGCCCACTTTACTAAACTAATCCTAAACATGCCAATATTAGCTTATGTAAGACAAGCACAACTCATAAGGCTGCTGTGATTTTGATGAGATAATTTCTCTCTGGCAAAAAAGGCAGAGTTTGGATCAGTCTAGTTCAGGCTAGTTGTGTCTGAAAGCTCCTGGCTATTGAGTGTTTGACGTAGCTCGTGTTTCGAGGTTGTCCTAAAAACCAGGCCTCAGTGCTCAGCTGAGCACTGGATAAAACCAGTGAGGTGAAATAATGGAGTTTGTCCCTCCGTTTTTGAAATGAGCCCCCGTTGAGAAGGCGACACACAGACACACAAATGTACAGCTACAAAAACTGACGCACACACGCACAAACACAAATACTGAATGCCAGCCTGCAATACAGTGTATGAAAACAAAATGCCAAACTCCCCTGACATAAATTCCGCATTAGCAGTTGAGAACCTCCATGTTGCCGTAGCAACCTAGACATAGTGTAATTACCGTCTTACGAGTCAGTGTAATAAAGGTAGAGCCTACAGTCCAGTGGCCCTGGGGCCCCTGGTAATGGCTTTTATGGCAATCATTATTGCCAGACCGCTACACCAGGAAATACATTCAAGGATAGGCTTAGCCTCAAAGCCCAGAGTCTATGTCATCAAACAGAAGAGCTTCAAAGCCACAGTTCAAAGAGAGGGTGCAACACGGGTTTCAGATCAACAGATCTCTATTCAAAGATGTACATTTACATACATAAAAATATCTACATTTTTTATATAAACACAGAGTTCCCTTTTATAGGGTTTCCTAATTCTAGGTTTGGCAACAGGTTTGAGGAGGGCCAGGAGTGAACACTGGATGCTGCATGACACCTGACTGCTTTCTACTCATGAAATGAATGATAATCCTCTGATAGGAGGAATTAGTACGCTTTTATAAACCCAATTTAAAACTCTAGGAAAAACTAAAAGACTTGTATCAGTAGCTCCATGTTGTTATGTTTGCATACCATCTCCACTAAACAATTCCTGGGAGAAACCCTGAATAGTGATGATCAATACTAACATGTACTGGAAAAAAAAGAATAGTACTGAGATCAGGTTTAAAAAAAGCTAAGTGCAGGGACGTGCACAGAAATTTTGGGTGTCAAGTGAAAAACGAGGACTTCTCATAATTATTTTTTTTTAAACAAAACGTTAAATGTTTTAACATAACTCTGACTGCCTTACCAGTTTAGTCGAATTCCCTCACACTCACCCAATTGTTTCATACTCTCATACTAGATTTCAACAACAACTGTATTCACCTGTAGTGTCTCCATTAAGTACAGTACATTGGCATGCATGGCCATGATATATTGCTTTAGCTATACTTATTACATTAGCTAGTAGCTCATGAGTCATGCATGTTAACTATTTGTCTTTTGGCTAATTAGCTGTAAACTCGAGGCACTGGTAGCTTAGTCTTTTGGTCATCACCACTCACCTCCACACAAGCCAAGACAAAACGCAACAGGGATAGGAGCTGGGATGTGTGCTGCACTGCTGAGCAGACACGGGGAGGGAGGGCATCGGAACTATACAAAGTCATCTCCTGACCTGATATTTAGATTTCTTATTCTATTAATTATTTATTATTATTTCTATTATTATTCTAATAAACATATTCGTTTGACTGGGAAGCTGTGTGCAAACAGGAATATAATAATATATGTATATATATATATATATATTCATTCCTTCATTTTTTTTTTATGTACCCCAGAAAAAAGGGCACTTTCTCTCCAGGAAGAAAAAGGGCAGGTGCTCAAGCCCCCTTTGATATCCATGTGTGCACGTGCCTGGCTAAGTGGGGCTGTGTTGCCAGTCGAGAGCTCACAGTCAAGCCTTGTTCATGACATCAACACATTGTACCAAAATCAGTGGGGGAAAAAAAATAAGATTCATAATTTCTTTCTGCATACAAAAAACTGTAATCTAATGTGAACTCTCTAATGGAAACTGTTTTGGCTGAGGCATGACTGAGCATCTCTGAAACGTTTCTGCCTGTGTCTCTCTCCCCACTTCTGCTCCTCTCCTCCTCTGTCTGAGCGAGGATAAAATAGCAGAAGGAATTCAGAGCGAGGCTGCTTAGAGGAGGGTTTAAAAAAGCTTTGATCAGGACCCATGCCAGTAATCTGACAAATCCATAAGGGGAGCAACACAAATCATGTTCTTTTGTAAGAGGCTATCCAGTATAGTGCTTTGGCGAGTCATGCCATGTGTTTATGAATATGTGTTTTCTCCATTCTGTCCTTAGTAATTTAGAAATCTTAGAACACTAGATACCTTCTGGTCATTAATGATTTGGAGATTTGGTTTCTACTGTATGTTCAAGTTTCTCTGTGTGTGCACAGTATGTGTGCATATGTTCTTATATCCTGGTGGGGACTTAATCCTGAATGCACTGGATTTGAGGGTTAAGGCTTGGTTTTAGGGTACATGTTACAGTTAGCTTAAGGTTAGGGTTAGGGTTAGGCATTTAGTTGTGATGGTTAGGTTTAGGGAAAGATTTATGTCAATGACTGTCCCCTACGGGGATAGAGAAACAAACATGGATGTGTGTGTGTGGCATCCAAACAGTAAGAAACCCAATGAGACACTAGTTTTTAATCCTGCACTCCAGGTAGAGCGGATTTAACTGTTTCTTTCACTTTGGCATGAAAATGTGTGCCAGCAAGTGATTGCACTTCTATATCCCTGCCACTCAGAATTAATGCACTGGCCTGGAGGGCAAGGAGCACAAAGTGTAGACAAAACTAACTTAAGGACAATAGCACTCTTCAATCACTGTGATATAATGAAAAGGAGCTTCTCAATCTAATTCATTAGCCCCTCACAGTGTTCTCTCACAGTTCACTTCAACAAATGATCCAAAAGCCTTGCAGAGAGAAAGGATTATAGAGCTGTCATAATACCTCTCCCTCTCTTAAATCACAAGGAGAGAAAAAAGAGGGGGATGAATGGATCTGCAGATTGGTAAGATGAAACAAACAGAAATAAGCGGGGATAAATAAATAAAATCTTAAACCTAGAATTTTGATGGGATCTGATCACATATTTTCAAACACCCATGCATGTGTTCTTGTCTGCATGGTATTTTCTAAACTACAGGAAAAATGACGAGCGCTTGGTGGTGTAGGATGTGGTATTTCATCTACAGAAATCTGTCAGCTCCTTTTTTCTATTTTTAGTAATTTAACCAGACAAAGGCAGGCAGTGCAGACAAACTCACTAATAGTTCAGTGGAACATGGCGGGCTGTAGCC
This sequence comes from Coreoperca whiteheadi, assembly GCA_011952105.1. Classification (NCBI taxonomy): domain Eukaryota; kingdom Metazoa; phylum Chordata; class Actinopteri; order Centrarchiformes; family Sinipercidae; genus Coreoperca; species Coreoperca whiteheadi. Next base: position 20,271,040 of record CM022476.1, read on the forward strand.
TAGAGAGTCAACCAGCGTCATACTGCAGAAATGGTGATGAGTGTTTTTAAGGTCAGAATACGCCTACCACCAGGCAGTCCCATGTTTCCACATACATAAGCACACCGCATACACACTGATAATGTCTGTCAGGTCAACTGTGGTCATTACCTCTCCAAGGTGAGCTAAGGAATCATTGCTACAGCAACAAAAGTTTGCCAACCGACCTTATCAAACCCTGTCCTCTTTCTTTCCTTTCCCCTCCCTTTTCCTTTTCATGGCCAGAGTTCATTATGCCCTTTCTATTCCCCCTGCACGAAAAGTTCACCATCCACATCATCGCTCTGAATGGTATCAAGGGAGAAGATCTCCTTAGTTCGGCTTCAACAAGAATTGATTGGTTGGTTGGTTGGTTGGTTGTGAGAGATGGAGAGAAAAAGAAAGATAAAATGTACCACTTTCATTCGTAACACCTAACACCCTTAGATGTCTCAACATTAACTTGCCCACTAAACCCTCTCACACTTAAAGCTCCATCTGTATCACACACTCACTCTCCTTCTCTGTCTTACATACACGCACAAACACAATCACATACAAATAAGTGCTTTCATCCTCCCTAAAGATGGTTTGTCTCCTCAGCACGTTCTCCCACTTTCTAACACCTCCCACTGCTTAAGCAAACTCTACATGATACTTCAGGCTGTTTCCAAGCTACTGTTGCTACGGATGTCAGTTAACGCCCTCCACACACACACACACACACACACACGCACACACACACACACACACACACACACACACACACACACACACACACACACACACATCATCACTGCCATCAAATAACCAGCAAATTTGTACTACCGGTCTGCCACTGAAATGTATGTTAAGCAGATTAAAATGTTGAGGACTTAACTGTGTTGGCATGCCAGCAGCCCAGCGTCAGGTTTGTTATGACTCAGCCCCTTTGAAAATGAAATGAAGTCTCAGGCGTGGCATGACTGTTACTGAGAGAGACCAGTTACTACTACTGCTGTGGTTACAGGGCATTGTGGGAACTGTTGCGTTCACATTTCCACACACCTGTCTCTGTCTGTCTTCCACCCACTACCCTTTCTCCAGATGGCTCTCTGATCTTTCCACTTCCCTTCCTTACTTCATTTCTCTTTAATTAGTATGATGTGTTACGATAGGCTAATAATTTACAAATAGGCGCTATCCACCCACGCTGATGAAGAATGTGTAAAATATAAAAAAATAACTTATACTAAATAAATTGCAAAACATAGTTGTTATAGTTAGATAAGTACAGTTGTAATGAACAGACAGCGAGGATGACGTTAGGATCAAGTTTCTTTGGCCCTGATCCCGATGTGTATAGATTTAGATTAATATTAATATTAATATCTGCAGATACTGGGGCATCTGACATGACAGTGTCGCTGCCGGCGTTTGTTATTTTAACCAGCAAAATCCATGGTCAGTCCCGACTAAAAATGAGAAGGTATTAACCAGATTGTTTCTGAATTGCTAATATTTGCCAAAGAGAGAAAATCGGAGCTGAGCGAAGCCACGTACTTTGCCAAACTGGACATCAACATTGTCAACATTTAGTCACATACACCACTGTGGCCAAATCATTTTTCACATTCACACACACACATTTTCACACACATATACGAGAAAAGCCCACACTGTAGGCTGTCGGAAAGAAGAGCAGAGCTGAAACACTAGCACGATGAGGTGAACAAAATAGTACAGTACAGTAAAGAAGAAGAAGAAACCACTGGGAGTCTCTAAAGTCAGAAATGTTCAATGGATGCTGATCGTCAATGGGATTTTTATTGTGAACTATTTTACCACAATGAAAGTAAAAATGCTGCTAGCAGGTCCAGTGAAAATGGAAGTGAGTTTAGCCCAAATAAACAACTAAAAGAACAACGTTTGTTGGGAAAACTGAAAACTTCAACAGAAAGAACACAAAGGTTTAGTGAGACAATAATAGTGTTTGTAGGATTCAAGCAATCCCCTTACCAGACCATCTGTACAGTCCATCTTTCTTCACACTTAGTGTTAGCACTATCTTGCTGTGGCTAGCCACATCGCCCACGAATGTCAGTAAACTAGTTATTGTTAGTCTCCCTTTCTAATAAATCTGAGATCTAACACAATTTCATGTTAATGTTAGAAAAAATTATTATGTGCTCAATGGTCTCTTAATTCTTAGTCTTTCATAGTAGGAGCCAGAAGAGGGCACAAGAAGCCCCATGGCAGCATTCAGGCAGCCCTGTGGGCCTCTTTTTCATCCTCATATCATACGGTCTTTGCAAAGGCAGCACTGTCATATATTTTGAGTGCAGCCAAAGAAAACCTGGAGAACTCTGCGTGATGAGCCTGCTGGGAGTGGGGACGGTACCACTCTTCAATTTCAATTTTGGAGCAGGTGAGAGACAGACAATGTTTTGCATGAAACTGGATATATGGCAAATGGACTGTACTTGCACAGTGCCTTTTTTGTAAGTTTCAGCGCTGTTTATATTTGGTTTGGCAGCTTAAAGAAATACAGTATGTGGAGTAGATACTGGTGGGGAAAGCAAGATGTTCTGCCCTCTGTATGAGGTAACATCTTTAAGTTTTGCTTGAGGAGTGAGACAGAGGGAGTTATTATTATGATGTGATTATTGGTAATCACTATGAAATAGTATTTTATTAGTCTTCTTTTTACAGTAATATTGTAACACTGTAATCTTATGTAATTCATTTCCAATGCAAACTTTGAAAAAAAGTTTAGTTTTCATAGTGGTGATTTTCATAATTAATTTAATATTATCGGTTGTTCAGGACTGTGTCTTGTGACTTGTTTGTCATTCAAATATTTTGGTGTAACATATTCAGTAACTGGCATATCCTTTGCTAAAGTATTGTGAGTTTTCTTACTCTGGAAGTGGGGGAGCGTTTTATAACAGCCCTATCTCTAACTGAACACCTCAACTGCTCAAGGACTGCAGGAAGCTGCCTGACTTTACCTGTCAATGAATCCCCAACTTCTTGACAGACAGAAAGCAGTATGAGGTTGCGGACACTTCACAAATGTGTGTTCCACTACGCTCCCTCACCTGTGACTGCATCTCTGAGTTTCCAGGTGACAAAGATGATTGGCTGCATCTGAGGTTGTTTGCTTTTGGCAGTACATGTAAGTACATGTAACAACTGAAACTGGAGTAAAATTCCTTGTTTGAATGAGCATGCAAATAAACTTGATTCTGATTTTGAATACATGCCACTGCCATGATCAAATGGCTTTAATTCGAGCTTTGCGGTGAGAGAGATAATTTCCAGGCACCCAACAGTGCTCTGAACCTATTAGTATTTTGTGTTATTTAGAACTAAATGTGTTGAAAAATTGTCACTTGGGTGATCATGCTACCAAGCAGCAAAAGAGCAAATGCCAGATTTTTCACTATAACCCACAGAAAACACTTTAAGTGTGCAAGCCACTGATCTTCGTTCTAAAAGCATCCCTTTTAAAAACAACACAAATCACTAAACCATGCACCGTTTCCATAGGAACTGACAAAACTCTTTGCTTCTTTCCAACCTTTGCCTCATAAAGTAATATCACACTTGAGTTCATTGTAGTGAGAATTCAATATAAGCATTCATACATTTTCAGTTTTGTTTCCCCTGAGTACAGGATATCCAAAAAGGACAAATTGAATTTTCAATTGCAAAATCAAACCTTCCCTTTATCTTGCAATGTAGTGGTGAGAAAGCCATAGTACTTAGTGCCCTTATTAGGTCAGTATGCAATATGTGCAGGAAGAGAGATCAGAGGTCAGGAGGAGAGTTAGTTATGTTTGTACTTTGATTATAATATAATGATATGATGAGATGTTGTTTAAGAGGGATGTACAATGGCATTGGAGCAGTAACAAACTATGCTAGAATGATTACACCTGCAATAAAAACATTGTTGGGCCACTTGGAGGCAGTGGAAACAAGTTGTAAACACAACTTTGACATATGTATCATCATCTTTTAAATTCATATGGCAAATTTGTTACCAAACAGCTTATTTACACATCCAGCAGTTACAGAGCAACATTAGCTTTCATTTGGAGTTGTGTTTCTGGCAAACTGATGAATGTAAGTCCAATATTCATTCTCCTTTTAGCTCTGCTTTTGGTCTCTACCAACTCCAGAGAGATCTGGTGCTTAAGCTGCTAAATGCTCTATTATGTCCACCAGCTAGTTGCTAACTGTGTCTGTCAGCCAGTTGCGGTGAGAGTGAGACAAAACAGTAAAGTTGCAGGCCGCACCACTAAAAAATTAGCTGAAACTCGTTACAAAACTCCATAAAGCAGATGGGATCTGCAGCTTTGGTTGATAATTCTCTATAGGTTCATCACCACGAGCTACCCCTTTCACATTGTCACATACAGTAGTTCTCACATTGTTATTTGATACATTACAAAAATACTGATTATAGCCACTTCAAACTGACTGACATTTTTAATGTTAAGTGGACACATTTAAGTGGTTAGATGGATGCAGATGGAATATTGTGTAGTCACCCCACATATGTCATAGTGTACTTAATAATGCCTAGTCCCAGATCAACATCATTAGATACAGCATAGCAGTAAAGACTATTTTGATATGTAATTGATACTGACACCAATTTTGTGGCATGTTCTCATGTGATACTGGACCACAGCCATAACCTCGCTTTATTCAAGCCTTTTTAGCTTGCCAACAGACATAAAATTACAACTGAAAAGTTTATTAGGCTGATTAGGTAATCTCTGAAATAAATTATTTAGATTGGGAACCCCTCTGGCTACTTCGACTGACCTCTACATGAAGCGTGTAGCTCAGCAAACAGAATTGGACACTTTAACTACAGAATCAGCGGAGGAGCAGTTTTTGAAACCAAGGCAAAGGTAGTATGAATATGAAGAGAGACCTAGTAAATTACTTCGCCATCAGCTGAGACAATCTGCTGAAGCTGCTTATATAGTGGAGATACAAACAGCTCACGGCATAATAACAGATCAATTAGATATTAATAATGAATATAAATTTTACAAAGACCTCTACACCTTGGAGCCCAGTGATAAAACTGAAACAAATGATTTCTTTGACAAATTGGAATTTCCAGCCATCGGTGAACAAGAAAAACTAAAAGCTGCCCAAATCTTGTACCATTTGGTCAGCCCTCTTTGAAACATTCTCTAATATCTGTAGTAAGGAGATACAACCAGACCCAGGAATCGCATTATTTGGTGTAGCTGCTGGAGTGTTGGCACTTACAGGTGCACAGTGTGATGCCTTAGCCTTTCTGTCGCTATTGGCACGATGGTTGGTGTTGATGCACTGGAAATCTGCCAAACCACTATTACACTCTAAATGGGTGGAAAGTGTTATGGCACATGTCACGCTTGAAAAACTTAAACATTCCACAAGGGGCTCAGTAAAGACATTTTTTATAATTTTGTATCCAAACATTAAGTATACATTCCCTGAACCTCTATCCCCACCCTCAGAGTGTTGACTTTTTTTATGTGTGTCTATTTACGCATCAAGCTTTGTGGGTTTTGCCGAGCTGGGATGTTGATTGTTGTGATTTGCGTTGTGGCGACTAAATGCATATGTTGGAAACGTTCAATAAAAAGATTTCAACATTAAAAAAATTCTATTTTCAAGTCAATTGTGGTCCCACTGTGACATGAGATGAGGCTCATTACAACCAAAAGCATCGGGGTGATGGTGTGAGCTGCAAGGCTTTGGCACCACCATCCTATCTCAAATTGCCATATTCTCCAAGGGAGAACCCTCATGACATACTGGTTCACACATTAAAATACACACACAGCCAGGCACACAAACAGACATTACGCATGCAATTTAAACCTGAAAAACATTTTTGTCTTGCTGTAAAAGGGTTAGGGGATTTCTCTAGCTGTACTGAGCAGAAGGCGTCCGTGATCCACAGATGGCTTGATGAACTGCAGGGCATTCACATGGCAATAAAGAAAGAAGCATGACACAAACTAAGACACACTCTTTATCACACTTGATCCCTACTCTCACAGCCTCGCACATATAGTCCAGCAAGTGGAAAATACTGTTCAGTGGGTGTGTAAAGACCTGGCTGACAAGTCATCGGCCCCTGAGCCCTCTGACGTCATAGCATCGTGATTTAAAACTACTACGCCTACGAAACATGAATCAAATTCTTAAACTAATAATTCCTAATCGTTATATTGTTTGTCGCCGTCATATTACAAGGTGATTTGCCACCGTCACTGATCAATATCCACTCACATCCACTGGGCTGACCCCCTTTTTTTTAATTCACTGGTATATTCTGCAATCACGGACCAGTATTTAAAATATTTTTTAGCCACAGAATATGCCAATTCGGTAGACATCACCAGGGCTTACCATTCACACCGGTGAGTGGGTGTGAATGAGAGGGTGCGGGTAGAATTCGGCAGTGGCACTTTTGCGGGTGGCATTCTAGGGCTCCCTCCGAAAAGTCAGAAAACAGAGTCTCAAACTGACCACAAACCACAAAACAAACTGTAAGAGAAATGGAGGGCAGCGTGACTCCAGTCTGGCTGCTATAAAACCAATTAAAACAGGGGTTTTACAGGTAAAACTTGAGACTCTGTAGGCTGATATTGATTGGCAGGTATCTGAAAAAAAGTCGAATCTTTGTATTGAAAAACCACTATATACTAAATATATATTTATATAACGGTATATAAAGTAATATATTGGCATAGTGGCTAGTAACTTTGGAAAACCACTAGCCACAGTGGCTGGTGAGCAAAAAAGTTATTGTCAAGCCCTGGGCATTACCCAACACTAGTTTGGGCAAAATATTAAGTAACAACTTTGTCTGCATCAAGTCTTTGTCATGCTCCAGCTATGTCCTCCAGTTGCATACAGCACTCACTTTGAGCCATTCATAACTAATCCAACACAGGATAAAACATCAGACTCCAATGTATACAATGTACCAGCCAGACTAAAGTTAAAAGTTTGGAAGAACTTTGGCTTGTACAAAAACAATAAGGGAAATATCAACAAAATAGCTGCAAAGTGCAAAACATGTGCGTAAAACAAATACTAGTGGCTCCACCAAACTTGACATTAATTATAGAGGGTGGCAGTAACAGTGAGGACACTTTAGGGCAGACGTGAGACGTCGACGTGACTTCGACTCTGTAAATGCATCAACAACAATATTTTAAACCAACATATGGTTTTTCATTGTTTTTCTTCAAAATCACTCCGTAATTTGTGTGTCATGATGACATATTTGACATTATTTGTGCTTTAGAACTTAACCGCTGGGAAAAACAAAATCAGAAAATAACATTTTATTTCTCTGATTCTCACTACCGATGCTCCCTCACTCTCTGTCTGTCTCTCTCTTTCTCAAACAAATGCACAATGAAGACTGTAAGCGAGACATAGACGTCAAAGCTGGGTACAGGGAATAAACCAAGCGAGGACACAACTGGGAGAGTATCATAGTTTGGTCTATGAACTCCACCAGGATACCGCTTGGTTTCAGTGATATTTCAGACCAGGGAGCAGTGTGACCGGTAGGGGTGGGTATCTCTAGGCACCTCAGGATTCAATTCTGATTCAGAGGGCTACAATGCGATGATAAAACAATTATCGATGCATCTTGATGCATCAACATTTTTGATTTCTATATACTTCTAACTTCTACTTCTAAAAACACTTGCTACTTTTAAAACATAGCATATTTGTGACGATCCACAATTAAAATAAACAGATGAATTTACTTCCATTATCTTTTAGTTTAGTTAGACAACTTGCATTAGGAGTGACACTCTAAACCTAAAGTTTTGCACTTTAATATGTAAACCTTTGTTTACATTTTGTTTTGCGCTGCATTATATAATGATATACAGTTTGGCAAGATAAAATGAACTCAAATGAAATGGTCAGTTTGATTTTATAGAGGAAAATGAATCATTTAGATTAGATCAAATAAACGGTAAAATAGTCAATAGATTAACAGAAAAACCTAGGTTACCTCCAACAAAATTCAAGTTGATTTTTCACACCCCTACAGTAACATCCATACAGACTTCCACTCTGGATTTAAAGAGACCAACTTAAATCCAGTGCTGATTTCTCTTAAAGCTCTTCTCCCTCACTCTCCCTATCTGTCTTGGCCTCTAATTCTCCTCGTCTGTCTTTCATTCAGCACGATCACTAAGTATAGAGTGCAGCAGGAATGAGTCCTAAAACCTGGAAATGAGTTAGCATTTCTGCACTTCCGGTCCCCTTGTCTCGAATGGGTTTTTTTGAATGGGTTTTTGGTTAGATGTCTGAACTAAGATCTGTGGTTAACACAAGCTTCAGAGATTTTAATGTTTTGTTCTACTACATAAAATATGTCAGTAAATACCCCATAAGTGAGTTTTGAAACTTTTACGCATCTTTAAAAAGTGGCTAAATGACATTGAAGATCATCACAACAAATTAAATTACAAGTTAGAAGCTTAGTGGTAGTGACGTTGAAGTCATGCGACCATGGTGTAGTTCGTTTGTATGTAAATGGACTGCATTTATATAACGCTTTTCTAATCTACCAACCACTCAAAGTGCTTTACAACACACAACCTTTTCATCAGCAGCAGTTAGGGGTTCAGTGTCTTACTTAAGGACACTTTGACACTCTCTCTGGGGATTCGAACCAGGAACATTTCAATTACTAGACGACTATTCTACCTCCTGCGCCAAGCCATGCTTACAGCCTAATATTAGCTTTTACTTCTGGCTTTAGAATTTATGCTTCTAAAATCATAAAAGTGGTGTTCATTTGTGAAGATTATCGTGCTGAACAAAACGTGTAAATATCAAAAAAAAAAACAATTGCCACAAAGCTTCTTTTCAGCAGTAATCCAAAAGCGTTTTGTTTTGTTGAGGGAACCAGGGCGATGCTAACTTCTGGGTTAGCCTAAAAAAATCCCTGCTGCACGCCATAGGTTTCTCAAAGCGCGTGTGAAGTAGCTCTCCATCTCTCAGTCACTTTCTCATCCAATTTCTATCCTTCCCTGTCAGTCACACACAGGACTGCTCACTCACTCAGTAACAAACAGATGAACAAACACACAAACACGGTAGTATCACAAACAACACAAATCCCTGAGCACCAAGCTTAGCTTCACCTTGTGCACACAGGCACACACACACACACAGACACACACAAACGTAACACAGCTAGAGCCAAAAACAGGAGCACATACACTTGATTCAGTTTTTAAAAATCCACATATCTTTACATTTACATAGTCCCAAATCAAATATTTGACCAAACTGGCTGACAGCCCACTACCTCACAGTAAGTATTGGTTAAAAAAACATTTACGTTCTGTCCAAGAATATGTGTGCAATACAAAATAGAACTGACTACAGGGACACCAGGGAAAAACCAGAAATGGATCTCGTATCTCCAGCTGTGCATATCTCTGTCTCCCACACATCTCCCAGCTCAGCTATGGATGCCAAATATCCCCCCACAGACTGGCTAAGTGTGATAGTCCATGAGCACCAGCTAGCAGCCAGTTTTAGTAATTCTGACCCTGATCCATAAACATCAGAGAAGTTCTACATTTCAAAAACAGATGGATGGGACCCAAGATCCATCAGATCCACATTCACAGTGAAGTTTCATCATTGCCACAATGACTATGGAGAAATGTTTCCCACTAGCCTGACAGATGCTGCCAAAAAACATGGAGTATATATCAATTTTAAAGCACTACAGGCACCCCAACACCTTGAAGCTGGTGAAGGAGACAAACAAAAACATGGGAATGGAGTGAAAAAAACAAAAGAGAAGAGTAACAGATAGCAAGACAGGGTCTGAGCGTATGTGTGCAACCAGTTTCCAAAACAGTCGGTGGTTTCTCTTTCACAATTCTATCAATGACTCCCAATGCTTTTGATTGCAAACCTTAAAACGTAATTTAACAAATACTAACCATTGTACTGTGTCTCTAGGTGTATCAATCACAAGTTTTGTAAGTGCAGTGTCTCTCTTCCAATCTTTCAGTTGTCCTCAAACAACTACTACACTGCAATACTACTACAATTGTGATGTTGCACCACGCACAATACCTGGTGAAATTAGCCAAAGTTATTGAAAGCCTCCCCGCTGTCAGTTGTTCTGCTGATATTAAATTAATTTTAATGTTAATTAATTCAACGTAATAACCCCTTACCAGCAGGCAATGTTTATTTGACTATAATAATCCTCAAGAATCATTTTCATACCAGTCACTTTGTAACACTGAAACCAGCTGGCACAAGCAAACAAACGTTTCCCCTTTTATTTAGACGTGCATGTTTTATAAATTCTGTGACAGCAGAATTTTAGCATCTATAAAGATGGTAATATCTAAGATACTCAAACACTGTTCATTATGCATTGGATTATAAAGCCATAAAACCGACAGTTGCCTTTCAAAAGATGAATACTTGCAAATTGCAGACATTTCTCCTTAGGGCCATCTTATGTTTGGTTCAAACACCAGGTAGGTTATTTCACAGGTTCAATCACTATTGCATGCTTACACGTATGTGCCTTCTTTTTCCATTTAATATCCACTGTGTGCTGAGGGTTTTTGACAGACTGGCCCTTTGGTCAATTTAGTCATTATGTACAGGCAGCACACATACCATAACTGATCATCTTTGGTAGATATGTTGTGGTGCTCCAGTAGGTGATTACCTAGCAGTATCCAGCATCTTAGATAAAGAGAAAATATAGCTTTAAATCTAAATTTTGATCTAGAATGTTTATATAGTGCAATATAAAGTGTGTGTGTGTGTGTGTGTGTGTGTGTGTGTGTGTGTGTGTGTGTGTGTGTGTGTGTATAAAATAAATTAAATAAACCTAAATCTAAACATGATTTTCTGTTCTGACTATAGTACCTGGTTTCCAAGGTAACAGGTGATGGAAGACTGTGTAAAGCTAAAAACTGCACAGTAGCAAAAACAGCGTCTTTCTTTGGGTAACACTAGACGTCTTTTATCACTCAAGATACTCAAGTGTTGGTAAGAGGCACCACAAGTTGAAAAATGTACTTATTTCTTAACTGGAAAATTAACAAACAAGTTAGTCTTACAAATTCCCTCCACCCCATTTACGTCCTAATACCTCACTGCTGCTTAACTCCCTCCCAGGCCAGGTGCTATCATGACAGCAGCCTTTCCTGTCCCATTTCCCTCCCAGCATCCAGGTCATTGATTATTCTTTGGGGGAACATGTAGAGGGGGCCTGTGTATCTGCGAAACATCTTACCGGTGGCTGCTGAGAGTTGAGCACCCCCCTCTTGGTGGACCCCCCTCTAGAGCTGAGCCTCTTCCACGACTCTGAGAACCGCCCCCTGGTGGTGGGACGCCCTGGTCCAGACGTCCCGGACGCAACAGATGAATCATCCCGGTTGGAGAACGGCCGCTCCCTGCGCAACTCCCTCCGCTCAGCCCACTTCTTGGAAGCCATTGGTGTTAAAAAATTTGTCAAAGAGATGTGGGAAGCAGGGCAGCCACGCGGCGTCGTGGAGGCTGTTCTTTAATCAAACTAGTGCCACAAGTGGCATCTTCACTTCATTTTCAACTCTGCTGCCCGCTGAACTAGCCCGAGTCTCTGCGTCTCCTCTTTCTTTAAGTCTTCTTTTTTCACTTTGAAAGATTGTGCCACAGAAATTTCCGACTCCTTTCTCCCTGTTTCTTTTACTTTTCCCCCTCTTCTGATCTCTTGGTCAAAAGGAGTGGGAAAACAGATCTTCACCTGCTCAGCTGAACTCCTGTGTTCGTCTTTTCTTCACTGTAGCCTTCCTCTGGGAAGGATGAGAGTCATAGAGGAGAGGTGGAGAAGCAGAAGGTGCTGTCTGCACCCTGTTGCATGTGCTGTTACTGTGGCTTGGCCGTTGATGCTGTTTTCCCTCCTCACAGGGAGAGAGAGGGAGAGAGAGAGCGAGAGAGAGCGAGAGAAACAGGGAAACAACGCAAGGGAAGGGAGAGGGAGGGAGGGAGAGCGGAGGAGGGGGTTGGAGGGTACGATATTCAGATCCGGGTGAAAGGGGCTTCAAGACGGAGACGAAATAACAACGAGGAGGCTCACAGAGTGGGCAGAGAATAGGAAAAAAGAGCAAATGACAGAGAGACAGGTGAAGAGAGGAAAAAAGAAAAGGTTACCAGACAAGGAAAACGAAGAGACAAGGAAGAGTCTCTGGAGTGCAGGGTTCCCCTTGAGCATAGTGCAGAGCTGCTTTAAGCTGACTGAGAGGCACAGAGACAGACACCCTGTTCAGTAAGTCACTCTCTCACTGTGAACACTGTGCTTTGAATACCCACAGCTACTAAACCTCCATCTCCTTTTCCTCTTTCTCCCCGAGCTTTCATTCACAATCTCACTCTCTCCCTCTTTTCTGTGCAGAATACACGTCTCCCCCTTCTTCTTCTTCTTTCTCTTCCTCCTTTTTGATGTACATGGTTCACACTTCATGAGTTGAGCCACCTGAGCCTCAATTTCTCTGTTGCGAATGAAGAGTAAAGGACGATACCAAATGAAACTGGCAGTTGTGATATTCTCTACTTTCTCAAATCTCCTGCTGCAGTGGCGTTCCCCTTCTTCTTTCGCTCTCACACCTCTCTCAAAGTCTTCAGCTGTGCTAAAAGGCATGCCACGCTGTGGAGTTGTGGAGTTGACAGAAAGGGAGAATTTGAGTAATTTCTTCAGGTGCAGTTGTGAGAGGGGGAAAAAATGCTTGTTTTTCTATGAGCATCAAAATTGCTTCTAACTCTGTTTTGGCCAAAGAAGATGAGAAAAAATATTCTGGGGCAAGAAAACAAGATGAGAGAGACTGGGTGAGAGAGAGACAGAGAGAGAGCAAGTGACATAGCGGGATGGAGACAGGGAGACAAAGTAAGGAGAGGTGACAGTGTCTGAACACCAGGGACATTGTTGTCGTCGCTCCCGGCAACCACTCACCACCTGGGAGTAGCTCCTGTGTGTATTAGTGTGTGTATGCGTGTGTGAGAAAGAGAGAGAGATTGTAGTGCTGAGCAAATGGGAGACAGGGAAAGTGAAAAAGCAAGACATGTATATTCCCTGAAGGATGACAAGGATGGGGACGGAGAAACAATGGGAGAATAAACACATAATCACAACTTTTGATCAAACATGGAACGACACCATGGGGACTTCAAAGCTAGCCCTCACTACTAAATTGAATCACTGACACAGTAAACGACCTTTAGCCAGTTGTAACGTATTTCATCAGAAAAGCTGAATGGAAATGGCAAAATGCAATGTGTTGCACTATAGCTTAAGTTGGAAAATGTTATCAAATATGAATATCTTTTGGTTTAGAACTGTTGGTCGGACAAAGACAAAGAGATTTGAACACGTCACCTTGGGCTCTGGGAAATTATGATGGCATTTTTTTCTATTTCCTAACATTTTATAGACAAAACAATGAGTTATTTGAGAAAATACTCAGAAGATTAATCAATAACTAATAATGAAAAATGGTGTTACTTGCTGTCCTAAGTGGACACTGTAAATTGTCATCCGTAGGACATGTGACCTCAAAAGTATTCCAAACAGTGGTCTATATTATGTACAGGTTTGTCATTTGGTGCATTACAACACAAATATGCATCTTCATTTTCATTTGAAACAGTAAGCTCATATTATCTGACAATAAAGAGCAAAAGCAAAACTATGTTCAGGTTCCTTTTGATACTACTTAAATTTAACTGATAAAAGAATAAAAGAAAACAAATAGCTTAGTCACAAATTTACACAATGCAACACGCTCTACTGGCAAATATCCCACAGCAAAAATTGACCACTTAATAACTGCTCAAATTGTGTTTAATAAGTTATGTAACCTTACCTGTAAAGCTAGAAATGTCTTTTGCTGGCCTGTAACACCTCATGTGAATGAGGGCGTGGCTAATTTGCAGGACATTTTGGACAGGTTCATGGATATATTTTGTTGGGCAGCTCTCAGTGACAGGTGTCAGATCGCATTACGTTATTAGCAAAGCATGCATGCTAATGATCACCTATAGCAAATATTCACAGCTAAATGGCATACTCATAATTAACTGTGATGAATACATTGCTGAACATGACTACAATGTGTGAAAGTAAATTACTTTATCATTCTTACTTCATCTTACCTAATAGTATGTGGGAGTGACCGAACGGACCAACATTCGTAGCTCTGTCGCCAGCCTGCAGGGGCCCACTAAGTGCTGTCTGACACGTCCTGCCGTCTGCTGTCTCCAATGCCAGGACATTTTCAAAATATATTGTAACCCCTGAGACCAACCTTATTTTCGGCCACATTGGGTCAACATTAATCCAATATTAACTCTTATTTTAGCTCTGGTTTGGACTCCACCAGCTACTAAGAAAAATATCCTAGACTAGCTGGCCCTCTTTCTTCAGAAGCGAGTGGCTTTGCTGTTTGGTATGATACATTTGGTTTATCAGAGCTTAATTAGAATGTAAGACTCAGTTAATGTAAACATATTGGTTAATGTAAAAAATACTGATTAATGTCCAGGTGGCCATTTTGTTGTTGATTAATGGAAAAATAACCTCAGAGTAGGCTTTTTATTCAGTCTACAAAACCTAATATGTGTTGTGTGAGACTGTGATATGGACTGGTGTGTTTTTTGTAAGATATGTAGGCCTATGATGTGGCTGGAGCTGTCTGTGAAAATTGTTACAAGGAAGGGTCTAAAACCTCACACGCGCTCACAATTACATGGAAGTTCTTCCGTCTTTTAAAAACTCTGTGCAAAATTTGTTTGACAGTGAGACTTTAGCAATTATACATACGGGATAACACACAGAGAGGGGCGTGGAAGATAAGACAGATGTATTGATTTTTTAAATATACTTGAATTAAAAAGCAAGAGGAAAAGATAGATGTTATCCCATATCATAATTTCTATAAAACCAATTTGAACACAGAAAACCAAATGTCATGCTAAACTCAAATGTACTTAGAAACCAATGGGTTCATGAGAAAAATGGGTTGAGAAACCCTGTGAAAGAGAGTGAGAAACAGAAGCAAAAAAGCAGAAAGGGAAATAGTTGTAGACTTCAACAAAGAAGCTTTTAGTAAATTAGGCATGCTGTGTTTAAAGTTTGGACTAGTCTCAGTGTGTACTAGCAGACATCTGCCTTCCTTCTGTCCCCCAGAACTAATCCCTTTCTTTTACATCAAAGATCCACCTACACAGAGCCGTGTGGTTGCCATGGTTACTAACCCAAAAACTTAGATGTTGCGTCATCGGTGCTTCATTATAATCTTTCCATGTGTCACCATGTGAACCCATGTACAATTTCACACCATTGCATCCATGAAAACAAAAAACACCCCCCGCGCACACACACACACACACACACACACACACACAAGCAGCAGACACACAGTCACCTGCAAAAATATTGATGTTTTCTGTCTCTTACAAATACACACACAAGTTGACGTGCACACTAATATGCAACCATCTTACAAAAAGCAGATGCCCACATTGTTTCATAAAAGACAAATACTGACACGTAAATGGCCCAACACCAAATAAATAAGTACGTTTTAGAAAACACCTACAGAGTTGCTCGCCTGATCAAAATATACCCTTTAGTTCCAGGTCATTTCATTGCACAAGTAACTTTTTTCGGAGAGGCTTTTTAATTGGCTGTCTGATTAGCGAAATATGTTTTTTCGGGGTTTGTGCAGAGTGTCAAGCTCAGACTTTTAACAAGTGCAGAAAAAAAAGGAAGAAAAGAGCAAATCATGCCCCTACAAAAGGAGCTGCCATTAGCTAAAGGAATAACAAAGTACTTGAGAAAATTGCTCAGTGACTTTCTAATCTCCCAAAACAAATATAATAGTTGTCAGACTTTCTTAGCAAGACATTACTTTTTTATCTTGAAGAAGTGCTGTATACCGCCAACACAGACAAAAATGCCATTAGAGGAAATTCTGAGATGTTATTGTTTCAACCATATTTAAATACACAGATTAAGTTTGTGGAACTTATTCATCTGCTGCTTTATCCATCTTTCATACATCCAGAGCTGAGGTTCTTTTCTGAAGATGAGCTGTGAAATCTTCACACATAAAATCTTCTCCACAGTATTTGTCACCAACGGGGGAGAAAAGCCACTTCTCTGACAGTCGGAAAGTTTAAAACTTTGACTTAACATGAATATCAGTGAGAAACCTTTGCACTCCAAAACAGGGAGCCACCCTGGCTTTAAAGTAAAATATAGAAAATGATTTCATGTTTTCAGACTAAAAGCCTGATTGCACCCATTTAAATGTAAATTTCATTATAGAGTGTTGATTATAATTCTGATATATAGAATTTGAAGTTAGGCCTTTTAGCTTTCAATATGCACACTTAAAATTCAACAGTAACATTAGCTTAAGAAGTGGACACATTTTTTCCCCCTTGAAAGGTTGAATTAGTAGCAGTAAAAGCAACTGTTCTGACAATGTTGCAGATACACTTCTAAAATAATTTCAGATCCCAATTAACAGTATATTGTGTATAAAATAAATACATGTAAATATAAGTATATACAGTCAATACGTGCAGACTTATTAACTTATTATAAAACTAATACTTGTGGTTTTTGTGAGCCATTGTCTGGGGGAACAGGAAGTGTGATTCCTACCTTAATCTCTGTGCACAGCGGGGTCAGAACTCTTCTAGTGTGAGATTTCCTCGTCATTTTCCTCTGGAAAACAAGACAGAGAGACAGAGAAGAAAGTAAGAAAATATCTGTCATACTTCACAATATATGATATGAATGGGCTCCAAAATCTCATCAGAAAGCAGGTCAATGAATTACTTAATCTCTGTGCAACTACTTTTTGATTGCCTTGCCCATCAAATATTTGAAATAACACATCAAATTTATAAGAAATCTCAAATGTCCTTACATTCGTGACATTTCTAACATAATAGTAATAATATAAAACAATATAATAATGTTTGAAGTTATACATTTGTAGTTTTCACCACAGATATGTTTTTTTCCTAAGTGGAATCGATTAGTGTTGTCATGTACTTCTTTTACAAAGGATCTGTTGATTCTACAGCCCTCATACTGTGAGCATGATGCAATGTGTTGAAAACATGCACACTGAAGATGGTTGCATAAGGCTAGTCTTTGTAGTTTATTTACAATGAGCTGACACATTCCTTCCATCATTGAACTCCCTTTATTGCTATTTCAGTCTATTGTTTGTACCACAGCTGATCACCGCAGTTTTATACTCATTGTATTAACTAAATTTACCAATTAGTTTTATAAGAGGACTTAAGTCATGAAAATCCAGATGATCCAGATGTCAAGAATTATTGCACATAATGTTTTTACGGCTAAAGTGAAGGTCTGTTTTTGATGGTGTTTTAGTTGCCGGCAGGATTTTAAAATTTGCCTAATTCTCATCCTGAACTTTGCCCCAGTTTTTTTTTCTCACACTGCCTTAGTTGAAAAAAATGTATTACCTCTCGAGACGTTTTTGGTTCAGGCGTTAAAGTATTCCAACCTCAGTTAATTGAAAGTATTACCAAGATACACCTACAAAGCTACAAAGTATTGTAAACAAGCAATATATGTCTTTATTGAAACAAATGTAGAGGATTTCACTACTATCGTGAACACGTTATATGGTGCCAAAGGACCAAAAATCAAAGAAAATGAGAAGAAGGTATTTGGTATGCAAAGCTTTTTTTTTCACTCTTTATTCGATTTCATAGACGGTTTTTTTCCTTATCTGATTTTATTGTGATTTTTATTCATTTCTATGGTGCTGATGATCTGATTACTGCTGCTATATGTGTCTTTTCTAATCCATATACTGACCATATATATATATTTACATTTACATTTAGTCATTTAGCAGACGCTTTTATCCAAAGCGACTTACATATGAGAACATTCACAAACTGAAGGCGCAGCTTCGGGAGCATTTGTGGGGTTCAGTATCTTGCTCAAGGATACTTCGACGCACGGCTGGGGGATCGAACCGCTGACCTTCCGATTGACAGGCAACTGCCACCAAGCCACAGCCGCCCACTATATACACACACACACACACACACACACACACACACACACACACACACACACACACACACACACACACACACACACACACACACACACACACACACACACACACAGACAGCACGGGAATATCCTGTTTCATAACTACAAATATTAATATGTCAGTGTTCACTAAAGAGGAGCAATGGAAAAAATAGGCAAAAAGTAATGAATGAAAAAATAGCTAAATTAATACATTTATTTGTATTAATTTAAGTCTCTTTTTTTAAACTTTCCATTTCTGGAAAAAAAATACTACTCACTGTTCAGAGAGTGAGAGAGTTAACCCTTAAATTTGATCCATCGAGGAGATCCACTACTACCAAATAATCATTGGTTTAAATGGCAGGAGGCAGGTGTGGTTTTCAGACGCCAGCACAGTTTCAGCTCTCACCTGTCACTCCCGTTTCCTTCACGAGATTTGACCATCAACATCTCGAGCTTCATTGCAGCCAGTTAGACTTGAGCAAGCTGAGCTGTTCTTTGTTCCTCTTCCTCCTGACTTCACTTTCTCCACCTACTCGTCATTTTCTCCCATCTGCAGTTGTTCCCATTCCCCATCCATCCATTCCTTCATAGTTTCTTTTTTTCATTCAGCTGTGAGTGCCATACTCAGAGTCTGGCATGAAGCCACCTCACTCAAATAAGCAAATCAATGTAGAAAATTGGTGTAATGAATTCAGGATGGTCTTGTCCTTGAACATGGAATTGTCGGTTGTAAGTGGCTTTCCTCCAACTCTGCATTTATCGTTTCATAATCAGGCATCACAACCACCTCTTTTTTTTCACTTTACTGTATGTTTATGCAAAAGGAAAAGACATCTCTCACCACCCCTCATTCCCATAGCCTTTCCCTCCCTTGAAACCAAACCAGCTGGATCATGTGATGAAGATTAGGGACAATAACTAACGATATGGCATTTTCCCAAATTTTTCAGTTATACCTGCAGAATCTGTTGAGATAAACTGAAAATGTATTCCAAAAAGAGCACGAGGGCGGCTGTGTTTACCCCACTGATAATTAGCCTCTGTCTCCTCTCATATCCTAACACTAATTACTGCTTCCTCTCTCTGTGCGACAGAAAGGTTGGGGATGCATTTTTAAGCAGGCTGATGCCATCAATAATTCACACACAGCATTCACAGACAATGTGTGTGATTCTCTTTGCCAGAATTTGTGAATTTCTGTCAAGTACGCCTGCTTTGTGCATCAGGTACATATTTACAGATATTGGTGGCGCTGGGGTATTTACTGGCCCAAAGGGAAAGAGATCTACAAAATCAACACTACAGATACAATATGTACTCTGTGAGTTATCATTTCTGACAAGCCTGCAACTACAAAAATCAATAAACCTACCAAAGAAACTAAAAGACACATGATGAGATTAGAACCATATTCTTTCTTCTGTTGTTTCAACCTTTCTGCAGTTTTCTGCTGGGAAAGACTCAACTATCTGTCAGGCTGTAATAGTTGATGAGCCGAAAGCAAACGCATCTTCCTGTAGAGAAATGTCACCAAAACTGTCCATACTGCTGCTGAAACTCCTACACATCTCACAGACTGTTTGTCAACAGTCTTAATGACAGCCAGCAAAACCATGATATTCTCAATATGCTCACAAAATGATGCATGTGTAATATCCGTGTGTGTGTGTGTGTGTGTGTGTGTGTGTGTGGTTTGACTGACTCACTATTGCTGGCTTTCTGTCCAAAACACACATACACTAATGAGGGACAGCTCATCTGTGCTACAGACCGGTTTGGAGACAAGTCACTAATCACTGAATCATGGAGAAGAGACCAAAGCAGGTGCAAGCTCACACATAAAACACACACACACACACACACACACACAAATTGCCTGTTCAATGACAACTCCCCACTGAGAGAGAACTACCCAGGTTGTGAGCAAATCTTCCATCTTTAACCACTTTTGCATCGTAGAGATAAAACTCACTTAGGCTTAACATTTATATTATAAAACTATGCTTGGCCCTCAGTTATCAGTGTGGCAGGGAAAGCTCTTACTGTATGATATTGTTGAGGCTTTAAAGGTGTGTGGGAGAAAACTAAACACCACAGATGATGACATTAATCTACTCTCAAAACCCAAAGAAAAGCAAAGATATAAGGAAAGACAAAAGGAAAACGATGATCATTCTGTTCAAGGGACAGAGAATCCCTCAAAGGCTTGTTCTGGAGAAATGTGCTAAATCCATGTTTTATCAGACTAACAGGGAGCAGGCTATTGTGGATGATTTATACATAGAGAGCATATGGTTGCCTCAGTGTCCAACGGCCAACAGATGGAGGCGCAAAGCAAGAAAGAGAGGGAATATGGGGAGACGACTATCATTTATTTAGCACACCAGCAGCCGACCACTTCTCAGCATTGATCTGTTACTATGGCTTACATAATGCATTTTTTATCATCACCCAATAAAAATCCAACACATGACCAAATCCCAGACAGTGATCCCAAAAGTAACACTCTAGTTGTTTGCCAGATTACTGTGTCCTCGTTTCCACCACTTTTCCCCCCAACTATTCCTCAAACTTTCTGTGTATGTGTAAAACCATCACTATCATTGGCCTTTTTACTATATTTTTACACACTTTTACATTTGTACATTGCATTTTTACACGCTCAAGCATCATCGCCAAGAGAAATTCAAAATGGCCAATGTCTTACCACTTTGAAAGTCTCTGAGGCTTCCTTAGGGAATTGCTTTTCTCTTGCCCTTAGTTCACTTGAGTCTTGGACTTCTGAATCCTCTTCTGAACAAAGGTCCTTCTTTCCTTAAAAAAACAAAACTTTAAACAGAAAGGTGGAAAGCTGGATAATTCCACAACCAGATGAGGAAAGAGGGGGAAAAGCCAGATGATTGGAAGGAGAGAGAAATGGTGGCTGAGAGAAGATGGCTGGCTCCAGGAGTCAGAAGCCACAGGTGGGCAAGGCGTCCCTCTGCGAGTGGAGGCGTGTTGGAGGACACGGCATGACGCAGCCTGTGTACGTGTACATGTGTGTGTGACACTGTCAGTCTCAATTAAAACCCATCTGTAGGTCCAGGAGAAACGCTGGGCCGAGGACGAGGATCCAGGTATTCCACAATCATCTCATTACAGCTTCAACACCAAAACCAGCCAAACCTTCATCCAATCACTATCATCACGGGTGTTGTCATAATCTAAAACTCTTCGCCACTCTCTGATTGGGTCTGCAGATTTCTTTAAATGATTGTTATGGCAAGCCTTGACTGTGTTTGAGCCTGAAAAGTCAGAAAGATGAAGAAGAAAAAGAGGTCTTCTTCTTGTGGTGCACCTCAACGCAAAACATCTCGCATCTGGCTGCCATGAAGATCAAATAAATGTCCATGGTGAGGAAGATGAAGCAACAGCGTCCCGTTTCCTCCAGTGACGCTGCATGTCTCCTCTGCTCTTCCTCACTGGCTGATCAGTCTGCGCCTTGTTTCCTGTCATAAGCTGGCAAGGCCCTGTGATTCATCAGAGGTGAGTGAAAGAGTGCATGAAAATTGGGGTGTTAGGGAAGACCTGTTCCTGCAGATCTGGCTGCTGTCTGGGCCTGGTGAGCATCTGGCAGGTGGAACGTCATCAACAAAAGCACCTGAGTCACTGTTACTCTTGAGGGGCTGCAGGGTGGGAGACTCAGTGTGTGTGTGTGTCAACCCCAGTGATCCAGACCCTTTGAGCATCTCACCGGGGCAGGTTGCTAGGTGAGGCTGTTATGACGCCCACCCCAAATCCCTTACACCCCCACCCCCCAACACACTCACACACACACACACACACACACAGACTGCACAGTTTGAAGGGATGAGGCTAATGATAGCAAACAAAGAAAAGTAAACAGCGGGTGGCTAACAACTGCTAATTTAGTTCGGTGCTCTGCTATGAATTAATGAAGACATCACTTGGATGCCACAGCAACAGAGGGGAGGAGTTGTCTTGTGGGACGACAGTGAGGGGCCCCAGTTAAGCCGCTGATCGTTTTAGGGCCCTGAGATGCCTCTCTGTTGTCTGGAAACATGAACATGACATAACGTCTCACTGGCATCCATCCATAACAAATCTGCTTTCCTCCTTTTATATCTTTCCTACTTTGTCTTGTTTATTTCAAATCTCTTTCTTTCAACTGTTTCCTTTTTTTCCCCTGCTCTTTGCCTTGCCTTTACACCCCTCCTCACGCTATCCCCCCCGCCTCTCCTCCTCCTTCACTTTGTCCCTTTACCCGTCATGGCCTGTCTGTGCCGACGCAGCGGTGAGATTGTAAAATGGCTCAACCAATTGTGGACTGTCACATCAGGTACAAACTGGTACTGATCAGAGCCTCATTCATTTCCACACCGCTCCATCATGAAACCGTGGGCACCTGCTGCATACACTCACATACTACACACACACCATAAACATAAATATCATGCACTTAAATAAACCTTAAACATGCTCAAATCAGAGATGAGAGAAAGGTCTAAGAAAAGAGCGCGTGAACAAGATAAAGCAATTAAGAGGCGTAGCATCTTAGACAATAGATCCACATAACAGCATTGCAATTACCTGTCCAAGAGGAAGCGTAAGTGAGGGGGTGGTCCTCCCCAACGAACCCGTTCTTACAAATACTCCATGAAGGGCACAAATAAGAAGAGACAATAATTGTGGAAAAGGAGCTGGATGAAGAGGAGGAGGTGGAGGAGGACGATAAACAGTGTGGACAGTAATGTGAAGGAATCAAGAGGAAACTAAAAGCTTGTTTACCATTGTGACCTTGAGTTGTAAAACTTAATACTTGTAAAACATTAGTTGACGGGCGGACAAGGACTTTAGCTTTAATTGGAAACAATGTCACTAAACCCTCAGCGAAGGACAAAAAGCCATTTTCATCTCCATGTAATTTCACTTGTGCAGATAATGACTGCCTTATTAGCACATAAAAGAACCAGAAAAAGTACAGAGCAATAGACAGAGCAGTAGCAGAAAATTGTACCTCCATATGTATTACCATGCTCTGTATCTTGTACACAAACAACACACCCAAGGCAAGATAGGTGACAAAAACAGACACACACACACACACACATCCAGCTGACAAGTCTTTCCATATCAATGTGGTTTTAATAGATGTTTCGGTTGTTTAGGGTTTCATATGTTATTGAAGGACAAGGACATTATGGACAATCAATCAAAACTGTGCAAAAGCAAACATTTTTAAAGACTTTCTCTATAGTCTCACCTAAGGACACACAAAATCTATATCTAATCAGAAAGTGCAGCAATGCTTTTGGGTCTGGCTGATGGCACAGATCCCCCTCCAAGACAGAAATCACAAAATACAAAAACGGTGCTGTCAGGTTATCAGGGAACACACAAATATTGAGCAATTGCATTACATGTTGAGCCAGTCAGGTGAAAAGGTTATCAGTGTAAGTAGGTTTCTGGTAACTAACTGAATGTCTTAAGGCTGTCTTCTGGCTAAGACGCTAAATACTGAGAGAGCATCTCAGCGGATTCACCCTGTGAACCCTCTACGTTTGAACCTGGGCCCTTGGGGGTTGATAAAAGGTGGTTATAGCTCGGATGCAGGATCGGATGTATCAACGACAGCCTGGAGCAGTAGCTCTCAGCAGAGCAGCAGGCCCTGGTGTTTGGTCAGACACAGCAGACACAAATCTGGTACTGTTTCTCCGGGGAATGGTGATTATCTTGGTTTGGTAACCATACTTCATGTCTCAACTTGATTTGTCTCAAAAGGCAATTGGTTTCACTGCAAGAATTAGTTTAGCTGGAGATTGAGGCTGGCAGCTTCAGGCGTGATTACTGCCATCATTATCATTGTTTTTATAGTCATCGACATCACCATGATTGTCAAACACTAATGGCCTCATATTCCTATTAACATCTTGGTGGCCTCAAAAGCACAGTTCTTTTTCAAACCAATAAACATCAGCTCCAAAAAGCCTTCAGTTAGTCCTCCGCCATGACACTCAGCAATGATTCTGTTGAAAGCAACGCATTTGAGTCTTGCCAGCGTCCACAAGGTTTCTTACAGCTAAACAAAATTAATGTTTAATTTAACCTAATTAAAGCATCTTCTATTGTTAGTTACACACATTTTCATTTTTCGGAAACATCCACTGACTCGTGCACAAATCAGTCGAGACTCACTGAATTTGGTAGTTTGGATTTAAAAATCTCATGCTGGGTTTTAGCATTTAAACATCTCACAGCCCTTTCGAGTCCCCAAACACAATATGTAGCCACATATTAACTGAGTGAATGATTAAAACAAGGTATAAGCACTTTTGACAATAAAAACTGCATCATAATCCTTTTTTTATTGCATTTCTCAGGGCCTGATTAGCCAGTATCGTGCTGCGTGGAAAGTACATGGCATATTTTCTAGTAATAGCTCTGACTGGGACAAGGCTATAACCGTCACACCCATACCTCTTCATCTACAGGTAGATAAGGTTAATTCACTGTCTAATGGGCTGGGGTTCTGATGAATCATTTGATGTTAAAGGGTAATTGACTATGTCTGAGTAGTGTGTGTGAAGGGAGATCAGGAGACTTTGTGTGTGTGTGTGTGTGTGTGTGTGTGTGTGTTGTGGAGGGAGTATCACTCTCAGAAATGCATATGTGTCAACATACCGTCAGAAAAGATTACAGACATCATTCAAATATTCACTCCTTGACCTTAATGCCATCCCACCCACCTCTGCACTAACTCATCAGTACATTCTCAATTTCTATACTTTCTGGATTGTTATATACAGTCATGTAGGCGGAGGCCAAACAAAATCAGCATTTGGCTTCCTCCAACTGCATTATGAACATTTTACTTCTTGTCTCATCTGGCCACTGAAAACCCTGTTTAGGGTCATGATAATATAGCAACGTCTTCCTCTTGGTCGTAGTCACGGGTGGTCCGTCACACCATCCCTGTGTGACGACACTGAGCAGAGAGGAAACCGAGGCCGGACATGTAATCAAACGCTCCCACTGACCCCAAACCGCGCACCTTTGTGTGCCACTTTGCTGCTGTTACTGTGACATTAAGCAGACAGGAGATTTACATTTCTCCTCGGGGCAGCGAGGACACTGGGAGAGGGGTTGTCATGGATACGGACCCCTACATGGCTGTCAGAATTGTTTAATTATTCAGGACCACCATCACTGAGCATCAGCAGGTAATCAACTGGAACCGCTGAACCGATAATGGTGAGATTAAAAAATTATACAATGCGGCGAGTTGCGGAGACCAGTTGAATATACCTTGAATATACTAAACTGATGGGCTATGAAGCTAATGAGTATTTGCTGCTCTGCACACACATTTCATGTCCATACAAACACGCACACGCTCACACCAGTCATCAACTAATCTAAGGCAGGCAAGAGGCTGTTCTTTCTCAAATCAGTGTTCATGTAAGTTTGTTAGGTGTAGCCCACATTCCTGTGAATATAAACTTCCTCTGGCATTTCAAAACACAAGACATGTACATGTGGCCATGTGGGTTTGATATACTGATTGTCATGCTAGAATAATGTAGAACTTCGAAGAAAAGAGGATGTTAAAAATTTGCAGTTACTACAGAACACAGCTACAAACCAAACGAGTAAAGCAAATCTTAAAGTGGCCAACTGATGGTTTCTTACTTAGGCCTATATTCAGGACTTGACATTCACTTTTTACTAACCATCCACTCTGGCTAGTGGTCTTTCCAAAGTTACTATGCCTATATATTGCTTCATTACACCACTAGCCTATATAAATATATATATGGTGGCAGTTCAATAGAAGATTTGACCATTCATTCGCTTTTTTCAGACTATCTGCCAGTCAATATCAGCTTACATGAGTCTCATGAGTCTCTCAGAGTCAGTCAGTGGGCGGCAGCAGAGGCGGCTGGACCACCGTCTGCTTCAGCGACTTCACTGACAGTCATCGCTGCAGCAGAGAGCGTCAGAGCAGCCGGACTGGAGTCGCGCTGCCCTCCGTTTCTATCGCAGTCTTTAGTGGTTTTTCGTCATTTTGAGACTCAGTTTTCTGACTTTTAGAGGGCAGTCCACCCGCCACAGTGGCTGTGTTACACTCCACTGCCGAACTCTACCCGCATCTGTCTATATTATATTCATATAACGTTACCGTCTATGGGTAACGTTATACCGCTGCATATGCCGGTCCCGACATGGGAATGCCGCAGCCGGTCGTGTTCCACCGGCATACCACTCCTGATCCAGCGGTATATAGGCCTATATACAGTACATGGGCTATATAGGTCTACATTGTCAATATAAAGACAGAAACGGTGAAACACGAGCGGCCACTTTTCGATCTCGGCGCTACTGAACCAAAGCCGAAGCATGCCAAACCAAAAAGCTAGCTGGCTAAAGCTAAATGTACTGTTTCTTGTAGCCTAATTGAAATATACCAATGCTGGTGGACTAATACGCTGGTCAATTCATTTGTTTGCCTAAATAAGGGTGTAGCCACTCATGGGGCATACAAACAGCCAAACTAACGTTAGTCCTGCTAAAACTAGCCGCTTTTGAGTCCAG
Organism: Coreoperca whiteheadi; assembly: GCA_011952105.1. NCBI lineage: Eukaryota > Metazoa > Chordata > Actinopteri > Centrarchiformes > Sinipercidae > Coreoperca > Coreoperca whiteheadi. The sequence goes on from CM022476.1 coordinate 20,297,810, forward strand.
AGGCGTTCATGTGTGTTGGTTTCAAGGTGGGCTGATTATTAACAAATGGTAAAGGACACATTTTGTATGATGACAGCCAACTGTGTTTCCCCCTCGTATTCAGTTTTTCCAAAGGCAGAGGGCCTATGGTCTAAGTCATTTTTGTTGTAAAATAATAAATCAGTCTTAAAGACATCCTGTCCACGTGTTACACAGTTTACCCAGTCAAGCTGAAAACGTTAAACCTTTATCATTCTCAACTTCAGCTTCTCTGTACTCTGCCTTTGTAGGGCAGATTTGTCTCCTGTTTCTTTTTTCACCCCTTCATTTTTGTCTTTAGCAGAAGGGTTAGAAAGAGCAGAAAGAATTCCAGGGGCAATTGTCTGGTAATCTTAAAAAATAAACTAGAAAAACACACAAAAGGAAAATATACGGTATTCTTACTACTGATGTGTCACAATGTAGAGTTCATGTTGCTATAGCTATAGCCTTCTCATGAATACAATGTACAGTGTAATGCTAAAGGCTACCGCCCACACGCCATCCCACACACACACACACACACACACAGAGGAGTCTCTACAGTGTCATATTTTTAGCCTTGGCATTTCTCTAATTGTATTTGCACAGTTCAAAAGCCTGAGTGTTACATAATTAAAACTCAGCTAAAGAACACTCAGTCCACCAATGACATAGAAACATAATCATCAGAGGATTTAAAAACAAATAGAGACACAAGTGTCAGCCCATACGAAGCTTCTGAAATCTCTTGCGGCAACGTCCAGGTCTACCTAACACACAGGGTTCTGCAGAGACATTCAGTGAGAAAGATGAAGTGTAATCCCTCCACTGTGTGCTGGGTTTTTTTTGTTTTTTTTATCCTTACAACAGATGCCTGGGTGTCACAGAGAACCAATGTCCTCATGTGCATCGTTTTGCCTGCAAACTGTGTCACACCAATCTGTCCTCCCTCATTTCCAGAATGGTGTGAAGTGTGTGGGAGACCATTTTATGGACAAGTAAATTCACGGGGAGGCATATGGTGGTCTGTAGTCTGTTAAGACGGCACCATATTTCTTTGGGCAGTGACAGTTTTTATATCCTTTTCTTGTCAAGGATCTTCACACACAGAAGTGATCAATCTCAGTAGGATATCTGAAGCAATATGCCACGTGTATGTCTGATTTGATGAGGCAGGTCCCTGAATCTATTAACTTTTATTTATTCATTTACCTTGAATATGTTGCGGTTTGTTTTAAGCTCTAACTGCTGACTTCAGAACAAGTTGCTTCTTGTGGATGATGCATTCATCATTCTCTTACTGTAGCTTGTCCCTTATCTATAATTTATAGGAGTAAAAGCAACTGCTGCACTCCATCTTGCCATATTTTTTTTTCTTAACTAAACATCAAATACAGTAGTTTTCCACGTTTGATAGATGATGTTAACTTTGATTTCCAGAGGCTCATTAAAACTCCACGATACCCTTCTGGCCGCTTCCCTCTTGTATTGGCGACTGCTGTGGTAAAATAGACACGGCAGGGATGGTTATTTTCAGGCTTCACTTTTATGGTGATTTTGTTAGTGTTCTAAAACTTACCCTAGATGGAAAAACAGACCATGATAATGTGCTATTCCAGAAATATATATATACACACTACAAACATTTATAAGTCTTACACCTTTTTCTCGTACACTGTCATTTGGATAAAATCTACTGTACTGACTTCAGATGATTTCAGCATCTCAGACACGAAAATGTGGATTTGTGCCACGAGGCATTTCCAAGAAGGCAGGAATCCCTCAAAAACACTAGGCTGCCCCCAAGTGGTGAACTGATGAAAAAAAGCAAACACTTTGAATATAAGACTCATTTGCACTTGTTAGACCTTTAACTCAGGAGAGGCCATGATCTTCTAGCTACTGCTGTAAGCAAATAAAATGTGATTTTATCACAATGCATAAATGTTTATTTAATTGGAAATTTCATAACAAATGCTGAGAAGTTTTCAAATGATGTATCAATTGATAAAAAACAAACAGTAAATACACAAACTATTGACAACCTGTTTGACATTTCCATTACATGTACAGTTTGAGTTATAACATTAAACACCATATTTACAAAGCTCACTTCTAATTTAAAACTAAGAACTCTCTGGTTTTTGCATCTTCAAAGCATTAATTGAACAAAAGGCAAGGGTTGGAAACATTTTTCTCTCGTTCTTTTTAACAGTAAAGTGGTTAAAAGGCAACAAGGTAATTGTCCACCAGAGGATCCCGCTGTCTCGCTCACATGGTCAGTCATATACTCACACACACACACAGTCACAGATCGGTACTTATCGCTCAGTGGGGGAGCCCTGCTCACATCCAAACACCCTTTAAAAGATTATATACTGTAAGTCTCAACATAAAGCCTTACACCTTACAGCTGGTATATGATCTGTATGCATGTTACTGCTCACTACTATACAGTCAGGGTGCCAACTCTAAACAGGAACTCTGTATTGTATCTTAACATGGTCTTGGCAATAACGCACTTGAAAAGATCATGAATGAGGCAGACGAAAGGTAAAACATTCAATTCTGTTTGAGGAAACAAAAAGTTATATATATATATATATATATATTTTGTGCTGCACATGTGGCCAGCACTTGAGACACTATCACTGTGAAGAGATACAGTAAATCAAAATATGAGATAAAAGATCCAGTAAGTCCATGTAGGAATCCATAAAAAAGGTGCTTAAAATCTTTTGTTGTACAGCTGCACGATGATCAGAGGAGGTTTTCCAGTCAAAGATTCAGTTGTTACAGATATCACCTAAAAAGCTAAAAGGTGTGTGTGAGGATTGGTGGAAAGAGAGTAATGGCCTACAGCTTATCTAATCAATAGAAGTTTTGAATGTTACAAAGGCAAGATAGCCAGATTCATTTTACTGCAAGCTACCACGCCTATATAACCATTTAAATATTAATATGGCTTGTTGTGACTTGGTTTTAAAAATATAGGTGATTTGCATCAAATAATCTTAATAGCTAACAACCCTATGCTACTGGTTCTGTTTTTTTGTTTTTTTGTTTTTTTTTTAAACACGTTAATTTTTGGCTTATTGCGGTCTCATTCTCAGATGCAATGGCATTTATTTCCATTATTTCCCTTTGACCTGAGCACATCTAATCCATCTCGATTTATCATAAGTTCCAGTCAAATGAGGGACAATGCAATTTATTTTCATAATTTCCTTCTGGCTTGTGTGTGTATCTAATGCATCAGGTTCTGTTTTGACACTCCAATTCATTCTGTTTTCATTTACTACATAATAAACAACACGATTGATAGGTAGATGTTAAAGGTTGCTTTGGGTTTCTTTTTTCTGTTTTCTGAAATGAAACAACTGAGTTATTGTAAATCTCCATTTGATCACTTTGGCTGAAAAGGCAAGTTGTGTCTTTAAAAGGAAAGTGCATTGACTCAACGGCCCCAAGGCATACTTACACATACACACACACAAAAATACTCATCCCATTCATAATAAAATACCTTCTTGACATTGATAAACATCTTTGCCATTGTTAATAAATTAAAGGTTCAGCAGTTAACATTCATCAGCTGGTTGTGTGTGTTTGTGTATCTGTGTGCAAGAGTGTCTTGGGTAGTTCAGTTGTGTAGTTCACATTGGTCATTGCAGTCCTGTGGCTTTTTTGAGTAGCTCCAGGTCTTTGCGCGTTTGAGCCGCAGGTGGCGTACAGCCGTATGCCTCCAAACCCAGGGGCAAGTACCGCTCCTGCAGCCCCAGGATCTCATCCCCCTGGCCGGCTTGTAGCGAGACCCACGGAGGGGCTGAAGAACCACCTTGGAACCCCCAAAGTGCCAGACTCTCTGCGGTGAGATGTAGCAATAAGAGTGTATGAGAAAGAAATGAGACCTAAAAATACAACTAGACTTACAAAGAAATGGAAACTTGTATGCGTGTCACTAACCTTTACTGTGCAAATCAGCAGCTTTGGCCATACCAAAGGAGACCAGATATGGTGCTACACCAACCAGGCCTTCTGGTTGACCTCGCGTTGCCATGAGCAGGATTGACCTGTTGAGTAAACAAACAGGTCTGTAAATCTAGCAAGAATGTTCATAATTCTGCTATTCTGTGCTGCTGTATTTTTATTGAATACTAAAAAGGAAGTTTGCTTCCCTAGCTTACCTCTTTGGTATTCCAGTTTGTAGGTACTGTTCCATCTTGGCATCCATCTTGGCAAATGAGGTTTTCTTGGTGACTTTGCCAGAGCATGCATCCACTGAGACCAGGAAGTACCCCGGCTGAGAGAAGGGCATGGTCACCTCATTCACCTGGCAGGTGAGAGGAAAAAAAAATAGGTTAATTAAACCCTGATTGACATGTTCAAGTCCCATAGATGTGTTTGGATTTGTTTTTGTACTTGAGGCATGCTCACAGTGATAAAGGAGCTGTTATCTCCTCTCTGCTGCTCTTTGCTGCTGAGTGACTTGACTTGTGTCTGGAGGTAGGAGGTCCATGGCTCACTGGAAAACACAAGCTGAAACAGAAACACCTTGGTCAGCAGTGGTGGCTTGTGTTAACAGATAACAGAAATCATCTTAAAATGTAGCAACATAAACCTGTTTAGCACCGCAGCCTTTGCAGGGTTGTGTATTGAGGGCTGGCATAGGCACCACTGCTGAAGGTGTCTTGGAATACTTGGGGTAGCCCTTGGTTGAGCAGTTACAAGTCTGTTTGGAGGATGTGGTGGCCATGACTTTCACTCTTTCGCAGCCTTTTACCGAACAGTAGCTGTGGCCATCGCGACCATGCCGGGCCCGAAGGTAGAGCCACAACAAGCTGGGTATGATGGGAGGAGAACAGGAGAAATAGCCAGGGTTTAATAAACTTTCAGAAACCAGGGGGCTACACACAGACAAAAAGAGATGAAAGATAAAAAATGTTGGAATGAAACTTAAGACATGTTTCAGACTGCTCAGCCCATCAGTGAGATGGTTGGCCTTTGCAGGTCACTGCAAGTCAGGATTGAAAACCAAGTCAAACGCTTCTTCTCTTTGAGCATACTGCAATGTTTCCAAGTCCAAGTGTGTGTGTGTGTGTGTGTGTGTGTGAGTGTGAGTGAGACAGGTAACAGAAAAACCAAGGAAGGAAACTGAGAGGACTGGGTTTTGTTCTCTCACCCAACAGTTTGATCAAAGAAGTACTTCCTCTCCATGGGCCTCTTCTCAAGCTCTGGGAGGGATGACACAGTACCGTAGTCTGTGATGTCATCAAAGGTGTTGCTTTGCCTATCGTTGATGTCGGCCATGATCTGAAATGTGGTGTCTGATGGGTAACAGAGTCCCACTAGCACCCAGTCATCTCTGAGTGGGAGAAATAGAAAGAGAGAGACATTACATCACAAAGGGCTTCCCCCAAGACCATTGACAACTAGTAAATAAAATGGTAAATGGACTGTACTTGTATAGCGCTTTTCTAGTCTTTCTGACTACTCAAAGCGCTTTTACACTACATCACATTCACCCCATTCACACGCTGATGGCAGGAGCTAACTGCCCATCAGTACAACTTAAACTAATCATTCACACTCACTCAGACACCGAAGGCGCAGCTTCGGGAGCAGTTCAGGGTTCAGTATCTTCAGCTCAGAATAGTTCTAATGTGATCAATACAATTTAATACAGTGATGGTGTGAATACTTAATGGTATATTCCTCCTTATTTTAATGATAAGGAATTAAAAATATCTTGTTCCATGGCTTTGAGAGTAGGGGAGGGCAATATGGCCCTATGAAATATTAAATACACTGAAACTAGTTAATCAATCGTGGATGGTCCCCTTAATATAACTGGGTGGCCTGATCAAGTAAAGTCTATGGGTGGGGAAAACACTCTTTTGTAATTAAACCACTTCCACTACTGACTCCTCCACCGTGGAGCGGCACATCACCAGTAACAATGTCACTTTCGCTTTCAGCGGTCCAACATCATTACGTCAACAAGTCGGAATGTTGCCATTTTCACAATGTGACTTTTTTTTTTGTCATCTAAAAAATTATACCGGTATTATCGTGAACGATATGATATGGCACACCCCTATCTCAGAGAGATAAATATACCGTCAGCTTCTTATCAAAATTGCAAGATATTACAGAAATATACCCAGGCATGCTGCTGACTCTTGTTACTCACTTGTCAAAGTTGATAAGAGAGAGGACAACCTCTCTGGGCGCAGGGCCACTCCAGTGCAGAGTGTAACTCTTGCTCATCATCAGGATGGGCTGGTACTGCTGAGACTGCGCCCTCTGGCTGTTAATCCCCCTCAGTAGCAGAGGAGCATCAGGATATTCATCTCTGCTGATGGATAAACTGAGGCTGGAGGCTCCCTGGGTCTGGATGTACACCTGAGGGAGAGGATGAAGTGGTACAGCGCAATGGTCAGGAAGAGTGCACAGTTTCCATTAGAAGGACAGAACATCAAGAATGAGGTGTAGACCCTGACATGCTGTACCTGAGAGTAGCGGCCGCTGCAAATTACTCCATTCCACTGGGACATGTTCACACAGCTAGGATGCTGGATCATGTAATTGTCTGCTCTGCCGACGTAGGTGTCTTTGTAGCCTGTTACTGACCCATCTACATCATGAAAGATGGAGTTTTTGTCACCGTCCAGGTCATTCTCTTCGAACCACTGCCCGGGGCGACCAAAGAACGTCCGCAGACCCACCTTAGGATATAATTTGCAAAGAGTGTTGTGAATGCCACCCTAATACATTTCAGCACTATTTATTAATTCAGGGTATGATTGCTTTGCTTAAGTGCTACCTCTGGTAAACATTAGTTTGGGAGTGCTCTCTCCAACGCAGCTGGAGAAAGCATAATGATAATCTCTGTCCTCCCGAAAAAGAGAACTATAAAATCCAGCCTTTTAATTCAAACAAAAGATGTTACAAGCACTTACATTGGTCATTTCATCTATTTCTTGACTGTATATATATATATATATATACACATTTTTTTTATTTTTTTTTTAGATTGTTTGCCAAGAAGAAATATAATTGCAACTACCAATCTACCTTTTTTGGGGGGGGTTGGGGAGCTACACTTTGTAGGAGTTTTATTTATGGGACTGGAAAGGTTTACTGTACGTTTAGGATGAGTAAAGCAATGACATTATGGTTTATTAAGAGATCAGATTTGATTAACTGAAGATACATAAAGATATTTTGAGTACATTTCTACTATTTTATACTGTTGTGATGGTAATACTGTACCACCACAAGAGGGCATCAGTGATTTACAATGGTCTCTAGACAGGCTTGACTCCGTTTTTCCTCTCCTCTTCTTTCTTCTGTCAAACTGATGCTTCAAATGACTGCCAATTCCATTGACTCTGATATGAGTTGAGATCTAATCAATATGAAGGGTTGGTTATAGGGGTGAACAAAAAATAGAAGCAAACTGCCAAAGAGAAAACAGTCAGAACCAGAGTACCAAGAGGATGGACACATACAGTAAGCTAGAGAGAAAAGATAAATACAAATCTGTCAATTTAAGGAGTGTTCACAACTACTGTATTCCTAACAGCAGCAAATCTGCAGACCAGAAAAAACAAAACAACCAACAGAGGGATATAGGGGAAGGAAGAGAGAATGAAAACAGGCCTGACAAGAATACAAGGTTGAAAACAGGACCATAGAAGCCACATGGACAGCTCTATGTTGACCCCTAGTCTCAGTGTTAACAGGTTTTAATAGTAACTTGCTTTTGATGTCTCATGTGAAGTCATATCAGACCTAGATGGTTACTCACAGTGGAGTGGAAGTTGAGCTGGGACAGGTTGTTTCGTGGGGTGAGCTGCCAGGTGTTTTTTAGGTTGAATCCCACTGCGCTGGTATAACGCTCTGGTGTGGGGATGAATCCCCTAAATGTACTCTGTGTAAGCCGCACTGGACCATCGTAGATCTGGAAACCTCGGATTGGGAACGTCCTGCAGTGGAGAGGGAGACAGAATGCTCCATGAATAGGCAAGACAATTTAACAGTAATAAATAAATGGCAGCGAATACAGATGAAGCAAACAGAGTAAAGGGACCATCATTCCAATGGATGACCACAGGTTTTAGTCATGGAGTGGCTAGAACCCAAAAACCTTCAGAGGAAGATGTTGTTAAAAACTCCAACAGATTTCAGCCAGGCCATGAGTGCACTAGGGAGCAGGACGTTAAATGCTTCAGACATGACATGCTCCATAATTCTTGGTTAATTTTACAATTCCAAGGGTTTCCCCGGAAAAGACTCCAACTATGTTAACATTAGTAATGTAGACATTATGGTCTATGTAGGGCAGTGGTAAATGTTATTTTAACATGTGTTTGTAAAAGATTATAAGAAAACAAACACACCAAACATAGAGTCAGTTAAAACGGACACCTTTTTTCAGTGCAAAGATTGTGTCACCCAAATAATAATCACTCTATGTATGGAAAAAGTTAGGTTGTTAAGTTAATGAGACTGATGCTGTTGGATAATAATTTTTTCTGCAACCTGTGTTACCCATTTTGTTTCATGCATCATGGTTTTTTTCCCCATTTAAGTTTTCATTAGAGTTTTTACTTGTCCTCAGATGAGAATCTAAGGTTGAAATGTTGGTTTAATTTGATTCCATGGGTGCTGCAAAGTGATTTAAAGTCAAAACATTTACTTGGTGGAATTGCTAGTAAAAGAAACCTTACGGAACCCATGTTGTAATTAAATGATGAAATTATCCATCCATTTTAGTCGGATTATCTTCTCTCTGGCCATAAAAAAAATAAATAAAAAGAGCGTCAGCAGCTCTGGCAGTAACCTCGATGATGACAGACAAACCGACTGAGCCAGATGTCATAGTGCGGTCAGGAAGCCTGTAAAATGGTTATAAAGTTGTACCAAGTGGCGACAGTGGTCACAAACTAAAAAAAAAAGGCAGCTATTTGCCAGTCTCTTGTTTATGTTGCTCTCCTCTTGTAGAACCATCTCGGTAATGAGAGAGAAAGACAGAAAGAAATACAGAGAGAACTGTAAGGAGACCCTGAGGGGACATAAGGCTCAAAATTCTGCTCTCATTTGGACTGGCCACTTGGTGCAACATGGCATTACAGCATGAAGAGACTCTATAAACTTCCTCAAAGTCTATGTCCTATTTAAGGCATTGTCAATGAGGAACAAGTCGTATGATGCCGTCACACTTTTGGTCTCGTCAAACATCTGTCTAGTTTACTCATCAGTGGGAGCACTATTAGTAAGATCCTCATATATTCCCTTGATGGTCAAACACTCAAAATGATAGAAACAAAAGGAAATAAATGGTGATGTCTATCTAAAATTAATGGGAGCTCTGTGTCAAAGAAGCATGAAATCTTGAAGAGATAACAAAATCCACTTGCTCTTGTCAGTAACCAAATGCTACAATGAGTAATCCCTTTCTACAAACCACGTAAGTGTCGCCACCACAGTTTTTAATAAACTGCCTAAAATATCACTGGAGGGAAGTCAGTCAAAACAGAACTTCCTTTCACAAGGCCACCACAGCATGAAGCAGCTGTAGCAGTCCATCTGTGCAACTACCTGATTGCCTCACTGGCTCGTTCTTCTTGGTTTGTTTTTCCCAGCATATTAGTATTTGCCAACTCCTCCAACACCATCCCAAGCAATTCCTGAGAAAACTCAACTTGATCTGGATTTTTCCCCACAGTTCCTCACATATACTGTATCTTTCCTCTTTTCATCAACTTATCAGACGGAGGGCTCTGCTTGCTCCCCCTCACCTGTTTCTAGGCAGTGTCCTCATCTTTGCATCAGCCCCTCCCGGGCCCCAGTATTTATTCTGTCCTCCATTGGACCCTCTGTTTCGGCTTTCACCCACAAACAGAGACTGCGTCACCTCCTGGCTGGAGCCTTCATCCTTAGGGTAGCTGCCGTCACTGGAGAATATGAAGGAGATAAGGGCATGTGGTAATTTAGAAAAATCATATTATAGAGAAATGTAGACATGTTTACAATGATTTATGTTGGTTAGGGATAAAAGCAGAAAAAAAGCACTGTTAAGCCATAAAGATATGCTTGAGACCACACAGGAACTTTAAAGTGTTTTTGCTCAGTATCTATAAATCATGAAGGGTTCTTGGCAAGTTCTTTTGGCAGGGAGAGAAGAAAGGGAAATATAGCTGAATAAAATCACGAGATTGTATGAGCAGATTGATTTAGATAAGTACACACCTGGCAAAGGATAATCCCACTCCATTGTCTGCAAAGCTGTTCGGAGAAAGAGATATTTGGTAGTCTTACAAAATGAAATAACATGAGGTCAGAGTGTTTTGCTATTACTCCGGCATTGAGTGAATGATTAAAAAAGAAAAGAAAAAGAACTCAAGTACCTATCAAATAAAGTGGAACCATCTGATAATGTATTCAAAAGTATATCTGGTACTTCATAAAAATGATGAACTGTCAAGTCATTGTTACCACTTCAAAATCTATGGGAATCAATCCAAGGTTGAGCATAAGGTTGGGTCAAACTGGCAACATCACAGTCCCCACCCCCCACCCTATTTTTACAGCCTCCTTTCATTTTTCATCAGAATGATCATCTGTCCTCTTGAAGACATGAATCACATCACCGCCTATGAGACGTCTCACCCAGAGTTCTGGATGACGATGTCACCTCCCCTTATCCACGCTCCTAAGTCATTGTTCTTGAAGGAGATGAGCGTGTCGATGACTGCCGCCACCCGAGGACGGCTAGGGTCACCATTCTGGTGTGGCCGGAATCTGAAAAGACACACACATGAACGTTTCCATTATTATCATCCTTGTGACTCCATTCATCCGCTCTTGAGCTTTCAACCTTACCACAATGTCAAACTTTTAAATATTCAAGTTTTTCCCCTAATTTTTCTGCACATGTGGTTCTCATGAAGGTCAATGAACAACACACAAGATACATTTTGCCAATATAACTGTTGAAGGGTTATGAGGGACTCATTGACCTGATAATCATAACGTCATCATACTTTAAATCTGCGCAGACATAATTTATAAGTAGACTAAAAGTTTAAAGCCCCACTGTTGACCTCTAGAGACTGCGGGCTTCAGTGCTCATTGCCTCCCACAATGCACACTGTGGGTGGTATTGCAGAAGAGGACATTGTGTCTTTACAAAAGGGTTTATCCCCTTTGGGAGCATGAATTCACGTAGAAAAGTTGCATGGTCATCCGCCCATTAGATTAAGAAATATATTCTGTACAATCCAAAAATGAATTTTTTGTAGTCTTCAAAAAATGGACAGGCCTTCTCTCCTTTAAGCCTAATAGTGGCACTCAATTCAGATCAGAGCTCAGCTTCACCATCAGTATTTATGCTCTGAGAACCATGAATATCCACAGATTTTATGGAAATCTGGCTGTTAGTTTTTGAAATACCGTGTCATGGACCAAAGTTGGTCAGAAGATCACATAAATGAGAAGGACTCTTACAATCACACAACAGAAATATCCCTCGCACTTATATAAGATTCATACTTGATACACATTTTAACAGTTAAAATCCTCCCCCTCATACCTCTGCACACATTCACTCACAGAGCGTGGCCAGCAGTCTCAGTGGACATGTACGATTTTTTCCGTCTCGTTGAGGGCTGTATTTGGATAGGTAGCTGCAGAGAGGAAACTATCTGTGTTTTCTCTGTCAACACAAACCTGACAGACCTTCCACTAAAATGCAGTAACAGAGTATAAAGCCATCTATCTATGCCAGACAATGGACATACCCTAGTAGATATACAGTAGGGAGCAATAAATAACTTAATTCACAAACAGTTATTGACTGTGGCATAAAACAAATACATCAGTAAACCACAAATACCTTAATATTTACATAGTGTAACTGTACACCATGATATTATCACCCACCATAGACTCTCTAATGATGCACAGTTATAGGCTTTGTGCAGGAACATATACAGTATTAAGCCGTTGTAAGTCACTATCCATTTAGGCACACTCACAACTAACTACTCGAGATGTCCAGAATAATAATAAAAAACACTCTTGGGAGTAATTCATACCTCTTTACACAGTGTACATGACGGACTTTACTTCTCAAAATGTAAAATGCTACATACACACCTGGCACTGTTATCTAGACACAAGTATTCCCGGGGATCGGCAGCGCTGGCATTGGTGGTCTTCACTCCTTTATCAATGAACAGCCCTGCCTAGGAAGATGAAAGTATGATTACGGTAAAATGCCACAGTCTCTCTAAAACAATGGTTAGAGATCCAAGATGGGCCAAAGCTCTATTTCTGTTGGATTGTAGTAGTCTTGACATAAACAAGACTAGTAGTACATTTTACAGTGGGTCCTGAGGCAATAATACATGTACTAAATTTCAATCCTGAGCTAACAGTTCTAGAGTCAATGCTGTACAGGGTACAGCGGAAAGCAGGAAATGTGGTAAACAGAATTCCTGTGAATAATTTATAATGTATATTTACATACTCCCTAACATATGGATTCCTTTTATACGTTTCAAAAATAAATTGTAAGATAAATTAAAAGGAAAAATGTAATAGGTCTGTATGTCTTGCGTATATGAAAACCTGCGTTCTGAGCTGGTCCTGTGGTACAAGCTCGGGGCTCCTTCCTCTATAAGAGAGGCCGCTGTGGTCAGGCTGAACAAAGAACTTACAGTTCACCTGCCCGACTTCTGTCATTACACAACAGACCACTATTGTAGAGCCTGCTCGTGTGTGTGTGTGTCTAAGAACCAAGTGAGTAAGCAGAGAATTATGTGCAATCCTTTTTTACAAGTTATAAACACTGCATTTCTCTTGTCTCTTTAAAAACACAGAGACCGAGACCTTGAGGTTTGGCACAACCTAGTATATTGTATTGTATATGGGGGAGAAAGCACACACTGATTCTACCTACACTAATAATGATAATAAAAAAAGAAAGAAAAAAAAAAGATTAAAGATAAGAAACACTGAGGATACCTTAAAGTTGGAGTGTACACGGTTGTTGTAAAAAATTCCCAGGGGAGTGAGCTCTGCCTTGGTCTCTGGTACCAGTCCATGAGATTCTCCAGTGGACGAGCTGTGGAACACAAACCATATGCCAGCGTCCTGGAACAGGAAGGAAGAGTAGAGAAATTAGGTGATCAGCGAGACGAATCGTGTTCATGGTATGGCTGGTCAGCAGCAGGAATTTCATTATCTGGGCTCATACACACATCATCCATAGGTGGAGGGTTGGAGTATCATACAAACCCAATGCGCAGAACTGGCCAGGATGTTATACTACATGTGGGTCAAGCCCCACAGAAAGATTAAATGAGGTGTAGGAGTTCATATAAGCTCATTAAAGATTATGGTTCAATAGATATAGACAATCTAAATATCACACACATACCCCTTACCAATATGTAGTATTTTACGCAGCCCTCTCCAATGGACCTCCACACTGACGAGATGAGGGATCCTCGTCTTCTACTTTCTTATATTAGAGGTCTCCCTATTCTATTGGACACTAAAGCCTGTTAAATCCCATTTTATTGATGGATCACTTTGTTATGAGCATGAAAATTTTTTCATTGTGTAAAGTTCAGGAACACCAAAGCCAGTGCAGCTTCACCTAATCTACTACAGTTCATACATCAATAAGGGGATATTCTTACTGGTTGTTCATTTAAAAAGAAAAAAGTTATTTTGAAGCTGTTTTCTTATATAACTCTCATGTTATTACCTGAGAACCAGCAGCTGCATTGCTGATGAGATTGTTGTTGGGGTTGGCGATCCAGAATGTTGAAACTGCCCTGGAAAAAACACCCCCCACCACACACACACGGACAAAGAGAGAAATATACACACAGACATGCAGAAAAGGGCATTAAAAAGGTAGTACCTTGGCATAACAGAGACTATGGGTAATAAGCAGAAGACAGATCAGAGAATCCTGTGACCTTTCAAAATTCCCTCAATAATCCACCTCTCCAACATAAACCCTGGTCAGGAAGAGCTCTGCCAACACTCACACACGCACACTGAAACTCCTGGAAACAGGCCTTGGTGCTGCTCTCAAAGAGGCACTTTTCTTCTTCTTGCTACGACATAAAAAAAAACATCCTGTGGAGAGTAGGGGTTGTTATTTCATGGATAAAACTACCCGGGTAATATCGCTCACACAATATATCTCTAACTACAGTATCTGTTTCACATGGACCCTCTGTCTTCTCTCAGGGTATGTCTGCACTATCTCACCAGGTTTCCCACACTGACACTTTACGGAGAGCTGTGGGAGATTTAAAAGTGGCACAAATCATTTGCGTTGATTTGCCCCCACTGTTCAGTGTTTTCAACGATAAAGTACTTTCTCGGTGTCTACTATATTTCCCTCCCTAAATATCAAGCTACGTTCGAGTCAAGATTTTTGTTTATTAGCAGCTCTCAGGGCTTGGCACGTGTCTTTGTGCTGTCCCAACTATTATCGGTCATTACAATTATCCTCAGTCTCTCACGTCAGTGCTATAAATGAACATAGACCTCCATGTTTACATGATGGTGGTTCAGACAGTCTGCACTGTCTGTACTGCCTACACCATTATCACAACAAGATAATTTGTGACGAATTAAAAACCACTCACAAATTTAAGAGTGATGTATTGATGTTCCTGAGATGATCAAACCTGTGTGTATACTTACAGAGCAGTCATGATCTGTGGTGGAAGTTAAAAACTCACAAGACTACTTAATTTACTCGAATGAGTGTGTGAACTTTTATATGCACTGGTAAATAATAACAGATGTTTACACCCATACTTTGATAACACCAATGACATAACTGGACAGATGAGTCCTTATCCTAAGTTCCTGCTTGCTGTGGTTGTTGAGCAAGGCACTGTAAATATTCATAGACCTACTTTTGATGAGGGTGCAGAAAGTCATGTTGTCACCAGTGACATAGTCAAGTGATTATCCTGGTCTCTTACTTGCACTCTGTGCTGGGTGAGGGACTGTAGCCCTTGTAGACTTTGTCCTTTATGCTGGTGCAGAGGGTCTCATTGCGGTCAGTGGGCAGCAGAGTCCCAGGTCGCGTCAGCAGGCCAAGGTTGTGGTAAAAAGTGTTACGCTGCTCAATCCCATCCTCAAGGAAGAAACAGTGACCCAAGGTGTCATAGCCTACAGTGTTCTTCACCTAGGTCAAAGAAAGAGGATCACACGGTCACATGAAAAAAGGGAAAAAAAGCCAAATGAGGATTGAGAGTTCTCAACAGGACAGAAAAATAAATACAGTGCTAGATCCCATTTATGGCAATCTTTCCCTTTCCAAGGAAGAGGTAGTTTACACCTAATGGAAATATGCAGAAAATCCTGGTAAATAAGAGCGCTAAAAAAACATTTGCTAGTCCATCTTGGAATCAACAACCCACAGGAAAATATAATACGTTCCAACTGCTAGATGTGCGTGCCTCCTGAAATACTTAAAATTCCTGAAAGAATTTCCTTACTAAGACCATTTTTTATTAAACCCATCTGAAGCTTTGTAGAGACTAATGGTATCAAGAGAGCTGCTCCCAGGAGATACACAACAAGAGAATATTCACATGGTCATTGTGCCAGAAGGGAAACAGGAAAAACAGCAGACTCAAACAATGTTATCCAAAACTTTTTAAATTCCATTTCCTCGATGCAGCTTGGAAGAATGCTTTCAGTCCTTCAGCCTCAAGGACAAAAGTTATCCCATCACCGTTTGACGTCAAGAGGGAGCATAACTCACACACACACAGTGTGATATTGCAGTTGACAGAAATACTTGTGTGAACATGTCATATGATTTCACATATCCAGCAAGTACATAAAAACATTTACATTTGTCCAAGTGACTAACTGTGAACTACTGTATGTCTTTCCAAAGAGACTTCTACACAGATAATAATATAATGGAGAAAGCTACGGGACAGAAGGGTTTGAAGAGAGATTAAGGAAAAGGACAGGGAGAGGAAGAGAGGCTGTAACTGAGGAGTATTCAACAGCTAACATCACATGGTACTTATTAGTGAGAGCTCGCTCACATATCCTCCAAACATACAGATGTTTTCATGTGTCTACAGCCATCTTTTCTTTGTCCTCACATACATTAAAGACTTACTCATCACACACGCTTTACTAACCAGCAAACCGTTGGTGGCATGGATGGTGAGGCAACGGGAGAAGGAATGGTGTATCGAGAGTCCATCCACATAGGTGGGCTCCCAGTAGCCTCCCCTCTGGTCCACATCCCCGCACACGTGGAAGTGGAGTGGGTAGCGGCTTTTCTCGCCCTGCTGGCCCATGTTCTTCAGCTCCACGTGGGACAGATGCACTGACGAGAAGTTACCAAAGATCTGTCGGTGTGGGGGAGAGAGAGAACACAGAAGAGCCAGAGTGAAGGATAAGTCGCAAAAGAGAGGGTGATGTTAAAACCGATCAAGCAAGAACAATGAGGTATTATACACCGCTAAAGTAAACTACACTGGTCTTGTGAAGGGTAACACAAGGTTCATATTATGCCACAAAAGTAAGCTAACTGTCTACCCACTCTGGGCCAATTAATGGTTTAGGTCTACAGTATGATTTCATGTGTTGGTCTATGATCCCACTGGGATATGAATTATAGCTCTGTTGGCATCATGTTCCAGTGGATCAAACTGTGCCACAACCACTGATGTTCCTCAAATAAGGGATGTGAGTTATAGAAGCACGAATTAAAAGCTAAACACACACAGGGATGCACATATGCGAAACAAAAATAAGGAAAAAAAGTTAAACATTAACAAATAATGCAATACAAATATGCTGTATAATGCTCCCTAGGAGTTTTTTTTGTGGGTATGGCATAATCCACACAGTCTGGTTCCTGTTAAGGAGGTATTGACTAATCCTTCCAGCTAACTGTAACTTCCCCACATACACACACATATGCACACTTAGATAAACTGTTTCTACAGTATAAGCGCTGCACATGATGCCTCAAGACATAAATACTTGCTGTGTACACATATGCTTGAATTCTTGCATGCATATATACATACATATTCACACAACAGACTGCTAAAAAGTGTATTATTTATGACCAGATGGGAGCAGTGTGAAAAATGAATTGAGAAAATGTGCGAAGGCAAGTGCTCTGTGTTGTTGAGGTCCGTTAGTTTGGAGGTGGGGAGGTCAAACATTTTAGATGCAGATTTGTGTAATGAATGAAGTGAATGCGTTTTTGTTGGAGACAGACAGAAAAAAACTTACAGAAAGAAAAAAAGAAGAAAAAAAAAAAAGTGTGTTTATTTTGTTTAGCACAAGGGGGGGTCGGTTACATAGAGCCTAAGGAATGTTATTGTGTATTTGCCACCATAGTGAATGAAATCGTATCATCATTTACCAAATTACAGTGAACTCATTGCCTATGTAGAGACCCATGCAGGCCAGGGAGGATATGATGCTCCAGTTATTGCCGTATTGCCTAATCTTTTTTTATGTCTTTAGTGTTATCTTCTGAAGAAGAAGTGTTAGCCATAAAAATAAAAGCCTGAAATGTAGTGGCAGAGAGGAGAAACACAGAGAGAATGAATGTGAGAGAAGCAGTAGTGCTTCACATAACAAACTGAACTGGGAACATGAATAACCCCGCTCATTTAGGACAGCATATCAATATAGAATGTATGAACACTTTAGCTCTGCAGTACGTAAACTGTCACGCTTATTAATGCAGACACAGCGACCATTAACGTGAACGTAAAGTAATGCTGAAACATATAGGCTCATACATCAGCAAATACAGACATAATTCACAGTCTAAACAAGAGGCTGGGCTAGAAAATTATACACAAAAGACACACCTTGATGTGGCCTCCATAGGTGTCGTAGCTGTAGAACTGGCACATGTTGTTTCCGTAACACACGTTTTCCATTTTGCCGTAGATGAGAATGTTTCTGGAGAGCAGAGCCACTTCAGCACGCATGTCGACTCCATCTAGGATTTCTCCAACATGGTTATACTGAGGCTTCCCTGGGCAGAACAAACCGGTAGATTCATGGTCATAGGCTACAACTAGGTGAACATTTTAAACAACAATCTGGTTCACAATTGGTCAAGGTCATTATTTTGTATGATTACAAATGTCAGTCACAGCATGCCATCTCCTCCAAAGAAAGCAGAAAAGAAAATGAACACGGGAGGAAATTCATTTTATTTTACTGTATAATATAACAACATAATTTGGCATTTCTTAGTGACACTGAGACCTTTTCACTAAAATGCCAACTTAATATAAAATGTTTAAACAAACAGGTTGGGGCATTTAAACTAAACTATGGTATTATATTTCTGAAAATGGTATGCTTCCAACTGTCAACAACAGGAAGTATGCGTAGCAGCACACACTCAAACTACCCACACCCCAAAACCAACCAACCAAAATAATAAGACCTTTTAAAAGCATAAGTAATCAAATTCATATGAAAAACAAAACAATCAGCCCTTCGACGATGTGGTAAGTACCCTTGCCCACAGGGTGCAGCTGCCAATGATAAAGCACAGCAGTACTCCAGCTGCTCAGCCCTTCCTCAAGACACACACACACACACACACACACACACTTTTCTCCAGGAAGGGAGTTGGCGTTTACTGACAACAGAGGAATGAGATTGGGAGACCTGTCTGATAGAGAGATGGACAAAAATTAACTAACAGATTGTTAGAGAATGACATTAGAGGAGGAGCAGAGGAAGGTAGAGGATGTGAAGCAGAGGTGATGTATCGAAAACAAAACAAAAAACCCTTCCTATCCTTAGCTTTGTATACTGTGCTGGGCTTTAATCAGACTAGTTTTTCTTTATGCACTTATGCTTTTGATTACCTTGTGTTGTTATAATTGCTTCCATTGTCTTCCTCATATGCAAGTCACTTTGGATAAAAGCGTCCGCTAAATGACTAAATGTAAAACTATACAACCACAGTGGTTATTATAAGCTTAGCATCAAAATTCTGACACTCTCTTTTTAACCTCCTCCTATAATGTTACATCACCATAACAGCTGAACAGGAAATACGGTCATTCTAGACCTCAGGATTAGTAGCACTACATCAGCTAATCACATTTATTAACTATATTGAAGAATTCGTGTTCTATGTCTTCTGCTGCTGGCACAATACTGGTCAAGAATTTTCTCATAAGCTAACATGAAATATGTCGGTGCAGTAGTAGCCATATCTCTTCGTTCCTTTTTAATGTCTGTCTTTCAACACATTTTACAGGAACAGTATAGTTCTCAAAATGGAAGCTGCAGTACAAACCTGGAGTCAGACTTTATGCCACACACACGAAAGGAGTGGGCCCTCAGAGGGAAAACCCCAACAAAGACAAAGCCAGTTTTGGTTTGCAGCCACGGCAACCAGACCATCTCTCAATGCACACTGTCCTCTCTCTCACCTTGTATCCTGACCTGCCTGCTGTTACAGTGAGGGCAGGGCAACAAGGTAAACTCTTCAGCCTGATGCATGGAGTAGTCTGTGCTGGCAACTACAATCTTATCCCCGGGCTGCCAGGTCTGCTGCACTTCATCCTGCAGGTTCAGCACGACTTGGTCCACAGCATCCACCTGGAAGCCTGAGATGGGGAAACCTGGGAGGGGGGTGGTGATGGAAAATGTTCAATATAGACAGCAATTATTACTGATTATTTGTGGCCAATATCAACCAAAATAATTCTGTAAAGACAGTTAGATAACCCCCAGAAACTTTCCAATTTTACACTTTATGTTCCTCAGTAAAATTGAGTCACTGTCAACTCTATTTTATAAAAGGTGTGGGCATGCACAGCCGCAATAATTAAAGAGAGCAAGTGTGCTAGTGCTTCACCCAAACCACACACACCACCACAAACACTTACATCTGCTTTAAGACTTTTGAGATTAGTCAGAACAGCATGGCCATAAAACTATGATCACAAGAATGGCTTTCATGTCCAGAGGATTGTATAAGCTGGCATGTGGTAAACGTCATCTCTCATCCTGTCACCTTCCTCCAAACACTTTACCCCTCCAAAGCTAGAGAAAGAGGCTATTTCACCTGACCCTGGAGCCTGTTATTGGCAAAAACTACAGACAAATAGCATCAAACATAGACAACCTACACAAAATGACAGCTTACACAAACTAAGCACTACAATAAATGGCTGATCACTATAGAGTTTCCTAATCGCTGTTAAAAAGCATATATGTTTAGCTGCTTTTGAAATTGATTCCCTAATAAGCTGTTTCTCACCATTCTTCCACTCGCTGTAGGCAGTGACCGAGAAGCCCACTCCGTCCACAGTGGTGAAGTTCCGCCTCGCCAGAGCTCTCCCTCCTGTGTCGTGGTTTTCATGCTCCCTAACGTCCTCTGAGCATGACGTGTTACCACCGTCTACCACCGAGACCAAAGCCCACGCCTGTCTGGAGAGACCAGAGGGATGAAGAGAAAAGTGGGGGAGAGACAGAACGGAGAGGGAATGGTTTCCAGACATTACTGTACATAGACTAGTTTCACACATCCATATCAAAGATCAACGAACGATCAAATTCTCATCCTCAGGTTTTCCATAGACGTTCTTTGGATGATGAAAATGATCCTGATGTGTAACTGAAAGTGACTGCAAACACCGATCACTTGCTTACCTGGCTCACATATGCACGTTCACACACCCACAAACACACTGAGAAGTTAACGGTACTTCATATTTCCCTGTTCAATTTATTTATTAGAAGGACAGTGCATATCAACCAACAGTACAACTTAATATAATCATAGTCTTGTAATTTTATGTCAAATGCTATTAATGAGAATATAACTTTGCACCAAATGTGACCCACTGTTAGTGACAGATGACCCTAACCAACATGTTAAGCCACTGGAAGGTAATGGTAGCTGCAGCAGCTCGAGGAAGCACCAGAATTAGTGGATCAGTCTCACTGTCAACAGCAACATTAAAATCAGGTTTACGTAATATTTATAGATGCGACGGAAAATACCAAGGCACTCCGTCTTCAGGTGGAATATATGTCTTTATGCTTGAAGAATCCATTTATCATATTATTTCACCTGACGACAGAGTGCCTTGGTTTGTTCTCTGTACCACTTAATATCAATCAAGATGTCCCAGATCATGTTTTTTAAAGTTGCTCTGTGTTTTAGTGTCTGTGTGTCAGGCATCAGGGTGAAGATGTGTTGATCACACACACCCATCCACTGAGGCTATAGCTACAGATCATAACAGGCAGACACTTATGCCAGGTATCTGAAAGAGATTAAACTAGACACTAGTGTAAAGCCCTCTAGGCAGAGGAAATGTCTGTGATGAGCCCGAAGCAGGATAGGTGAGAGAGGAGCAGGCGACTGAATGTCATGTAATAATAAAAAGAAAACGAAAGGTAGAAAACTAAAGAAAGGATATGAGAAGTCCAGGGATTATTAAAATGAGGACAGATGATATTCAGGAAGGGTTTTCAGAAGGTCCAGAGGAATAATGGGTGTACCTTCCATGTTTAAAACTTCATTCAAATCCAACTTTTCTCCTCCCTTCTCACTCCATTGTACATTATGTTATAAAGCAGGAATGTCAAGGAAATAATTTTGAATAAGATTACAATGATTAAAATTAGAAGGAGAGGCTGAAAACATCTGAGCGGAGGAACTTGAGGGTGTGGATGGCAAAAGGGATTGGGCGTGCTTTTGATGGCGTATGACCTAAAACAAGACAGTGTACTGCTACTTGCAGCCTTGCATGTTTCAAATGTCATGCCCTTTCTAAAGAATGACTTCTAGCTTATTTTTGTTGTCCAGCATTAGCTGAATAATTCCAAACAAGCTTAAAGTCTTTTTGCTATTCAAGGATAATCTATCAACCTTTTAAGACCATTGTTCTAAACATAAACTGACCCTGACATCGTTTAACCATTCAGTAACCTATAAGTTGATATCTGGTTAGACAGGTGTACATTCTCATAGACAAGAGGAAAGTAATAGCAGCAGAAGCCTCTTGTTTCCACTGAGGCATTGCTTGTCCCATTCCACATACAGAAAAAATTATCCTAAATTCACCTTTACCTCTCCAGCTCAATTTCATCAGGTACTATGATGGAACTGTAGTAAAGCATGCAACCCACTACACCATACAAACAAACAAGGTAAAACGCTCAATCTACTCCTTGGATATCGATCTTAGATTTTTGAATAGTTCCCAAAATCCCCAACAAATAAACCACGACCAAAGTGAGGTCAGGATTCCAGTGTTTACCTACAAAGTCTCCTTGAATTTTAGCAGCAGTTTGTGATGCTATCAACATTCCTCTGTGTTAATATCTGTCTGTTCATGATAATTGCATCCACTGGCATAACCGTAACCTAAACACGTCTTCTTGTAGATGAAAGAGCCCCTAAGCCATGGCACCATGCACTCAACTGATAAACAAAGAGAATCCATCTGGGATCCACTCTGTTCTGTCGCTACAGCCCCAATTTGTGGCTTTCTGTGGGATTTCCTGCTGGGGGAAAAAAAAAAAAGAAAAAAAAAAATCTTTCTATCCTGAGGCTGCATTTAATAAATCAAACAGAGATGAGAGCAAATGTTTGAGGCACACAAAGGAAATAAGTTAGAGTGGTTGTGTCACTGTTTCCTTTTGCAACATCCTTGATTTGATAATCATCAGCGATTTAACAGCCTCACTGTTTGACCGGAAATAGCAAAAGTGAGAAGGGCAGAGGTGAATTCACTACAGACCAGCATGAGGGTGTGTTTATGTGGGCGTGCATTCGTGAGAGGGGTCAACAGGGATGAGGCAGGAGCCAACTCATTCATGTATCTGTACCAGGAAGGATGGTTGATGCCACTGGGATCCACCTACAGAAATTCGGGTAATGTGCTAGTTGGTTATTGTTTATATGAAACCAAGCATAAGTTGGAGATCACAAGAGGTTCATGAAAGATGCTCTAGGGCACCCAGGTATGCATGGTGTTACAGCACTGACAAAAAAACAAAAGCACCACAATTGGTTTCCAAGTATGTTCCAGCTTAGTTCCCTGCTATTTCACGTCATAAACTGATCTACACTTCATCATTACACTCAATCCTACAGGTCATACACCGTTACCACTTCTTTCAGCCTAAAATCACTCAGCCTAACATAGCATGACTTTAATGAGACATTAAACTGCATGGTCTCTCATAAAACGTGTGCCATGCGTTTCCTCCTACCACAAACAAATCCACAGAAAGCTAAGACAAAAATCCCCACGCCAATAAATAGTGAAAGCATTGGAAGAGAGTGCACGCCGTTAACTTATTGGTATACACACACCTCTGAACATACGCAGTGCTTTATCGTCTGATCCATTTAAACCACTGTGCTGTGATTTGAGGGAGTTTGTTTGAAGACTTGGCACCCACCCCTAGAGGCGAAATGTGACACTGGAGACTCTGGCACAGCGCTTGGCTTTTCAGCCAACTAAGGACCAAACCAAGCCGAGCTACAAATAACTCAGAGTGAAATGCTGTACTTAGACTTAGGAAAAAAAACACATGTGTGCAAACATGTGTTTGAGTTACAGGAACAGAGGATCTAATGTCATGTAAAGCTAAGAAACAATTCTCCCACGTTGAGCTTAAAGCAAGCATTAGTCCACATGGACAGGACTACACTCTATATCAAACTTTCAGTATTTGTCTTTTTTAGGGAATAAACATGATGGACATAAAATCTCCTGAATCACCACATTTTGCACAAATCCTGGAAACTCTTAGACCATAACCCCATTATCCCGTACGCACTTCCTTTTCTGGCAGCGCATGATATAGCAAAAACACAGGCAAAACAGGAAGATGAATAACTAGACACAATTCCCGGGAAAATCCCAAGTGAAAAGAAAGATACATGAAAGAGGAACAGAATGCTGGTATTGTCAATTCAAGTATTGAGGCTTCAAAAAGGTAAGGGGTCTTACTTTAGTGGTTAAACAAAAAACACATTAACCTCCTTTATCTACCCCAGGAGACCACGAATAAACAAAACAAACAC
This sequence comes from Coreoperca whiteheadi, assembly GCA_011952105.1. NCBI lineage: Eukaryota > Metazoa > Chordata > Actinopteri > Centrarchiformes > Sinipercidae > Coreoperca > Coreoperca whiteheadi. Next base: position 20,321,934 of record CM022476.1, read on the forward strand.
ACCATGGAGAACCAATACAAACTCTCCAAGAGCTGGCACATTCTGCAACACAGCTGAGACACAAACCCACTCATGCATATTTTCATTCGGTTAAACAACAGGCACACTCGCAAGGCCAGTGTCAAGAAACAATCCGTGTGTATTTGGTTTGAAAAATACACCGTTTACAAGTCTGTAAAACATTTCTCATATTCATACAGTAAGTTGGCACTACTTACCTGTACTTGAGATCATAGACAAATCTGCTGCCGAGCTTCTCTTCAATGGCCTTCTTGGTTTCCTCCAGAAGACTCCTGACAGCCGAGTCTCCTACAGCCAGTGTGACAATGCGGCCCGCCGGCAGGGACCGCAGCAGCTGGGTAAGCCGTCGACTGTCATTACGAGACTCGTATGTGTCGAAGCGTTCACAGAAGAGCAGGGCGGCTGTGTCCTGGTCCACCACGCGCAAGTTGATGCCTCGGCTGAAGTTCCGCTGGAAGGCATAACCCCCTGTGGCCAGACCGGAGGCCGGGACACTTCGGGTCAGCAGAGACCAGGAAACTCTCTCAGCACCATGAAGCTCCAGAGTCCCACCGCTCATGACGCCTATGAACTTGCGGCCCAGGCCAGGCACTTCAGGGACTGCCTTGTTGTCAGAGCGGCCCACAAGGGCGATGGTGGCACGAGACCGGTAGCGACATTTGGGAGCACCGATGTGAAGGGCTCCACCATTTTCTATAAGGATGTGATGTGTTCGCAAGGTTATGTTTTTGGAGCCGTCAGCATTGTCTGCAAAAACTACTAGACCTGTGAAAAGGCAGAGACACACATGAGCGCTTAGTTGCTGCATGTTACATCCACACATCCATAAACGGGAACTTGGTCAGCTGAACGATGCCACTTATCGGATTTTAATAAACGAGAATCCAACAAGGTTACAACTCAAAATGCTACTTAACAAATCATGCACCCTGATGTGCTTACCTCCTGATTGGATGGTTAGTGAATGGAAGGTAGCAGAAGCATCCAATCTAAACAAATGTCCATTCCTGACAACAACAGCCTTCTCTGGTTGGTGGCCTGGGTTCCAGCTACTAAGGGATGGGTTGTGGTCCGGACAGTTCTCTGCAATCACGACCAATCAGTAACAAATCAGAGGACCGCATAATTCTCAGACAGGAATATCCAAAATATACACAGATGGTGTACAGCAGGGAACACATGTGCAGCTATGGGTTACATAAAGAGATATAGACTATCACTCAAAAGTTTGGAATCACCTGTTAATCACCTTTCCTTCAATAATGGCTATTTTAACTTAGATTTTTTCAAAAAGTAGAATTATACACCAAATGTACATTTAATAATTAAGAATAATTAAAAGCATGAAAGACCATTCAAAAATACGGAGTATTCTCTCAGCAATTTGATTGTATCGAATCAAGCTTTGTGGCAGGCGACTCCAAACCTTTGAACTGTATATTTAAAATTGTATCAAACATTTGAATCGGTAACTTGTAATACTGACTGTCTAACACCTCTCCATTTGTGAGGCTAAGGATGAGGATGAGGAGGAGGAAGAAAGCGCCGATCGACATTCCAAAACAGATAAATGTGTTTCTTTGCTGGAGGCTCTGAGCACGCGCCCTACGCTGGTCCTCCTCTGACAGGCTGAAAGTGGCTTGTCGCTCTGGCGGGGGGCGGTGGGGTTTTATCGGTGGAGGCGGTGGAGCTTTGGCAGGGGGCGGCGAGCGGACTGGGGCCACGCGCCCGGGGACGTAACCTGGAGCCTTCTGGTGGTTGCTGTGGGACGGCGTCACAAAGACCGGGAAGCGGCTGGGGCCATCACTCGTCGGCATGGTATACGTGTCTGCTACCTGAGAGCAGAAAAATGGGAAAGAGACAAGAAATATGAAAAATATTAACAATGTGGAGTCACTGAGGATGGGGTACTCAGAAAAGAACCACTGTCAAATGTGTAAGACTGGCTATATCAAATAGAGTTACTCCCCTGCTGTCTGTCACATCCAATTTTGCATTAACACAAAAGCAAAATGTTACTTTGACGGGAGTCTGTTCAACAAATTCTTTTCAAACTGAAGTAGTTGGACTTCATTAATTATTTTAATCACACACAGGTTTAAGTATTTGTGTTTTCTTGTAAACACCACTAAAGTGTAAGCACAATGGTACCATAAGGCAGAAGTTGGTAAAACAGTAAGTTGAAGTGTTAAGGGATGACACAAAATGGAGTGAATAAAAAAAAATAAAAAATGAGAGGTCTGACAAAAGGAGGTCAAGAAGACCCTTGAAGGAAGAAAAAGGGCTGATTCTGGGGAAACGGCAAAGACCCTTAGAGCATCTCACTCATGGACCTCAAGGTAAAATTCCCGGGAATCGTTCTTGTAAAGACTTTCAATCTATTTTCAAAAACAGCTTGCCCCCTGGCTAGTTTGGCTCAGACAGAGCGACATTGGCTGCGCTCGTCCGCAGTAACAAAGGAGGTGGTGAATAATGGATCGCAACATTCCTGAGACTATGTTAACACAGCCAAAACAGATGGCACCAATTACAGTAGGGAAGGAGGAGAGTGCTCCAGCTTCAGTGTGTGCTCACTGTATTTCACACTAATGGAGATGGTAGCACAAAGCGAACTGAAGCCATGTTCACACACACACACACACACACGCACAGAAAGGTCATATGGGCAGCCACCCACCTGCTCACACAAGGGTAAAGGAAATGACACTGCAGAAAAAAAAGGCTTCAATGGCACTTTTCTTTAACACAAACACCTTGTACCAGTGCAATGACGTCACAGCTTGCTTGCTACTATAGGTCTTCATAAACAAAGCGTCAGCAAGTTCAAGCTTCCACACATCAGATTCTGCCCACATGACTTGATGAATGACCCAGTCGTTTTAGGAGGTTTTTAAAAGTGCTAAACTGCAGCAACTGTCCCAGACAGGCTCATGCAAACCAAAGTGACGACTTTCAGTCTTTAAATCATCCGAGTGTGTATGAGTGCCAACCCACAGACACACACAACCGACCATTGTCTTGCCAAGCCAATTAGTCATCATTTTAGCCCAGAGCACAACAAACCTCTTCAACTCATAAACAAAGCGATGTACAATCAAGGACTGCTCAACAACGGCTCAGTCATTTATGTAAGATAGGCCCAACAGGCAGCTGCCCCCCCCCCCCACTTCAACCTGAATTATCCCATTAAAGTGTCTTCATAAGAGTTTAGCTGATGACTGTCCATCTCAACCTAAACTGGAATGTCATCAAGAAAAGGCATGCGGATTACACTTTCTGTTGGATGTTCATTTTCTCACGGTCTGTGCCCTGGCCGAGACAGACTCAGTGGGAGCCCTGTGAAGGGATGATCCCCGTAGGCATCAGTCTTTATAACCCTATCTCAGGCTATGTTTTTAATTCACATTCCTCACTATTAAAAGAAGATTAAAAAAATAAAAGAGGGCCAGGCTGCTCCTGCTCCCCTGCTTGTAACTGAGCCGTCAGAGCATAAAGAGCTGTGGACTTACTCACCTTTGAGCTATTCAGCTTCTGGACACTCATAACAAGGCTGCACTGCTTCTCCTGAGCCTCATGTGTTTCCTAATAACCCCATCCCCTCCCTCACGCTCACATTTTCCTGATTTCAGAGCTACTGAATATCAAACAGATGTGTGTGGGGGGACACTGGAGTCAAAGTGGGACAGACCATCACACATTCCTCAGCTGTACAATCACCCTTCACTTCAACGTTGGCAGTGTAGCAAACAGTAAGCCACGTGTTGCCTAGATTAACTCAAAACTCAAAGCCGCTGTCACAGCTTTCGCCAACCGTTACCAGACTAGCACACATCTAGTGACTGTAGGGAGTGCGCTGGCCCACATTGCGCGTTATCGAGGACGAAAAGGTGTGTTCAATGGGAGGATTTTACTACTTATGGGCTTGTTTTGGCCAAAGTGACTCCTTCCACAATGAAGAAAGAAACCCTAGCTACTATATTGTCAAAGGGTACTGGCTAATGTTAGTCCACTAACGTCTCCACAGAAGAACCTTACAACCTAACGTTACCTTAGAAAACGTATGGCACAAGTTACGCCGTAGGTTAAGCAAACCACTGCATAGACGACAACTTTTAGACACACAAAAAGCACTAACGTTAATTGTCACGTTTTACTAGCTCTCGCACTCACGAGAAGCCCCTTCACAACAAAACGACCCTCAACTCAAAGCTTCCCCCGGTGAGTCCTCTTTCTCACCCCCAACGGTGGACAGGCAGCCACAGACACAATGGAGTTAAATGGTCGGACGCTCGTAACGTTACCGTTGGTGAGACTGTCCTGCTCCTCTCCCGCTGTCCATTCGCTCTCTACCGAGCCGTTAAAACACGCTGACCCGGTGGTGGTGAGACGAATGAACCCTCGCAACTTTGCTTTCTGTGTCCCTTTTTATATACTTTTCCTTCACATGGTGTTTTTTCTGCTGATGGGCCGTCGTCCGTCCGTCCGTCCGTCACCCCCCAGCCCGTCCCACCGAGAGGAAACCAGGCGCGGCTTGGAAGCGGTGGTGCGTTCTCTTGCCGTCGGAAAAAATTACAGACACATGGGATTTATAGTATGGCGAACACATGATAGAGGTTAGAAGTGATGGTGATGTAGTGGTACTGTTGTGGTATTAGTTATTATATAATTCACACTGTATATTTTGTATATAGACATGAATACATGTCCATAACCACTCAATTCATGTATATAAAGCATTACCCATTTATTCCTTTGCAAAATTTCAATTTGTTTGCAATTTACAAAAACACTTGACTTGTATATAGACATTGTATGTTGTTGGTCATTGTTGCTTTTAATATTTATTTAGATATACAATACGTTTTTCACTTACTTGTACGCACATACAAGTAAGCACACCATTTTTTTTTAATGATCTATCTTCAGCTTTGTTCTAATATTTTGCTGCATGTTGCTTTATATCTTCCTGTAAAGTGTTCTTGGAACTGTGTGTGAGTGCATAGAGAGCAACTTAATGAGAGTCAAATTCCTTGTATGTGTTGATGTGTACACAAACATGGCCAACAAATCGGATTCTGATTATTGTTATTAGTAGTAGTAGAAGTACAAGTAGGCTACTAGTACTACTACTTGTACTAGCACTAGTTCAGGACCATAGCCATGATAATTAAAAAATAATAAGGTCATGAGTCCAAGTCCTCACGCACCTCTTCACCCTCAGAAAGCTTTGCCAAAACACATTTATATTTTTTATTATTTGGATTTTTCCTCATTTATTATTAATTTAACTAACTGTTCATTTATATCGTCTGTCAATTGTATTTCCCTCCATGAAGCATGCTGTTTTAAAGCATGCTGCAAAATAAAATTGAGCTCGTTTTATTTTATTTTACATTAGTATTTATTATATTAAATTATTTTACTGATTATGTTTTTATTGGCCTAAAAGTTGTCAAATATAAATGTATTGAGTCTAAGATTACTGAAATCCTCCTATTTTCATAGTGGGTTTTTTTGTTTTTTTGTTTTAAATTGCAGAGTGTAACACCCTTGAGGTTACTAAAACCCAAATTCCCAGACAAACATACTGAGGACACGACCTCAGGGTCAGTAAGGGTTGTACCAGTAGTAGGTGTCATTGTTATATCATCACCATTATCATTTTTATTTGTAGTAGTATAGTGGCTAGTATATCTTATTGTCAGTTTACATAAATCATACATGAAACACACATGTATGTATATATATATATATAGGAAGACCATTCATGTAATCTTACCAAAATCTGCACACGAAATGTGGCGACTTTGGTGCAGGAGTCTGTTTGTCCACCACCAGCTATACTACTACAGTCTCCTGTTGCCAGTAGTTAGATGAGTCCTAGGCCCCACTGTCCTGTTGTTTAGTGTTTTGCCCATAGTGGCACTTTGTGTTGTGAAAGCTGTGAAATTAACATTGAGGTGTGAAAGCACTGCGACAGAAACCGTATATTCCTGCACAAGCACACTCGTAATTCTGCAGCTGAAGCACAATCTAGCCGTTGAAGTTTTATTATGTGGCTTTAGTCCCACCCTAAAGTATCTGAAAGTGAGACCGGCCCCTATTTTATAACTTACAGTAATAATGGGACGTACGGGTTTCCGAGGAGTCATTGAATGGGCCACCAGCAGAACTCCAGCAGCATGAACTGAGGGGAGGGGCTTAAACATGAGCGACACACTGCCGCCTGCTGGTATGAAAGAGAAAATACTCTATTATCACCCTCCCATGTTGGGAGGCAAACAGAAGGACAAACCAGGGAACAGAACCTTCATCCTGATGTTCCGATTTATGAAATATTAAACACTGAAGAAAAAAAAAAAAAATCACAGACACAGCACGAGTTTGCTGTGTCAGAGAAATACAGCACTGCTCCCATAACGTTTACATCTGTCATTTTAATTGCAGTCAAACGGCAAGATTTTCCTCACATTCTTCCCTCGTAACCTCTGAAATCCTCCAATCCTGTCCTGATGTCAACTTGATACTGCTTGAGGTCAAAAGGTAAACTCTGCTGCTTAGACTCAGGGACAGTAGTAAGATTTGAAAAACCATCGTATCAATTTGACCTAGGGAAAAGTACCAAACTGTGTGACTCTGGACCACAAAAACCCACTGTGCTGAACATGGTCAGAGGTACTATATAAAGACTGTGCAGTATTATGAACATACAATAATACCACAATATACACCCTCACCTGCCTCTGACCCACAAAAGGTAGCCATTGTGTTGGGTTTCATTAAATTGTACAGGTATTTAGGTTATATAGGTTTGAAAATGTTGAAACATGGCGTGACACCCCAAACACGTAGTAATCCCTGTGAAATTGGTTGTTAAAAATGTCTCGGTCATGACAATCATCTCGACAGAGGGCGTGCAGTGTGTTGACATTCAGAACACGAGCCTTATCACAATAAAGGCACACTAAGTTCCAGTCTCTTTGGGAGGAAGACGCATGTGATGCGATTGTCACGGCATGAGATGCCCCATCTTTATCTATAATACAGACCTAAAATGAAGAGGCATAAAAAGTCTCCCCCACCCTCCCAAAAAAACACAGACAGTTCAGTCAGAAACTGTATTGCTTCTCAAATACATTTTATTTTCTCTATCCATGTTAGAATTACTATATTAAATAGTTATTACATATAAGTTCCTTTTGTATTGAAATATGCTATACAAAATTAATCTAGTCAAATCAGAGATGACATTAGTCAAAGTGACCAGTACAAAGGTCATCTGAAAAGCCACAATGATGGCCTACCATGGTCTAGTAGTTGTCATATTAAGAGTTAGAAGTAAGAAGTACAGTGACAAAAGCTTGTTAAAGAAAAAGAAAAATGGCAACACGTCAGTACAAACAGTATTCACAAAGTGAAAATGAAAGAAAGCATAACCTTGTTTATGAGAAAAATGACAACAGACCCAAACAGTTACCAATCCTGATCTGGATCATGGTCAATCTGACAAACATCAATCTTTGTTTCCTCTCAACCTGTAAGTAATCAGACCTGAAAGTTTACAGTAGCACCCATTGACTTATTGGTTAATTGTCACCTATCAACAGTATTTGACCTCCTTTGAGAACAAAGGCTCAAGTGTAATACAGGTTTTAAAAAAAAAGAAATACCCACAAGAAAATGATTCATTAAAGATTTTTTTTTTTTTTTTTTTTTTTATGTAGTTCTGTGTTTGCTCTACAGGCCAAAAATATAAGAGAAACTAGCCATTTGTGGCATGCAGTAGCACCGACAGTGCCTTAATGGAGTCATCGGCTGGCTAATGCTTTGTTTTGCCTCGCTCAGCATTAAAGGGCAAATCAACAGACAACAATGGATCCAGAAATACCATGCACACACACAAATAAAGTTAAGACAAAAACAAAAGCAAAGCATTCTGTCCATTAGGAGAGACCTTTAATGCTGAGCCACGCATGCTGACCCGTTGTCCCAGCACACATCTTGTGAGTGAGTAGCAAAAGGTTGGAGTCCATTCGTTTTTCAGCTCATCTGTTCCAAAGTAAATGCTTCTCAATAACCTACAATACAACATTACACTTTTTAGATTTCTTTTAAACAACTTCCTGAACTGAAAATGAGTCGACATCAGCTCTGTTAATATTGTTCACCATTCAGTCCCGATTGGCATTAGTGGTATAAGTCTTGATCAGATCAGACCGTTAGCTGCTGTCACAGTAGTTACATTTTTATCATAAAAAACAAAACAAAGATACATCTAGAAATATCGGCTTTAGGTAAATAAGAGAGATCTGTAATAATAACTACATACATTATTTAACTTGATATCTTCCGCCCCAAAGACAGACTTGTCAACACTGGGCTTCATAATAGTTACTTTATCAAGGCAAATACTTGTTATTTCGTAAAAGAGGGGTCAGATATTTTGTTAACAAAACCGTCCAGCATTTTATTTTTCTCTAAATATCACATTCGACTACAGCGTAGTGATACTGATCTTACAGTGACAGTACTTCAAGGTAAACTCAGAAGTAAGAACTGTGGAAATGTTTTCAAAAGACAGAGTGTGAGGAAATAACCCACACACGATGTACAGCCCCAGCCTTTTTACTGGCTACATGAGGTGCTGGCTGAGCCCCAATCGTGCATCATATTCTTGTGGATTGTGACATTAAATTGTACCATTTTAAGACTAAACTAAGAAGTAGAGACTGCATACAGCTAACAGCTTTGGAGAGGTTTCTAGATGTTATCTGTACAACGTACAAAATTTCCATGTCTAAGTCTCAGCAATAGATTATACTAAAACATTTGGCAAAACTGGCACAGCTAGATAATACGTCAGTTCATCTTGTACAATTCTTCAGTGACAGCTGATACGTGCAAATATCTTGTATAATATAAAAAAATATAATAAACATTAATCCAAAAGAAGAAAGCCACGGTGGCTGCAGTGTGTAGGACCAAACCTGACTTTAATGTCAGACGGAGTTCAGTTGGATTAGACGGTCCATTTCTGGTCCAGTTTGTAGCAAGGCGGTTTCTCAGAACCTCAAAAGCCTCAAGAGCTAACTAGAGATCTCCAATAAGAACCGTGGACCATGTCTTTCTCAAAAGGCAGCAGAAATGTGACGCGCACACACACTCACAGGCGCTCTGCTATACTGCACGTACACACGGTACGTTTGTGCACACGTCCGCTTCCTCTTTCATTCACGCACGTTCGCGATGTGCAATTTTCAACATGATAAAAAGAAAATCTAAAAGCAAAACAAAATGATGGGTGCTTTTAAGTTCACAGCTGCAGCATGTGGAGCGGACGGTACTGACAGGCTCTGGCCCCGGGAGCGCCAAGGGGGGGGGGCGCTCAGTAATGAGAGAGGACATCCACCAAAACTTCAGTACTACACAGACAACCTGCATCACTTCACCAAAAAAAAAAAAAGAAAGAAAAAGTTATATCCCTTTCTCCATCATCCTACCTCTCCTGAAAACCTTTGCTATGTTCTCTTCCTCCCCCTCCACCCTTTTATAAAAGCTCCCCTACAAGTTGACCAGCTCATGTGCAACGAACTGTTTGAGTCTCTCCAGGTATTGTCCGTAGAGCTCCACGTCATTGTGTCCAGCCCCCTCCACCCAGAGCGGCTCCACGGGGCGCTGACAGCGCTCATACAGCGCCAGGCCATGGGAGAAGTCGATGACCTCGTCCTCCGTACCGTGGATCACCAGTACTGGTGACGTTACCTTGGAAATCTTGTCGATGCTTTGGAGTGAGATAAGAAAACAGACAGTTAGGTAGGAAGAGCTGTAAAAAGCCTCATAATCAATCATAAACGCTATTAAAAAAAAAAAAACATTCACAATAATGTTAGATTTCACCGATCTGGAGAAATGGAGCAGAGTTAGTTTACCAACTGACCACCAGAGGGAGCTATTGAAAATGTTTTACCCGCTAGAAGAATTGATTTGACACCTTTAGAACGGATATGTCCATGTTTGCAAGCTTCTGCGTGTGTGCGCGTTTTCCTGATGCATATTCATTCATAAAAGCATGTGTACTCGTGTTATTCATCATTGTGCAGGGAGGCTTTATGCCCGTCTGTGGACGTTTGGGATACATTTAACCTGGCTTTCACACTCTCACACTCACACTCACTCTCTGTCCATAAAGCACACTCACTTTGGGAAGGCGTCAAAGCAGTAGGTCTTCTTAGTGTCGGGGAAGGCCACTCTCATGCCAGAGGTGAGTGGGGAGTGGAGGACGACTGCAGCGCTCTCATAGCGAGAAGCCAGGTCCACTGAGGGCACGGTGCCAATGCTCTGGCCGTACACGATCACGTTCTCTGGCCGGATGCCATACCTGCGAGGAGGACACAGAATATCTGAATATCACGCTTTCGCTGCTCATGCACAGGATATTTCCACTGCTAGACATATTCGGGTACATCCGGTAAGGCCTTTCGTTAATTCCCAAAAAGCAGCTTGGCTGGCAAAATATTGGAATCCAAAATACAACATTGGCTTTTTCTAGTTAGGGTTAAAGTTGATTGACCCAGCCAGTTAGTCTCAGATCGCTCTCGTTTCCCCCCACATGCTGCTTCATACGCAAACACACACCTGTGCGCTAACTTAGACTTACTCATACTCTATTCGGCTGAAACGTCACGCCACGCCACAGTGACTCAGTAATTATACGGTCTCCTAAAACAAGCACACAAAGATGGGAAACAGCCATGGTTCTGCAGCTTTTTAAAGCAGCTGAACAGAGAGGACCAACACTGGAGTCTCGTGATTCAGAAGGGAGGGGGAATAAGCGCAAAACAAGCAGAAAGAGAGCAAGACAGATACTAATACTGGATTTGAGGGTGAGGGAGAAACTGGGAGAGGGAGGGGGAAAAAAAAAAAAAAAACGGAAGAGAAGACATTCCACAGCTGATTATGGAGAACGTGACCCACTGTAGCCAGCAGGCAGTCAGCTGACAACCTGAAACCTAGGCTAAGAACTGTCCATACTGCTGCACTGCTGGATAGGGCATAGTAAACAGCCACAGCCAGCATGACAAAAATCGCTGCTCTACTCGATTATGAAAACTGGGAGCACTAACATTACAGCCTCTGCACTCCTATAATACGCAGTGATGAACAACGCATGAACGCCATCGTCTCACACCACTCTACACTGCTGTGATGGATTATTGTAATTAGGAACTCCACAGACACGAGTCTAACACGACCTCTGCAAAGAAACGGTCTACAGTAGTAATGTTACCCTACTGCTATGAAAGGGCAACAGACTTGAAGTGCAGGCACATCCAATTCACACGGATGATGGAAATGTACATACGCAGACAGTCATTAGCAGGAGTATAGGAAGTGTTTACCGTTGGTGTGTCGGCTGGCCCTCACGGAGTATAAATACGGGTTAAAATACTGGCACGGCATGGGAAGGTTTTACTGCAGACTGTTGGGTGCTGTGGTGTTACCAGCACCATGAAGGTTGGCTGACCATAATATACACAATTCACGTACTGGACGCTTATGTCGACTCCACAACATAATGTAGCTGAGGCCAAATTCAAGTCTTTTTACAAACTGTATCAAATAATGGCAGACCTTTCTGAAGTGTCAGAGTCCACAAAAAAACAACAACAAAAAAAAACAACCCAGCTTTGCTTTACCATTTGCAAGTAAATGCCATGGTGCCTTTATAAAACCTACCACACAAGTTAGATTCCTTCTTTAACCTGATTCAGCGTAAGTTAAAAAAAAAAAAAAAAAACAACAGGGAAAAAAAAAAAAAAGATAATGTTTGGCATAGGAAGAGTTAGTAAAGTGGGTTTTTGTCCACAAGGCTTAAGCTCAAAACAACATGTAAAGGTAGGTAATAACGGCTCAAGGGAAAGGCACTTTCAGTAAAAATCAAACCCTCTCTTCTCTGTCAAGCGCAGTGAACTCCATCTTGAAAAGGAAGACCGGCATGTAAAAGAAGAAGTCACGCAAGCTGTGAAATGACTGCCACTCTGTTGGTTTAGCAATAGACATTCAATATTAACTCATCCCGGGAGAGATGAAAGTAAATTGCTTGGTACAAAGGGGGTTGCTTGGTTGCTTACTTCCCTTACTCCTAACTTCACAGGCAACATTCGATCGTAACAAATTCTGAACGGGCGCGTTTCGTTAGATCTTATAAATCCACCGGGTTGCTGAACGCTGGAGAGCAGGGCCTTGGTTTTTTTGCACAATTTTTCTTTTTTTGGTTTTACAAAACTACGACACACCTACATATCAGACCAATAAAGTGCACGTCATACATCAAATAAGTAAAGTAAACACAAACACTCACCAGGTCGATGACATTACAATGTACAGCTTAAGCAATGTCACCACAGAGAGGCTAAATTTAAACCATTTGACAGCTTAAGTCATCAGGTGAAAGGATATATGATAGTAAATGCAGCAAGGCTTTCCTCAAACCTAAATGGGCATGCTTTGCTTACAGATTTACAACATCAACGTGCAGGTAGGCGCACATATAAAGCTGCAAGGCTTCGGCCTAACCGATAACCCACCCTGCTGTCTTGGCAGTTCGATGGACTGGTGCGGCTTTTGCTCACACATTCAGGAAAAAAAGGCCACGCAAAAAGGAGAACAATGCACCCCCCCCAGCCAAGCGCCATGGTTACGCCCCTTCCCCCAGACCTTCATCAATTTAGTCTCCTGACACAAATCCAATCTATTATGCATCACATCCTCCCTCATTCTCCTATTATGTCTCTCGCTCCCTCTTGGCTGCCCACCTCTTGCTCCCTGAAGACCAAAAATATTCTCATCCCATAGCAGTCCCTATGACTAATAGATATTTTAGGATATCCTGAACATATGTACAGGCATGTTGAACAGATTAGTTTACCATCTGCACTACAGCAGGGGGACCTTTCACTTCAATGATCTGTTAAGCTTAGCATCTTTTTACTCATTTCCTTCCATTGTATACTTGCTCATTCAAAGTTGTCTTTTAAATAACTAAATGTTTCTGGCTCAATGCCCACACAAGAGTGAATTAAATATTAAGACGTGAGGAGATATAATAAGCTACGTTTTGGTCCTGTTGCTTTGTGTAGTAAGGTGAGCAATCGCACGCCACCCTGCGGGCCCCATCAGCCTAAGCGCCACTGATATTTCAAGTAAAGAAAAGTAAACATTTCACAGAAATGGTGAGTTGCCTCAATGTGTCCATGTTTGCGAGAATTTCTCCCCAATGTTGGACGTCCGAGAAGGCGGATGGCGTTTCGATTTGGATCAATAAAGATATTTGACAAGGAAGTGAGTTCTTCCTGTTTCCTGTTTTTTTTTTTTTTTTTATTGGCTATGGTGTGGGAAGACCTCGGTCTGAAAGCTCATTGGAAATCGGTTGCTAGGCTACCACTCAATATTAGAGTATCAGGATTGACTGCTGGCCCGCCTCCATCTAAGAGGGAAAAGAAAAAAAAAAGGATACAGCGCCACTCTGTAAAAACAGACAGGCGTTCATCAGTTTGGTCACTTTTAAGTCAATAAACCTTACCTTTTTTCCCCCACCCAGTCTCCATTTCTTCTAATGTTGAACAACAATAGCACACCCTGACACATTCTAGGGCTATTAGTATGTGTAATCCTTAGTATGATAATGGAGGCCGTGTGAGTGTGTAAACCTTCTGACTCATACAATTGCTGAATCATCTGGCCCACTCCCTGCTCAGGTGAAGGGAGTGCCTCATCCGCTGAGGCTGAACAAAAACAACACAGGAAGAGTGGGTGTCATGTGCCTGGCTGAGCATTTTGGTGGTTAGACTCTTAGCGAAGTGACAAGCGGCTGCCCTCTGTCATATCAACGCGGAGTAAAGTGAACGCAGCCTATAGAGGTGAATCATAAGCAAGGAAAGACTGGATGAAACAAAACCAAAACAGAGGCAGAAGAAGACAGAATCTGGAGTCTTCAGAATGTCATATGATCAGGAAGAAAAAACAAAGCCACGACACGTTACATCAAGCAGAGAAAGTGAAAGAGCTACGAGAGCTGCTCTCTTGTTCGGGCTGTGCGTCTGATCGGACGTGAGAGACACGAGGGATGTAGGCAGCAGGCTAATGTGAGGCCATGCAGAGAGGCCTTTTGATGTGATAAACACAATCCAGTTGATTCATGTTCAGCAGGGTCAAAAGGCTGGGTTGTACCCTATTTCTATCACAGACAGCCATGTAGGAATCTGGCACAGCCCTCAGTGTCAGACATGGACAGCTGAGTCAAAAAAGCAGCTAATAGGACACTAGGGGCCTCATGTACACTGAGCTTTGACGATTCTCCACTAAAAGGTTATGTATACAAAAGTAGAAAAGTATGCAAAGCCTAAATTATTAATACAACTGTGCAAAAGACTTCCATCATACTTTGTTAATAAATCCCTCTTAACTTGTAATTTTGTGCTCACAAACGAGACTTTAAGTCCCACATTGTAATTTCCGTGGTTAGCTAGCAAATCATCCCCAAGTGGCTGTGAAAAAAAAAAATCCTTAAAAGCTCATGATTTCAAGAAAACGGCAAAGTTGTAGCACGCGGTTAATGTGGCTGAAGTGCCTGTTGAGCTGATCTGATGTGTGGCAACATAGTGGAAGCCTAGAAGGGGAATCCCCGAAAAGAAATATAATGTATAATGCTTCGGCCTCGCTGACATTGCCATGACAACATGCCATGACAAGTCTAAGACTTTATTACCACTGTGTTAGTGACCAAACAGGGCAGCCCAGTTGACATGCTATTGTGGTTCTTTTCAAAAACTGACTTCAGTAAGAGGAATTACATACAATAACTTAATTCTACAACCCTAGATTGCCCCAGTATCTCATGACCTGGTCCTAAACATATGGCCTGTATTTTACAGAGACTTAATGCTTTATTAATGACCGTGTGAATCTGTGCATTATTAAAACTGGTAGACAGCTTAACTCCAACTCCTGAACGTGTAACAAAGCGCTGCTGAGAAAGAACAACAAGCCCTCAGTCACCTCACCCTGTTCAACTCGTCTTTACTGCGGGAGCTAGAGGCAACTCTGACCGTGCTGAGAGACTGTTTACCATGGGACTACAAGGCACGGGACAGTATGCACGCAAGTTAAGGCTTCATGAATATCAAATTATTTTCTTGTTCCTGTAAGCCTCTCCTCTGGTCATGAAGAGGATTCTTCCCTGATTAACCTACAATGCCATGTGATACAGTGTCTGAGATTGATGTATACCCGCTTTGCCCTTTTTTAAAATAAAAACAGGTGATTAACAACATTTACAGAAACAGTTCGCTTGTTACAGCTATTACAACCTAGAAGCCTTCATGAACACTAGTAGGCGAACAGCCACCCTATCTGATCAAGCTGTAAAAGTGTAGTTGGCCTAGGCAAATTAGGTAGTGCCAATGTGGATATGGACTATGATCTCAGTGCTGTTATCCAAGGACAAATTTATCTTATTCAGACAGACAATCAAGAGTCACATGCGATCACATGCAGGATGCATCACACTGTGATCAGAATTCCTAAAAAAAAAGTATTAATGAAGCAATGCTTTTTAGACATCTGCATACTATTACAGTCAATGTATGAATTACTGCACTCAAATAACTTCACTAGTGGAAACAAAAAAAAAAAAAAGAAAGAAAGATACCTTATAAATGATCCCTTATTGGTAAAGAATTTCAACATCATGCATCTCTACAAAGCCCGTCTACACGGTGTGCAGAAGACAGACAAGGAAAACGTCACGCCAGGCAAATTTTTATCTAAAACATATAGAACTGAGCTTACATAAAAAGGAGTAGCCAACAGTTGCTGTTACCGCCTCCACATACAAATCACCAAGCATAAGTTGATGATTTAATTTCAAAGCACATTTTTGTGCTGATCACGACTACGTGTGGGAGCAGAAGATTCCATGGTGTATCAACAAAAATAAGTGAGCACGCTGGAAAATAAGAATGAAATTGGAAAAAAATAAAAATAAATAGCAAGAACGCAACAGCAGCCGTAGCTGTGAATCGAAAGAAAACCTAAAGAACGGGTTTCAGACCGTCAGAAGGCCTTTCTTATGCTTTTCCCTTCCATGACATTCGACATTGTAACGTTTGGTAAAGTTTTGGTAAAACAGTTTGTGTGGCATCCATAGCAATGACGCACGCTACTTGAGAACACGAGCGACAGCAAGGCGTTAACATTAAAACAACAAAATTATTTGACCCAAAACACACACCCACACACACAGTGTCTGCGTCTGGCCCCGGCCCCCAGAAAAGCAGGTTCTTCTTCACAGCAGTGGCCTATTTCCTGTATGCAGAACCTTTATGATCAAGAGTTTCCTGTTTAACTTGCCAGCTTCCTTATTTAAAAAAGCCCTTATTTACATTAGACCAATGAGTATAGTCTGTGAAACGGAATATGGGGTAAAATGTAAGAGAATTGCTGAGTCTCTCTCCGCACAAGTCGGCACCTAAGAAACTGTAACATTTGGTTGCCAGTAGTCCTACTAGTGTTATCCATCGGCACTTTAAAATCTCTGCAGTTCCAACAACTTCATCTATCACAGAAAGAACGCGCACACCCACATCAGCGTCGACACAGGAGGGGCACACCACACTAGCAGCGCAGTTTCGCGCTTTCTGGTTGATTTGCACAGCTTTGGCTCTTCTCTTCCGGCCTTTTTTAGTTTTCCTGAGCCAACGTCCCCCATCTCCTCTCTTTTGTCATTTGTTTGTCTTCCAGCAGGAAGTATACAAAAACAACCAGGCCTACTGGATGAACTTTTATTCCTTCCTCATCCAGAAATAAACCTAAAAAAAAAAAAAAAAAAAAAAAAAACAAATAAAAATGACACAATAATAACAAAAACCCGACAATCACCCACCAATAGCCATGTATTAGAGAAAGACTAAGTACAAAC
>CM022476.1:20338957-20354897 GCA_011952105.1 Coreoperca whiteheadi
ACCAGGCCAACTGGATAAACTTTTATTCCTTCCTAATCCCATCCAAAAAAAAACCTAAAAAAAAAAAAAAAAAAAAGGCACAAATATGATGGACACATTATCGTCACTCACACACAAACATTGTACACTGCTCCTCCACATCCTGTTCTCGCAAACAAATAACTAACTATCAAAATAGTTGGCAATTCATTTTCTGTTAATCAACAAACTCAACTAATTGTTTCAGCTCTACATAGGTCGTGTATGGATTGAATGTTTGTGCGACCCCAATACAGAGGCAATAAATGTTGCCCCTCTACCGGCGAACCAACCCCAAAGACATGGAGTACAAGTGAGGGACAGACTGATGAACACTGCTCAGGTAGAAAGGCCTGATCTGTGGGAAGGGTCCGGCGCCGAGAGGAGAAATTGTTTTCCAGGAGATTACTTTAAATGACATGAATGAATGCACTGTAATAGAGCAGGCATTAAACATCAAATTCTTCTAGAGCATCTGCAATGTAAAACCACGAGGAGTCCAGGGGATGCGCGTTTCATCATCATCACATAGCTCTGATTAGGATTAATGCAGACATCATCAACAAGAAGCACTGAATAATAAGGTTTTATGAGCTGGAAAAAAAATCACAGACACAGATTTCCAGAGAGGTCGAATATTGGCCAATAAATAACAGTCTATTCATAGCTTGCAGCGCAAAAAGAAGCAGCAGCGCACCCACTCACACCTACGTATGGCTGGCCAGCATAATCACAGACAGCACGCTCCTTATTGTCGCCTACAAGAACATCATGTCATCGCTAAACGATTCCTCGTCATCTCCACCCATGATTTTATCAGGTCCTTTCTAATCATCCCTCCACCCAGCTCCTCCTGGCGACTCTTCACATCTTCAGCGCTCACTCTTCCAGCTCTTCCCTTCATGGTCTGTGTGTTTTGCTTCACGTCTCTGATTTTCACTAGCAATCTACGTCAGCGAGGATTCTCCAGATTTTACTTTGTCAAACTCCCCCATAGCTGTCGACATTCACAGCGTGAGGCAACCACGGAAGGTTGCCATTGAAAATTCACTGCATCATCTCGCACTACCAATGCAAAGCTGTCAACGAGAATGACACGAACAGAGAGTTGCTATTAATATGACGGTCCTCACTGTTTACACACAGCTGACCGTGTCATTTGACCTGCAGTATGTTGAGGAAAAATTACAAGAACTATTCAGGCTAGATCTATTGTCCTGCACTGTGCGCGAAGGCTCCCCTTAAGATCTGGGTTGTGAGACCACTTACTGCACATGTTAAAACCGTGAAGTACATTTCAGGTGTTCATCCACTTACGGGAATTTGATTCACCCCCCCCTAAAAGTTTGAGAGGATTAACTTTGATTTCTCCCTAATATGTTCTGAGTGCCTGGGATAGAGGAGCAACACTTGTGACAAATCATGTTTAGAGTCTGTGTGCTATTCAATTACTCTAAAATCAATGCATTCATCAATACTAATGGATCACTGTATCCTTTCTCTACAGGCTAGAGGCTGCAAGATATGACTTTAAAAAAATAAGTCATATTACAATATGATTAGTTAGCGGAAATGGTTATTTTTGCATCAACATTTTAATTTTCACTGAAATAAAAACTATAAAAATCATGATGATGCGACATTTGTTGGGGTCTGACATCTGCAGAACAAGATTTGTAGGCCAGGGCATCTCTGCAGCACTTCATTAAAATGCTGTTTGGTCACACATTTTTACCTTGATCAAAAAATTGCAGCTTCTGCGATGTGGAAAATAATTGCAATTAAGTGTGCAGCCCTGCTACAGGCTGTGCCAACATCTGCGTACAGGCTCTCCCGCCTTCCCTCTGTCCAGCATCACCTCTCCTTACCGTGACCGGAGTGCCTGCCAGGCAGCGTCTACATCGGCGTACAGGTTCTTCTCTGAGGGTTTCCCAGAACTGGCCCCGTAACCAGAGTAGTCGTAGGAGAAGACGTTGCAGTTGATGCGCGAACCCAGACCAATGTAGAAGCTGCTCATCTGGCCCAAGTCCACTGCGTTTCCATGGGAGAATAAGAGAGTGTACCGAGCGTTGGGTGAGCAGCGGACAAACATGCAGGCAATGCGGTTCCCTCTTGAGGTGCGCGTCATGAAACACTCGATGGCGTCCTTCTCACGGGACGAGTACTGCCAGTCGGCGCGCTCAGAGAGGTGCAGCGTCCATCGGCTGCCACTCTCATCACACATGAGGCTGTAGGTGGGCTCTGGGGGCAGGAAGGCCAGCTTAGAGGCGATCTTGCTGGGGCACGGTGGACAGCAGAACAGGCAACATAGCTCGCTGAGGGATAAGTGGTTCATCCTCAAAACACTGTGACAGGAGAGAGTAAGGATGGTTAAAATAAAAACAAAAGACATTTCATCTGCATCCCCTGCAGACTGATCACAAGGAAAACCACCACAAGAGCAAATCCGTGTCACAGAACTCTTGAATGATGTTCTCTCCAAGAATATAAACACATGTCTTTGTTAAGTGGAGAAGGAGCTTTTTTCATACACTATCAAGTCCCCTCTCCAGAGGGCATGGCTCTCTTCAGCCAGGATTATAAAAAAAAAAAAAAGATGATTGGCTCCACAACCACTCAGACAGCATTGACTTAAAAGGCTTTCTTGTTTCACCCCGCACCTGGACCCAACCTAAGGCTACCTTTTAGATATGCCAGGTGTTTCTGAATTGCAGTGGACAGCACTAGATATTGTGGGGGGCTTTGCAATTTGACTCCACATAACTACACATAGCACTTTGAATAGGCCCAAGCAGATCACTGTCAGGATAATGACAATGTGTTGTGGAAAGTATTTCCAATTAGAAGTAAGAAATTACACCCTGCTATTAGGCGACCTTGAGGGTCCTGAAAGGCACCTCGAAATAAAATGTATTATAATTACCTACTACATCTTTGCAATTTCATCCTTGATGCAAATATGCAATACAATCGCAATTCTCCAACGGTCTGCGATGGCTTTTTTTTGACACGCACCACCAGCATGCCGCTAATTTAATTAACTGTATCTTCTACGAGCTTTTGCAGGTCCTGCTGTAGAAAAGCATCCCAGCAGCATAATGCTGTTTTATTTAACAGTGACCTAAACCTGTAAAACTATGAATGATGAAGCCCCGAGGCAACAAATGTTGGCCGTCTCCCATCTCATCCACAGAACCCTGAAGAAGCTACAGATTTGTAATAGAGGCCTATTATTGTTATTATTATTATTATTAATAATATCATTCTTGTGTATCACTCTCCTGATGGTATTTAAAACAACCTTGTAATGGATTTGTTTGGAATGGGTCCTTTGTCTTCATGGATAAATGGACCATACAGATACAGGTGCAGTAAACCTAAAAATCACTTGATCTCTCTCTCTCTCACACACACACACACACACATATATATATATCAACAGTTGGCTGTAGCAGGTTTGATTTAGGGTGAATAGTTCTTATAACCGCGTGTAATCTATGAATGCCACTTCTG
Organism: Coreoperca whiteheadi; assembly: GCA_011952105.1. Taxonomy (NCBI): domain Eukaryota; kingdom Metazoa; phylum Chordata; class Actinopteri; order Centrarchiformes; family Sinipercidae; genus Coreoperca; species Coreoperca whiteheadi. The sequence goes on from CM022476.1 coordinate 20,342,489, forward strand.
CAAGATGCAGTGACATCCAAAAGGAGCAGGCAGCAGCAAAATACATAGTGGCGATTGTTTGCTTCCCACATTCCCCCAAAAATATGGAGACAGGGAGCCCAGGCAGTGATTTACTGTAAAATGGTGGTGGAAGCAGCAGCAATGTGGTCAGACCACTCCAGTGATTCTAGGCTGGTTGGTGGAGGTTTACGGTGATAGCCAGTGGCTAGACACACACTTCATTGCCAAATGTGATGGGCCAATTAGCCATGCAACACCAAACACGCAAATGTGCGTGTGTTCCTTATTAAAAAGGGGAGAAATTATCACATTACCTGGACTGCGGCTGGACGCTTGTTTAGTTTATCTTTCTATTTTGAGGGTGACACTATTGGCCAACGTCGCCGTAGTCCGGGGCTTTCCTCGCTCCAAGCCAACGGACGTTAACGTATCTTCGTCTCGAGGCCAGGAGATCGACAAGGTTATCCTCGGCAAGATTATCCTCTGCTCTTGTTAGCGATGTCACTGGAGTGTGTATATATCCCTCTTGGCACCTCAGCTGTGAGTTACTGTTAGCTTGCCGCTTCGTCCTCCGGTCCTGACAGCCTCCGAAACTGTCGTTTCTTTCACCTCCGCTCGATTGTCTCAACATATGGTCCTGAATGATAACGAGATCGAGTCATTCAAAACGTTCAAGTCTATACAGCTCAGCAGCGACATGGGTCAATTTGATAAATGTCTAAAACTAACTAAATGACTGTCACACGCCAGTAGTGGTTCGCCGAACAGCTTACAGCAGTATCCCTCGCCTCGGAAACATCACCGCCTTCGCTGTGACTAAGACTCCGCTTGTTATCCTGGCTCGAAATGAGACGATGTGATTGACAGCTTCATTGACCAATAGCAAAGAGGTCGATGAAACAAGCCCACCAATTGCACAGTGCGGAAATGTATGTGAGGTCCCCGTTAACGCCGCAGAGTGGCGACCAAATGTTTTGATTGACTTTTAAGAGAACCAACCGGAGATTACTATCGCGAGGCACAGTCCAATCAGCGCCGATCGAGTTGATGCTAACGTTGAATCAGGTGACGTCATTGCACTAAAACTGTTTTTTAAACGTTTTTGTCAATTTTAAAATTTGTTTAGATTTTTTTTTTTACTTCTATTCCAACAAACAGCTCTTTGTCTTGACGAATTTTAACTACGTTTGATAAAAGCGGAGGGTTCGTGTTTTGACCTCGTTGACGTTGGATAACGTGCTCGTTCGTCTTCCGGGTTAGGACGCTCTCTCTGGCGTGGTGTTTGGGTTTGTGTGCCCACATTACACGTGCAACTAAAAATTGGAAAATAAGATGAGTTCTCAGAAAGGTAATGTATGTCGGTCGCGAGGCCAGAAGCATCAAAACACCGCTGCCTTCAAAAACGACAAGTACGGAGCGACTATGCAAGTGAAGGTGAAGTAACGTTATGTCTAATGTGTCTGCATGGGTCACTCCTTACTGGGCTCAACTACAGGGAATTTACCTTTTTTGAGTTGACGTTACATTGTTTAATGTTATAGAGTTCACGATGTGCTCCTGTGTAGAGGCGAGGTTATAGTAGGCTATATTGTTTAAATTGTATAGAAAAAAATCACTTTTTTGTTTAAAAACTTGCCTTGCAACCTGTTGTTTTGTCGAGCCGTGTTATAAGATTATAATAAGCTTTCCACTATGTCTCCACTCATGTGATTTGTAGAAGGCAAACTCAAAGGTCCATGATGGGCTCTGTCAACATTGTAAGGGTGTTCTTGAGTGGAAAGTGAAGTACAACAAATACAAGACACTAACGCAGCCCCGAAAATGGTGAGTACACTTGAGTACGGCAGACGTTAATTTCATTACAGAAAATAACTGCACTGCTACAACTTCCAGAGACCGCACACATCTCAACTGATCTGATCTGTTGCAGTAAACAATAGGGGTGGGACAAAACATCGATATGCCGATTTATCGCGATATTTCAAGCCGCGACGTTATTGATATTCTGGCAACAAGTATCGATATTTTTTGTATACATACAGAATATTTACACTAATATCTACATTGTGGCTGTTTACCACTTTGGCTTACCTGGGTGGCAGTAGCCCTAGGCCTCTTGTGGTGGCCCTTCCCAGATTGCAGATGGTCAGATGAACGGAAATTGTAATTCACAGCGAAGAAGAAATACGAGCGTAATGGCGGACCAACAACAGATCACAAATGCACCTGCGTCTTTTAAATCAAACGTTTGGGCCCATTTTGGATTTCGTAGTGACGATACAAAAAAAGCTCACTAAAGACTATGTAATCTGCAAGAACTGTCTCGGGAAAATCAAATACAACGGCTGCCCAACCAACTTGCATTCCCACCTGGCACGCCATCATCCCAAATTGTTTGAGAAGACAACTGCTCCAGTTGGTCAGCCTCCGCTGGATGACATTTGTAAGGCAAAGCTTGCTTTTTCGTCGCCAAGTGCAGTTTGCATTACAAATTCCTTTTTGACGTTTTTTTAATTTACAGAATGATATCGTGATATACCGTGAATGATTTTCTTGCACTATGTCGTGTGTCACAGAATCGCTGCTGTTGTGATATGTCGTTATCGTGAGCAAAATATCGTGACAGTATCGTGAGTTAACCTGTGATTCCCACCCCTAGTAAACAAGCAAGTAATTGGTGCCGGGGTGATCAATGAAGCAAGAGAATCAACATGGATTGTAATTAAACTCTCAGTTAGTTAATCTGTTTATTATTTTTATCAACCCAAACACTTGATGGTTACAGGTTCACAGCAGCTACGATTAGCTTATTTCCCACATTTTATAACATTATTTTTGGCTTCTGGTCAGGCTACATAAGAAAGGTTAAGACATCACTTTGAGCTCCCAGAATCTCTGACACAGAGAAGCAGAGTTTGCTTAAAAGGAGCCATTGGAAAGTAAAACCAGACTGATTGGATGGATTTGTCCGCCACATACATGCTTGTAGGAAAGCAGGTGGCAAGTTGGATGTGTCCAGTTATCTCCTGCTAGCATGGCAAACCTCTGCTTTATCAACTGAGTTCAAGGATACAACAGGCAAACTCATCCAGTCTTTGCAGGTGTGTTACGCTGTTGTATATGTGCGGTGAAGTGTTATATGGTTGTGTTATTTGTGTATTAATTTTGGAGGGCTGCCTGCTGCAGTTGGTTCCAGTGTGAAAATTGGTGACATTTGTGCATGCGTGTTTTCCTCTTTCAGTGTCAAGTGTTCTCAGAAGACTGTGAAGGATGCGTATCACATAATTTGCAAGCCGTGTTCCCTTCAGCTAGAGATCTGCTGCAAGTGTGGGAAGAAAGAGGACATCGTTATTCCGTGAGTGGTCCTGTATTATTAGTGTGTGTGTTTGTTTGTGTGTGCAGATTCATACTTATAAAGGTTTAATGACTAGAAAGTCATTTTGTGTTCTGACCTTTTACATAAAAGATTTTCTCAACAGTAAAAGAAGTAAAGTTGATCAATCTTATAGCAAGTTGTATGTTTTTCTTGCCCACGTTACCATCAGTGACTCATGAAGAAGCCGTTCATATCACATGTCTCCACATTGTATATGAATACAATGTTCTTTATCTGGAAGGTGGGATAGAATCCCATGTATTTTTTTATGAAGTCAGTCTTTTTGTATTTTTCATCACTCTCAAGCACCTACAGTAAATTCTGCTGCAAGTCTGCCATCTTGTGGACAATGAGATACATCACAACATATTTTCGGAAATGACTTCACGCGTTGACAGCAGTTTAGCTTCCGTCTTGACACTGCATCATTTTGTTTCTCTCACTGTTTAGAGTAAACTCACAAGTGGACAAGACGGAGCAAGAAGAAGATGGTGAACAGAGAAAGAGAGGACCTGGACGAAGGAAGAAGGACAGGGATGGCTTTGACAGTGAGGATGATGATGACTTAAGTGACCTCGATGATGATGATGATGATGATGAGGGAGAGGATTTAGATAGTGACTCAGTACCAAAGAAGACACAGAACAAGTCTGATGCGCTTCCAGACGTATCCCGAGTCAACGTGAAAGACTAAAGACAATGAACTGGACTGTCTTCTTTTTTATTTTTATTTTGTGTACATATTTACAAAAAAGTTATCTAATCAAAAGATGACATGTGACCACCCTCAAATGACCTAAGGCAAATCAACAAATGTTGCTGGTTTGATGCACAATCTGGAAGATGAGTGTGACCAGTGTGTGAGATTTAGGGGGATCTTTCTGCAGAATATGGGGAAAATGGAATATAACATTCATAAGTATGCTTTCATTAGGGTCTGAAAATAAGAATCGTTGTGTTTGCGTTACCTTAGAATAAACCATTTAGATCTACAGAGGGAGCGGGTCCTCTTCCTTGGAGTCCGCCCAAAAAGCACAAACCAAACATTGGTGTTGCGGCCATCGTAGGTTCTCCTACATGCTTGGAAGGGAAGGAAATACAATCTGCACCCTCACTGCTAGTTGTCACTGAATCCTACACTCTGGTCCTTTTAATGCCAACTTAATGATTCAGGAAGATTTCACATGGTTGTAAAGCATTTTTTTATTTATAGAACTTGATGTACTGGAATTTAAGATAAATGTACATTCACAAACAATTCCAATTGGAGATAAAGAGATATATGAACGTACTGTAATAAAAACCTGTACATTCATTTTAAATTAATTTATCTAAGCTACCAATTCCTTCCACAATAACTGAGCTAATAGAGGCCTTGAAGTATCAGCAGAAGTAGAGGCTTTGCCAGGATATCAGGAACTGGCTCTGAAATATTGACCCTGTTATGCATAATCATATATTTACACTCAACTGCCGGTTTGTCAGGAACACCTACCTAAAAGTAATGCAGTCTAATACATCAGCCCTGTAATAAATGAAGGTTATAATGTTCAGTTTTTGTTGAAACTGTTTTAAAGGGGTGTTTATTCAACTTTATGATAATTTTGGAGGCTGTAGTTTGTGGTGCTGTTGAACACTATTGTGTTATAATGAGAAGTGTTTCTAATATTTTGTCCACTGCATTTATATCACTGAGGGTAGACAAGATATTAGAATCATCTCAGTATAACAAAAAAATGTTATTCTACAGGTACACATTTTAAGTGTGTTGAAATACTTAATGTGCCAGAATATTGCTGTTTTTGGGCTAGACTTTCTTCCCCTCTAGAATAAACAATATTTAAATACATAATAAAAATATCAAATAGATTTTTCCCCGAATGACTCATGGTTTAACTAGGTTATCACCAACACTTTTTATTTATTTAAACTGCTGCACAAACTTCGTGAGGAGGCTGTAATACATGGGGTGAAAGTGCTTTGCATGCATGCTTGTCTCATCTAAAGTGAGCGTGTGTTGTTATTCATCATGTGGGGTTGATCAATTTAAAAGAATGTATCTGTTTCCAGATAATTCCCAGTGTTTAAAGAAAGATAATTGTTAGCTTTAAAAAAGGAGGATTGTTCGGGAGAGTAAGGGCAGAGACATTTCGGTTGTGGTTGTGAAGGTATTATAGCTACTATATTTATTTTCACCCCATCATAATTTAAATTGGCCTCTTTTTACCGCATTATTACCATGCTATTACTGATATGTTCTGCCCAGTTTTTACCATAACCCTTTCATGCATGAATTATGACAGCCTCAGCCAGGATTGTTTTTACAAAGTTTTGTCATTATTCTATTCTTTAGGCATGACAAAAAATGGGAACTTAATTTTTTTAACATGCATTTTCAAGGAGTTTTTCACATGTCCACTCAGGTGGACAGCATGAATTTGAGTTTTTTATTTAAAAGAAATTATATTTTATGTAAAAAACTATAAAAGACAAAAAAAATAAATGCTGTTAAACTAATGTGTTCACATATTTTATTGTTCAATGCAATGTAAAAATGTTAAATACATAGATGCATTTATATACTTTTAATTATATTTATATAAATATAAAGACTCACATAATGGAACTAATCCACACAAAATATTGTTTAAGTTACATTCTGATAACATAAATCAATTGATTTACAGCCAAAAGGTTACTGCAGATTAAGCATTTTCATGATCAACAAAGTTCCATTAATAGTATGAATTGTAGTCCTTACTTAAACTACCAGTGTTACAATTGCCCCCAAACTTACCACTCATGACACAAGCTACCCTGCCGGCTAGAAACAACAAAGCTAACATTTGAAAAAGATATCAAATGTTAGACAACAGAATGGGCACCAAAACTAGACAGATTTAAATTCATAAACATACAAGGTTAAGACAGTATAAGGAAAATACTCTAGATGAAAATAATTACTTTCATACCTCAAGTATGAGACCTCAGTTTATCCGTTGGCCTCTGTTACAATTGCCCCGGTTTCCCCTATACCCAGCAATGCGGGGTGTGCAATGTAGTGGACAGATGATCAATTATAATTTCCACCCAGTATTATATCAAGAATTGGACATTTTTAACAATTCTGGTACTCCTTAGTTGTTACTTGAAGTTACCAAATTGTACCAAATCTACCTGGAAGGATCTCCTACTGTATAAAGATTGGAAAGATATTCCTGAGTTGCTTGTCAGTGTTTCTGGCCTTCCATTGGCCACCTTGGTTTTGAGAAATTTTTGTTGCATTTACAACAACTGGTGGCCGAGTGGCCACTGGCCAGCGGTGCATGGGATGATACACTAGCGCCCACTATGGTGTACTAACTATTTTATCAAATCCCATGCACATATAAGAAAACGGATTTTGAATAGCTGCCCACTGTCAAAACAGATTTAATGAGGAAACGGCTCAAACACCATGACAACCTATGTCAAACATGGGTAAAGTGCACTGACAAAGAGGAACAAAGAGGATATTATATTAAAATTCAAGTCCACTTTCAGGAGGAAGTGTTCAAATTATTTTGTGTACTCTCTTGTTTGTTTGGACATAGAACTGCTGCTGTCACTCTTGAAAGACAGAATGTCCTCTTCCAATCTATATATACCCATATCTCTCTGCAGCTTACTTCTCAAAATACAGTTTGATTGCAGCAACTTTGGAAAATTATTTGGTTTTTATGTGGTTTTATCTGTTTCAACAGTAATATGATCTAGTAGTGGTTATGCGTTACAATATTATTGTTATTCTGTTTAATCTTAATTGATTCCATTGCATTAAAAGCCCTGCTGAGACTGACTGTCCCGTGTGTTGTTCTGCACTTTTGCACTGCATGTACACAGCCCATATCACCGCCCATTCCTGAAGAACAGAGTGACAGACTTGATGCCAGGTCCAGTTCAGGAAGGTTCTGCTGCATATGGAAGGTTTCGCGTCTTTACAGGTTGATGTGAAACTACACGAGTTATTATTCTATGCTACTGGTATGGTATAAAATACATAATCCATTTTTAAGAATCAAGCTAACTCGGGGGAAAGAAGGGGGAGATGATCAGAGCGCGGAGAGACAGGAAACATCTTGCTTTTGGATCAAGCTGACCGTTGAGGGATGACACTTTACTGAAGCTGATTCCTGGAAAAGAAGTGAGTTCTCATAATTTTGATGATGGCTCTAAAACACACGAATATGTTGGGTCTCACCCAAGGATCTTAGTTATGTAAGAGGGAGAGGTCAACACACACACACACAACCTGGTACTTCTATACTTGTGAGCACTCCCATTGACATATTGCATTCCCCAGCCCCTTACCCTAACCTTAACTATCACAACTAAGTGCCTAACCCCAACCCTAACCTGAACCTAATTCTAACGCTAATCCTAAAACCAACTCTTAACCCTCAAACAGCCCTTTGAAGGTCTGTTGAAAAGTGATGACCGGCCAAAATGTTCTCACTTTCCAAAAACGTCCTCACTCCCAAGGTCTAAAATGCAAATTGGTCCTCGCATGCTCATATTTCCATTTGAGCATGCGTTTGAGTTTTCAACTGTTTTTAAAAAATGCAATTAGTTAAATGATATGATGTAAAAAAAACAGCTATAAAATAATATATATTTTTAATGCTGTTAAACTAATGTGTTCGCATATTTTATTGTTCAATGCAATGCAAAAAAAGTTGAATATATAGATATACATTTTAATATATTTCAATAAATATAAAGACACTGTTACTCAAATAATGGAACTAATCTGCACAAAATATTGTTGATGAATCAATTGATTTACAGCCAAAAGATTACTGCAGATGAAGCATTTTGAAGAAGACAAAGTTGCATTAATAGTATGAGCTGTAGTCCTTACTTAAAGGTCCAGTATGTAACATTTGGGAGGAGCTATTGGCAGAAACGGAACATACGATTTATGAGTATGTTTTCATCACATGTACAATCACCTGAAAATAATAATCGTAATTTTTTCATTAGAATAAGCCGTTTTTATCTACAGAGGGAGCGGGTTCCCTTCTATAGAGGCCACCATGTTGCACAAGCCATGTTTCTAGAGTAGCCCAGAACGGACAAAAAAAACTGGCTCTAGATTGGGCCGTTCGCATTTATCGCAAGTTTCGCAGCCACCGTAGTTTCTCCTACGTGCTTGGAAGGGGAGAGTGATGCGAGCGGTATTCAAATGGATGAAAACTTCCATTTCACCGCTAGGTGCCACTAAGTCCTGCATACTGGACCTTTAACGGGAGTTTGGGATAATATTTTCCACGCAGACCTCAGTGATTTTCCTTTTAATTCAAACTTTTACTGTAGCCTATGTAAAAAAATGTTGTATCGTTGGGTCACCCCTACACAAACACTAGGTAACTGCTAAACTATAAGATGGGGTTGTCTGGCGTTGACTGTGGTTAGTTATTGGTTTGATTCATGGTTTGCAGCCTAACATGTGTTGGCATTGATTGACTGGCTGATCTAATTATCAGCTAATTGTACTCTGTTTCTAAAGGCAGTAGCCTATACAGCCTATACAGTAAATGCTTGCCCTTTGTGTGCATGTTTTTCAAGTACTTAATTAAACATGATGTGTTTTATTCAATGTACAGTTTAATAAACTCAGTACTGTTTTTCAATACACTGACTCCTAATTGTTGATACTGTTTTGTCTTCCTGCAATGTAGGTTAATAATTAGGCTACTCATTGTTATTGCAAAACTGGGTTTTGCCTTGGCGCTCTAGATTGTGGCGATATGCCATGTACACAGCCAATATCACCGCCCATTAGTGAAGAGCAGAGTGACAGACTTGATGCCAGGTTTGTCGTCCTTACAGGATGTTGTGCAACTACACCAGTTATTATTGTATGTTACTCAGGGCGGGAGTCTGAACGGCCCCAGGGGTGTGGGCTGCCAGCTCACTGCTGTTGGGTATTACATCTGTCATAAATATTACATTTAGCAGACGCTTGTATCCAAAGCAACTTCCATATGAGAACATTCACAAACCAAAGGCGCAGCTTCAGGAGCATTTTTTTGGGTTCAGTATCTTGTTCTAGGATACTTCGACGCATGGCTGGGGGTTTGAACCGCTGACCTTCTGATTGGCAGGCAGCCGTTCTGCCACCAAGCCACAGCCGCCCCATGAAATAAATAAATGAGTCAAGTGGTTCAATAAATAAATAAATTATTATTATTTTTTTTTTCATTGGACTTTTATTTCATAACGACAGATTTATTTATTTCATGGAACTATTTCATAATGACTCATTTCTTTATTTCATGGGCATATTTATGTATGTATTTATTTATTTAATATTGAATGAAATGGCATTCCATAGCCCCTTTCCCATCTCTGTGGGGACAGCATGGACAAATAAAAAGGGACATATTCATATTTATAAAGGTGGAGCTGAAAAGCTGAGAGAGAGAGAAGGAGGTTGAAGTCCCTTGAGGCTGATGAAGCCTAATGTTTTAAAATAGCAAGTGATTCATTTGGCGCTGTTACCAGTCAATCATCCCAGCATAGTGAGTCTGAAGACGCTGGGAGCAGAGAGAGAGGCCCAGTGAGCCCAATTCAACTGTTAGTCTAGGTTCTGCAGCTGAAGCCGTAAGACAGAAGACACTAGGGATAAGATAAGCAAGGTTTGGGTTTGGCGAGCTGGCTATTGAGCTATATCCGGTGCCTTTCGTTGAGTTTCCTGAAGTCGATACGCTCGTCATTGTCCCTTTTCGTCAACCGACCAATCACAGCCTGGATGAGGCGGGCCATTAAAAACAATATGACTTGCTACAGTAAACTTTGGAAATGTTGAACTCATTGTTATGCACGAATGGTTTTGATTATTGAAGGTCCGTAGCCTACTTAGCATTACCAAAATAGAGACTAACCATTTTTCTTGCACAAGGATTTAATTAAGGAAGAAAATCCACAAAAATGAAACATCTGTATTGTCAAATTGGAATTAATATTATAGCCTTCTAGTGGTAGGTCTATATAGCATAATATTATATGAAATTATATCAATATACTAACATTTTATAAATAATGTATTCATACTATACTAATATTCTCGTATTATATTCACATTTTACTAAATATGATATAGTTATACATATAAATATTGTTTATTGTAATATTTCTTAGTAACCTTGTTTAAGTGAAGCTTGGGCTGTGTAGGGGGGTGGTGTTTCTCGGGGGGTGGGGGGATGATCTTCCTGAGGATAAAACCCGCTGCGCTCTGGCTGCTGCAGGTATCTCACAGCTCGACTCCGACGGGATGGCAAACTCCAACAGTCCCACCCCGAAAACTGCGCACGTTTACAGCGGAACTTTCATCCACTCGACCCAGCAAACAGCGCTGCAGGTCCTGGAAGGTGCGCTCCTGGGAGTGGATACAGAGGGGAAGGTTTGCCAGATACTAAAATATCCAAAACAGCTTTTTGTCTGATTTAGAAGTAGGCTACGTAAAAACCTAACTACTTATGGTTTGGAAAACAGTGCGTTTGGCCTTTATCAAGTGCGTAGGTTTCTTTTCAACATGTTAAGCGGGAGGTCTAAGCGTTAAATACGTGGGCTACTTAATTTCCTGCTTTCTGTTGAATTTTTCTGTACCAATTCCTGCCTTTTCTGCATCAATTTGTGGTGCAAATGCTTTAACCTATGCAAAGGGAAACACAAAATCAAGCGGCAGGGGACGATATAATGGAATACGCAGTAAGGCTGTCAGGTCAGGCTTTCTGTATTGCTTTGGCTTTTCTCCTGTAATATATCCCTGCTCAGTCACCACACATGTAGCCATGATGTATTCTTCTCTCCTCTTGTGTGTATTTTGTTTGCGGAAGTAGCCTCTTTAAATGTGCATGTGGCACCTATATCTCGTCAATGACAAATGTATTTATTTGAATTAATTACTAAACCCCTGGACTTTGGTAGCTCCTGTGTCTCAGCAGGTTTTCTGCTCATGTTCAAAACCTTCTGCGCATTCAAATCTACCCCACATACCCGCGCTCTCTGAGATTTTGAGAAAAGAAGTCGTAATATTTTGAGAAAAGAAGTCGTAATAATTTGAGAAAAGAAGTCGTAATATTGCGAGAATAAAGTCCCCGTTTGGGACTGGACTGAGATGAGACAAAGTTTGGGGAAGCGGCTGTACGCTACTCTTCGTCGGAGGTGGAAACCGAAACTAAGTTCAAACACTTCTGATCAGGCGCAGGCTAAATCTCACCACAAATCCACACAAATGTTCTCTTCACCACCTCCGCCAAAGTGCAGCTCACAGACGCTTCAGTAGGAAACATATTGAGACAGTCCCAAACAGAGCAAGCGTGTCTCTAAGCGAGGGGGACGCACAGACAGTGACAGCTGTCAGAGGAAGGACGCCACACTGTCTACCAAACTCAAGTCAAAGTCTAACTGTAGACTGCCAGGAAATACTAAAACGTGCACATATGACTCGAAGCAACCTATTCTATTATGACTTTATTCTCGAAATATTAGCCTACCACTTTTTTTCCCCTCATAATATCATGACTTAATTCTCGATATCTCAGATTTGCGCCTAATACTCCGTCGTAGTTGACAGACTAGAATTCCGCCTTTTGGTTTATGTTATTCTCTTACTAAGTTGCAGCTGACTGTTTTATTTTTTTCACACACTAAGCTCTCAGACATAAAAACATTATTGACGTGGCCTTTTCGAATACAAGTGTGATTCAAATTCCTACCACACCCTTAAACCACCCGAAGAAACATATCATCTACCATACAAGGCAATGCAAAATGTGTACATTTGGAAATCATAGGCTGGTTATTAAGAAGGTGGGTCAAGTGTAGGTGTGGCAAGGACTCACTGCCATTAAAGACATGGACACATTGTAACTTGCTCTTCAGGTCACCCTCCTCCTAAGCACACTGTCCCGGAAAATGCCTCTTTAAGCAAACATAATGTTTTCAGCTCTCACAGCATACTCTCTTGTACTACGTATATATATATAT
>CM022476.1:20354922-20559338 GCA_011952105.1 Coreoperca whiteheadi
TATATATATATAATCAGGTTTTCTTCCAATAACTCTTAGCTGTTTTCCACTCTGCCATCAGATTGCTTTCATTGGGAAAGGCACAGAGCTAGACCAACTGTCTCAGACCTTTGGATTCAGTCCATCTGAAGTCACTCAACTGGCACAACAGTAAGTAGAATAGAAATGAATTACTGAATATATAGATTTTTGCAATATTACTTCATGGCTAGATATTAAATGACTTTAAGATATGAACACTTCAAGATGTGGTTGGAGGATATGAACACAAAGTCTTCTTTGTATCAGCAGCATAAACCACTAGAATGGAAAACATGAACATGCATCATTTCTTGTATAGGCCATAAAAAACATTACTGTATGTTTGAACAATTTTTATGGCTTGCGGCACTGCAGTGAGTTCTTCATGCCGGGAATGGTGGACACCCACATTCATGCACCCCAGTACAGCTACGCTGGCACAGCCCTGGACATGCCCTTACTGGAGTGGCTCAATACTTACACCTTTCCTGTGGAGTCACGTTTCCAGGACTTGGAGTTTGCTAACAGGGTCTACACTCAAGTAGTGGTGAGTGTGCTAAAGTGTAACTTTAAACTTGTCCCAGAGGGGAAATTCCTTTCCACAGCACTGTATACATCAGACAAAAACAGCACACTGTGACAACACACAATGATAAACAACAGTACACACTCTGGCCAGTTCAGCAAGTACTATTATTTAAGGCAGCTATGGTTGCGGGGATTAGGCTTTCCCCAAAGCAAGCTCTTTTGCACCTCAGTTCTCTGTACCTGCGCTCGGAGGGTGGTAGGGTAAGGTGGTGATTGAGTAGATCTGTTATGTCTTGTGCTATTGAGGTTGCAATGCGTGCAATGGCCTTATCGTTTAGCTCTGCTTGGCTGGGTATGGGGAGACCAATTATCCTGGCAGCGGTGTTATTTAGAATAAAAAACCACACCTAGGTTATGGGCAGAGGGTTTCACATTTGATGGTAAGCCACCAAGATTGAACTTTTTAGCAAGGGTGATATTGGCTCGGGGCTAGCAACATTGGGTCTGAGGGGGACATAAAGAAGTGAAAATTGATGTTATGGTTGCGCAAAATATCATCCGAGGGAAGCATTAAAATTGAGAACAGTAATTTGCCGAGAATTGACCCTTCGGGGACACCACACGATAAGGGGTCCACGGAAGAAAAGGTTTTGCCACTTGCTTTTGAGAAGCTGCTATCAGTGAGATAGGAGTGGAACCATTCTAGCGCTGAGTCCGTAATGTCAACTCATTCTTCTAGACGATTGATTAAAATTGAGCAGTCAACTGTATCAAAGTCTGAGCTAAGATGGAGAAGGATTCAAATTAAGCGGTCTCTGGAATCGGCAGTGAGCAAGAAGTCATTTAAAACTTTGACGAGCAGTATCTGTGATGTGGAGAGCCCAGAAGCCAGACTGAAATTCTGATGGACAATACTGTTAGTGTGATTCATAAAGGTGGCTGTGCAAATTGGAAGAGACGGAGCAGTGTTATCCATATAAGATTATGAGTATTCCGATAGTCGGGAATATCTGAGTTTTCTGGTAACATTAGCAAGTAACTTTCTAGGCCTATTCCTGATTATTGTGGACTGTTGAGGTGGTGTAGCGTTGCATGTGCCTAAGGAGGTGGTAGGCGCTCCTAGTGTAGAACTAGTGTAGTTTGTAGGCGCAAGAAGGGTTTACTGGTGGAGACCGTAAGTGACCGGCGATGAATGAGGGCATGCAGTAAAAGGTAGGTTGAGGGAGGATTCAGAATAGTGTAGAATATATTGTCAGTTAGCCTATGCCGTTGGGGTGGATGCCATCACAAGAGAAGAAGGTTGGGCGCTTCCAGAAGAGGTTAAATTAATAAATAAAAACTACATTGAGAACGGAAAAGGTGGACTCCATCCAGGTGTGGAGGATTAGAGTGTGGCTACAACGAACCACGCCACGGTTGAGTGGAAGGATTGGACCACAGATGAAAATCTGTTTACCGAGGGCCGAGGGAGTCAAGGAGCCTCCTGAAGTCACGCTTTAGTACTTCACACGTCTGACTGGGAATGTCATTACAGCTGACATGGATGATAACATGTTGGGCAAGGGGGTGTTTGGCCAGGATGTCAGGAATCTCTTTCAGGATATCAATCACCGTAGTGCCTAGAAAGCAGAAAGACCCCATAGATAGTTTTTCTTGATATTCCTCACAATAGAGTCTCCAATAATGAGCTTGGTTGGAGGGGGAGCGATCGGTAGACAATGTTGCACACCTGATGACGGAATGGATGGAGAGGGGTGGACTGCGATGGGAGCAGGAGCCCCTTGTGGCGCTGGTGGGAATTGTGTTATGGAAGGGTGTTGTGGGAGGAGCGCCCACGTATAGGGGGTGGACGGGTAGGAGGCAACAGGGAGCCGAGGGACCCATGCGATGGAGATGAAGGAGGCCGGGATTACCCAATTGGCCCTAGGCCCGATTACATAAGTGGAAAATTCAGTGAGGACCCCTCCATTGTCACAGTCTATGATTTGAGAAGGGAGTGAACAATTTAGTATCTTAACAACATACAGAAAAGAGAAATAGTTTGAATGTTGTCTTTATCCTGTATGATAAATATATGATATGATTATATGATGATATAATATGATCCCTGTGCATTACAGAAAAGGACCCTGAGAAACGGAACAACCACCGCATGTTACTTTGCTACTATACATACAGATGCCTCTCTCCTGTTGGCTAAGATTGCAAGTAAGATGTCCTAAACTTGAACATACATGCAGACACACACGCACATTTTGACCTAAATATATATATTTATTTTTTTTTAAGCACTGGCCCTCTTCCTGGCCTGGGAAGTTGGAAACTGAAGTGTGTCTTGTTGTGAGACAGTGAAAGTTATATGCTGGCACTGTTGCACATTAGTAGAAGAGTCTTGGTATAGGTCATAATACTGAAAAATAGCCAGCCCGCAGTTTGAAATGATCACCTCAGAGAGGGTGACCACTGGGTGGCTCTGAGTTTATAAGTTCACACATAGATTTGTAGCTGGTAAAATCCGGGAGTTGGAGGTGACTGAAGGCTCTGGCCCTAATGATATATGTGGAGGCTAATGCTAAAAATATGAATACAATTTTTTGAAAATTCTAGTAATGTAAATCTGTTGGCACTATCCTGTCTGACATATTCAGGCTGTATAGTTGCTATTGCACAGCTGCTGCTCAAAATGTGATACTGGGTCTGTGTGCCTTGTTTGACTGTGGTGAAGAATACAATGTGACACCTTAATTTATAATTTATAACTTTCATTACAGTTAAACTGACAGTGCTCCAATCAGCAGATATGTTCATATACACGCTGTAAAGACAGAATGGTCTTGCCTTGGTAGTCTCAACTGGTTCAGAAACACACTTATTTTCTAATAATAATAATAATAACTTTATTTACAGTATATAGCACCTTTTCAAAAAAGAGTTTACAAAGTGCTTTGACAGACAAGGCATAGCAGAAACAAGATATTTTGTTCACCTTTATGCCTTGTCTTTATCTTGGTGTCATGTTATGCAATACTGAACACACACCCACACACATACAGTATATATAAATGTGTTATGATACAACAATACTGACACCGGCTTTGGAAGCTTTTACACTGTCTGTTTGTGTAATCAGGGTCGTTGAACCCTCACCTTTTGTCCTGTTCTGAGCACCTGTTGCATTTCTAAAAAGGAAAAATGTTGTTGAACGTAAGCGTAAGTGTGTGCATTATGCACGTTTGAGTATTTCCAACACATATATTTATAATTCATGCTTCATTTCTTTTGTTTGTGTTGAACTTCTTACTTTATTTTTTGTAAGAGTTACATCAAGAATAAAATAAAAATATATGCATACAAAATCCAATGGACTGTATTTCCAAGAATCTTGTAAGGTCCAAAGTTCAAAGTCCCAGGGAAATGTTGCCCCTAGTGGATGAATGTGAGAGTGAATGGTTGTCTGTCTATGTGTCAGCCCTGCCACGAGTTGGCCACTGTCCAGGGTGTACCCCGCCTAAGGCCCGAAGTCACTGGGATAGGCTCCAGTCACCCGCGACCCCGAACGGGAACAAGCGGTAGAAAATGACTGACTGATTGACTGAAATGTAAAAATAATGACCAATGCTTAACATGCCTCCCGGTGGCCATAACTGAGTGGTGCACCTGTGTTTCACAAAAATCATCTGTCTTTGGTACTTTCCTTTGGTCTAGTAGATAATTCACATATAAGACCCTGCACATCCACATGGTGTGCAGGATTTCAATAGACCTTTTTCATTTCAGACATTTTGACTTGTCATAACAGGAAAGGGGGAAACAAATTTTGTTAACAATGGCTCAGTTCCAGTAAGTGTTCTGGTAAGCTATGCCAGTGGGCCATCGTGCGCAATTCCAGGATCCTGGAACTAGCTCAGCTAAATGAAATGTAGTCATTTTTGATGTCATCACTTATGCCTGTGTTTTTCTTGCTGTCACATGGCAAAATGTCTGCTGTGAAAAAGCTCTATTAGGCCTCTGTTCAAACTGAAGGTGGTAAGAGTGATAAAGGTGTAGTTTGTTGCGACCTAACAGGTGAAGCAAAGCTAACTGGAGAGTCAGAGGGATGTCAAGCAAGCACAATCTCTACACGTGTGGGTTTACCATGGGCGTACTATGGCACCAGAAATGTTCTACTGGGACATAGACCTTTTTCACAGCAGACACTTTGACATGTCATAGCCGGAAAAGCGCAGGTGTAACTCATAACATTAATTGAGGCTGTATTCCATTTAGCTGTCCCAGTGGCAGGCCTCTGGTGTTAGTAGGGCTTAGTAGGGTGCATGGAACAGAGCCATCATTAATGTTATCAGATGCAGATGTAGTTCCTACTTAACTTTTGTTGCCACCTCAGTGCTCCGAACTTCCTGCTCCTCCTCATCCCCTAAACTACTCTACAACTAGCCTGGCAAAGAGGTCCCAGCTTCACTGTGTGTCAATTAGTTTAATTAAATGCAAATTGGATTAAAATGATCCCCCAATAAAGCACAATAACAAGTTAATTGATACTGGCCTTATGGCAGTTCCACCATTATTGAGTCCTTTGTTGTAGAGGGGTCAATATTTCTAATGCTATTATGCTTCCACACCCACCATCACGCAGGTGTTTTCACTTACTTTGTCTGATTAGACCTCTTGATGTATAGTTTTTATTTCTCTACATTTTACTAAAGATTGGTGGGCATACTTGTACAACGACAGAACAACAACCAAAATCAATTATAGACTGCACTGTGCTGAAAGCAGCTTGCTTTTTGGAGAGACAAAAAAGAGAATCTGTAAAATAAACGGTTTTAATGGATTAATGTTTACTCATATGCTTGTTACTCTGTCATCCTCATTTTTCTTGCAGATGACTTTGGACAGCGTTCCTTGGTGGGCAAGGTGTGCATGGACAGGAACGATTCTGTGACACATTACAAAGAGACCATTCAGGAGTCTCAAGATGAAACCTCTCGGTGGGTATCATCAATGTTTAATACAAGATATAGCAACTGTGTTGGAAGGCCTGTATGCATGTTATGTATCTCTCTAGCTGTACAGTTCATTTAGTGAGTTGATATCAACTCTATTTTAAACAGCATCAAACAGGATATTAGGCTTATGTGTGCCCTTTCAAAATGTTATGTAACATTAATAATAGTTCATTCAACAATATAATGCTAGGGATTTTTAATCACAGAGACTGTGCACTTTATTCTGAAGTGATATTTGCCTCATAAACCTCTGTTAATGAGACAAATATCAGCATATCCATAAACTATCAACATATCCATTTTATACAGACAATCCCCTCCAAATGTAATTTGTGTAGAAGTTTTAGTTGTCGTAAAAGATTTGGGCATTTTCAAATTTGTAAATGTGGCTGTCTCAAATGAATTACAGTCATTGTTTTGTTCTCTCAAGGTTCATTGCAGAGCTCTTGAAAAAAAAGGTAAGATTCTATGATCCAATAAACTGAACAATTCAAGGATGTAAGAAAAAAAGTCAAGCTAGGTCTGCATGTTTTAAAAAGGATTTTTAGATCCTCTGTTACTCCCCTGACTCGTCTGGGTTTTTTTGTCTTGGGTAGTACCCTCTCGTGAAGCCAGTGGTGACACCTCGCTTCGCTCTCTCCTGCACAGGAACTTTGCTAGAACAGCTTGGAGAAATCGCTAAGAATAACAACCTGCACATTCAGGTGAGCTCACTGTGGCAACCAAACCAGGGTATGTCCTCAGGGGACTGTTGAGAGACGTAGAGACCATTCAGTGTTGGACCTGCGGAGTTTTTGAAATAAAGCCACACGTGCAATTTTCAAAGTCAGAATGCTGACAGGGAACAATGACAAACAAATATTGTAAAATAGTATTTACTGCCACGCCTCAGGCTCTATCTAAATGCTACAGCGTTTGTCAAAGGTAACATCAGATGCTCTTAAAGTAATATGTCGGACATGTGCATGTTCATTTCCAGAGTCATATCAGTGAAAACACTGAGGAAGTTAAGATTGTAAAGGAGCTGTTTCCTGAATCAGAATCTTACACACACGTCTACCAAAAATACAACCTGCTTACTGGCAAGGTGAGGACACAGTCACACATTTTGTGGAAAAATAATAAAAATGCCAAACGTGGTTGAAATAACTCATGATGATGATGATGATGATGATGATTCACAGACAGTGATGGCCCATGGCTGCCACCTCAGTGATGAAGAGTTGGTTCTGTTCAAAGAGACAGGAGCCTCTTTGTCTCACTGTCCCAATTCCAACATTTCGTAAGTCTCTGATTCTCTGTTTCTCAAGGCTATAGCTGACCGAATGCCATGAGGATCTGCACAACACAGATTTTACAGTAAAATAGCACATTAAGCCGTACAGTATAACAGCACTGAAAATGCCTGAATGCAAAGATATGCAGCAGATGAAACTTTATTGATTCACGTGCTGAAATTAGGTTGTTGCAGCAAAATATTATAAACAGTCCTGAATCTCTCACTTGTTTAATTGTTTTAGTCACCTCTTTCTCTCCATCTGCCCAGGTTGTGCAGTGGATTTTTGAACGTCCGCAACGTCCTGAAACACAAAGTGAAGCTGGGGCTGGGAACAGGTGGGAGCAGAGCAACCGTGCGCACATTTTCACGTCTAAGTATCACTAGACAAACTTTGTTCCGCTATAAACACTATTATACTTGATGATTTGGAAGCTTGAGCAGGGCCTGCTGCAGCAGTGAGATAGGTGCTAGGACATCGTTTCATAGTTAACAGGTTTTACAGCAGTCAGTCATTTTAGTGTTTTAGTGAGTGCAGTCAGCAGAGAGATTTGGCACGCAGGTCATCTGACCACCAGCTGATCACTTTGTTTGGATTTTGCTGGTTTAAACAGCTGATAGTTTAAAAAAAACATCTGATGTAATAGGTCATTTAATCTCAGGCCTCCTAAATTTGAAATGGACATGATGCTTTTTCAAACCCACAATACATTTTTGTGAATGCTTGTATCTGCCTGCTTGTTTGGCCCGTCCCGGCTGTCTTCGTGGTGCCGGGTCAGACGTGGCGGGTGGCTACTCGGCCTCTATGCTGGATGCTGTGAGGAGAGCTCTGGACTCATCCAAAGTCTTGACCATCCAGAGCCCAGAAAATGAAACTCTCACCTTTGAGGAGGCGTTCAGACTGGCCACACTGGGAGGCAGCCAAGGTAAGACACACAACTCAGCTGTCACTCAGAGACAAGAGGTAGCGTTGTGCTGAAGTTGCAATTAAAACATTAAGTGTTCGCTCTCTTAGTTAATCATGTTCTCTACCAAGAGTCATTTTTTTTGTTGAAGTGGCTTTGCCCACTCTAAGTTGCTCCGTATTAGAGAGCTGCAGCAGAAATGCCTGATTCAATGCACACCTAGCAGTGGGCAGAGCTTTTCAGTTTCTTTTATGATGTGTTTTGGCTGTAGCCTTGTCCCTGGATGACCAAACAGGGAACTTTGAAGTGGGCAAAGACTTTGATGCCCTGAGGGTGAATGTGGCTGCTCCTGGTGGACCCATCGACCTGATCGAATCTGAAGGACCAAAGGTTGGTTGTGCGTCTTAATCTATTCGCACCCATTTACGCAGAACCTTTGAATTCAGTGTAACTCTAATTTATCATCAATTTCAGATTCTTTTGGAGAAGTTCTTGAATTTGGGTGAGTGTCAGTTTCAGTTTATTTGTCTGTACTTTTCAGACTCTAATGTGTCACTCACTATTTACTTTATGTTTGTCGCTCTTTCTTCCTCTTTGACAGGTGATGACCGCAACATACTGGAGGTGTTTGTGGCCGGGAGGAAGGTGGTACCATTCACAGAGTAAACGCTTTGGGACTTTGTGCTTGTGGCGTAAAACTGCTCAGTGTAGCTGCAGTGGCTTGATGATCCCATATTCATGCTTGTGTACCTAGAAAAGGCTTTATGATCCGAAGACTGGGATTGACTTGAGTTATAATCATAAATCATTCAGTTTTTCTACAGTCTACATCAGATTTGATCAGATTATCAGATCATCAGATTATTTGAACATCTAGCACTTCTAACATTTGCCTGATTAACGTCAAAATCCACATCCTGATGTGATTCTGTGGAGAGTGAAATTGCGCTTAACCAGGTGCCTTATCAGAATCATGTACTTTTGATGTAGTTTTGTTATAATAATCTTCGATTTACTCACCATTTCAAATGCTTTTACTGCTGTGATTGTGGAGTTTAAGGGACACCCAAGTAAAATATATGTATGAACTTATATTACTACAAATTGCCTTATGAATATTGGGAAATGAAGGGAAATGAAATGTACTGATTGCTGAATATGTGTCTTGATAAATTAAAATGGAATTAAGATAAATTAACTTTTTTACTGAAATATAGCATTTCTTATTTATTATTATTGTTTTTTTTTTTTTTACAACATATCACTATGACACCAGATCTTCTACGTTAAAGCACTCTTTGTAACTACTCTTTTGATCTTTCACATCATGGGAGATTGAAATAAATAATACCACGAAGTCTGATAAAATGCTGTTTATCTCTTGTGTGCAGTTATTTAACAAGCAGCTACTTGTCAAGGATCATAACCCAGGATGTAGGTAAAAGGTATGGATTAACAAAATGCCCACTGACCCTTCCAGCCCACCAACCGACCAGTCTACAACTTCTTTAATAGATGATCTTCACCATCTGGGCCGGACAGCTGAGGAGGTGGGTTGGCAGAAGAGAGACATGAAGATGACTATTGTCATGTCCTACTGACAGCCAGGCCTCTGCTGCACTTCAAACAGACCTTTACAGCGTGCACACTGAAGACGTCATGCTTCCATTCACAGCCACACTGTGCTTCAAATCCATCAGATAGCTCATGCCTCCACTCTTACAAACTCAAATTCCAAAAAAAACATATTTTCTCTCTTAACTGTGCAACTTTTACTTGCAGCCAGTAGTAAAGCAATAACTAGGAAATGTGAAGGTTAAGTCACCGTCTACATATTCCCAGACTCAGATATTTGTACAACTTCCATCTTCAGTGTGATTATTTACAGGTATTTCCGAGTTAAAACAAGACATTTTATGTTGAGATGTCTATGATTGTATGTTGACTCCGATGTCTCAATAATGACTCACACACATCCATTTCTCTGGAAAATGGGGGAGCAAGTTAACCTTTAACATACTGTAAGCCATTATGTATGAAGTGATGTATTGCCCTTGGTAACCAAGTCCTTTATTCTTTGTTTTTGTTATAAAACCAAAGCATGGCTTGATACCAGAAGTAAGTGAGACACATTTAATTGTTATTTCATTTCAGAACCCTTTATGTTATAGGGAATCACAGATTTTTTTTGAAGTTTCGAATGTTAACTTATATGTAAACGTTTTCATATAATATTAGAGCCTGCAAAATGACATGAAGTAAAATAAAGTTTAGCCTTCAAAGTGCTTAATAAAACTGTATTTGAAAAGCTTTTGAAACTGCATATCGTCCTTGAACATAGCTCCAAATTTGTAAATGGGGGATAGTACCCTAAATGTTACCTTTCCGGGAGACATTCCCGCCTCAGACGGTGCCCCGCCCATTTAACGATCAATTCGTCAATAGGTATGGACGGGTAGAGTTAGGAACGAGACCACGGTAGGGGTTCAAGGCTGCCCCATGAGTTATTGGCAACACCCCGCACAGCCGGGGAGGAAGTTGTGCCTGAGAGACCAAACTCAGGGCAAAAACATCGATGAAGAGTGCACTCAGGAAGTGTTGCCGTGGATCGAGTACGAGCAAAGGTTGTTCCACATTTCTTTTGCTTTACACCCCGTCTTCTCTCTTATTGGACATAAAAAAATATAATAGGTTTGGCAGGTATGTCTAAATGCAATATAAATTCTTCCTCTTTACTGGACATTCAGCTGTACACGTTAATAATCTCCCTCTGTTTTGGATTATCGCTCTACTCAGTTGAATTGACTGGATATGGGCATTAATAGTCATGAATGGCATAGATAAACATGGGATTACACAGTGCTCGCAATTTCTCTTCTTAAATACAACCCAAGAAATAATAAAAACTGAAAATCAAAAAGGGTTTTCCAATTGTTTATACTGATCGCTATGAGAGGTGGAGGGACAGGATTTTTGTGAGCTCCTTTCTATTCCCTTCTTCCTACATAAGTACAATTTGTACACAGAACCTTGTCTGGGATAATTTACTTGACATTTTTGATATAGATGATGAGAACTTTTAATAGCATATAAAGGACTTAATATTGATGGTAGTCTACACCAGTGATTTCCCAAACCTTTTGGCCTGTGTCCCTTTAAGACAAAGAATTGTCTACTTTTGTCCCCTCAGCACTGGTTGCACATGACTACCTATTGTAACTAATTCAACCAAAAAGTGACCCCCCCCCCCCCCCTCCATAGAAGCCCACTGCGTGCGTGTGTGTGATTGACTGTCTGTGTGTACCTTACTTTATCTTAAGGAGCCTTAAGATGTAAGGATCGTCCAGTAATTTGCAAGAAAAATTGCAAATTGTAGAAGACAAACTGAAAAAGTGAACAATTTTTGGTATCAAAATTTGGTATTTTTTTTCTCTTTTCTGTCCTGTCAGTCATCTTATTCGCCATCAACACTGAAACTAGCCACTGGCGTCCAGCAATGCCTCTGTTCCGGGCTGCGGGAGAACGTGGTGGGGCGAAGGCTCGGCCCAGCCAGAGGAGGACGAGGAATATGGAGTGCATGGGGAGCAGCGGGAAGACAGATGAAGACGGTTCTGTCCTTTCGTTGACACGGCTGTGTCTGCTGAGCCTGGCTGACAACATGAAGGAAGTGTGGGTGAAAGACTATGCCGACAACTACCTGGATCATTATTCGTTCAGACACATCATGGGGCCTTTCAACTTACTGCGTGAGTTTGTGAGGGCTTATTTAATAGACGATGATCACGTTTTGTCCCTCTCTTACAGGTAACATGCCCACGTGAATTACAATATACTGATTCACTTTATCAGCAAAATGCTTGCGATATAAATGAAAATGGAAGTCTGCTATGAGGGGAAGTCAGACGTTGAATAAGGGGCTACAGATGTTTTTCTTTATCTACTTTTTCATGTACTTTGACACATGTGCTTATTACAACTCTGCTTTATCTACAGATTAAGTGATTTACAGAGCAATTGATTACTTCTAATCAAACATTTCTCTACAGCGGGTGAGCTGGTCGAGGAGCTGACGGGGCTGCTGTGCACCAGAAAGCAGTTGTCTCGGGCAGCCCTTCACCTCCTGCTGGTCCCCCAACTCCGTGGTCTGTCCCTGGAAAGGTGTCCTAGTCTGGTCACCTCTGCCCTCTGTCCCCACATTGCTGCACGTTGCCAGGTGAGACGGAAACCAGTCTCCATGTCTCTGTCCTCATTAACTACTGATTGCAAACCAACGCTGTCGTATATTTTGTCTTTCAGCGATAATAACTGAAAGTGCAGTTAATAGTAGAGACAGTTAGCTGCACAGATGCTGGATCAGTTATTTCAAGAAAGAAATATGTCTGACAGTGTGGCTGATTACTGCAGCTGAGGAAATGCTAAATGCGAGACATTAAGGCTGCTGTATGTGTAAAATATTACAGACATTTCCGCGATGTTGAGTTTGCACAATCCACACCTTTATATGCATCTAAGCCTAAATATCCCTCTGTAACCCTTCTTCTTGTCTTTCCTTTGTGAGTAGCGTACATATGGAGAAAATGAGTGAGGCATAATGGCTATTACATGGATTTTTTATGAAAAGCGGAAGTGCTCCTTCATATTTGAAACGATTCGCATATGTCTGTGTATGAAGCCAATATTTTCAGGGCTTAAAAGAATAGTTTTTTTGTTTTTCTATGGTATAATTTTGCATGATAGTTGGTTATATGTATATATCACAGATCTGAAAATAAAAAAACAGGGTGTTTTCTAGCCTGGGTGGAGTCTACCAAACTCACTGTAGTGGTTGACACAACTTAGAAATGTCCTCCTTTTTGTCTCAGGGTCTGTGGATTCTGGACCTATCGGGAGCCCAGCAGCTGCCTTCAAAGGTCCTGTCTGAAACCCTCTGCTGTCTACCTGCCCTGCGCTCGCTCTCCCTGGCTGGCACACCTTGTGACAGATGTGTAATCAGGACAGTTGCCCACTGCTGTCGTTTGCTGCGGCATCTGGACGTATCCCGCTGCCATTTACTTTCCCCAACTGCACTACTTCCTCTTGGAGGTGGGGCTTCCTTTTCGTCCTCTGGCTGTCCGTCGAAGCCATCGTCTCGCTGCACCTCTACATCCCAATCTTTTATTTCCCCTTCTTGCTCTGCACCCCTGTCTCCACCTCCCCTCAGCAGTCTGCTGGCTCTGGATATTGGCTTTGGGGAACAAGAGGGAGACCCTGTGGCGGCAGCAGCCTACCTCCTCCTCTCCCTGCCCTGCCTGGAGAGAGTGGCCATGGATGGCCTTGCACAGGCCTGCTGTCTCATCGAGCACCGAGAGTTCGGCCAGACGGATGAGTTCGCTGAGAGAGAAGGAGTTCCCAGGCTGGGGGAGGTGCTGAGGGAGTGGAGGCACAGGCAGGGCATGGACAGTGGGAGGAAAAAGAGGGAAGGAGCAGCAGCAGATGAGGACGATGAGGGTGAAGAGGAGGAGGAGGAGGAGGAGGAGGAGATGATATTGTGGAAGCGGTGTGGTAGTGAGAGTGAGGAAGATGCAAGTAGAGGTGAAGGGCCAAGTGTCTCTCAGAACCAAGCAGAGGAAAAAAGGAGAGGAAGGTTTTCGTCACAGTCGGGTGATGAATGCCTGATCCTGCGCCTAAAGGACGTCAAGGGCTTATCATGTGACTCTCTGCACAGTTTAAGTCGTTTATGTCCAAACATCTTCTCCATATCTGTGAATGTTGATGATTATGAAGATGCTAGAGGAAGAAGCCAGGGGTCTCTGTTAGCTGCAGGCCTCCAGGCGTGGTCAGGCCAGCTGCGGAGCCTCTCAGTACACTACCCAGGCCCTATGGTGGATCTCCTTCCTGCCTGGCAGGTTGCAGGCTCGTCCTTGGTCTCTCTCGCCCTGGAGGGGGTGAAAACCAGCCCTCACACCCCTCTGCTGGAGGTCATCACGGCCTGTCCCAGACTCAGAGACCTGCTTCTCTCTGCTGAGCCTCCCACCACCCCACAGGAGGAAGAAGACGAGGAGGGTCAGCGGGACGATCCTGATCTTCCACGTCTGCCTAACCTCTGCACTCTCACACTCAAGTAAGGCTGCAATTAAGGAACACTAGGTAGTACATGAGGAACTATTGACCCTTTTTTGGGAATCCACATAAAAAATTGACCAACTGAGTAGATTTAGTGTTTGTTCCTGATACAGACTGTACTTGTAGTCGTGTGTTTTTGACGGAGCTATAATGTGATATTGTCAATGTCAATGTCATATGTTATAATGTCAAATATTATGTAGGCACAACCCACAGAATCCAACTCAGTCATAATTTCATAAAGGTCTTTGGGTTAAAACTACACTGACTACTTCTTATTATTCATCTTCTTTGTGTCTCCCCTTCTCCTTAAGATTCTCCTATGAGCACAGCCAAATGAAGCCTGTGATGTCCTGGATGTCCCTGAAGAGGGCGCTCAAGTGTCTCCTGACTGGGTCTCCTTTACTGGAGAAGCTGGCCCTGGTGTCCCTGCCGTGCCCTCTGGACTGCGTGTTACAGGATGTGCTGCGCTTAGTGGACTCAGCCCTGTATCCCTTGGCAGATGCCACAGACTTAGCACCCATGCCACTCGGACGGGTACGGCAAATTGAGATGCCGCGGACAGATGTGAGGATGGTGACGGTGAGAAGCATAATGCAACGGAGCAAGAGACTCAAGTATGTGGATGTGAGTTCCTGCTGGCACATCAGTCAGCTTGAGTGGTTGGACTGCGAGACGTTTAGTAACGTCCATGTTGTCTGGTTGTAGTGACGAGATGGGCAGCTTCCAGCACTGCTGAAGGTGGATGAATAAAGCTTTAAATTATTCAAATAAAAATTCAATGCACCTTTTTTTCTTTGCATTAGTATTTTAGCTTATATGACTCCAACCCTATAACTTGTGTTATTTTTGTGCCTAAAATCCTACAGACACATTGATTTTACAATATGTCCCTAAATACAAGTTGTCTCATATTACAGCGTGTGGGGCTTATTCCTACAGTATAGTGCCTTGAATGAATTGCAAGCTGTATCTTCTGTATTGTGTTTCAAATAAATCTTTTGACTGAATGACATGGTGCAGTCTGCCCTTGTCCTTGGCAGCGGCACCAGCGCACCAGATGGTGATGGAGGAGGTGAGGATGGCGGTGTAGAAGTGCACCATCGTTGTCTTTGGCAGGTTGAATTTCTCCAGCTGCCGCAGGAAGAACGTCCCCTGCTGGGCTCCCATGCTGAGGGAGCTGATGTTCCACTTGAGGTCCTGGGTGATGAACATTGAGGTTGGAGCGTACCAGACGGCATAAAACAGGATGTAATATGCAAACATCCAAATTTAACTGTGCTTTATTGGCATGGCTAGTGTAGAGTATTGCCAAAGCATAGCCTATTGCAAAAGATTCACCATGTAAGTATAATAATTCAGTGCAAGAGAAAAAAAGACAACAAATGGTTTGCGTCATTACACTACACAACACTTCACAGCTGCATTGCTATACTGTATAGTATAGTATAATGTAAAAAAAAAGGGATTCCAAGCAAATAATTAAGAGTATATATGACAATTTTAGATATTGTTTAACAAGTGACTGTAATCACAACGGTGAGAACCATAGAAGAAACTAGATAAATATCAATAAAAGTTGTCGGTGGAAAGTGCATCATGACAGAGCCAAACATACTTCATGGAAACAGAAACACTAAAGAGGGACCGCAGGAAGCCTGAAAGAACAAAGTTACTTGAGAGAAACTTGGACTGGTGTCTTCTCGCTTCTTCCTGGCCCACATCTCAACAAGTAGGTGGCGGTAATGCGCCTTAATCCTGGCTGCAACCCGCCGCTAAATGTAAAAAGAAGAAGAGGCGCGTTGGGCGGTTTGGGTTTACCTGTTTCGTTGCTCGCTGTCCGGTGAACGCGGAGATAAAAATCAATCACACCGTGGTCGGGACATCCACGTCACTCGCTGGAGACCTGCCACATCCTCGCTCAGCGTTGGCCAGCTGTTAGGACCTGCTCGCAAATGAGAATTTGTCCAGAAAAAGGGGGGCTGTGACTTTTTTTTTTGCTAGTGAGTATGAAATCATTCTAAAGGCCGCGAACATATAAATGTGCTGTGTTGACACCGACGTGTAGTAAAAATAAGTCAAATGTAAGCCTTTTAGCTCGCTCCCACGTAGCCACTCTCCACAGACGTCTGAAAACACTCACGTTAACGTTAGCTATCGTTACCTGCTTTACTTCAAGTGTTTCTCCGCCGTCCTGCCAGTTTGGCTCATTTCTGTTTACAGTTTAAATACGTCGAAAATGACCATTGCAGCGTCGGTAACTTATATCCAACGACGCGAGGACATGCTTTCATGTTCACCATAGTCGGAGCACTTCGTCCAACGTTAGGCCTTTCTCGTACAGGAGCTCAGAAGGTGTCTTGCAAATATAAGCCGCATAGTGTTAATATTTCCGACATTACCCCCCACATAAGGTCACGATGACAAGTGAGGAAAACGGGATGGAGCTGCGGAACATGCCACATCTCCCTCCTTCAGCAGAATGACTCGTGATTTATACCAGCAAACTAACCCGAACCCGAACCAACAAGTAGAAGACAACCTGCACCATGGGGAGGTGGGTGTGCTGTCACTTTTGGGAATGTAGATTGATTCGTGGAGGTGCTCTTTTAGCCGACATTTTTAGGTATACTCTCCTCTCTTTCACTTCTTGACAGGATCAGCTTTTCGTGCCTTTTCCCAGCTTCGTGGCATTTCAGCCTGTCATCCCAGGTTCTTCCTCGGCTCCTGATACCTTCCCTCAGACAGCTGCTCTTCATCGGCCTGGTGCTCTGCCTCATAGGACTAGTCTACCTGATGCTTATCACCGGAAAGGGGCACGGCAGCTGGATCAGGAAGGAAAATCACTTCCACAGGTGAACTAACCGCTGCTGCCCAAGTGCTTGTGTTATTATGAACACCGGCGATATGATCTTAACAATTCTTCGTGTGTCCAAAAGGCACTTGGCAAGGGTGACTGACGTGGATGCCACCGATACAAGCAACCCCAACCTGAACTATGGCCTGGTGGTGGACTGTGGCAGCAGTGGCTCCAGGGTGTTCGTGTACTGCTGGCCCCGTCACAATGGTAATCCCCATGAGCTGCTGGACATTCAGCAAATGAGAGATCAACACCGCAAGCCAGTGGTCATGAAGATCAAACCGGGTAAGATAAGCAGTGCTTGGCTTCTCGTTAATCAAAACCGTATTTAAAGGAGAAGATATGAGCATTAGATATTCAACGGTTAGCACTGTTTGTTTACTCATATGATTAAGTATATTGTAAGACATACCAGTATATGCCAGCTTGTTATTTACCCACTATAAAACAATGTTTTTTCTTTGTAGGTATCTCTGAATTGGCTAAAACACCCGAGAAAGCCAGTGACTATATCTATCCGCTGCTGAGCTTCGCAGCCCAACACATTCCCAAAAATAAGCACCAAGAAACACCCTTGTACATCCTGTGCACAGCTGGAATGAGAATCCTTCCTGATAGGTACAGTTGTAAACTCGCGCCGCTTCCCCGATGCCCGAGATGTAAATATAGCTGCAAGAAATGTTCAGACCGCAGGTTTAAACGGCACTAAGTTACGCTGAAAAGGTGAAAAGCATGGCTGTTTGAAATGCCATACACTTTCTGATGACGTTTCTGTGATTTGTTTAATCTCAGCCAACAAGAAGCGCTTCTTGAGGATCTGCGAACAGACATCCCAGTCCACTTCAACTTCCTCTTCTCTGATTCCCACGTGGAAGTGATTTCTGGAAAACAGGAAGGTAAATAAAAGGAATAGACAGGGATGGAAATAAGTATGGGCGACTGAAATGTACGGCAGTTGCAGCTTTATTGAGATTCATGAATTTATAAAGCATTCTGATTATGTTATAACATATTTAATACTGTGCGATAGTTTTGATTCATCACTTCATGGGCGTTGAAAGATTTCCTGACAAATTAACTTCTTCTTTTCCTTTTGGCTGCTCCCTTTCAGGGGTCGCCACAGCGAATCATGCGCCTCCATCTAACCCTGTCCTCTGCATCCTCTTCACTCACACCAGTTAACTTCATGTCCTCTCTCACTACATCCATAAATCTCCTCTTTGGTCTTCCTCTAGACCTCCTGCCTGGCAGCTCCAAACTCAGCATCCTTCTACCAATATATTCACAGTCTCTCCTTTGAACATGTCCAAACCACCTCAATCTGGCCTCTCTGGCTGTATCTCCGAAACATCTAACATGAGCTGTCCCTCTGATGTACTCGTTCCTGATCCTGTCCGTCCTCGTCACTCCCAAAGAGAACCTCAACATCTTAAGCTCTGCCACCTCCAGCTCTGCCTCTTGTCTTTTCTTCAGTGCCACTGTCTCTAAGCTGTACAACATCGCTGGTCTCACCACCGTCTTGAACACCTTTCCTTTCATTCTTGCTGATACTCTTTTATCACACAACACACCTGACACTTTTCTCCACCCGTTCCAACCTGCTGGCACTCGCCTCTTCACCTCTTTTCCACAGTCTTCCTGACAAATTAACATAGGAAACAAATTTGCATGACCTAAATTAGAGGGTTTAAGATTCTCCACTGTATTGTAGCTCCGCATTTAAAAGTAGTGCAAGATTGAAGATACTTGCAAAAGTTTGTATATTAACTTTACAATGTGTCGTCATTGGCTTTAGGTGTCTATGCATGGATCGGAATAAACTTTGTCCTTGGAAGGTTTAACCATGTGCACAACGGTACGTACCCATGCAAGTAGTATTTCAACAGTGTGCCATTTTAAAAAGTATATTTTTGTTTAGTTTTTTGCGATTTAAAAGGCTGATGTGCTACATGTTAACAATCTGCATGCAGTAATCACTTGATATACCCTTCCTGCAAGACTCTTTCACCTGTCTCCTGTCAATCATTCAAGATGGCGAAGCTGTAGTGGAGGTAAACGTCCCAGGCAGCGATCAGCAGGAGGCGCTGGTGAGGAAAAGGACTGCCGGTGTGCTCGACATGGGCGGGGTCTCCACACAGATTGCATACGAAGTGCCCAAAACTGTAAGCTTTGCTTCTCCACAGCAGGTTATTATCCACAACCAATTCTGTTTTCGTGCCGTCTTTGGTTTTTGTCACTCACCCTTTGTTCTTCTCCCTCCTTCCAACCTCTGTCATTCCCTGGTTAAACCTGTATGCACCATTTTTGTCCCGTGGAGATGATCTGCTCTCCATTCATCACTATTGAAGGCATACTGTAAGCCTGCTGCATGACTCCATAGCAGGATATTTGGACTGAGAACATTAAGTCATTTATGTAGCGACTGTCAAATGCAATGGAAGTTGTCCACATCAAGAATTATTGTCATAGTGATTTATGTACCAGTAGCAGGTTTGGCATACGCTGCTTGTCCTTTTTGCTCTCATTGTTTTGTCTTTACACCACATGATGTTCAATTGAATTTTCACTGTCCTCTTGTTCGATAGTTTCAGCTTCTGTTCTTTGATTTTTTTTTTTTTTTTGAGATACATTATACTACACATAACGATATTTAGTTTTGCTCCTATGTGGCCTCAAACATAGGCGACCTGCTATAATAACGAATTTGTGTGTTGCATGTCAGCACCGCTGTCATCTGTAAATGTTGAACACCTATGGATATGCATGGGTATATTATGAGGGTGTCATCAGTCCCAGGCTGATTTTTTTGTTTGTTCCCTAGGAGGAAGTTGCCAAGAACTTACTGGCCGAGTTCAACCTGGGGTGTGACGCACATCGCACAGAGCATGTTTATCGTGTTTATGTGTCCACCTTCCTGGGTTTTGGAGGAAATGCAGCACGCCAAAGATATGAGGAGAGCCTCATCAGAAATACTGCCACTCGAAACAAGTGAGATCACCGCGAGCTAATCGCAGGATTTATTTATTATTATACTTTTTATTTTAAATGTTTCCTGCCAGACAGTACACACTATCGCGTGTATTTCCCCAGACTCTTAGATCAGCATATTGGTGAAACTGCCGAGTCTCCCCTCCTGGACCCTTGTCTGCCCACAGACCTGCAGGATGAAATTGGTCCGTCGACACAGAAGCTCTATCTGCGAGGCACAGGAGACTTTGACCAGTGTAGACAGATTCTCCAGCCGTTCCTCAACCGCACCAACGAGACCCAAACCTCCCTCAGTGGTATCTACCAGCCAGCCATTGATTACAGCAACAGTCAGTTCTACGGCTTCTCTGAGTTCTACTACTGCACGGAGGATGTGCTGCGCATGGGCGGGGATTATAATGCTACCAAATATGCCCGGGCTGCCAAGGTAAACGCTATCTAGAAAGATCACATCTACTCACGAAGCATGCCAGATACCCCCTCAAAAAGTAATATGTTATTCCCTACGTTTTTCAGAAAGCTTTATCCTACTTCCTGTTAAAAGCACCGTTCTATTTAAGTGCAGTGTGTCAAATAGCCACTCATCACACCATCATTGGCTATTTATATTTTGCTGTGTTCAAGACATACAGTGTTTTCTTCCTCAAACGGTTTCACTCACCATCTGAAATAACGATTTTAAGACTACCACACATTTTGCAAGGTTGTAAATTTACTTACATTGAAGTAAAAGGCATGTACAGTGTTTTGTTTAGGGTAGGATTAGAATAGTTATAAACTTTGTACAAGGCCTTTTTTCTCAACCAATAAATACAATGTAAGACATTTCCATTTGGTGAAATTGATCCCTGATTGGCCTTTGAATTTTGTTAGTATAATGCTAGTAGTTTTAATAGTATAATTATTTGTTAATGATAATGTTAATGTATCATTTATTGATCACTGGAAACTTGTCTGATGTTGTTTAACATTTCCAGAGTTACTGTTCCACCCAGTGGAAGACTCTGAGGGAACGCTTCGACTCTGGCTTGTATGCCTCGCACGCAGATCTTCACAGACTGAAGTAAATCACACAGGATTATTAAACTGCTCCTAAAGCTCAGCTAAAGATGAGAAAGATGCCTGTTAGATTGGACAAGAATGTTTATCAATGGCTTTATGTTTATGCCTGCAGGTACCAGTGTTTTAAATCAGCATGGATGTATGAAGTATTGCACTCAGGCTTCTCTTTCCCATCCAATTATAAAAACCTGAAGACTGCCCTGTTGGTCTACGATAAGGAGGTCCAATGGACTCTTGGAGCTATTCTTTACAGAACACGGTTTCTGCCTTTGAGGTAAGCTGGGTTTTCTCCCACGTGTGAGCCACGGGGATGCTATACCATGGCTGGTCTGTAAGGCGTACAGACAGCGAATTGTTACTGCATTTAGCAGCAGAAGGTAAAGCTGAGGACAGTCACTGGTCTCAAACATATTCGGACTGTAAAACGAAACTCTGTCGAAGCCTCTAATAAAGGACATATTATAGCTAGCGCAAGAAAAGAAACTGAACCACAAAAACAAAGTAATTATTCAACAAAACCAGTATCTTTCAATGTCGTTATCTTGGTGATTTATTAACAGACTGCTCCTAAAGATGCATTCATATCTGTCCACATGTGGTGTTAACCTATTTTAAAAAAAAAAGACTTGGCCCTGATCCAGCTAGCTTTGTATAAGATTACAAGGAGGTTTGAGCCTAACCACATGTGGCTCAGAGAAGAAATTCTGCTTAGGTGAATGTAAAGCAAGCTTCCACGAACTGAAAAATCCGGATTCTTGTCAGATCATCTATCAAGTCAAACTTGCATAGGTCTTCAAATATAACAAACGGGGGCCATGAACAGAATTTTTGTATACACAGTATCGCTTTGTTCAAAGCTGGTCCAATATGTTTTTTTTTGTTGTTGTTTGTTTATTTATTTATTTTTTACTCTTCCAGGGACATCCAGCAGGAAAGTCTGAAAGGAGCACACTCTCACTGGAGGCACAGCTTCTCTTTTGTCAACAACCACTACTTATTCCTGGCTTGTTTCTTCATTGTGTTGTTGTCTATTATGCTGTACTTACTGCGACTCCGCCGCATCCATCGGCGTACAGCACAACGCTGCGCCCCATCCCCTGTACCGTGGTTGGAAGATGGCCTCGGCTCACCCACACTCCCCATCACCCTCTAAACTTTGTAGAGCATGACGATTGGACAGCATGTGTGACTTTCCAAAGCCAATCTTCACTCCTTTTCTCACTAAGGCCATCTGCTTGTTCAGTGAGCTTTTGAAGGCTTCCATCTTTACAACAGGGCTGCTCCCTACTGTGAGTTGAAACCGAGATGGTAGAGTGAGGATTGGACAAGTGAGGAAGATCTTATGTAAGTCATCAGGCCTACCTGAGCCATGAAAATATTTGTGCTGAAGTTATTTTGTTTAATATTAAAAAAATGTTTTTCTTGCCTGCCAAATTTAGTCAAAATCAAATGGCAACTGCTTGCAGGTGTCTTCTATTCTACTAACAACGGTACTTGGCGATCTAGCTAATCTTCCATACAGTACCTAAATAAATATGTAGTCTATACTTTGAATTTCCAAAGTTGGACAAATAAACCAAGATGGCAGTTTATTGGGCGTTTGCCTTTCTTCATGCCTTTTGATATGTGTATGATCACATCATTTCTTTTTTGTTTTTAAAGTTAAATGGTACAAGCACTCGCCATTTTTACAGAAACCTCAAATGCAATACGATTTATTATAAGTGGAAGCAGCACTTTGTAATGCAGATAGGATGCACTTTCCAGCTAGAATGGTCTTTTTTTTGTGTGTGTGTTTCTTTCCCAAATTGTTCTGCCTCAACAAGACAAGTAGCCTTTAATAGCTATATTAGTGCAATACATGTCTTGTCACTGTTGGGAAACTCTCCAAAACACATCTGCAATTTTGTCGAGCGCTATCAGTCTCACTTAAAGCCCTGCTGAAATTGTTTTGGGTTATCTGACTTTTAAGTTCGATACCGTTGCATATATTTACGTTGAGCTTCATTTTCAGAAGCTGTCTTATCACTGCTGTGAGGGCATTGTAAATGAGAGCACATGCCCTTTTATTTATATGAAACCGGTCTAGTGAAATGTTTGCACAGATGAATGCGAAATAAATGTTGTCACATTGCATTTCAGTAATAAAGGTTTTATGGTATACTTGTCTGGCTCTTTATTTCATAAGGAGGAGATCAGACTAAACAAATGGTTTCTGACCGTAGGCAAAGGCTGCTGGTAAAGGAAATTGCATAATGAGACTAATAATTTAAACTGCTGAATTTATGAGTGATGTCTTCATCTAGTCTCCTCACAGTATTCAGCTTTGCCATACCTGCTGATAAAGTTATCCACTGTGTAATTTATGACAAATATGTAATAAATAGTGTTTAACAGATCGTTCCAGAATCCAGTCATCCAACACTTGATATGCTCTGTGTGAGAGAAGTGTTAATACTTGATGCACTCTGCATGTGGGACACACTAGACCAGCCTGTGCGATCCCCGCTAGGTGCTATTAGTAGTCTTAATTTGTTACAATTTCCACAGTAAAATAATAAATCATTACATCACTGCACTTACAGATTGGCACTTGGATGGGAAGATACTTTTATTGTAAACATGTTTGCAGTTCTTATGAAGTGTTAGGTTGATGGCCCAGTTAACAGTCATATTGCAGGTATTGAGACTTATAGTAAACAGTGAAGAATGGAGATTTTACAATTAACTCTTTTAGTGTGTCAAATAGTGTATGATGAAGCGGTGGTCACTATGCCACTAGGTCTTAAAGCTATGACTGTACCCTACCGAACATGTGAATACCAGCTGTAACAACACTACTTGAACAAGTGGCTCTTTAAGATGTCTGGCTCCTATAATGCTGAGTCATTGATATGTCACACTGCTTCGCCAACACACCCACAGTGTGCACTTTGTGTGTAGAGCATATGATTTCGCCCAAGGTGAGTGACACAGGATAGTAAATAGATCAAGTCCAACTCATTCAGTAAAGATAATTAATACTGCTTTACTTCTTTCTTTCTTTAATAGACTAACATAATTTACTAATCAAATATTTTGACCAACAGAAAGTTCACAAACTTGGAAGAAACAAATGTTCTCGCTCTCTGTAGTGTAAAAAGGAGAGCGGATTGCCAGAGAGCCGCTGAATCTTTAGTATCTTCAGTCGAATCAGATGATGTCCTAAACACAAAGTGGCATCCTGTTGGATATCAAGGTGAAATTTAAACTTCTGGCCTGCGACAAGAGACAGGATGACACAGCCAAAACATATACATTATTAACAATAAGAGATGTAATGAGAAAACTGTGTAGTCATTCATTTAGCCTCATTAAGATGATTGTTCTCTAACAGGCTCCTTGAGCTAATCTAATTGACTAAGTAATCAATCTAAACCTGTAAGGCAGCATTATCTAATGTACAAGTCTGAAAGTGTGATAACAATGTCATAGTTCTTATTCAGGAGCTGAAACTAAAGTGTGGATGTGTTGCACCCCTTTGCTAAGAGGCTTCTGTATTCACTCTAGACTATTTAATATAACACACATGACGTGCAGCTGGGATGATATGTGCAGATCAGTATATTGAAATTTTAGAGGGTTACAGGAGTGAGGTTGTTGTGTAAGCTCACTTTATTTCAAAACCTTTCATCGTAGCACCAAGTGGTTTCAAAGAGCCCCTTTGGTCTGGTTCCTCAGTGCCTTTATAAGAAATATACTATAAAACCCCCAGTGGTGGAAAGCAGGCAATTACATTGAATTAATGAATACATTTGTAGCTATTTTACTTGACTTTAGTATTTCTACTTTTGCCAATTTATAGTTCTACTGCACCACATTTCAGAGGGAACTATTGTACTTTTCGCTGCCCCACATGTATATAAGAGCTAGTTACTAGTTACTTTGCAATTCTTTCATAGAATACATATGCATGATGAAATGTCCTTGAGGAAATAATTAGACATTATACAAAGTAGTTAAAATGGACTTCACCTCGACCAATCACAACATTAAATAGATGCTTACATGTTAATGCATCAGTAATACTAATCCAGTGTATCATTAATATGACTGAAATGGGCTTTTCTGCACGAGTACGTTTGGTACTTAGCCTATGTGATTTTTTTCTGTCAATACTTCTGTACTCTTATTTCAGTACAACTTTGAAAGACTTTTACTTGTGTGTAGTAGGTTATTAACATTTGCCTAAATAGGATAAGTAGCTGAATATTTCTTCCACCACCGGTACAACCATATTCAGTGCAAGGAATCCACGAAGTGAAGATATTAAGAATGAACAGATGCTGCCTGATAAGGGGACCAAACCTACTTATGTATTCAGGCAGGACTGTGCGATTAGACTTTTGTCAAACCCATTCAAAAACTCTGAGAGACAAGCAGGGATGCACCGTCTATGTGCAAAGCAAATGTGCACAACAGGGCTGTGAAGTGTCAGAGGAATCTACCACGAAAACTTTTCATAGGCCAGCTCAAACCAAGAGCCCGCCCAATTGTTGAGAATCCGAATTACGATTGGTCCGTATTCACCTGAGCCACGCCCCCAGCCGCCTAACGTCGCACGGGCGCCGGGGCGCCACTTAGTAGTGATGGTGTTGTGGTTGTCCATGCCGCGGACGCCTCTCTGAGTCTTGTACACGAGGCCGAGCGGGAGAGCTCACTGCGCATGGAGTTGAGCTCGGACCGTGTGGTGGCAACTCTGGAGATGTCGCAGATCAAAAGCCAGGACGACGAGCCTTTTGATGGTGACGGGGACTACGAGAGCTTGCCACCTCATGCCTCGGTGATGACCCACATGACAGCAGGCGCCGTGGCTGGCGTACTGGAGCACACGGTGATGTACCCCGTGGACTCTGTCAAGGTAACGCACGCATACGCAGCAAATGGCACTTGTTTTTCCAATGCAGCTCATTCACCAACTAGCTACAAAACACTGCTAACTGTACAGACCGCTTGCTATCGCTTGCTAACGAGCGTTAGCTATAAACTGTTAAAGCTGCCCATCCTTAGTTAGCCTCGGCGTCAGTTAATGACTGCCTGGTCGCTACAAGCAACGTTAGACTGAACAAACTAGTTAAGCAGGCTAGCAAAATGAAGTCGTAGTAAAACACAGTGTCTTAGCTTACCCGAGCAAGTAATTTAGTCACAGTTTCACTATTTTTCTTCTCTTTCTCGATTTAACTAACGCTACTAACTCTGCTAACACAGTGAGCTTACTGAACACCCAGTGTAACCTTAGTTTAACTGTTTCCAAAGTCACCTTTTAGCAAGGTTCAGGTTTAACACAGTTTTCGTCTTATAATCATGAGCTCGTCTTGCTGTATAAACACGTTTCCCTGCTATCCCAGGGGTTTTTCTCAGAGTTGCAGGGTTTTTTTTTTTTTTCTTCCATACAGTGAAACGAAATGAGTCATCCAGACTTAGTCCTATTACTGACGTTAGGTAAGTGAAGGTCAAGTGGTTACCTGGCTTGACTGTAAAATACGTCCCATTGCCTTGATATTTACAATTGGACCCATTACCACAGCATTACCTCCAATGTAAAAGGGTAAATAATGTTGCTATACTTTATGGTGCAGTTACAAAGTATACTTTTGTGGCCAATCATACATGCATTGACCAATGTATCCATGTCAGGCCAGTAGTTTCAGTAGAAAACTATTACTTGAAATGTCCAGGATTGCAAGAGTAAATCAACACTACATTTAAATTATCTCTATCTATTCACCAATATGTTCAAGGCATTTATTAGATTAGATTTAACTGTATTGTCATTGTTCAAAGTAAATACTAGTACAACCAAGTGCAGTTCAGCATCTAACCAGACACTACAAACAGTAGCAAAGTGTATATACAGCATATATAAGAAGTACCTAGCAGATAGGCTATCTAGGCTGAAAAACAATTACTCGATTATCAAAATGGTTGCAGATTAATATTCTTTGGATTGACTAATCGATTAATTGTTTCAGCTCTACTGTGTACTGCGTCGGTCTCTCTGCAACAAGAACAGAAAAAGCACCATCACTCATACTTTACATTTTCTAAGTTGTCTTTTGTGTATTTTGTACGTAACACAGTTACATCCTTTTATTTAACTACCAGGTTGGTTGAACCAACTGACGCAGTACACAGTAGAGCTGAAACAATTAATCGATTAGTCAATCAAAAGAATATTAATCTGCAACTATTTTGATAATCGAGTAATTGTTTTTCAGCCTAGATAGCCTATCTGCTAGTTACTTCTTATATATGCTGTATATACGCTATATACACAAATGTGAGGATTTCCTCTTTTTCTCTGCTTTTTTTTATCACTATAAACTGAATATCTTTGGGTTTGGGACTGTTGGTCGGACAAAACAAGACATTTGAAGAAGTCACTCACCTTGAGTTCTGTGAAATTCTCATGACCATTTTTCACCAT
Source organism: Coreoperca whiteheadi (assembly GCA_011952105.1). Lineage (NCBI taxonomy): Eukaryota > Metazoa > Chordata > Actinopteri > Centrarchiformes > Sinipercidae > Coreoperca > Coreoperca whiteheadi. The sequence goes on from CM022476.1 coordinate 20,382,137, forward strand.
TTTTTCACATCTCATAATCTAAACGATTAATCGAGAAAGTAATCTGCAGAATCATAAGTTGCAGCCCTGATCCACCGTAAAAAATAAAACGTATTTTATGTTTCTTCCAATTTTATGTGATTCCTAAATATTTTGGAGGTAAGAAAATCATGAACATACTATAATCTTTGTTCTGACTTGTTGACTAAAACTTGCCATAAAACGAGTTGCACATAACAAGTCGCAATATCAACTTACTGCCCACGTGGATTGTTTTTTATTTATTTTTTTGGTTTCAGATTTTTGCCAAACTGAACACGCAAAGGTCAAAACTGGTTTACCGTCAATCATAATAAAGGTTGAGGTTACCAAGGTGATGCTCTGTAATCAAATACAGGGGCTGTCACAGAGCTACACAGATGATGATTGCAAATGTCCAACTGTTGGACCAGCCTTGGTAATACAAAAACTTGGCGGGAGTCAAGTTTATGAGTTCATAAACAGAGAAGCCCCTCCTGACTTCAGCACTTTGGATGACTGGTGTTTGGCAAATCGGAAAAACAAATTTGTTCACTGATGAGTGATGATTCTTGAAGTTAAAGCCTGTTTTCTTGAAGTTCACATCATTCAGTAGCGAAATGAAACGATTGGCTAGTTTTTAAGCTTGTTAAAATTGGTTTGATTGTGAACTTTGCCCCTGCAATCCTCCTGTTCTGCTCAGCCATTGTTTTCTAACAATGTAGTGTTGTTGTGATAATTTGGCGCGCTGCTGTACCCCCACAATAATCTTGATGTGGCACAGACAACTTCATTAACATACTGCAAGAATATCTTTTTTTTATTATATCTTCTTTGTTTCAGTGTCATAAGTGTAGACATCTTTCCAAGTTAACCCATGGGCCTTTATTACACAAACCACTGTTGCAGTTTCCTCTTGAGGTTTTTAAGTTTTCACAAGCACCTTCCAGCTGTGGATGTGGTGCCAATTCAGTTTGATCAGTGCGTGTCTGGAGGTGACAAAGAACCTGTTTTGAAACTTAAGATGATCTAAACTGATGAAAGAATGAATTATGGTCCCCATTTTTTTTCTCTATTTACTTTGCAGCGTGTGGTGTAGGGAAAAAATATTCATCTAAGACATTAAAGACAGACTCCAATGCATTTATTTCCAGTTCAAGACTTAAAACTGTGCTTGATGAAGTAACGAATTGGTGTCTCACATCAAACTGAAGATGAGTTTAGCCGAACATCTGTTTTTAATAAGACTTGGTGTATTTACTTTACTGTGTGCGTCAACCTCCCAGTAAAGAAGGACCCACAGCTAGGTCTCAGGGAGTAGCCTGTGCTAACGCTTGGAGGGGGATCTTATCGGTGTTGTGCACAATCAGCCTTGTGCAGTAAAGGGTGTGTGTAGAGAATTGTTCTTCTGCACTGTTGATTAGTAAACTGCCACAGAGCCAGAACTGCCCAAAACTGAATTGCTGCATATAGATTAGAAAGATGTGACACAGTGTAAAGTAGTAGATGGTGATGATGAGTGTTTCCTTTGTTATTAAATGGTTTTGTTGCCACAGTCGGACAGTGATGTTAATAGCATCTTTATGCAGACAACTCTCATGGTTAATTTGGTGCTATTATTAGCTGTTTCACATTATGAGTACTGTAACAAAAATATTGAAATGTTTATTTTCAAATACATGACGTATTAACAGATTCTGTTGAGAACCTAATGATTATCTAATTCACATGCTTGTTCTAAACTTAGACCTAAAACTTCTGGACCAATAGTTTCCCCCCATTTCATCTCCTGTCCTAACAGCTCCTTAAAATGTTAGGCCGCAGCTTTATTTCACATCTAAATTTAGGCACTTTCTGACTGAATGTTGTTAGCTTAGCGTTTTTAGTAATTTAAACTTTCTAATACTATAGGGGGTTTTTTTTCATTACGATAATAAATTGTTTTGCAAAAATAATTATTTTTTTTTTAATTGGACGCAGACAGATACCCGTTGCATTTAACACACTTCACAACAGCCCACTTTGTGGCATTGTTATTACAGCCCAACTATTATTATGACTTTTCAATACAGCTATAGGCCAATACAGATATCAGTATTTGACAGTATAAATTATGTGAGAGTGTAAAGTCTGATAATGATATATGGGCCTCACCAAATGAGAGAGCTAGAGAGTGAAGTAACGGTGTATGTAACTGATTGGTTCACGCAGCTATGTTCTAAAGCACCAATAAACACGCCGACACCTCCGCAATTGCCGTCATTTTGTGTGAGTGCAGCCGAAGCCAGGCTTCATGCTCTCCGCTCTGCGTGAGCGCAGCTCAGCGCCCCGCCCGGTCAAACAGACTCACAGACAGAGGGCAGAGGAGAGTGGGCGACAGCGAAGTCCCGGCCTCACAGCCTGCGCGTGAGTCATTGTTTTTAGGAAAATCCTACTCATTCTGCCTTTAACAAATTGCATATTATTTACACTTTTCTTACTCACCATTGCTTTAAGTCACTGCATCTCCCCGACAGACCCCAACCTCACCTGTCGCCTTCCGCTCAGTCTGTGTGCTCAGCCCCGCCCTCTGGCAACCCGGCAACCGTGACTGTCAAGCCCTGAACAAGCAGTGTTGGCTTTTTAAACCATAACCATAATATATTACTATAACTTATCTGTTCATGTCTATACATTTCTTTTATTTTGTATGGTTAAGCTTTGCGTATTAGGCTTTTGGTTTCAGACGACGTACCCATGTTGGTGCATGAGATGTCTTTTTGTCATCAGGCATTCAGAAAGTTATCACTACAAAGAGCACAGTCCTAGGACACAGTTTGAACTGTCTGTAGGTTGCTTTGTGACCAGCATAATTTAACCTTCAGATTATCTCTCGAGAAAACTGATATTGTAAGTAGTTAACCAGCTTTATCTATCAGTTGGCCTGAATATTAAAAAAAAAATCTAACTTTTGCCTCTGTCTTCAACAGAACAATGTGATTTGTAGTGCATAAATTCAGTCACACAAACTTAAAATGTAACCTGTGCTACTGAATTATCTGCGCCCCAAGTTCCTAAATCTCTATCAAACGGAAATGTAATTGATATTTTATTGTTAAGCCAAAGGAAGGAAACTCATGGGAGCATGCTGAGGAAAACAGACTTGGCCTATCTCCCGAAACAGCCCCAGATCTCTTCACAAATGAAAACATGCTTTGTGTGGTGTCCAGATAACTTGGCATGGTGGGGTAAAACAAAGAGCTGCCACAGTCTCCCACACCAGCCATGGGAGAGACACACATCACTCAGTCAGGACCTCACAGCTGCCAAGTACACTTACTGTCAGAACAATGTGGCAGCATTACAGGGAACAATACATCAAGAAATCATGATTTATGCCAGAGTCACATTCACGCCCCAGATTTAGCGCTTGGATACTGTAATTGTCAAATCTAACCCAACTGGAGCAACTGATAAACAATGAATATATGTGTTTATTTTTCAGACAAGGATGCAGAGCCTGCAGCCAGACCCAAATGCACAGTACAGGAGTGTGTATGAGGCTCTGAGAAAGATCATCCGGACAGAAGGGATCTTCAGGCCGCTGAGGGGCCTCAACATCACCATGATTGGAGCCGGACCCGCCCATGCTCTCTACTTCGCCTGCTATGAACGGGTCAAACGGTCACTAAGTGACGTCATTCAGAGTGGAGGCAACAGCCATTTAGCCAATGGTACAAGTTCCCACGTCTCAACACAAATCACTTGATTATCATACTAACTGCTTTCACAGTTTGGCTAAGCAACACAGCCTGGAGGGGTGTAGTTAAGTAATTTTAATACCATATCCTGTTTACAATGGCAAGGACAAAGCCATATTCCAAACATGAAACCTCCAAACATGCTATTTGGAATATGCTGGTACAAACCAGTTGTTTATTAGCGTCTAAACCCCGAAAACCCTCAACCTAACAAATTAATTTGATGTTAAAATTCATTGATTTAGACTTGACAAGATCTGTTTATGTTTTAACAGGTTTGGCAGGTAGTGTGGCCACTGTTCTCCATGATGCAGTCATGAACCCTGCTGAAGGTAAGGAAAAAATTCCAAGATGGTTCTTCCTCGTCCTTTTTTAAAGGATTACGGTGAAGGTATTCTGTAATTTTCTTATTGTCAACAAATCCCATGAAAAGACTAAAACCAACAAAGAATTGATCCAATTAAAAAGTATTCTCTGTTACCCCTTTTCCACCAGAACGAACCGGGTGCTGGTTCGGAGTTGGTTCGACTGACGAGCCTTCTAAGAACCGGTTTGTGTTTCCACTGGCTACAGAGCAGCACATAGCCAGGTCTTACGTGACTGTATACGTCACATCTTTCCCAGCAACGCTAGCACAGCAGCGCCAAACACAAGCACCATCAACAATCGCGGACGTTGCGTTGCTATTTATGTTAGCCCTCGATTATACAGACGGAGATTACAAGCGACAGTAACCGTACGTACATAACATTTATTTTTATTATGTTGCTACCCTCCTAGCATCAACTTTGCTGATAAACGATCACATTGCAGTTAAATAAAAACTTATTAAGCGTTGGTGTAAGAAGCATGAGTGAAAACTGTTTGTCTTGTTGGTCAGGGTAACCCCGCCCCCCAGCCGCTGACGTAAGCGGTTCTCACTTCCAGACCAGCAATGACTTAGTGCTACTTAAGAACCACTTTTCCTGGCTCGGAGCTGGTGCTTTGGGTGTGGAAAGACAAAGAACCGATTTTGAAACTAGGCTCTGGCTCCGAACCAGCACCAGCTCTGCCTCGGTGGAAAAGGGGTATGTGTGTCCAATGCCTGATATACTTTAGTCCTCTGTGCCGTACAGTTCCATTGTTGTCCAAAAAAAACTATAAAAATCAAAAACATCAGTAAGCCACATCGTCGAACTGGTTCACATGTTCCTTCATTACAATGCACATTAGCACTGTAGTTTCTCACTAGAGCACCAAATGTGGATTAACCAGCAAGTGCACTCTTTACTCCTACTTGAATTAAGTTTTCTAAAAACTACAGTGGCCAGCTGTTTTAGAAAACGACCTATACTTCTTTAAAAATGAAACTATATATATTTGTGATCTCCGCTCCATTAAGAACAAATGGGCATTGTTGATTTTGGTCTTTTCATGGGACTTATTGACAATAAAAAAATAAAAATAGAGAATAATTCCAGCCATATCCTTTTAAACAGCGGATATAAACACTGATCTTGGACTGTCCTGGTCAGCAAAATGTAATTGATGAAATGATTGATTTGGTTGTAACTTGCCAGTTAGATCAACCTTGGGATCATTGAAAAATGCTCAGGTATAATGATGATCATTAATAACATTCTGGCTTGCTTGTTAACACTTACTGTATTAGTAATTTTTCTAATAAAGCAATTATTTTTGGGGTGAACAAATCACTTAATTGTCTTTTAAAAGCCTGTCCTCACCATGTTATTTGACACATTTTTGGTCTTAAAGTATAAAATTATATGCATATAGAATGTATGTGATAAAACATGCTAATATAGTTGATTGTTTCCTTCCGTGGCTCAGTGATAAAGCAGCGGATGCAAATGTACAACTCGCCATATCGAGGACTTTTGGACTGCGTTCAAACCGTAACGCGTACTGAGGGTATGGGAGCCTTTTACCGCAGCTACAGCACACAGCTGACCATGAACATCCCTTTCCAGGCCGTTCACTTCATCACCTACGAGCTGATGCAGGAACAGTTTAACCCCCACAGACATTACCACCCTGCCAGCCACATAGTGTCGGGAGCGGCAGCAGGAGCCGTTTCCGCAGCAATAACCACTCCACTTGACGTTTGTAAAACTCTGCTCAACACACAAGAAAATGTAGCGCTCAACTCCATGAACATCAGCGGCCATCTAACAGGAATGGCTAATGCCTTCAGGACAGTGTACCGGCTTGGTGGTCTGGCGGCCTTCTTCAAAGGGGTCCAAGCTCGGATTATATACCAGATGCCCTCCACTGCCATTGCCTGGTCAGTGTACGAGTTCTTTAAGTACTTCCTGACAAAGCAGCAGCTCGAATCGGAGGCAGGACCTCCACCGATGTAATGGAGAGTGTGTTGGAGCCAGCCACACCCAGACTGGAACCGATGAAAGGACGCTCCAACGTGAGGTTGTGTGAGCTCACTGTGTGCTGTTTGAGGAAATAACAGCAGTTACTGTCTCACAGGGAAGTCATCATGTATGAGTAGTGGCAGAGAAAGGCACACCTTATTGTTTAATTACCTAAGTCTGTGTGTGTGTTCCAGTTAGAGACGATGTTGCACAACCAGGATATGCAACAGAGATGACTATTCTTAAAAGGACACATTGAAGAGTTGAATGGTCATCTTCTTCCTCTCTACAAACGCATAAACACAACTTTCCAAACTCTCTTTTCTACATGTGGCGAGCGTATAATTAAGTTGTCTTGAATGATGTTTATAGTTCTTAATATCGGAGATATTTATTTATTTTGTTAGCCTCCGAGACTTGTATTTTATGGATGCGGAAGAAACACAATGTTTGTTTTATTTCATTGTGTATTTATATGAAACCCATTCCTTATTTCCACTCCACGGAGAAATGGAAGAGTTGCACTTTCCAAGTGCCTCATAAATATTAAATGCTGGTTCACTTTTTTTTTTTTTTGTCTTCTCTTTTTCCGTTATGACAGTGAAAATATTTATTTCCATATTTAGTTTTTGTTTGGTCCAAGTGTAAAGTTCTATTAACTTATAAGATTCAGTCTTATAGTGGCTCTTTATGTCATAACTGGTCACACTTGTCAAATCTGAACTTCCCAAACTGAATGCAGTTTTGGGTTTTTTTTTAAATACAAGTCTGCAGCAATTTTATTTTTTGTTACAGTTGTTTGCTTTAAGTGCAAAATACCACGTTTTTCCCTCTGAGAGAGCGTTTTTATCCCTCAGTATGACAGTGTGCGCCGTTTTGGTCCAGTTATTTGCCCTGTTAAAGCGCAGCACTACTATGCTCCTGAATCGCGCACAATAATACTCTAATTTAAAGAATTACCTGTTGCAGAAAGGAGGCAGCTTGTTGAGATATATATATATATATATTCAAAAACATGAATATATATTTTGAGGGGGACTATTTTATGCAGGTCCAAAGGAGGATCAGATAAGGCTGTTACTTGGGATCGTGGACGTATCTCAACCTTCATATGCATTTGTACTGGTGTCACGTTTAGCTTTTGAGTGGCCTGCTTTGTTTACGTGTGTCATAATGACCTTGTACTTAAAGGTTGTAGGTTGTGTATAAAATATTTAAGTACAAGTGCAGACTTTCTGTGGTTACGTAATATAACATCATAACTGAAATTAGATTTTGAAACTGACCAATGACCATGGGCATTCTTTGTTACCATGAGACCAGATCAAATCAGCAAGCAATGCTGTTGTAGTCACACTTTTCCTGTGTGCTCACTGCTCTCTTCAGCCTCTTGACTATTTTCCATTCAGCAGTCAAGACATTCCTCCAGATATTGATGTAATCCACCAAGCAGCCTGATTTATTTGTTTTTGATTATAGAGTTTTCTTTCCCCTTTTGGTAAAGTTCAGAGAGTTCGTCAGATTCCAGTGGTCTCACAAACCCTTTAGCAATAGAATAATTGTGCTTGTACAGTAGGGTAATTGTTAATATACCAAAGACGCGGATGTATTCTATGCATCTACCTTTTAAGCTCTAATTATGATGCTATTTGCCCCACAGTTTCCACTCAGAGTGGCGTTAAATTGCCTAATCACTTGAATATTTTAGTATCTCTAATTTAGCTCTAGAGGCATATTTTCTGTTTTTTTGGAGCTTGATGGAGTCAGAAAAGTCTTTGCCGCCTCAGCATTTTCATTTGCTTCTCCAAAAAGTTTCATTGACTACAAAAGTACTTGAGCGAAATTATTATGGATATTTTGGAACGTTTTCAGTATGCTTGGGAAAATGACATTGTAACCACATTTTTATTTACTGATCAGCTGGTTTAGACTATATAAACTACTTTTATTGAATGCAATATGCATTTCACATGAACGGATACGATGTTTAGTCTGCTTGAATATAAAAGCAGCTTTATTAGCATAGATTCATACAGATGTTTTATTCTAAACTGTCTAATCACAGTTAGGTTAGTCTGTTGCCCACGTTGTGTTAGTTCGTTTTCCAGTTGGATCCACTGCTCCTCTAATTTTTAACTTAATCATATATTAAACAAATGCAAAATGAAGCCAGTCAGAATAGATTTTGATTTATCATATTATACTTGCGGTCAGCACAGCTTGCCCTCACCCATCATTCAAAAAGAATGATGGGTGAGGTCATGCGTCATAATTCCCAAACTGTGTTCACACCCGTGTCCAAGATCTTTTAACGTGCCAAAGTAGTGTTTCTAATAGATGCTTACATTTTAAAGGAGGCAGGAGGGCTGATGTTCTATGTGACAATTTCCATGATGTAAATATTTTTATGCTATTTACGCACAACTGATTGATATGGGAGTTGGGATGATTTTTTTTTTTTTTTGCTGAGTGGCATCTCCAGAACAGGAAGTTTGACCATGCAGATATGAAATGATTGCGATAATGCTGCTACAGTATGTAACACTGGAGCTGAAATAAACATGCAAGTGAGGAATGCTGTGTTTGTGTTTTGGTTATGAACGGAATCAATATTTGCTTTGATACTCTTCCAACATCTTTCGCAACATCGAAAAAACTCTGAGTGAGACAGGACGTTCTCAGTCAGTTAATTTAAAATTCCCTCCTTTCCAGCGCAACAATGTAATATTTCTACCCGAAAAAGAAATATGAGGCATCACTGTTGTTAACTGCTGTTATGATCCATTAGTTTTTTTTTTTACAAAGCATAGTTGGGATTAGTGCTACCAATTTCAAAAGAGTTAAAACCTTGAGGAAAATTAAAATGAATCATATAAGGTTCATGTTAAACACACCTTTTTTAAGGAAAAATAATCAGGAATATTTGAGTCATCAATCTAATTTCCCTTAGCGTGTGAACTGTTTTATTTTCTGTTTTGCATATAGTGACACCACTGAAAACGTGAATGGCTAATTAATTGTTGTGGGGGAATAATAAAAACCACCACAGATGCCACGCTGCAAGTGTGGTTAAATGGAAATGAGGCTGCAGTTGGTGAACAGGCTCTGGGCAAATATTCATACCGAATATTTCTACTTTTATGCTGTGGTGGAAAGTTTCAGTCTGGTCCTGCTCATAGTGGATGTGGCCATCATCGGTTCAGTGATCAGTACGGGCTAAAACAAAAAAACAAAACATTTCTCATAGCATTGACAAAAAACCAACAGCAACATTTTACGCCACAGGATTCATCATTAACAGTTTTCATAGGGGCTATTTCTTTGGTAGAAAGTGGTTCAGGTGGAAACTGTTGCTACCAAGATATGTGGTTAATCCAGAGTTAGGGGAAAGAGAAGTTGTACCTGAAAGTCATAACCAATGTCTCAAAACCAAAACTATACGCATAGCTGAATACTAGTAGTAGTAAGTGAGAAAATATGTTTATTTGAAAGTTGTGTGAAGAAACCCTCTCAAGTATGTATGCTGCAGGAGTTCTACACTTCCAGTAGAGGGCGGTACAGTATCGTTTAAACGTCATCACAGACACACGGCTAACAATCCTCACAGGCAGAGATGACGTTGACGTGTGTTGTCCCTGTGTCTGAATCTGCCACTCGATACTCTGCTCTGATATTTCTCTTATAGAAAGAAACGCTTCCAGCCATGCCATTGCCAACCATGAGTCCACATCTGAGTGTTTCTGATTTAATCACTGAATGAATAAATCTCTTTCACCTCAGGTTTCCCTCATATACTGTATCCCTTCATACTGTGGACAAAATATCAGAAACACCTTACATTATAGTGACTTCACCAACTGCAACTGTCAATCTAAGTCTCAGTATTTGATTACAAAGGCCATTCTTGTTACTTTGCACAAACAAAATACAACAAAGTCCCAGTTTTTCTTTTATTCTACATGGACACGATAACGTTTCCCCAGCAAATGCTCTACCTCAGGTAAAGGCGAGGCTGTGAACCCACCTGTATGTACACAGTAGAGTTATAGATCATCTGCAGATTGGATAATTGATAATACACAGTACATGTGAGGACAACATGACCAATCATTGCATTATTGGGAGAGGTCACACAAAACCAATGTGAGTATCACATCAATATTGCACTACGAGTACAGGAGTAGATGCATGCATACTTTCATTTTTGCATTGACCTCATGTTGTTTCCGGTTATCCATGTAGTAATTATAATGTTCTGTGTCTGAGGTTTTATTTATTCTGCTGCTTATATGAAGGCAAACACTGCATTTCAACTGTGTGTCCTTCACACAATACATTATGTAATGACATAAAAAAAAAAAAAGACTGATCAGATTTTGTATATTGAGATGATTGAGATTCCAAACCAACATGCCTCAGGACACGTACACTTGCGCTGTAACGTTGTTGTCCCTGGTGTGTTTAGTTTTCGCCCTTGTCCATGAGCAGGTTGTTTATCTGAAGCGCACAATGAACGTCCCCCTCAGCCCATGTCCTCTGTCCTTGTCATACTGTTCTCTAATCACTTTAATCTGCAGTAAACTGTCCCACTATACTTTATATCTTTATCCCACAGATTAGAACACTGGAAAATTACTCTTCTTCCTCTGGCTGCCTGTATTCCCCCTGTTTCTTTCCCCTTCTTTCTCACACACACACACACACACACACACACACACAGAGAGTTCGCAAGCACACAATCCATGTCAACCATCGGATAAGCTGGATGCAGCAGTGTATCTGCTGATGGGAGAAGAAAGGCAGCTGCTCTACTGGTACCGTAACATGAGGGATCCAGTTACACTACCCAAGGAAGTTTATGAGTGTTCCCATGTGAAAAGATCAGGGCTGTTTTAAACCTCGTTATCAACTCCAACAAGTTTGTCAGACAGTCACGGCATATTGGAGCACTGACAAAGGCTGCCTTTGTGGTCGGGGTTTGGTTTTCTCCTCATCTGTTATGAAGATCTGCTTGTTTTTCAAAGCATCCTTGGCCACCTTGAAGAGCACTACGTCGGTTCCAGGACCACGCTGTTCACTGCATCCCTCAATCAGATCCCTAAATATATAGACATAGGGCGATAAACTCTTAGGACTTAACGTTGCATTTCTTGGTATTTATACCTACTTTATTTCCGTATACCAGAACATCTTTATGTAAAATCTATGATCCAAGTATAGAGGAGGAGATAAGGCAGTTCTTCTAACCTTCAGCTTCACCCTTTAACAAGCTCCTTTATCTGATGAGCGTGTTCGTATACGGCCTGAGACTCTGAGACACGCTGAGAGATACTGTCAGATTTTCAGTGCCGTCATAACAGATGCTATCTGCCCTCTTCATGTCTAATTACCTGTTTACTCCAAGGGCTAAGAATGAATGGTGCTGCTGATAAGAACTCACTTTAGTTTAAGGAAATCATTAAGATTCAGGATTGTTATTTGAGTTTCATTCATTCCTGACATTCTAAGCTATGCCACAGTATGTCTAACTTTCTTTGTGTTTTATAAGTTGATATTCCAAAGTATTTGTAAATAAACTTGTGCTCGTTTGAATAGGACGATACGATTTAGGCTCATATCAATCTCTAGATATAACAATTATGTTGATGAAAACTCTCCAAAGAAAGGTTTATAAAGTTAGAGGAACGAGCGACACTTAAAAATTGAAGAATGTGGTTACAAACAGTAATTTTCTCAGTAAGAAATAAGAATAAGTTGATGATGATACTCTTTTGACACTTGTTCCCTATATAGGCACAAGTCAGACAGGTTCCTGGCATGAGAGCTCTCACGTCTCCCTCTATCAATTCCATCAGTCCTCTGCTCACACTTTGGTTATGTTACCACCAACTGATCCTTCTTAAAAATGTAAAGCTCTGCATCCTGCATGCCATCTTATCAGCACTGTTTGGCACTGTACTGAGTCAGCCCAGCATGCCAACCTGCATGAAGCTATACTCTCTCACAGCATAGTTGTTGGTATATATCTAAAGCTAGAGACTTCTTTTGCATCTTATATTCAAAAATGTATGTGAAAAAACTGTAAATCTCTACATATAAATCTGGTTAAGTTTCATCTACAGTGAATGTACATTTTTTTGGAATTTGATCTCATTTGCTTATTGTTTGAGCGGTTTTAACAGATATCTTGCAGCACATTTGAAGTGGCAGACACTATCGAGTATACAACCACATAACTAAAATGATGAAAGCTCTACAAGTTTGACAATGGAATCATTTGAAATTGTGGTTTAAAGATGGCATTCAAATATCTTATTCCCATAACCCTCTCTTACCCTCTGTATGTTCCACAATAGTAATTATGTTGATAAACAGGTTTAGTTTCTATAATAATCACTATCACATTCATGACCCACATTACGGCTTCACTACTTCACGCCACAGTAAGAAAAACTGGCATCCTCTGATTGAATTGAACGTTTCGAGACAACGCATTCTGTCTTTGATTTAAAAACAGATACGCTCTAACCAGCCTTAAAACTCGATGTATGACCATCTGGAAGTTATGATGTCGAAGTGGTTATTCTCATGTGTTCCTACTGTACAGTACTGCTTACTGTTGTATACTTCTTTATACTGGACATCTCTTTTCTGAGACATTTGTTTTTTTCTACTTTTCAGTGCTTTAGTCATCCCGTTTTCCCACTTGGATCAAGTTTTGTCTTTTCATATCTTTTCCTATTTGGTTCTGTTGTTCTTTGACTAAAACACTTTTTTTTTTTATAATTTCGCCATTAACTAACCCTATTTTTTGTTTGATTGCTTTGCTGAGTCATTTTAAAGATAAGAACTTGCAGTTTCTTAGTTTCTTACAGCTTTCCTCATGATGTCTCCTCAAGAAAGCTGAGGAGCAGTTTATCCCCATGTAATCATCTCAGGGGCTCTTTAAAAGAAACACATCTCATTCTTTGGCCCTCATCTACAATATCACCCACATCTCTGTCTAGTCTTATCTTCTCATGTAGTTTTACTGTATTATCAGAGTTCAACTCCGCACTGAGCATTTAAATGTCTCCAGTATAAAACACATATGTTATCAGGATTAAAGTGTTACTCTTACTATATAGTTTACTGCTGTTTCACAGTCAACTAGGTACTTCACTTGCATGCATCCCAGGTCAACGGTATCAACATAGTAACACATTTCTGACCTGCTAAGAGTACCTCTGCCGCTTCAACATCATTTGTCTGGTGTTGCCTTTGTCTTAGTTGTAAGTTTAAAAAAAAAAAAAAACAACCATTAGCTGTCATTTGCGTGTGTGCGAGCAGCCTAGGACGTAATTGTTACAATAGCATTTCTCGTTGGGCTACACCGGGAGCTGCTCGGTTTGCCATCTGGACCCATCATCTTCCCTTATGTTTTACCACCTAGACATTTCTAACATAATAACATATATATATATACAACAATTTTGCCATCAAGGCTGTATATGTTATAGTTTTGATGCTATAAATCTATTCTGTACTTACGACATCTATTGCATGTCTGTCCGTCCTGGGAGAGGGATCCCTCCTCTGTTGCTCTTCCTGAGGTTTCTATCATTTTTTTTTCCCCTGTTAAAAGGGTTTTTTTTGGGTAGTTTTTCCTTAATCGAATCGAGGGTCTAAGGACAGAGGGTGTCGTATGCTACAGATTGTGAAGCCCTTTGAGGCAAATGTGATTTGTGATACTGGGCTATATAAATAAAATTGAATTGAATTGAATTGAACTACAACTAATTGTTACATACATACAGTAGGTTGTTCTGTACATTAAAAAAAATTAAATAAATTGACATACCAGTATTATTTGAAAGTTTTCCTACTGTCTTTATATTTTGCTGTAATATAATTTTCACAACAAACTGAGCTACATGTCAAAATTTGTTAAGGCTTGTTAAAAGTATTACTGGACATACTGGTCTGGACACATTAGCTAAAGCAACTTGTGCTATAACTAATGTACTGTATTCCCAAAAACCTCAGATAATGTATTTTCTGTATTTTGTCAACAGAGAGTTTTAAAGAAATGTAAAATGTATCAACATTAATTTAATAAGGAATTAATCAACAATGCTACAACTCACTTCAAATGTTTCATTCCGCAACATGAATATCTTTTTTCTTAAAGCATGAAAAATTACAGGATGTGTTTGTGAACAAAATGGTTTTAGATGGCAAACTGGTAAAGGTAACACATGGCCATACACTGGATTCAAAATCAATGTCAAATAACAGAGAATCAACTTTGATAGTGAACATATCAAAGGAATACAAGCTAAATATCAGGGATACTAAACAAAGGTTTATGATTATATATCAAAGATTCACGCATCATTTCAGTTTCACCATATTGTTGGTCCCCAGGGGCCACCGTAGTCCCACAGGTAGGGTCTGTATTGGTAAGCTTTGCAGAAGGAGGTGATTAGTGATGATCGGACCAAATCGTCTGTCAGGCCCAGTCCCTCTGCTTTGTACACGTCCTTACAGAAGTCTGATGTTTGCTGCTTTCGTTTCGTCTTGTATCTCCGGTTCTGAAACCAGATTTTCACTTGGGTCTCGGTGAGTCTTAAGGTGCTGGCGAGGTGAGCCCTCTCTGGGGCGGACAGGTATTTCTGGTGGTTAAACTTCTTCTCCAGTTCGAGCACTTGGAGGTGAGTAAACGCAGCTCTGGAGCGCTTCTGTTTCCCTTTGGAGGGAAAACTGCTGGACTCTGAGGTGCTGGGACAGGAAGTGTCCAGAGACTCTGTGAAGTACAGATGTGATCGGGTCATTATGGGGGGAAACTACTCTCTAACAGTCAGTATGGTGTAGTCTGCATATCAGGCTGTGAAGTGGTGGTTCAAAAATAGGTTCATGATCATCACAAGGTTAACAACCACCACTATGGTTACAAACTAATCTAAAAAAAATATTGCTACAACTGCTCAGGATACAGGTTTATCTCACATGGATTTAGTTCATCTTCTAAAATGATATTCTGCAAATGAAAGTCAAATACACAGAATTTATTGGGTCATCTATCCATCACATTCCTCTCATTGGCAGCCTGCAGGAGCTCACCTGTCTGCACTCCAAACTCTGTCTCCTGGGGGCAGAGTTGCTCTGACAACATTTCAGATTGTTCCTTCCAATGTGAACATCTGTCAGTCTTCTGTGGACAGCATTTGCCGTTCAATCTTGTGCTGTCCTTAATGGAGAGGATGTCCTCTATGAGGAAGGAGGTCACAGGTTTGACCGTGTCAGACATTTCCATCCAGCAATCCACAAATGGGAGGCCTCTCAGTGCCAGAGGGCTGCAGCGGCAGTTCAAGCAGTGTGTCTCCTCACACACACACACACACACACACACCCCGTCTGAATTTATACAAGAGCAGGGGGCGGGTTTACCTCCGACTGCAGCGACAAGTGAAGGAGGCGGGCCGACTTTTACTCTACTTCTACCTTCGGTAACTTTCACTTGTTCACTTGCCTCTTCAGATCAACTTCTGACATCAAACACTAATAATGTCATATCAAAAAGAAGTATTATTCTCTTTGATATTATGTGTTTTAATAAATTATTTTTTTCTTTTTAAATCATGCCATACTTTACCATAACATGCCCATGAAAAAACAAACTGCTCACGTTTGTTGTAAAATGCATTGTTTCTAAATGTTTTAACTTTATATGCCTATAGAATATATTTACAATTTGTCAGATATGATAATAGTTTCCCTTTTATACAGATTTTAAACAATACTGTACACTCAGTCAGGTCACCTCCGTAAAACAGTTTAATGCATCAGCTCTGCAATAAATGCTACCTTCATGAAGGTTATGATGTTCTGTTTTTTGTGTGAACTATTTGAAAGAGGTGTTCAATTGCGAGTCATATTGGAGGCTGTAGTTTGCGGTGCTGTTGAATTGCAGAGTGGGTGGTCATGCGTACTGGAGCACTAATGAGTTCGACACATTTAGGCCAGCTCCTGAACGGACACAGTCGTTGCTCGGTGGCTGTTTATTTGTTGTTCTCCGTGGTTCAGCCTGACTTTCTCCAGAGAATGAGACGTTTACTAGCAGCGTCTGTGCTCCTCTGGGAGTTCATGCTTAATTTGGAGCAGCATGGATGTAGGTATGATAAACATGATCCTCTCCGTGCCCCCTGGCCCCCGCTGACTCCTCCACCTCCCTTGGCACCAACCACACACCGAGCAGTCACCAACACCACAATGTCACATTGATGAGTGCTTGCATTATCCCTGCTTTAATTTGATGAAGGTGCAACAATTAAACTTCCTGTTATATTGTCATAAAGTGCTGTGCACTTTGTGTTCAATATGAATAGAAATATAAAGCCACACTGACTGATGTAATGTTTAACGTGTTCTGTCCTGTGTTGTCATCATCATGTATAAAAGCCATCTGTTTTAAATCTACTGAGGTTCCTCTTAAGCATTAGCTGCTGTCTTGTCAACACAGTATTAAGATCATAAGTATGATATGTTTCACCTTGAGGTCTTTGTCTGCAACCGTCAGTCTGCCCAAGTATTTTGAACTGTAAGCACAGAATGCTTTTTTATGCCTCTGTCTAGACACAGTTCTTCTTTCAGCTTTTAAAGCCCTTATGTGTAGGCTATTTTTGGTTCATGCAGTACTGAATATGGCATAAAATGTAAAAAAAAAAAAGAGGTTTATCTAGTTAGAAGAAGAATTCAATTTTAGCTACTTTGTGATTCCACTGAACATTTTGAGATTTATTTCAAACACTGATCACTACATTATGACTTACAAAATACATCAAAAGCATATTCACTTGGCCCAGTAAGAAAACTCGTGTGCTGAGTTCAATGACAAGGCTCTACCAACTATGCTGTCATCCTCTGCTCTTATCCTGAGACAATCCACATGATTGTTCTCGGTTGAAAACAAAGACATTTCCTTTCTACCTATTGTTTCCTAAGCATTCGTTGCACAGATATTTGCCTGCATAGCTCTGCATCAGATGTGACACAGTAGAACCTCTGACCTTTTAGCCTGGGGGGGCATTTGTCTTCCACAGTACATGCTATGTGGAGACGATGTTTTCTTTGAGCAACCGAAAGTTGTTGTGCCATCAATCTTCTGTTGTTTTCTTTGTCTGAGGTGACAAGTAGTGAGACTTTGTTGTAACTAGATTTGTCAGTTTTATCTGCTAAGCATCAGTGTTGTATTATGCTGCTGCCTCCACCTGTGTTATTGCACAAGTTCTGCGCTCCATGTATTGTACGACATAACAAATATGTCATCGGACTGAACAGGTGAATTTGAGGTTTACACACAAACCTCTGTTATAAGAAAGTGAATCTTCCTTCTTTCTAAATCTTCAACGAAGTTTGAACTGAGATCATTTCCAAGAGAAACAGTATACAAAACAAAAAAACACTCGTCTCGCCATAAATCTGAAATAAATATTCAGAGCACGAGTGCTGATTCACACTCTCTCTTACTAGGAGAAACTGTGCAGCTATCTTTCGTTTAACTACTGTATTACAATAATCTTATTAACTTTGGTTTTATATATCTGGCTTATTATTTAATGACAAGATACAGCTTATTTGTGTGATACCACGTTGGCATAAAGGAGTTCTTCGCCATGAGAAAGTGGTGTTGGAGTCTTCCACTAGAGGGAGCTTAAAAGCCACACACCAAGTCCTCACAGAGTAACAAAGGCCAGCCACTTCAAACTACAGGAACAACAATCACACGATGAGCTGTTTCACAAAAGGATTAGTTTGAAGAGAGTCTGATTATGCACCGTCAGTAGTTATCTTTCATAGGTAGTGTCATCTTCACATTGCTCATAACTGCACAAATGAGTTGTTACAGGGTGCATGGTTGGACAGAGGAGCTCTCATCCTGGGTTTGTGAATCATCTTAGCACCAATCATAAACACCAGATTTTGAGACGGGCATTTGAGACTGTATCTGTCTTTCTAAAGCTGACGTAACTGCAGTATGAGTTAAGACCTTTTTTCGAGTAAACCATAATGGGTCTTTCACTGATGGCCAGACTTACGTCATCTTCTATTTAAACTGACCCTCATCACGACAGTGTAATCAAGCATCTTGATTTTGGGATTCTGCCTTCATTCAAGCATATCTCTATCACATCTCTCTCTCTCTCTCACACACACAGAGGCAACCTGTTATTTCTTTTTACATCTCTCTCAGCCCACATTTCCCACTCTGTTTGTAATTATCATGTGTACATGACAATACCTGACCAAATCCTGAAATCTGATTTAAAAAAAAAATCTTACAATAAAACATAACTACTGCACAAAAAACATTTTTTTCCCACTAAAAAAATTACAAATTTGGCAATGCTTTAGTGAAAGGGAAATCGAAACATTTGTTGAAAGGTTTTCATTTTTTTCCCCATATTGACTATTTTTAGGACTTGTCTCTACAGATTGTAGCTTGCAGAATTATTGAATTAATCTTTTTTTTTTTTTTATTTCTTTTGCAATGTTTTGCGTATTTGTCTCATAAAACGTGATTGACTTGAGCTATTTCTTATTTTTGCATAAACAAGAAATAGCAGATAAAATCAGTCACATATTAATACCATGGATTTTGCAGATTGCACCCACCATTAGCATGCCTGCACCAAAGCCTTCCTTTTCTCTGACACACACACACACACACACACGCACACACACACACACACACACACACACACACACACACATACACACACACACACACAGAGAAAGGTATTATCTGATCTCCTGAGGTGTCTCTCGTCTCCTCTCTGTCTACAGCTCCATGCTTGTCTGTGCAGTGATGCTCCTTGAGCTCTACTCTCCTCCCAGAGGTGTTTCTCCACCTCAGGCCCTTTGGCTCAGTGTCCACATCCATTTAAAGTGACACACAGACACACATTTCATTCATTTATTATTTGAACGTTGGAGCATGCTTACTGCAGGACCATGGGCATGTTATAATTTCCCAATTGTACATGATGAAAAACCTTTTAAATGTTGTTTTACTATAAACTTTTGATGGGATATTTTAAATCCCTCCACAATTCATTGTGGATTTAAATCCATTTTTTGTTGCCAATTTGCCAATATATAACTTTGAGGAGCTGTGATAAGTGTAATAAACAATCAGCGGCGTGGAATGGAATTAAACTGAGAAATATGTTGGGGGCGTTTTGCAGTGCAAGTGAATGTAGCCGTATCTGTGGCTCATCGGTGAGTGGCAGGTCAGACAGGAACTGTTAAAAGAGCCACTCTGTCTGGGGGTTTGTTTGCCAAGCGGGACAGGCTCTCTGGCCTTATCAGCGGATTTGTGAATGGGACAATAATGAGCTCAGTTTGATAGAGCAGCCCTTCAGGTCGGATGTCACTTCGTCCATTAGCTTTTCGATGGCTCTCTTTGATAAACTGCACAGACGACAGCTCTATGACCAGTTACCAAAGGGTTTCTAATCAGGTATGTCGTTTTTAATTGGATCCTAAGAGGAACATTTGAACTGGGAGTAATAGATCGAGAAGTTACGCTTAGCCTATACACGATCTTCCCTGACGCCAATCCGTTTGAAATACCGTTCATGTAGGCTACACAATATATAATTGCTGTCACAAAAAGAGAATAAGCTAAGATATTAATGTTAGCCCATGAAAGCAAATTAGTTGCATATAAACGTAGGCTATTTTGTAGAATAGTTGACATAAATAACAGCTGCTCCAAATAACTTTAATTCGGGATTTGTGGGTATTTGAAGTGTGAAATATATGTATATGCGAAGACAAATATAAAAGGATAATAGAAATGAACTCTAACCAATCAGCTGCTTTTTAATTTGCCTCTGACCTTTTTAACAAGAGAAAACTCAGAACAGAAACAATTCCATTCGACGTTGACATATGTGAAAGCTTTCAACTATACAGACCATTTGTATCCCTTTAACTACCAGCCTCTTACACCCTGTAACGAAGCCTGGAAGTGTCCGTGGTCGAAGGGCCCCTCAGCCAGCTGGTTATTAGACATCTGTGCGGCGGTCACACTGGCTGACTGTGACACACCGTGAAAGCTGCAGCCATACACGCTGCTGTTTCCACATCCAAACACGGGGTTATAATGTCCAAGGGTCACATTATAAGGCGCCGAATGTGAACCTGCGCTGTAGAGCTTCCCGTCCCGCACCAGCACCGGCACCGGCACCCTCCTCGGCGCGGGTGGATAGCCCGCCAGTTCCAGAGACTTGTCCTGTCTTTGGCGCTTGCATTTGTACCTCCTGTTCTGAAACCAGATTTTGACCTGCGTGGAGGTGAGTTTGAGGATGTGGGCTAGGTGCTCTCTCTCCGGGGCGGACAGGTAGCGCTGCAGTCTGAAGCGCCTCTCCAGCTCGGACACTTGGGACTGGGAGAAGAGGACCCGGGGCTTCCTGCGCAGCCTGGGTCTGCCGTTTGAGTTTTTGTCACAGTCAGGTGGACTGTCAAGACCGCACATCTCTGCACATCAGAAAACAAAACAGTCAAATAAACTCAAACTTTGCAAAACGGATTCTAAATCTGTAAACGATTTCCAAAAACTACACATTTTATTGGCTACTTTGAAACTATAGGCTACATATTAAATAACGTCTAACATTCCATGATATTTTATTTTTCTAAAATAAAATAAAAAATCTGGTGATGGAGTTTGATGTTATGTGTTTAAATAGCAACATTTTGCCGGAAAAAAAATCTGAGAAAGTCTATTTTATTATTAGTTTTTTATATACTTTATTGCAAAAGACCACACGTTTCTGGTAGTTTACATTGCATTATCCCTGCTGTATATTTTATGGTTCATATATTTTACTTTAACATTACAAAATAAATAAAGATAGCCTACTTCTGCCACTTGTTTAAAAAAATGAAAGGAAAAACAGCAAAGATGCATTTAATAAAATTGTCTGAGTTGGAAAAAGTAAATGTGATTATTTTGACGTTTGAAAGACGAGTTTAAAACTTAACTAAAAACAAAATAGATTACAGTTTGTAGTTATTACACTTTCCTTGAGTTAACATGTAATCGTTTAGTTAATAAAGAACCTGTGACAACTGTAGAAAAATGAGCACTCCTCTGCCTATTTTCTCTTTAAACTGTGTGCGCCTGATTACAAAGATTGTAATAATTGACTGTAGGGACCAAAATAACAATAAAAAGTCTGGATTGCCATACATTTAGTTGATCACTTTTGGATGTTTGGTGGCAAATTATTTTAACCTTTCCCCGTGTAGCCTATTCGTGTTTATTGGAGATAAATTCTTGTTAATATTTTTTATTTTGGTTTTCAAATTGAAAGATTTTAAGGAAAATAGCAAAACGTGGCAGGTAGTGGTGGGCCAGGGTTTATCCCTGCTATCACGCGCCCAAGGCCCCTATTCCTCCGATCGGCCTAATTCCATAGTAACCAACCATCAGCAGAGTGTTTAGAACTGGAACTGACTAAAATCAGCTCACCTTGCTCATTTATCTCCTCCTCTGCTGCTGAGTTGGGGGCATCGAGCTTCTCCTGCATCCCAGGGACGCACGGCTCAGGCTGGCAGTCATAAATGTCCCTGCTGTGGGACGCGCCGTGCACGTGCTGATAATGCATCGGGACAACTTGATCAGTCATCAAGAACTCCTTTTCAAAGTCACGGTGGTGCTCCAGCTTCAAAATATCCTTCACGGAGAAAGGCGTCGTGGTCGTTGAACTGGGATGCATCCCCACCCTTTCGGTTGGCTGTGAAACGATTCGGGATCCGTTTTACGCGCCGTGCTCGAGCTGCTGGTGATGCTGCCGGACGTAAGTGACTGATGAACGAA
This sequence comes from Coreoperca whiteheadi, assembly GCA_011952105.1. Lineage (NCBI taxonomy): Eukaryota > Metazoa > Chordata > Actinopteri > Centrarchiformes > Sinipercidae > Coreoperca > Coreoperca whiteheadi. Next base: position 20,404,108 of record CM022476.1, read on the forward strand.
GGCCTGGGGAGATTTAAGTCATTCAAGGGCCCAGCTTGAGAGCAAGTTAGAGATATATCTGTCACCCCTCTCCAAAACACTTGGCCAACACCCAGCCTGCACTCCCTTTCTTCTCCCCTTACACAGGAACACCTCACAGCACCCTGCTGCTCTGTGGGAGAAGGTAGCCTATAATTAAAAGAATTAATTAAGAAACAAGACTGTAGTTGGCTGCGTGAGTTTTTAATCGCAGTATTGGCTACAAAACTATTGGGGTTATACACTTTTGAAAAAGCGCTACATTTTCTAATGTTTTGTTTTGTTTTGTATTTGAAGTAATTCTGCGACAGGGACGGTGTTGCTTACTGAAGAAAAATGTTTTTTTAACAACTAATTTACACTTTGTTCTTTTTGAATCAGGCTGCTCTTACGGAAACATGTGTAAAAAAAAAAAACGTTCCACTTTTTTCGTGGATTTCAAGACATACAGCCAGTCAGAGAGATTAAAGTTTGTGGCCGAAAATGTGTTGAAACAAACGCTTTTGCATAACCAGAAACAACTGAAATGACCCCTCATTAATTAACCGGTTTCAAAAGGAAGTCATTTATTCGGTGTATACCCAAACCACGCTTCTGGTCAGCCAAGAACAGCCACTTAATCAGCGCGGTCCTCGGGGGCTGAGTGATCTTAGGAGATGTTGAACAGCTTTGCCATCAACATTGCTTTCCTGCCACGTTATTAGTGTTCGCAGGCCACAACAAACAGTAACATTATACCTGATGTTGTGGAAGTGGAGAGGCGGCGGCGCCAGCCTGCGATGCTTGACTGACGCGCGTCCACACAGGAACAAGGAAAGACACGGCCTGTCCCACTGCAGGACGCAGGGAGATATATGGAGGGCACCTATAAGTCTCAGCAGGAGTGCTTTAGAGTGATTGAAACTGCTGATTGGTCCTTTATTTAGGACAACTGCAGCAATAACAGTTGGCATGGTAAATGGTAGTAAGGTTTTATAATAAGGTTACAAAACACAAGCTTATTTAATGCAGAACTCATGATTATTTTGCAGCATGTATCATTATTTCTGTTTCTCATTATTTAGAAATAATCAAATCACTATGGGTTTGTGTGAATATTTAACACTTTTATGGATAATCAATTAATACATGTTAACCACTAATGACACAGTTATTTATATGTTTCCATTGTTCGGTGAATTATTTGAACTACCATGATCCATGATAAAACTTTGCTGCTCAAGCAAAAACTCAAAACCTCAGAACTACTCTGCTGGTTAGTTTTAAGTACCAGCTGCTGACTCCTTGCACCACTGCCACCTGTTGAGTTTCCATCTTCTACAATGCATGAGGGATATAAATACTCCTGAACATTTAGGCTGGTTATCTATAGGCCAGTTAGATCTGTGCTCAAGTTAAATCTGGGTGGAGCTATGGTGGCAGTTTGCTTAGGCCAGGGAAATTGGAAAAGAACTGTTTGGATGGAAATTGTCCCACTCGAACAGAATTAACAAAACAGCCAGTAAACATCCACACCCTCCAGAGAAGAGGCAAAACACCTGTGTGAAGGAACCATAGGGGGGCGTTGCTCATGTCATTAGGTTGATGCTGTTCAAATGTTAAGCGAGGTTTAAAACTGTGCTGACTGAAACAGAATCCACCCCACTGCTGCGTCCTCAGAAGCAAGTTAAAATGCACCTGTAGAACCTAAACTAGTAAACCCAGTTGCTGTGTCCTGTAGAAATCGTCTAAATGCAAGTATAGATCACTGTTTCTGAGGTTTAACTTAAACCTGCTGCAGACATGGTCTAACAGAGGTTGAAGGCCTAGCGTTCAGTGTTAGGTCAGATTTAGACAGTTCCAGTAATTGTATTTATTTCTAAAAGCTCAAATCTTTCACCATGTATGACCATGAAGAGCTTTTGTTTGATTTTTGGAGGAATTTTGTTGCTGTGTTTACCATTTTCTGGTTTGTTTCCGCCTTTTCTTTTTCTTAGGAGACCTTGAAGTTATGTATCAGGGAGCCTAGTCATCCTGGGTGAGGGGCTTCACTGCGGCTGTGGTTAAAGACACTGGGACACACAAATAGTATGTATGTTATGTTGCTGTGAATCACTTGTGGTGGTAAGTACCATATGGTGCCCCTCACAGTGCCTTGGTTTTGTTAGTGGTATTTGATATTACCCATTTCCTAGCTGTACATAGTTCCTGGTGTGTGATTCCCTAGGTGGTGTAGGTGTAATTCATGTACCTAGGGGGCCCTGGGGCAAAAATAAGCCGTATAAACCTTGAAACCGATAAGTTGGTGCTGAATACAGTATTAAACTGATTTTCAGTTCCTCTGGTGGCCAGAAACTAATTGCCACACAGTAAACCTGAAGCCACCAGCCCCCCCTTGAGGGTCTGGGGCCCATGGGCTTTGCCCAGTTGATAAGAAGACCAAAGTTTTCACAAGGTATAGTTTGAATTGAATCCATCATTTACACTGAGTCAAAATAAAAAAAACACTGAATATGTTTGAAAACCAAAATCATATTCACACCTGCAGGCTATTTAAATTCTCCAGTTAACCTGAGCTGCATGGGAGCATACCATCCTTGGATAACCGTCCAGGGGCCATATTACATCTTAAGTCTTAAGTTAAGATAGGAAGAGTCTAAGATAGGTTCTTTTCCCCAATTTTGTATTACAGAAGCAAATCCTAACTAACTTTGGGAATCCTATCTTATCTCACTTCATCATTTCTTATCTCAGTTTAGGAAATCCTAAATACTCAATCCAACTTGGCTTATCAACTTTTGTCTGTTACCCTAGCAACCAATGCTTCTTCATCTCACTGAGCTAAACAGCTTTGCTACCGTTGATTGCTCTCATTAAAACAATCTGAATCATACATTGAAACATTAAAAAATGGGCACAAAATCCAAAGAAGTTCTTTTTGGGAAATTTACAACAATGCGAACTCTGGAGATAAAAGAAAGAGAGTGGGCTATATTCCATAAGCCTCCCAGTGAATAAGTTCTGCCTGTTAACATTTCGTTGGTTGCGTAAAAGCAATGAAAGAGCAACGATACGGACTAAAAAAGGTAGCTAACGCTACCTGGTGGAAAAGTGAAAGTTAAGACAGCTTAACGGTTATTCTAAAGTTAGGAGAGTTTATTTTAGATTTTGGGAAGTTATGATACTTGTGTAATACACCTTTCCTATTTGAAATTAGGATAGGAACATTGACTTAGTAACTGTTCATCAATGCAATGTTTATTCCTAACTCAGGTCCTACCCGTAATTACCATGGTTACCAAACAGTTAAGATAGGATCTGCAAGTTAGGACGTTTCTGTCTAGGGCATGACACACAGCAATACAGGACTGTATTTATGTCCATGTGTGGTGCAACGTTTCAATGAGGCATAATGAGAGCAGTCCGTAGCCAGAGCAGTCCAACCAGGGTCGCTGATATTGGCTGTTTATCAAAATAACTACGTGACTATTTTCAATGAGTAATTAAAGGAGCATGGAAGCAGGTAGAATGTTGAGCAGAAAAACAAGTAAGTGGTACAGCAAGTTAAAAATTAAGCAGCTGACCAGTCTGACCGCAGCTGCTGCTTGGGGCATGTCAAAAAACGGAGAATACTACTGCTTGTCTTATGGCAAGAACAGTGAGAGTTCGCGATCTGGCCATGGTAAACACAATTGAAATTACTGTTCGGGCCATCTGTGAAACAGTCCATATTCCTGCTAGTGTAAAGGATGGTAGTCACAAGGAAAACACCTGCTCCTGCCATGGCAATGGCAGGACTGATGCCTGCTTGTACCGTTGCAGAAACAGCTCATTTTCCTCACGCTGTAAAAGCAGTTATCTGCTCATAAGCGGTGGCAGATCTGGAGAGAGACTCAGTGAGCTCATCGACCAGTAACTGCCCCAAAAAGTAAGCCAATAAAACAGCAACTAGTCTACACAGCATAGACTATGCCTTAGTCAAAGAAAAAAAAAACCAATGGCTGCTCTTATGAAGGTGGAGCTGCTGGTCTCCAAATGTCCTCAGCAGCAGCAGTTCCTGACTTGTGGGGACTCCCTGGTGACGTTCTCGTCCGGATGCTGACCTCTACTGCTTGTCAGGTTGCTCTATGGCAGTGGACCCTCCAAACCTCACACCTCAGCAGCGATAAATCTCACAAACAGCAAACAGTATACTCTTCACGATCTTCTCGACAAAGATGAACACTGACTTTTATTAAGTTTAACAGTTCACCCTCAAAATCTTTGCAGTGATGAAATCTCAAGGCCGGCAGATGCTGACTTGAGGAGACTCCTCAGAGTCCAGGAACACGGGCAGACTCCTCCAAGAAGAACAAGCTCCTCTGCTCCAGCTGTACCTTTTAACAATCTACCTCAACAAAGGTGGGTGCTGACTTTATCAAATTTCTAACTCTGAGCTCTAAACTCACCTGTAGTGAGTCACATTGTAGTGGTGCAATGTGGGACTGGTTAGTAATTACATCATTATGAATCATTAATTAGTTATGCATTACTTAAGCCTGTGTTTTTTAACATTATTATGGAGTGTTACCAATTCAATATAGTATTTTTCCAGCAATATAGTGATAAAAAAAAAATAGAAAACCGAAGTTACCCTCTTGAGCAATTATTCATCTCTTCCCCTTATGAGAATTTTGTGATGGGAGAGAATACCTTTTCCCTTGAACATTTTATTAAAGTGTGTTTATTTTATTTTTGTGGCCTTTTCCTTTACCCCAATGCAGACTCTAAGGATAGAGGGTGTCATGTTCACATAGACAAATTTATCATAATATCTCCAGGTTCAGTGCTCAAAAATGCTAATGGCCCATAAACATCCAAGAAAGTGAATCTGGGAATGAATTCAAATAGTTGCATTTAAGTTGCACAATAAAATTACCATATAGATAACATATACTCATTAATATTAAAGGGAAAATAGTCTAGTGATGTGAGATACAAAATTAAAACATGAATATTCAGTTGTTTTCCCCATGCACATACTTTTATACTGTTTTTAGGACAACTATTATCACCTTGTCTACCTCAGTGTGTATGGATTTACAGTATGTGAATGTATTGGTGTGTATGTGTCTGTATATATTTGCCTGCAAATACTTTCTTTTATCCTTTCTTATTAATTAAACTTAGTTTGTAATATATTTTAAGTAGAATAATTAAAGGCGGCAGCTATAGAGACATAGCAAACCAACAATTCCATTGCATTGATAACTTGTTCATGTCTACATATGACAATAAAGCTTTGAATCTTGAATGTGTCGATGAGTGTGGTTGGCTTATTGTCGGCTATGGCCCATCATTCTTAAAATTCACAATTTTTCAGTTCTTTAGGAAAGACTGCATTTGCTTTTGGTGGATTTGTGGTCTTCAACATCTGTAACCACTGTAGACGCTGCTTTAGCTGCTTCCTGGACCTGCTCTCTCTGTAGGATGAATGTTTTGCCTTAAATAGTAGTTAAACAGAACCTTAAAACTTAATGCAATGCTTAGCTTTTCAACAGTGATATTTAATGAAACAAGCCCACCTCATACCGACAAACCAAGAAACCTGAACTTCAAAAGCAGAGAGGAAAAAACTCACAAGTCAACCTGTGAATTGTTTGACACCTTGGGGATTTTACGGTGTCCAGTTTGATGAGTAAATTACTTAATAACTACAGCAGTGTTCTCTGAGGGCTCGAAGCAATGCTCTCTTTGAGTTTCTGTGACTCCTGTTCCTTAAAATCAAAGCCTTTCCCATTGATTCCACCATTTGTCCCCTCACTGTAACATAAGAAGCTTGCTAAGTACAGTTTACCACAAAATACCCCTAATTCATCATACAGCAAAATAGAGGACTGATAGCAGCTGAAAGAGGAGATAGAGTTGTCTTGCACTGAGTGAAACTGAACCCAGCCTTCCTATGGTCAACATGCAACTGAAGATACTCATCAAAATGTTATGTGACATGGACATTTCCATTCAGGAAAGAGGAAGAATTTTCTGTTAGAATGGAGACTTCAGTAGTCCTGACATAAGGCATGTATTGAGGTTTATACAGAGACTCTGAAGCTGCTATCTTAGGCAGCAAGGTGCCCAAGTGGTTAGAAAGGCCGTAAAGGTTTACTCCAAAACCACCAACCCCATTCTTAGCGTGTATCCAGGCTGAAAGGTTCACAATCAGGACACTGGCCTCTGACCTCCTGGAAAAGTTGATTTTGTAATGCTTGTGTTATACCTTAATAGTGTATTTAAAATATTTTTGGAGATGCGGAACAGAGTAGCGTACCATTTTGCTGCCATAACTAAGTGATGTTTCCTTTGAGCCGGTTTTCCACGGTACAGAGACTGCTTAAGAGGCTTTCTTATAATGAAAACATGGTATAACTGTATTGTAAGGGGATTGATTGGCACTGTGTATTCATATTAGAGTGGTCAGGATACCGCGTTGCCTGCAACCTTATGTAAATGTAACTGAGCATTTTTTGTACTTTTAGTTCTAACATTTAAGTCAAGGTAAATGGACTGCATTTATATAGCGCTTTTCTACCTTACTGCACATTCACCCATTCACACACCAGGTAAGGCTCATCGGGAGCAACTCGGGGTTCAGTGTCTTCCTCAAGGACACTTCTACACATGGACACGAGGAGCGTTGTTTTAAAAAATATTTTCATATTTATTGTTTGAGGAACACAATTACGGATGAGGATTTGCAACAGATGGATTCTGTGAGAATGAGGACAACAAACACAATGACATATTTGAAATAACCATTTAAATTTGATATGACATCATTATGCGGCTTTGGCTAAAGTGTGGAGTGCTTTTGGATCTCATATGGATTTCCAAACGGTTAGCTGAAACTATGTGTACTGTCTGAAGAAAGAAATTGGTGTAACCAGTTTTTCAGCCACTAGATGTCTCTGCCGCACTGTGTTAATTCCAAGGGCTTCAATAAAAGGATTAGAGGACACACTGATGTGACTGCAAATTTGCAACAATTGAATTATTTCTTTAACACTGGGAGCTTATTTTCAGACCAACCCCAAAGCAAAAGCAATATACAGTATATATCTTAAAATAATTTTGTCAATTGTCTTTTCCTTGAGACTTGAACTGAACTTGAAATCTTTCTCTTGAAGATCCTACATGTGAGTTTCTCATCTATGGCCCAGTCATGTGCAGTCGTGTTCCTCTAAGTCTTTGCATATCCTCCATGTCTTACAGAAAGGCTAAGCCGTAGTGTAAATGCAACTGGCACTAAGGTAAGCCATAAATTATCTCATAAATGATCTAAAATAACATTGTGTGGAACATGACTTCATCCATATTGGTAAAACCTGCCTTTCTTTCGCAGTGTTCAATGTTCAGTTGGAGAGCTGTTAAAATAGTCAGGTGCTGCGAGAGAAAGTTACATTTGAGAGTGTTCAAGAGCATTTCAACTGTGCTAGTGAAGTGACTGACTATGATGCTCAATTGGCTCCATCAATTTGATTGGCTTAAACAGAAGTTAGGTCCACAAATAGAATAGTTTTGTGCATATAAAAAATTGGTTGGTGATAACCTATTAATTACAATTATTCCATCTCCCTATATTTTCCCGTGCAACTGTGCAGCCAGAGTAAATGTTTAGTTTAATGTATTCAGCATATCCAAAACCAAAAACTGCATTACATTTGATTGCAAGACAAATCTAGAGATGGTTTGGCAGAAATGGAGAATGCTGGGTTTCATCTCTTTCCCCTGCCACTCGAGCGCTTTCTTCAGTAAAATTTGATCTAATTTTCTTTCCCGTCCTTGGGTATTTCCCCACAGAAAAGAAGGGATGGTGATTGCTGGGTAAGACTGGAGTGGATCTAATCTTCCACTGCTCTCAGTCATACTCCATTTCACTGCACATCTAATTTGTCACACTGCTGATGAATATGCCACAAGTTTCATAGGAAAAAGAAGGACATAATGAATATAAAACACACTGGGAGAGGGGAGAGGCAATAACCTAACCGCACTAACCACAGTGCATTGTTCATTTGTCCCAGCAAATTGCTGACACTATGCATGCACTATGGATAAATTGCTTTCCTCCCTCAGAATTTGATCAAGAGGTTAAAACAATGACAAACAATGGTGGGTTTGTTGCTTGCCTGCAGCTTGTAGGCAGAAGCTCCATAGTCATTTATGATCATTGAAAACACAGTCACTCTGTTAGTCCAAGGAGAACATACATCACCCCTCAAAGCTGTGCATGCCACTGTGAAAATCAGAGTGCGCTGTAGTGGTGTGCTTGCAAGAAATGCATGCATTTATTGTTGGCAGATGTATCTTACAGACATGCATGTGCAGAAAATGTATTATACATTTCGAAGCAGAAGATACCATAATGTTGTATCTGATGGCTCAAATGGAGCACTGTTTCATTAACAGCTTTAAAAAGCATTAATGTCAATTTAAAAAACACAAGCAGATGGTATGAATTGCATCTGCATAATTATATTCTAATTTCGTCATTATTCATTATTACTCTGGTTGTGATTGTCAGGCTGCTAATACACTCGGCAGCAGTCCAAGCAACAGGCAACAAAGTGAATAGGTCAAAAATCTGCTCAAATGTTTCCTGGCGACAAGATGTTTCTGTGTGTTGAAAGCAGTAATTGCTTTTAAAAGTTACCCACTACATAACTGCAGCTATGTAACTGTGCAAAAAGAGTGAGAAAAGTGAGAGACTATTTAAAGATTTTTAAACTGACCATATGGAAAATTCAAAAGTGTTTTGTTCTGTCCATCATGCTGGTGCTAAATTCATTGATGAGTTGAGAGTGAGTGTCTCTTTAAAGAAGGAGATGATAGAATCTGTGTGCAGAGCTGCTGCATCACCTATCCATGAGACTGGAGAGCGGCTGATGAGAAAGCCCTTCAGGACTCTTCTCTAAATAGGCATGAAATTATATCTCCCTCTGACTGAGATTAGTGTCCATGGAGCCTCTTGCGTTCTGCCCCCTCTTTTCCTCAGGCTCTCCAACCAAACAGGCACTTTGCAGTTTCAGCTCGTTTGAGCTCAAGTTTTAGAAAGTTCATTTTCATCAGGAGGTGTCTCTGTGTCCTTCAACTTCCTTCATGGGTCCTGCAGGATTTGTCACATACTGTATTCCGAAGGGATTCACTGGAAATAATTGGATTCACTGTTAGTTTATATGGTACACAATACATTGTACAGATGTTTTCTTTACCAAAGGAAGCTCAAAGAAACTGATACGTAAAAAATGTTTAGGGAAAGCTTAATTATAGATTTGAATTCACATGTAGCCCACAGTTTCAGTCACACTAAAGTAAAGGCATAGTCTGAGGAGGGAAATGATGCCACTCTAATGTCACCAAAGTGGGAAATCATAAACCTTCTGGACAAAGGACGTACCTATACTGTACAGTATATTCTGTAAGTCTAGGGATCAAATGGGAGCAAAACTGAGAGCTATGTGACTATGTGTAATGAAAGGGCTCACTTCTAGTTCTCCGCAGTTCCCTTCAGCTCTCTGGAGCGTTATAGCTTCTTTCAGCTCATTGTTTTGGTTTTCTGCCCGGCAGCTTTACTGTTTTGGCTCACTCTCACCGCTCTCGTAGCGTCGTTTTCAGACACAGCAGGCATTGAACAAGGCCTAATCCCACTGCACACTACGTGGCCAGCACCAAACAGTAGGCAAAGTTAACGTCTAGCTGGAGAACATAGTGGAGCATTAGGAGCTAAAGAGCCTCAGGAGTTGATGGAGACCAAAAACAGAGCTAAAAGGAAAGCAAATATTGGACCGATACTCGTCAGGTGGCCAGAAAAATGGAGGTGGACACCTGTATGTTAACAAGTATGCCATATCAATTCAAATGTTTCAGTTTTGTATAGCTTGTTTCCGTTGTCCCCAAGTGGCCAGAAAATCAGTAACTGCAGGTTTAATATGTCAGTGTTCTGATAACATTTGTCTCGCCTTGCCTGTAACGATATTGCTCACCTGAAAGCTATGCTGTCACTTGCTGCTACTGCCGCCACCACTACTGTTCATACAGCATTTTATACACGCCACAGTCTACATTCTCCACGGGGCAAGTTAATATTGTCACTCCTCAATACCTGCTGTACTAAGCTCGTTGTTTCCTTGTGGTGAGTGACGAGGTCAGAGCCTGCTAGCGAACATCGATGCAGCTCTTTGAAAGCTAGTGCCAAGTGTTTGGGATGATAGCAACCCGAGGACTGAGTCTGTTTCAACTTTTCATGTTGCTGAGGACATTAGAAATGCTAATAGCCCTGGATATTATCATGGTGTCATGGGTGACACATTTATTGTAGATTTTGTTGTTGGGTGGAAGGGGATGAAGGGAATCAGCAATCCAGAACATCCAACAGAAGTGTTTCAGAAGTATTTTTAAGGGGACCTATGAATGTGTTACAGTCTGAACATAAGTGTTTTCCAGGACCAGTAGGGGAAGGGAAAACCTTACTCAGTTTGAATCATCTTCCATCCATTAGGTGTTTGCTGATAGATAAGCCAAAATCATTAAGTCAGAGAGACTTTTCTGAATGTTTTAGGGCAGCTGATGGAGAAGAATGTGGAGGCCTAAATACATTTTTGATTTGTAGATGTTGATGCAAGTCTGTGAGTGATGATGGATCCAAATAAATGAAACAAGTGCAAAGTAACATATTTCATACCATATGCCAGATATGATAAATATTTTATTTCTGATCAGCAAAAGACACACAATTGATGCATTTGTATCTTTCATGACTTTTCAGTACAGAGGAAAAACCCAAACATATACACAGTATGGGTATATATGTATATTTTAAAGTGCAAGTGATTCACAAGGGTCAATCATGCGTTACATAGCATCAGGATAATCTCCTTAAATCCTTGATAACGTTTTGAATCTGATAGTAAAATAACTGTCACTTATATATGAATACAAAATAAACTTTACCAGTCACTGAAGCTTTTTGATTTTATTTAAGCACAACATTTATCAATCTATTTCAAGTCTTGAGAGGAAAGAGTACCATGAAGTGCCAGGAGTGAGGGAGTCTTTAGTCTCTAGTGTTGAGAAACCGTTTCCCAAAACTCACCATGGGTCAATTTAATAATGCTCCGGTACCACCTTAAGCACCCTATACTTTTGTTTTTCCTAACAGCCTTCATGGGTCACCTAACTTGGGCATGTCCTCGTCGAAACAGACATTCAGTATACAGGTACATTCTCTGAAATTACCATTACATTTATCTTGGTGAGGAACAGTCAAAGTGCCCTTGCCAAATATATTTGACACGAGGAATGTTCATAGAAAAGAAATATGAAGACATGGATATGCATTAAAATGTTTAAATGTAAATGTGGACTGATGCTGAGCTCACTGTGTGTTGACAGATCAGAGCGGCCACAGTGGACGGGCATCTGGACAGCATCATACAGGGAAGTAACAGTTTAGCAGCAGCTGTTGGGTTTTGGATTTACCCATGGACAACAAAGATACAGACATATGTATCAATAGTACATGAAGAAGCCATGACCCTTCAGGATGCGAAATATTCAAACTGATTTCCATTCACTGGGTAAATAAAACATGTCTCAATTGCACATGTGCTGAATGTTTCAATGCCCTTTATAGTGGTTAAGATGCAAAGTGCATATTTAACATAAAATAGTAAGCTAGGATATACTACAGTGTGACTATAGCTCTTAACTTCCCAAGTGATTCCTTCCGAACTGCTGTCCTTTCGCACCAAATGACACAAAAGAAACGGTCATACTCACAGAACAAAAAGGAACCCCAGTTTACAAAAACCACAGAAACAGAAAGTAATATAGAGGAGCAATACCTTCACACTGTGAGTGCAGTATGAGAGCATACATGCTGCTGTTTTATTCACACAGCATTGGCTGGCACTGAATGAAATAAAGGTCAATTTCTGTGTTGCTGTGAATCCTTTGTATGAGATTATTGCATAGTTTGGAATTCTTAACATAGCTATTAAATTGACACTGACATCTCTTTTTTCTGGTCTGTGCTTTACTTTTATCAATCCAGGGCAATATATAAATTTCCTTTTTTTTTTCAAGCAGGACTGGGTTCAATTCCTTTCATGAAGTCAAAGCAAAAACTGTAAAGACGATCAACATCAGGCAAGCAGAACCTTTATGCTCAATAACTCCTTAGAATTTTGTTATAAAACTATTTTTAAGATGACTGATTTGCGAGGTTTGAATTTTCAAGAAAGGGTGTTCTCTGAATCAAAATGGTTAATAGTGAACTGAACCCAGCCCTGGTTCCAAGTTCATCTCTATATTGCATTTTCAACGTGCACAAACATTTGCAATTTACTCCCAAGCAGAAACTAACTTATTACCATTGATTACCTCATTGAAGATATTAACAAACCACCATCTATCTACCAGGTATAGATAAAACAAACACCAGCATGAAGACCCTTCTCAGTGACTGTGGGACTCTGCACTAATCTACTGATTCTGAATGATTGTCTCGATCTCCAAAGCCCAGGAAACATGCAGTCTTATCTGCAAAAATTTCAGATTTCATATGTTGTTTTTGGAAAGAGAATTGCTTAATGGATGAAGTCTACTGGGACTTTTTGTGACATTTATGTACAGTTATAATGTCCCTTACACAAACTAACTTGAGCTTCTTACCTAGTGAGTGTCACACCAATGTGCCAAACAAACTGAGGTTACATCAAGTATGCGTAAAGTAAGTTTGTAACATCAGTCTGTAAATGTCTTTACACACATTGGTAGCTTTCTCTCTCTGACGTATGCTGCTTGTAGCTATCCCAGTGCAGTCTTAGCAAAAATAGCTGTAGCTTAAAGCCATTATCATCCCATGTAACATAGAGAGATACTGTTTGGTCTCTTTAACCTTCTGGATGCCTTCTTTGTAGGAGCACTGCCATCCTAGATCACATCACTCTCTTCAAGGCTCTGAAAACACATTTTCTCAATCAACTAGCTATGAGTGATGTGGTCCGACATGGACACACTATTATCTGCCAAAGTTTTAACAGTTTTGGTTAGAGATTTCTGTCTGTGCTGTTTGGTCTGTGCTCATCTCACTAGTTTGACATTGGTGGGTGACATCACATACTTCAGAGCACCAGTCAGGATTAAGCAACACTTGAATCACAATCTGATGACACTCAGCCCACTGTCAATTAAATCTTATCAAACCACACCCACAGAGTCCTGATTAAGATTATTATTTTGGGGTTTTGGGGTTTTTACTTTATTTTTTCTTGAAAGTTAACTTTGATTTTTGCTTACTTAGTAATTAATATTTACTGTTATTTGAAACAAAGTTTCCAGGGACTTTAAAAAAGACTTTGTGACTGAGGGCTAAAGCAGATACAGATACTACAGTAAGTACTCCCATGATACATGTCATAATTTCTCTTGTATCTTTAGATCTCTTTCTCGACCGTACAAAATCAGAACCGACACATTAAAGAAATAGCATAAAAAATAAATAACAGGAAATAAATACAAGGGTTGAGATAGTCACTGACACTAGCTACGATTAGAATTGATCTATAACTAGCCATCTTAAGGAACATTTATTTCAGCCTATGCAAACTACTGTAGAACTATCCACAAACTTCACTATGACGGTGGTTGATGCTGGTGTTTGTTTTACTGTCATTATACTCGGTCAACCTTCAATAATGTACACAAACCCCCAGCAATGAACAAGTGCATCTAGCAGCTGCAATGACAACCTTTTTTTCAACCAGAAAGTGTGTCAAAATGAAGCTATTGTTTTGTTGTGGTCCCTTGTAACACCCATGAAGTAGATCACCTGACTTGAATGACCAACCTTGTTCCCCTATGGCCAGCACAGAGTCATGACATGGGTCCCATTCAGTCACCAGAGTGTCAGCTCACTTTTTTGGCATAGAGCTCATGTTCAAATAGGAGCCATGACTGAACTGCTTTTTTAAATCTGTAAACTAATTAAAACTACAATAATGCATAAAAAAAAAAAAAAAACATTAAATAATATAGTAGGAAAATAAATATCATTCCAACAAGGCTTTTTAAATAGTCATTTTCAATCTTGACACTGGAAGCCAGTGTGTATGTCACATTATTCACCTGAGAGAATGATGATCATCAGTCCAAGAAGATGGCTGCTCTCAGTCTCATCGGTGAACGTGCTAATCAGCTACTGCACATACACTACTGCTTCACGCTCGGTTAAGAACATGGATACAGATTCCACTAAACATGGTCCCACGTATGCTGTAGACCGCAACAGTCATATGCATTACAAGTGTCTGGATACAAGATATGCAAAATGGACTTTTTCTGATAGTTAGACTTGGCCATGACCTGGACAATCCTTATGTGCAGGATGATTATTTAAAACACATGACCATGGTGACATCTGCCATCAGAAGAAAAAGTTATAACTGTTATAGCCATACACTATTTTGGTATTTCATGAATAGCATTCAGGGCAGTTTGTAGTTTTTTGGTCAGTTTAAGGTAACCTCTCAAAGGTTATCATGAAACCTCTACAGACCTCACTCCGTGTGAGCACTCTCTTTTAGAGGGCTAGCTATGGCTGTCTCAGATAACTTGGTATACAGTACATTTATCTGTTATGTTAGTGTTAGAAAATAGATATGAAACTAATTTCCACATCTCATGCTCACAATTTGACTGGTCTCATTGTTGAAATATTAGATACATCTACCAATAATTTCCCATTCCTATCAATGAACTAATAATAATCCGACTACTGATTTATATTCACGAACAAATGTCTGGATTATGAGTGTTTTTGTCTTTTAAAGTATGGACTTGTGCTCTAGAGGCATGAACCACTATGGCTGTTTGTTTTTGTTTGTTTTTGTTTTTTTTGGCTTGGCATCAAAAGACATCTTAAGGACTCATCTCTGTTGGAGGAGGTGAAGAGGAGTGAGAGGGACCAAGTTGCACAGATGCAACAGCCACATATTCAACATTAACTGTGAGAAGACACGTTTGAAAACAGTTGATGGAAGGGGGGTTCTCTCAAGCCTAAGGTGTAGGATATACACTAAAACAACAATCAAATTCTGATATCAACTCTATGGGCGTTCCAGCATTCCCTAGAGGTGTATATTTCTGTAACTTCCAGTCTAGTGGAGGAATGTATTTTATCACCCCTAGGGAATAGAGGAGCTTTCATGATGTTTTGAGGAGTGTGTGGAGTTTCTGAATCTGAGTGGAAGTTAGGAGCTGTCACTGGCAGAACGCTTTTTGCCAAAATGACTGGCAGAGTCTCTGTTTTGCAGATTAGGCTGGATCTTGTACATATGGGGACCCATGGACCAGCGCCAGCTCCCACGGCCCTCCACTCCAGTTGGGATGGCGGCAGCTGCAGCCACAGCAGTGGATGGGCAGGGCTTGTTCTGCAGCAGCTGAATAAGCATGGTCATCTCTGGGCCCAGCCGCGACACCATGCTGGTCCGAACGCGGTCCACCGTGTCCTCATCACAGTCCATCAGGCTCTGTAGCAGCTTACCATAAAACCTAGGAAAACACAACAAAGCATCACAGAATGTCTTTTTAAAGAGTTCAAAGTCCAAAAGGACAAAAATGTACAGCATGGCAACAATATTCCAGTTGTACCCCTCTAACATCTCTTCTCCAAATCTTCGCAGGTATGTCTATGTATTTGCACATGTGCTCTATAGTCTGACATCATCCATATGGGAGTGACCGTCCCTTCTCCAGTCACTAAGCCTTGCGCTCCACCCTCCCAGCCCTTTTGTGTCCACTCCCAACTTGCAATCCTACAAGGATTACAACAATAGGAATGAAAACATGCAAATGTGATATTCCTGTCTCATTTTTCTTTCATTGTATGAAAGAATGTATGAAGCAGATGCTAAACAAAACATGGAAAATCAATACAAATTTAGCCATCTGTTATGCTGCATAAATCAGGGTCAAGGGGGGTTTTGCAACATGCCAGTCATGTATATTTGGACTTTTGTGGATGATTGAAACACAAGTCTTCCATTCACTTAAAATGAACAGCTGCTATATTTACTGTCTGATTGTTTCCTTTACTGGAGAAACAAACCATTGTTTTTTAAACTACTCTGTGGTCAAAGAGCCTGTCGAACATCACGAGCTTCAAACTCTGAAATGACGGTTATTTTTTTCAGAATGCCACTTAACACTGTACAGTGTGTACCAGATCATAACCTTGATCAACTTGTTTTTAAAGTATTTTTAAAGTATATAGTATAAAGTACAGTAAGGGAGGGCTCACCTATTGGGGAAGTGACTAGGTAGCTGTGCCACTTCACCAATAGCATCTGGATTCGATCGGGCAACAGTGCAGATATCCAACTTGCTGTAACACTCCTCTTGGACTTCAGATATCATTCTTTGGAAGGTGGAGCAGCGGCGGATGGTGGGGAATGCCTTCGAGGTGATGCCATTGGCAATGCACTTAAGGCTCTCCTTCACAAATGCTTTACCCTGTAAAAAAACAGGAGTGCTTCACATATTCTTGCCTTGACAGTTACACCCATATAATCCTACACAGCTCATGTGCATGTAGAAACAGACAGAATGGCATACTGCATGTAGTCTCTGTGAAATTAATTAATTTGTATACCTGAGTGTCAAATTTAGCAGCACTGTACAGGAAGGACTTGCAGATGTCATGCATGCCATCTGTGTCACAAGTTGAGTTTTCCAGGCAGGCGAAGGCTCCGCAGCCAACTTGGAGGGCACTGTTGAGACAGCGTGCCACATCTGCTGTGGGCACAGAGAACGGACCATCAGCAGGGGAGCCAACAGTGGCTTCACTGGGAATCACTGCACACTCACTGAGCTCATTACACAAGGGTTGCCATGGGTTTCAGCTAAAAAATATGGTGAAGAAAAGAGAATTTTCATACTTTGGTGATTCACAAAAGACATACAGTCACTCGGGGCAAATAGTGACTTGACTGGAGATTGGACACCTTACAACTCAAAGAGTCTCAGACACTATTTGGCACAACTGCACTTTTCTCTTGGCAGGGATCTATATTCCACTGTTTGGTTCTTTTCAGCAGAGCTTGGATGAGCAGCATCAGAAATACCAAAGAGTTTCCTGAAAATTGTTGGCGTGCCTGTCGACAAACACAAACATACACTTGTACCGCTGGCACACACACACAAACACACACACAATAGCATGCTGCCACCAGACTCTGTTCTCAATTTTTACACAAGCTGTAATTGTTAAGCTGAATTTGAGGACTCTGCCTCCGAACCACTTTTGTATTATTCACTATTAACTAAGCACATGTCACAGTCCAGATAAACATCCGGAATTGATCCAATGAACATCTACATAATAAAATACACATTCAGAAAATACTGCCATATTCATTTCAGCAGCGTCACATGACTGGAATAGTTATTAGGCTGATTAACCCGCAAGTAACATGGCTCCCCATCGTTGTAAAACCTATTAAACAGCTAACCCACAACAATTCAGTCCATTTTTCAAAAACTGTTCTTGGGCCATAAAGAACACAGCTCCAAGTCCCTGAAACCGGCTTTGAATTTTACACCAAGACAGACTATAAAACATAATCTGTAAATTGGAATATCCAGATAGTTGGCGGTCCTTATTCTTCATCGAAGAATCCACAGCGATGGCAGGCAGCCTGACTCAAATCCTTTGTAATAACCATTAATAAATGTCACTGCGGAGCCTAAGCCTACTTGGCAGACTTCGAATCTGGGGCCCCACGTTGACCTGCACAGTCAGATAAAGTCTGCCTGCCATCAGGGACCAGAGATTGTTCTCAAAATACAGAGGGTGAGGTACAAATCATGATGATGAAGCAATTCCTGCAGAAGGGAGCCAGCATCCCTGTTACTCACTGCCTTTTATCACTGCGCTGTACCTTTGTGTTAAAATGGAAAAGTCAGCACTTGAATGAAGCCATGCACATTTATGGGTATTACAAGGGATTTTGACCCAGGCCTTTCTTTTCTTTGATGGATAAGAAATGTAGGGTTGCATTTATTTGTCCAAAAGGCACAGCCCCAGTGACCACAGTGTAGCTTTTGTCTGAGGCATACTGAGAAAATAATACAATGGTGTAGCCCACTTCTTTTTCTGACTTGAAGGCTATACAGTGGAAGGCTATACAGTGGAAGGCTATACAGGAAGCTTTATGTTTTATGCATTGAAAACCCTCTCAAGTCCACTATAATTCTTAATAGTGGGACCTATGCAGCAACCAAAGCCTTGAGAAAGAGACTATCAGCATGACACAGCCTGCACTCTCAGGTGTCAGCACCAAGCTCCATGCTCATCTGTTGCCGGCAGGACACCGGCAAAAACCACAGCGTTAATCCCGCAGCCTTCTCCATGAATCAACGCGCTCGTTTAGACAGAAAAGGCTGCATAGGCCAAAAAAAATAAATTAAATGTTATTAGAAAAAAAATCCCCACATAGTAAGCGAGCATATGTAAGGCTCAGCGTTGTAGAAATGTTGTGTAAAAAAAGCAAGCAGTGCACTCTGAGATATGCCGATGGAAGCAGCGTGTTACTTACAAGGGCTATTGGTAGAAAAGCGTGCTCTTCTGGGCGAATAAGACTCGTTTTGATCCAGTTCATATGCAGATGCGTTCAGCACCATCAGGAGAAAAAGTCCGGTCCTCAAAGGCATCGTCCTCTCAACACAGAAAATACAACTAAATGCAAAGGGACGCCTCCTGCTTTGTGTGTAATTAATAAGAATAACGCTCCAAAAGCTTCTGCAGCGCCGAAAACAGAACAAATGTAGGCGATTACAAGTAAGCTGCCAGCTATCTCTTTACACTGGACTCCTCACTATCCTTTTGACTTGCATGACAGATAGAACCGATGTCAAGTCTGCATGGGTTTATATGGGAGCGCTGAACATTACGAGATCTGCCTTTGGACCAATCAGAACACAGTGTTCAAAACCGTGGTCCTGGTCTTTCCACTACTAATTGATAAAATCATTTAACAGCGGCCAACACTCTAGATCTTTATTATTTCTCATAATGACCCTAAGAAACCATAGATAAATATCAATTATTTTTTTTATTTCCACGGTTGCCCTATAGAGACTTTTGAAATAACAATTCGCATTTACTGTATGTTACAGGCTATACATTATTACCCTGTCACTTTGGCTTCAGCCACACTTCCCTTCAGATTTAATCAATCACTGATTAGGGGGCATTAAATACAGTATTACATATCAACAGTAAGCCTCTAA
Organism: Coreoperca whiteheadi; assembly: GCA_011952105.1. Classification (NCBI taxonomy): domain Eukaryota; kingdom Metazoa; phylum Chordata; class Actinopteri; order Centrarchiformes; family Sinipercidae; genus Coreoperca; species Coreoperca whiteheadi. Next base: position 20,423,431 of record CM022476.1, read on the forward strand.
TTTATGGAATAAATTGCTTTATGGATGTCTTATACTAAAAGGAATTTACATAGAATAGGATATATGTAGAACCATACTTGCAGAAAACTTAGGTAAGGGGCTGCAATAAAATTATTTGGGGGGGGGGTCTTTTTTTCTTCATCATCCCATTTATATTTTATTTCAGCCTTCCGTTGTGAGATTTTTTGCCAAATGTTTTGAAAATAAAAATCAAGTAGCTACAGTTATAAAGGTGAGCTTTGCATATTTACTACTGACAGAAAAGTATCTACTTTTTAACTAGCCAGTCACTTCCCGAGTCATAACAGAATTTGTAAACATAGATGTTTAGTACAAGCTCTAGTATAAACTTGTTTTACTAGTCTGGTGACATTTGGAACGATCATTTGGGAAGTAACTGTTTGGTCTTACAGGTTTGAATGTTACTAATATAATCAGATGATTAATGCACATATGTTTTAATTCAATCTGAACACACACACAGATCTCATTGTATGTTCTTCCACAGTTAACCAAACCGTTACCAAGACACTTGGAGCTTTGTTTTTACATATTACCTTGTGCCTACAATTAAATGTCATACATTTGTCAATTGCTGATTGACTTTTTCTGATGTGTCTATTGTGAAAATCCTTATCCGATACATCATATCCATTTTTAAAATGGAGTGCATAATTTAATTTGTTATGTTTAGCCTCTTTTAGTTATTAGTTCTTTTGAGTCATATGTGGGAGGGTGGTGCATTTTGTTTTTGTGGTCAACGGGAGTGTCCAGACAAAAAAAGAGGGGGGAGGGTCTTGCCCTTTATGATTTAGCCCTTCTCCCCACCCCAAATAATTTTTCTACAGTCTCTAAGGTCAACAAATGCCCATCTCCACACTATTAGAACAAAGTGTATTTAGACAAAATGGTGTGCACTTTGCCAGGCTTAAATTCCTTTGTCCAAATATCAACCCAGAATATTCAAATGACATGTCTATTTTATCATTCTGGCATTTTCCTGAACCGTGCTTAATGATGACGCCATTGTTGCTTTAACTTAAGGGAATCTACTGAACATGGAGATAAACTACCTGCATTGTTGACATAAAGTGTGGGTTATGATTGCTGATGACCTAATTCTCCATTCTCTTCTTCCCAAGTCATTGAAATGTTGGCTCAGAGTCCACCAACTTGCAGCTGCACGTGCCGGCATACAGAGGATGATGTGTGGGACTCTAAGCTATCATTAATCATGGAGGCCTCACGCCTCTTCAACCAGTGCAACGCTCGACTATTGCAGACAGAATCAGATGCTAGGATGCTGAATTGTTCTGATAATAAATATGTGGAATGATCTGAAAAATCTTTGTTCGACTTACATGGGCAACACAATAGAAACGTCTATTTTTTGCAGTTACACTGGATCAAGGGAACAGACAAACTTCTCAAGGCTTCTGAAATGATTCAAGTCATGCTTGTCCTCTTGCCATCAGATGTAACTCATTACAGGTATCAGTGTGTGCCAAGCATAAATCACCCAATTAGTTCAATTAGTAAAGGATTTTTGATATTATCCTTACATTTTATGTCAACTAACTTGCTTCTTTGTGTCTCTCTTCTGTGTTTTGGTTGTCTTTGGCAATCATTGTGCTATAACCCTAATTTCTCCCAGTGCATTGTCAGTTGGGCATGATGTCAAGTTGTTGGCACCTTATCTCTGCTGGGGAATCCAAATATGGGCCCCTGCCAACTGCACCAATAGCCTTTGTAATGGAAAGATAATATGAATGTAACAGCTTAATGAATGAGCTATTATCTACTGTCACAATCAATCATTATCAACATCTCAGTCCCTGAAGGGTATAAGTTACATGTTACATTTGATTTTCCAGAAATTAATCAGTTCAAATTCAGTTTGGACACTGATGACTATTTCGAAAGAGACCAGAGTACGAAGGTGCATTGCAAAATTTTGACTTATAGCATCTCTTTTTGTAACAGTAAAGGGGTTTCCAGAGTGATGACTGGTTCTCCTCCCTGCAAATTAGGTGTGGAAAACAGTATGTCAAAGACCAGCCAGCTTGCTTATTGGTTATGTCAGCACTCCTAGAAAAAAACTGAAGAAAACAACAATCTGAACAATGTAAGATTTGAGTCAGATGTTGAGCTGATATTCATGCTTGCCGTGAATATGTTGCTGCTCCTGAATTTATTGCTTCCCTATGCTTTTTCACTGACTTGGTGTGCATCAGCTTAAACTGAGAACCTGAATTGAGAGTTTATTCATGAGTTTGGAAGTCAGTCTAATCCTTGTTAGAAAATCACTGCAGACTCTTCCTTTTTGGAGCGTAGCCATACCACAAACACATTTGAGAAGACCACTTCGGCGTCCTCTGGGGGAAAGGATAATGAATTCTTTTGTCAGGTAGAAGAACGGTGATTCACCTTGTTTTCAAAAATATAACAGGCAGCATTGGCATTGTGTTGGAGATAGAGGGCAGAGTTCACTGAAAGGACAAATCTGTTACAGAGAATGAACATTCAGTAAAAACCGTCTGCTGCAGCTTGAGAGTTTTGCATTCATTTACATTGAGGTGGATGAACTGATTCTCTGATAAGAGGTCACTTTGCATCTAAGTTGAATTTTGCCCTAAGCATATTGCTGTTTGCCTGACAGCAGCTTCCTCCATAATTATAGGATTAATGAGATTGCTCATTATGAGCAAGATTTGAAATGAGTGTAATAAATGGGAGGTTGATCTTTTATCAAGCACAAGCAAATGAATCACAAATGTTGCTAATGTCTGCACTAAAGCTTTTTAAAAAGTTTATATAATCAGTTATATAAAAGCACTTGCAAGATGTCACCTGAAGGACAGTGCTAGTCTACCTGCATCCACAAGAGGGACTTATGTCAGATACTACTGACTTACATGAGCTATTATTGTTTGGCAACACTTTCAAACACTGGTATTTCTATTGTATTAGAGGGATGGAGCAGAAACACTATGAATTGTCTGGTTTGAGAAGTGGAAAGGATACAAGACACCCTGCAGAATCATAATTCCAACCAAGTTACCCACATTTAAAACCAGTCAATGGTGGTGTGTTTACACCTACATTTAGAATTTTCTACATGTGTTTCAGTGTGTGATGTTCGGTCAGGGTGATAATGCGTTTTGCTTTCTAGCGGCAGACGCTTGTGGTGTTCACATGAGAATAACACTTAATTTTTGAGGAAATATTTTGAACATGAGGTGAGCTGTGGGCAGCAGCTTTGCACAGTAATGACAGAAAGAACCAGGATCTGTTCATTTGACACAGCACCCAGCAGCGGCATTAGTTGTCAGAAAACTGAGAGACCACTGATGGTAAAAGAGAGACAATGTCACCTTTAAATCTCGAGAAAAGATTTGAAATAAATACACATCCAAATAAAAAAACTCACAGGCTGCTGACAAATATGATGAATCATGAACGATTTTTAAAAAAACTTTTTAAACTGCTTCCATAAATCAAATTATCCTCTCCAATGTTGTTGAAACCACAGTTATAATCAGTTGTTAGAGGAAAGTGAAGGAACCAAACTGAGATTTGGTTTCTGTGGACACACTGAACAGCTAAACCCATTTACTATTATAAGTGGTATTCACCACTCAGAAAGGCTGAATTTAGCAGACAGACTGTCGATAGAGCTCTCATTTTATTTTGGCCCTGTGGAATTCACAATTCTTAGAAAAAGTATTATTTTGACTGACAAAAAACTCATTGTCTCACATCACATGGAGGGTGTAATGTTTCAGTTTATTTTCTAAAGAGCATTAAATTCATATATTCCTCTGTAGTGTCTGAATGGATGGTGTTTTTCCTCAAACAGATGTCTGCATGACTTGAACATAACGCAAAAACTCAGGGGATCTGCATTCCTGAATGTGTATCCAATACGAGTAGCATTGCAGGGATATACATCTGGAGGCTGGAATGAAAACACTCTGCAGCTCTGCAGCATGAAACATTAGGACCAAAACATTACATTAGAAAAGTTAATTGCTACAAATGTTTTCACATTTTCCAAGCACTGATGTGAGATGTAGCTACAGGTGACTTCTGCAAAGGAAGCAAGAATCAAGAATATGTGATTGGAAGATGGTGGAAGAACTCTTATCTTTTTTAAGTTTCTTTCTATATATACATTATACTTTTCTGTGAAAAAAATACCTACCTAACAGTATACCTATTTATGTCTTCATTTAAATCCGAATGCTGAATCCAACAAACTGTAAGAACAACCTTGTCTGCTAGTCAAGTACAGGAACTATACTTGTTAAGGTCCCTCCTCAGTGAAAGCAATGTTCACTTCCAATGCTGAATTTATGCTACCATAACTCTATACATGCCTGCTTTACTTGAAGTGTTTACAAATACCCACAGATACAAATTACAAATTAAAAAATGATATTCATGTTAAAAACATGTTAAGCATAAACACTTAATCGCTGTCAGTTCTTGTTGAAGCTCAAACAATAATTTACAGTGAAAAATGGACACGGGCATCACGTTGAAGTTTGAGGTGCGGCATCAAAATGCAATACTCAATCCAAAATCTTCACTAAATATTGCCCACTGCATTGACTTGTGCACATTTCCCTACCAGTTTTACAGCCAAAATTTACTTTGTTAAGCTGATACCTGAGGAAATTGCAAATAGTTCAGTCACAGTCGTATAGATGACTTGCAACATGTCCTTCAAATTCAGTTCAGTCAGTTGAAGACTCCTTACATCGGGGGTGCATGCTCACTTGGTGATGGACCTGCTTAGGTTTGCGACTGCAGCTGAGGGGACGAAAAAGATTTCTTTTGCAGGCAAAGATTTTATTCAGAGTCAAGATAATAAATATCTAGATAATAAGCTAAATAGAAATAAAAACACCAAATTCATTAAATAAAGATGAAATAATCTTTGTTAATAATTGTTTTTCTACAGTCATCAGTGCTGTCACAAATCATTTTTGAATGATATATTTGTATCCATATGTTCTTCACATGCTTTAGGTTACACCAGGGAGTAGTATTTTATGATTCGTATCAGACTCCTGAAGTGAGTTACATTGATTTTTGGTCCCGCTGAGATTTTTTTACTAGCTTTCATCCATGGCTTCAGCATATCCGCTCCACAATCAAGTATCCATGCTGCTATAGTGTCCTTGAGCAAGATACTGAATCTCAGCTCCTGGCTCCATTGTTTTTTTCTGCACTTTTACCTCACTGTAAGACAACTGAAATGACAAATTTCTTCTCAGGATGTTGCTCATCCAGATCAGGAACCCAAAGACATTTCATAAGGACAAAACAAGTGGGGTTTTGGTATCGTGTGTGCTGCTTGTGTGTGTTTTGCTCCAGTTTTCTGTAGCAAGCATTTTATTCTGATTGGAAACATTTTTAATGGGAATGCTTTTGAAGTAAGATGAGGGAAAAAGTACTGTCTACTTGCGTGAGCCATGCTGTTGAAGTTAAATTTGAAATGCATTAATTTATCAGACCAATATTATTTTCGAAAGGGCAGAGCCATTTACAGAGCTCTGTGAATCACTTACTGTACAATATCATTCCCCGAGCTTCATCGCTCCTAATCATGCGCGATGCTTTTTGCATTTTAAACACCTGCCTGTGGGTAATATCCTCAGGTGTGTTTGCAGCAACAGTTTCCAACAGCAGCGAAAATGATTTAAATGTAATAAACAGAGAATTTAATTTGTAGTTTGCTTGAGCGAAATCCACCGTAGATAAAGATGACAACACCTTTAGATACCCCAACTTCATCATCAGAAAATCTAAGGAAAGTTATAGTATCACGGTACTATACAGACAGTACAGATAAGTCTGGCAACTGACCTCTGGAATGTGCACTTCGAGAACCCAAAAAAATATGAAAAGCACATTTTGAGATTGGCAACTTCTTCAGTGATTTATTCTTTTTTGTCAGACCTTTTAAATCCAATGTCACAGTTCCTCAGTTGAACATCTAATACTTGTGGATCAGTCCTGACCATGTCATGTTTAAATGCCAAAGCGTCTGTTGCTGCCAAAGTTATTGGACTAAGAATAGCAGAGTATAATTTTGGAGCACCAGAGTTGCATGGTACATTTTGTTGCTTGATGCAGCCTTATAAAGCTTTCTAAGTGAGTTACAGTATAGCTTTGTCATTCATGTTTCCATTTTTGTATGAATAAGGCAATAGACATTCTGTAATACCTCAATAAATGTCGACACATTTTTCCTGTCATGGATTTCAGATAATTAGTGTAATTCGTCTTTACATTCCGCCGCCCAAGCACACACTTGCAATGACTTCAAACACTCTCTCTCTCTCTCCCTCACACACACACACACACACACACACACCAAGCAAAAATCACTGTGCCTGTACCTTAGAAGGAGTACGTCTGTATGCAGCCTGCAGTAGTACCTAGGCTATGTTCCCTTCACCCAGCCATCTGGTTTCAGTTCAGACCCATCTGGATCTGTCTCCAGTTCAGGCATCTCAGGAATACATTTTGGAGGGGTGCCCACATCCGTTCACACAGACAAGTGTTTTCAATTACTCAATTTTAAATTTCTCTAAAACCCAAGTGATTGAGCTTTTTTTTTTTTAAAGCAGTAGTGGTAGTAATAACTACTTGAAAAGATGTCATTCTAAGCGCGATGGCTGACCAGTACGTAAGAGTTTGACTGAGTTTCACCTTAACGAGTGGCAGGAGCATATCACCGCTCAGCTCGGCAAGCCGAAGCACAACCACAGTTCACAGGCTCCAGGATCACAACACATACTTGTTTGCTGATTTCAGAGCTACCGCAAATATCCTCTCAGCCAACATGAAGCAACTAGAGAGGCGAGAAGTGATGAGAACCATGCAAAGAGCCCATCTCATATTGTAACTGACAGGATGATTCCATAAGCTCACACACCAAAAGGAACGAGTTAACTTTATGTGTAGTTGAGGTTTGTATCACGAAAAACAGAAGAGATTTCAGATTTATAGCAATTTATCAAATTCATATGGGCACATTAGACATTGATGAATTACTGATGTATTGATTTCTTAATCATAATTTATGGCCATTGCTTATTCCAAACTGCTGTATTACATAATACAAATCAGATATTTGAGATGGGATGTTTTGGATTCTTCTTTTTTTCTGATGTATTTTCTAATATTGTCCGACACTTTTTTGTTGACAGACAATGCACAAAAAGAGAAAAAGAGGACAGAATGGTAGCAAATAAAAAAACAGTCAGCAAAACCAAAAGTCAGTTTGTATGCATCTTAGCCAGCTGCATTTTCAGTCACTGACAAAGAACTTTCCATTTCCATAAAAGTTGTGTGAGTGCGTGTGCGTCACATCCTCACACATGAATCCATCCTGATGAATTCTTCTGTGTCAGAGTGACGCTTGTACCTGAATCTATTTTAAATTGTGACCAACTACAGCTACAGTATTTCTCATGGCTGTGCGATAACGTCTATAGTGTAGCACTTATACATTGTCACAGGCAGCGACAGTTAAGCTAAAGGAAATACTGCCCCTTTTTTTCAATTTGCATGCTAATACCAGATTTTATCTGATATGAGCTGCACAGTGCTAGCCCTATAAGTTCCCCATCAGGCATCCAGTCCCCATCTTTCACATTTATCTTACATTAGTCCTGCAGCAGCTCCCAGCATCTTATTCTTTGTCAAATGTTGTACGGCCTACTTCAGTACAGTAGCACTTCCTCAAAAATGTATCCTCCTCATTCATTTCAATGAGATTAATGGGTTGTCATAGACAGGGGCTTGCTAAAAAAACAAAAAAGTAAAAAAGAGTAGTCTGGGGGGGAAAAAACGTTGTTCCTGGCTCAACTTTTGCGAGCACAGAGTGATGTCATCCAGCAATGCACTTTGTTGACTGATCAAATATAAACAAGCGAAAGCTGAGGCTGATGGGAATGTGATGAGTTTGCAGATATTTGGTCATAGACCAAAGTATTGGACAAATTACATTTTTGACCTGATGATGGCGCTAGAGAAAAAGTTAAGGGATCATCAAAGTTTTAACAATTCCTCATTAAGGGGACATGAATGGCAATCCATTCATCACTCAAATCCAAAAATGTCAGCCTCTTGGTGGCGCTAGAAGAAAAGTCAGGATTACTAAAGTCATTAGGATTCATCATATGGGAACCATGAATGTCAACGTACAAAATTTCAAAGCAGACCATTCAGTGGTTAAGCTATTTCAGTCTGGGCCAAAGGGAACCAACTCACATCACTTACCGCTATTCAGAAAGTATTTTCAGAATCCTCAACCACTCTTTTAACCATCTGGATGAAAAAATATTAAGTCTAATATTAAGAAAAGTTACGACTCTGTTTCCTAATCCAAACAAAGATGGTAGCCGTAAATGACATACAGTATGTCCTTGTTCAATTTGTATGCAATGAACCAATATGAAAAAGTGTTATTGTAAGTTCTACTTATCTATATTGATGTTAGTTTCTGTTATTTTATAATTAATACAAAATAATGTGTTCATATTTTCACGGCAAAGAAGATACATAATTTCCATCTTGCATAGGAAATACAGTTGGACCTTGGGAAACAGATAAAAATCTTTCGTTATCGTTCAGCAGGAAGAATATATTTTTGTAGTTTCACTATGAACCTTGTCTGCGTTTTCGTTTGCAGTCCGTCCTCTGTGGCTAAATCGATATTAAGAACCAGCAGTTTATTTGAAAAAAAAAGATGTTAGTTAATTCATTATTTTTAAAGTTCTAGAAATTCTTTGTAGAGCTCTTGTTGTCTACTAGAGTTTGCTGAAAAAGTAAATAAAGTCTTAAAAATCCCCACATACACCAACAAGCCATAATTCTCACCATTACACTAATTCCCATGTTGTTAAATGTGTTTTATATACAGCTTTTATTCTAATGACCAGAACTGAACAGAGCTTCAAATCTGGAGGATCGTTGTGGTTTTGATTTATGATGCTGGAGTGTTTCTCAATGGTCTTGCGGTATTCATCACATCTATGCGTAATCCCTAATCAGGGTTATGTACATAGCACTCCATCAAGAGGCCTTCAACATCGCTCAGAGAATGTTGATTTGGTAATTGAATTTGAGTGTAGCTTATGATGGGAACATAAGCCAGATGCCAGGATGTTTATGGCGTTGTTGCTTTGCGGGCAGCAGTGTACACAACCTCTGTCTCTCGCTGCAGCCAAATTTTCCATGGCCAGTGCATCCTTATGGTCAAAAACATCTTGAGTAATGTATAGTAATGAACTTGGTGTTAGCAGTGATATGCATCTTGTACATTAAGTACTGCGCTGTTTCAGATGCAGGCAAGGAATACATGACTGAAAATTGTTCTTGCTCAAATTTTTCTGCTGTTATATTCTACAGAAAAATTAAAGGAAAAATCTGAATAAATGAGTGGAGAAACATTATCAAAACCCTGAATCAGGGAATATCTTACAGAGTGTTGTACATTCAGTGCCGAGGAACACCGAAGTTGTTCTAGGCTCCTGCTGGCCCAACACCTCATTAAGACCTCATTTTTGTCGAGCCCACTATTTCTAGGAATTATTTACATAGCCAACATTTTGTCACGATTTACGTCCAATATCAACATTCAGTGTCAATGCAGAAAGTAGTGTGTCCTTTATGTCCCAAGGTGGACAGTGAAAACTTTGGCATTGGAGATAAAATTTGATTCCTGAGTTTTGTAGAATCTGGACATACGAAGCTAAGGTGCGCCTCTTCAAAAATGGAACCACACTTAATCGCAAAGGCAAAAACTCTTATTGTCTGCTTGTGTTTTCTTCTACAAGTTTCTGAAGCCTGTGGAGATTGTTGACAGTGTAGACAATGTCAAGGAACATTCTCCTTTTCAGAAACACACATCTAGCAAAGCAATCTCCATTGCAAACCTTCTGCTCACCGCAATCCCTGCTCTCTCACACAGTGAATACATGAAAGTAAACATAGCAACTGCATGTATGTATGTAGCCCACTGTCAACTCTATCACAAATTATAGTTGTGGTTTTACTACAATTTCACTATTTTCTTCACAACTGTATATACTATGATTTCTGGAACTGTCCTCTACACTTTTGTTTTATAATCTACATATTGCCATCATAATTGTAGATACTATGATCTTCTGTTGTGAATCTATTCTGTACGCGTGACATCTATTGCATGACTGTCCATTCTGGGAGAGGGATCCCTCCTCTGTTCCTCTGCCTGAGGTTTCTTCCATTTATTTCCTTGTTAAAAGGTTTTTTGGGGTAGTTTTTCCTTATTTGATTCGAGGTTCTAAGGACAGAGGGTGCTGTATGTTGTTCAGATTGTAAAGCCCTTTGAGGCAAATAGTGATTTGTAATATATATGGCTCTATAAATAAAATGTAATTGAATTGAAAGTTTAATACAAAATGATACATTCAGCCTGTTGTGTAAATGACTGTGATGTTATCAAAGTGTATTTGATGAAAATGAGCATAACAGCATCTCAAATATGGGGACTCTGCATCCACAATGACAACCACAAATCAAACCCAGACATTACATGTAACTAGACTAACAAGTCCATAACTAAAACATTTAACAGAATCAAACTTCTTACAAATATTACTAGAAAGACTACACACATGAGCTGGACACAGAACACAAGGAACATGCAACTCCAAAACCAGCATCTACAATCTTGCACCCAGTGTAACTGACTCTGCAGCCGCTTCTGCATCCAGTTGTTTGTCATTAACTGTGGCCTTTATCAATTCTTTTTCATTGTTCTGTTTATGTATCTGAGTTGCTTGAGCTAAATCTGTGGGTTTACTTTCCCAATGCTCAATTAAGATTGATTACATAACTTGTTTTGGATTATGCAAAGTGCTTATGAGAGGAGAATTTGATTGTAACAATGCTGGCAGTTACAAAATGACAATTATTCACTCAATGGCAACATAAACTACTTTCATAGACTGTCGCAGTGATCTAGGCCTGTACAGCAAAGCCTTGACCTGCCTTTGCAATGTTGAGTTCAAAGCAAAAAAAGGCAAGAAGCGTCTTACGACTGCCAACTAGTTTCATGGCAGACACGCTAACCACACAACCACCGCGATGGATAATAGAGAAAGCAATGGGATTTGTAGTAAAAGCGCTGTGCATCCTCACTGAAACACAGTCTCCATGTCTTCCAGAGCTTCAGAGCAGCTTGGCCGATCGCTGTGAGTGAACGCAGATGGGAGAGATGCCCAGCAGTGGAAAACAGGGAATAAACTAGCTTAATGAAAGCATCATGGCACAGTGAAAAGCCCGTCTAAGCCATCAGTGAGAATGCCCCGGGGGTAGGAAGATGGGCTGGTGTGCGTGCTGGGGGCTGGAAGCTTGCCTAGATCCAGGAGCTCTGTTGGCCCTCTGTGGGCTCACGGCAGTCCACTCCCTCACCATACAGCCCCTCCTGGGAGCAGCCAGAAAGCTGATATGCCATGTTACAGGTTAGGCCCTGAGGTACTCAGTACCATATCAGGAATTAGATGCTTAGTTGAGAATGGCAGAGGCCCAAGCTTGTCTTTTACAGATGGAGTTGCATCTGCATTCAATGTCCTTGACAGTGTCAGGAGGAGAAAAAGCTTAGAAGACTCATGTTTAAATTCTTTACAAACTGTTGTGTTTTTCTGGAGTTGCAGGACTGATGTTTGCCATCAGCTGTTCGGTACAGAATTTCCACTAACAGATAGATTTCCCAGCTGTTCAAGGTTGCATGCAACCTGATTTTTATTTTCCTTTTATTTCAAAGGTAATGGCTCCGGGCATTTACTGTAATTCATGCATCAGTTGTTTTACTGTCACCTTTGAGTGCAACAGTTGAGTGCCTCATCTCCAAAGCAACATGTAAGCTACAACTTCTGATTGGTGTACATTTAAAAGATCCAGTTATCAATATTTGCATATTATCAATGGGTCAGATGACTACATGTTCGTGAAAGAGGTCAGCATAGTGTCTCTGGGGAGTTTAGCATCTTTCAGCTCATTAATTTGGTTTTATGACCCACAGCCTCAGCCCTCTCATCTACATTGTTTCGCTGTTTTCAGCAAAAAAGCTTTGCATTATCTGCCCAGCACCAACAACAGACTGACAAAGTTAACAACTAGCAGGTGAATATAGTGGCGCATTTAGCAGCTAAAATCAAGACAAGAGTTGGAGGAGACCAAAACAGAGTTAAAAGGTGAGTGAATATTGAATGTAAATATGTCAGAAACATGGCCTTGAACAAATGCTAACATTGTTCTATGTGTGAGTAGGCAGCTGTTTGCTAGAACGTTTGCCATATCAACTTTATGAATTAGTAATGTGTCAATGTTGTGTTTACAGCTTTTTCCGCTGCCCACAAGTGGTCAAACAAATTAAATAAATAGAAATCGATTATTACTGCTTTAATGTATTTGATCTCCCTTATATTTGTCTTTTAAATGTTGTGCCTAATGTAAAACACTTTGACTTTGAAAGGTGCTGTAAACCTACCATGCTTCTGCCAGGAAACATTCATTTAAATGCCCCCAAATAATAGATAATAAATCCAAGTATTTTAACGCCATCAGCTGCAGCTGCAACATACACAGCTTATTGCATATATAAAAATCCTTGTATTTAACTTTCATTATGTTTGGGATAATAAGAAGTAATAAGACCAGTTTACAGTTTGTGCAAATGTAATAACCCTTTACCAATGGTATTCTGTCGAATTAATTGAAAACTAGGGGGCACCATCATCAAACCAAAAAATATAATATATACATTTCTACCGTTTTCTCAATGGAGAACACAGGAAAAGTGATTTACAGAGCACATATGTATGCTGTAGCAGACCAAAAAAGCAATATAATTTCAGTTGGACTTTAAGGGTTATATAATTTTCATTTATGTTCCCAGATAAAGATCTTATTCAGTGGAAAAGCAAAATGATCTAACATCTAGTTCTGGTCAACAGCCTTTTAATTTAGTCTTTATTTAAAATGTTTTTATCCTTTTCTCATCGACTTTCATTCCTGCGACTATAAATAAAGTCTTTCAATAGAAACCATTTTTCCCTCTCCACAGGGTGAGAGCAACCTTCATGATGAAGTTATCTTCTCCAAGGCTCTGGGGTACAATGCCACCTATTCACTGCTTGCTGCTGTCTCCCTTTGACAGATGTCTAGCTCCTCAACTTACCTCATCGTCCATCTATTTCCATGCATTTTATTTTTCTAGAAAGCACAAGACTGTATGGTTTCACTTAAATTTTATTCTGTAATCAGTAGATATCATAAAGTATGTGCCTGAAGTGTTCCTAGAATTGTAAATACACACTCTTTAAATCTTTCATCCCTCACACCACCAACACATTTATATAAAATTAGTATGCAAAAGTTTAATTTGTACTTCACATGACACAACCGTAGGCTCTCCAGCAGACATAGGGACAGATTCTTATTCAGTTTCTGAATTTACAGTTCAGGGGTGGGACAGTTGTGCATTGTCTCAAAGGCACAGAGTGTAAGCAATGTTCAACATAACATCTGTTAATCGTTATAGTCACATGGGAAGAAGATATTAGGAAGATTGTCCTCTTGTAAATGGGTGAAGATGAGAAACTAAATCCAAAAAGGTGTAGGCTTAATACCTGGACGAGTCAACACGGTGTCCATCATCGGCCACATGTCCTGTCAATCTATGGTTTAGAGCCGGACAGTGCTTTTTCAGTCTTTGTAAATCCCTCTGTATAAGCTAAGTCAGCTAGAAGCCTAAAATGTAATAGTTACTGTCTTTGGGCAGAATGGGAAGTTTTCCTCAGTCAGTGTCAACTCTTCTGACAGAAAAGCCATTTACAACTTCCAAATATATCCTCCCGCATCTCTGTGCAAATGGTAAAGATGGTGAAGTTGCCATGCACTTTCCACTGATCCATCAAGAACTGAATCAAACTGTGAGAGCCAGGGAAGTGCAAACAAGGCGCGGCTGGGTCACAGCCTCTCTACTTTGTCTATATGTCAGCAGCAGGGCAGATATTAACCCACAAATAGGAGATACGGCAAATAAATTAGAAGGTGACACAAAGAGAAAAGATACATTCAGGAAGGACACGCTCAGTTATTTAGTCTCTTATCACTCATCTCTACCAAAACAATCACTCTTAAATGAGATTAATAACCAGTGTTGAAGAGGTGTAATATTGTCCAGGGCGTCAAAATGATACATCTTCTCCACACATTATTCCATGCAAGGTGATAAAAGTTGTTTAAGCACAGGTATAGTGTTAGTTTAGAGTTGGACTGAAAGCAGTATTGATTGGTGTTTTTGGCAGCTTTTTCAGATGAACAAGCAAAAACTTGCCAATTTACACATCCAGCAAACACAGAAGAACATTAGCATTCATTAGGACTTTTATTTCTGTCCACCTGAAGTACCTGAGTGTAATTCCAATATTTACTCTCTTTACAGCTTTGTCTTGTTCTCCACCAACTCCTGAGGGAAATATCTGGCTCTTTAGCAGCTAAATGCTCCACTATGTTTACCAGCTGGTCTCTAACTGTATGTGTCTGCCGTTTGGTGCTGAGTGGGTAAAGTACAGCAGCGCTTTTTTGCTAAAAACATACCTGCTGCATCTGGAAATTAGGTTGAGGAGAGCGCTGAGACTGTATTTCGTACTCCCCCCCGACAGGAGTTGAATCACCCAATCAACTTGCTTGAAGCGCAGGTCCGCAGGACGCGTTGTTTAGATTGGGGAGGTGTGCGCGTTGTGTATCTTTGGTGGGGCATAATTCCAGCATCAGCCGGTAGAACGTTGACCATGTTCACCATTTCAGTTAAGAGTGTTAGAATGATACTATTTCCTTTATTAGCCCTTAAGTTAATTAAGTACAGTTGAGGCTGATGGGAATGTCATTAGTTTTGCAGATATTTGGTCATAAGTTTTTGACCTGATGATGGCGCTAGATGACAGGTCAGCGGATCATCAAAGATAATTATAATGTTATAAAACATTGACATACGTAGAGCTATTGATTAGTTCAGCTTTAAAGTGTTAGAGCTGGTGTTTAGACCCTTACCAACATGCAGGATACAATGTTGAATGGTGGAAGGTAAGAGATAGGTGGAGGGAAATAAAGCACATACAGTCACAATTAGTGAATGGTTCATTGTTTAGAGATTCATCATCTTTCAGTTGGACGTCCTGTGTCCAGTGGATGTGCTTGATCAGGGAGTTAAAACCATGAGTCCAGTGGCTTTGGCACATATTCACAACATCTTTGAGTCTTTTCATTAGACCTGTTTTGGAAAGTTTGAGACCAGTTTACTCCTTACTGTCCACAATCATTATATTTAGAAGAAAGGGGACGAGAAAGTCTTGCTAAAGGTATTTTCTTGCGTGGCTGGTGTGTATGTGTGAGTCAAAGGGAAAGTAAATGAGTGCTGTTTTTATGACTCCTTTTCTGTAGCACTTTGGTCCCATGGGTTTACATAACTTTGCAGTATAAACCACATCGAACACTCACAGTGAGTGGGACGAATAACGAAAACAAGAGGGGTCCTTGTAACCTTTCATGTGAGCATTCTTGGCAAATCCATGTTCACTTCCCTGAGACATTTTAAATTTTAGCTGCCCAGTTGGAGAGCTCTTGAAAGAGCTGGAGATATGATGCACACATATTGCTCAGGAACACGTGGGTAGCGTTAAATTTAGTGTACTTTAATAGTCGTAATCATATATTTGGTAAGAATAGGTGTGGTTGAGCTAGGAATAGGCAAGCGTGGGTCCTTTCTTTCGTAAAACATACCAAAAGTGTTCAGAAAGGGTTTGATAAGTTGGTTTGACCTCACAGTAAAATTGATGATCTTAACTCTGACCACACTCTAAGTGCATTCAAAATCCTTGGTTAATTATTAGCTCAACAGACTCCACCAGCAATGTTCATGGCGTTCTCCTCTGGTATTTGTTAGTGCGTGTGTTTGCATTCTTGTCTAGGATGACAGATAAATCAGCTTTGCTTGCATGGAAAGCAGAATTGAAGAATGGCTTTGTGCACAGTGGGGAATGCATAAACCACAGTGTCTGCAAATGTCCTCACTGGACCCCGATGAGGTCTTTTGGGTCCCTGCAGTTTCAAGATGTAATGGTTTACATACACAGCTGGCAGCATGGTGGGCCATCATTCATAGCTATATTTGCAAGTGGACTTTCATCATGTTATTTATATATGGCTGTTTGGTTGAAGCATTTGGTTTTTATTGTTTAATGATAATAATCTCCTTATTTTTCTTTCAGAATTTTGACAAACAACAGGGTTTATAATACCATACTAAATATCAGGATTGTCAAACATTTATACTTTCATCCTGAAGCCTATAGCATGTGAAGTAGACAGGACTGGAAATAAAAACATTTTGAACACTTTTATTGAAGTTCACCATGCTGCATGTGGGACAGGAGAACATTTTCCCACCTCATTGTTGGTAAAACATTTATTATCATATAAGTGAGCAAACAGATTTTACAGCAATAATAAATCTAATTCCTCATTTTCAGTAGTGTGGGGGTTAAGAAAGATTTCATGAAATGCTTGAATTTATAATAAAAGCTCAGATGGACTTGAAAGCAAACGTTATTATGTTAGCTGATGTCACATAATCTGAATAAGGAAAAAACCGACTGACAGTATCAGAAGAGAATATTCATCTCTTTTGAAATGCTGTATTGTGTCACAGTGAAAAAGGACCTTGTAGGGGCTAATGTGAAAGTATTTAATTCAAATAGCATATAATAAGCTTTTGATTAGTAGCCCAGGCAAATTAGTGTTACAGTTGTTTCAGCATGGCCTTCTCTTTAGTGCACGATTGCAACTATGTTGAATCGACTGAGCAAAGGAAAAGAGACTTTTGAACTTCCGTCTGTTTGTCCCACAAAACTTTGCTCATTGCACAGGAGAATAACCTTCTTGATGTTAAATCCACTGGTAAAAAATGTTTATGACACTGTTATTTAAAAACCTTATCTTTTAGAAAAAATTATGAAAATACTTGTCCATCGCACTCAAACAGCATAATACAGGTATAAAATGAAGTCATGCAACAGGAGAAGTAATCTAATGTTTGGCTTTTTGTTCATTTAGAAGAAGAGCACTATATAATTCTCCTGTTTTTCCTTCCTTTATCCTCCGTACTTCCTGATAAGTGCACTGGCTGTGGAGGAGACTTGATAATACAAAGGAGGTTTAACTGAAAACGGCACAATTTAGAGACAGCCGTTTTATGTGGAAAAGGAGAGGTGGGCACTTAGTAACACATCCAACAACACTGGCGGTGACTTTGTTGGGGCCGAATATTTTCCATTAAGAAATTCATGAGCTTGTAAACAGCTCAGGTCCTGGGAAGCATAGTTACATCTGGGATGATAACCAGCCTGTTTGGAGAAATACCATTTTGTTTTCATTGACATACCCTTTTCTGTTTTTCTGTACAAGAACAGCTCCCGGCTCACTTTGCACTAAGCCCGACACTAATCCTGTAGGAAACTCTGTAGAGGCTCCTGGCCCAGTATTCACCTCCGCGCCAAGATTTTTACTTTTTTTTTTTTGAAAAACTCTTTCAGTAGATTATAGATTAAGTGAGTGTTACTGTGTGTGTGTGTGGGTGCATGTTCACGGCTGCCATTTTTCACTGCTTAGCAACCTCTGCCTGCGTGTGAGCATGCAGGTGCACACAGAACAGTGTTCTTGTGGAGATGAGTCAGTACAAAGTCACTTTAGCTTTATAGAGGATGTTTGTAAACTTTAAAGGGCCACCTGTGAGCAGCCATAAAGCCGCCATTGTGCCAACCGTGTGTGAGCTGAGTCACATCATTTTGCCATGCTCCGCTCACATTTCTCATGTCTTCTTCTTTGACTCGAGCTCTTTGAGGTGACACTGCTCACTGGGACTAATGCTAACATTACAGTGAAAAGAATCCCCTCATCTGTGGATGACGACATCTCGGCTCGCACGCAATAGATCTAAAGTTTGAAACATAAAATAAGCCCATCAGGATTTTGATTCAGGTGGAGAAAAATTAACAAGGTCAGCGCTAATTAAGAAGCAATGGGGCCGGCATAAAATAAAGCAAAGTAACAAGAATAATTGTCCATTAAAAAGCCTAAATAGGTCTTACCATGTCCTTATAGTCTGTACTGAAAGTGATTACTAACAAATAGACCATTAGAATACAGCTCTATAAACCATGACAACACAAGGTCATACTGGATCCAAAACCAGTCTGCATTAAAGAGTAATTACTTACTCTAGTGGATATTTTTTATGCTATATTTTATTTCGTTTTTTTTATACCTTTAATTGGGTGCAAAGGTCTGGCATTCATTTTCTGTTCCCCCATCGCTATGTGTGGTGCCAGAGGTTTTCAAGTTAACCTTCCTGGAAAGTATTGGTTATTTTGCTAAATATGAGGCCTGCTGTTGCTCACTTTAGTGCCTCTCATGCACTTTATTTGTGTTCTGTGGAAAGTCTGGCTTTTATGCTCGAGAATAAAGATGATTCTTGCAAAGATCCAATAGCAGGACAAGGCGAAATAACAGCAAATGTGTTGGTGAGGAAATAAAAAGTAGCAGCGCCTCAGCCTTTCTCCTGAAACAGTCAACATGTCAGTTAAATGACAAAGTATTACATTGTTATGTTTGGGAGCATTACTGATAAATATGTGCAAATACCAAGAAGCTGTGAACGACTGCCCTCTCAGCACTCGGAATCATTAATACCAATTATTCACATCTTGAACGGGAAGCTGCGCAGCTTCCTGTTCACTTGACTTCATATCCTCCTGTTGCTGTTACTGTATTGTTTATCCTGTGTTTCTTCCTCTGCGAGTCTATCCATCACGAGCACTTCAAACGACTTGCCCTTCAGTCTGCACTCAATAGTCTTTCCCTTTCACACTTAAGTTGGTTCCCATGTGTTTGGAAAGCAGTTCAATCCTCACTTGCTCATACTGGGACTCCTCAGCATCCCAGAGACTCGCTCTCCAGTCTTCCCAGGATGCACAGCTGCTTTTCTGCGCTCCACTTGCTGGAAAGTCTATTTTTGTGCAGATAATATTAGTTACATCCCCTGTTTACTCAATGCTGAAAACTGAGCCATTGTATGCGGCGCAGTCAGGGTCCCTGGTGGCTCAGAGTCACGGTTACAGGCAGACAGTTTAAAGAGCGTAGGATTCCCTCAAAGATGAAGGATTACACTGTCTGAACTTTCCACTGACTCGATGGACGTAGGGAGACTGCAGAGAAGGAATGAGATCTGGCAGAGATATAAGGCGATCGTGTTATGTCCTCTACAATGATCAAAACAAAGCTTCAACTCATTATTTCTGATTTGTTCCTTACTCATTCCCTGGTAACCACTCAGTATTTTGTGTATCTTATTGTAAAATGTATTTGTTAAGTAAATGCTGAAATAAACAGCTCGATTTTGCCATTTTTAGTTCCAATACACCATCGGAAATCACTTTGAATCTTTAGTCACTTTGTACAGAAATGTGAACTTTATGAACTTTTAATAGCATTTAAAAATAATAAAAGTCCCACAAAATTGAATGTAAATTTTAAATTTAAATACAAAACTGAATCTTAATAATAAACCTAAATATACATTTTACATTATTAATCTTGATGTTCAATTTAAACCCTGAAGCACAAATTATACTTTTTACTGTGTGACATAAATTTTGTCATCTGACCTCAAGGCTCCACTCGAGCTTTTCTTAAATCCACATCTAAATCCTATGTCAAGTTTGGGACAGTAAATCCACTATATAATCCAATAACAGCCCGGAAACACACACATATTAACACATATTGGCGTGTACGTCTGTGAGATGTTTGCAAATGCAGGCAGAAGACAAAGTTGCCTGGACCCTCGCTGCCACACTGAAGCAGAAAGTAATGTTAATGTTAAATTAAAAAAGCTCAGTTGTGCTGTTAATTGTGTCTGGGCCATGCTAACTCCATAGGGGAGATCTTCTCTTCTTGTTAGAAGTTGTTTGTTAGAAGTCCAGTTGCAGGGTCCGTCCCAGTTGTTTGTGGCAGCACCAACAAACTCTTAAACTACAGCAACATTATATTGATCAGTAAGTTACATCTCCATCCTACTTATGCTGCTGTAGGTTTTGATGGTGAGTAAAAGTCAGCTACTGAGATTCTAATGTCTTTTAACTTCAATGTGTAATGTTTGTTGTTTGGAGAGGTATAGGTGGCAACATGGACTTTGAGCATTCACCACTTTAATTGGTGCCTTATATAAAGAAAGTGTTGAAGTGATACATTTTGGAGTTTATCTTAGTCAAACATTGCTTCCAAAAAAGCCACAATGAGTTATTTGTAAGGTGGGAAATATCCTTCCCTGTTGCTGCTTTGTGACTCAACATGAATATGGTGGAAGTGGTACGAGGCAACAGGGAACGGTGCTTTCCTCTGGGTTATGAGTGCAAAGGTTTGGTGTGTGTTCTTGTTGAGTCACAGATCCTTTTCCAAACCAAACTGGGCTGAGGCCACATTACATCTTAAAACTGCTATACAAATGAGATTCAAAGCTCTGGATAAATGCTTCCATTTTAAAGAATAAAGAATTCAAACCAGCAACCTTTTATTAACCTGTCTTGACATTAACTGGAGATTGTTGCTCCACCACCTTCTGCACACTCAAGATCAACAACGTCCTTTGTGATAGCTGAGGAACTGACTGCTTTCTTTGGCATGTCATACACAGAGAGATATATTTAGGCCGTCCTGTATGAATTAGTGCAGTGTTCAGTGTTCTCTCTGTGGGGCAGTTCACATCTACCTGATTCAAGGGTTGCTATTAGCCCTTATAATAAAGGCCAGATTGTGGGAAAACTGGTAGTTAATGTGACCCGGCTGTGGCTTGCTGACAGACGTTCCCACCAGTGGTGTAGGACAGAGGCTGCTCCATTTTCCTATCCACAGGAAAAATGATATCAGTGCTGCAGACTCTTGACTTGCATTATTTTCCTTTGAGAGATCTAATAGCCTTCTATCTTACTCTTGACATCAGCTGCAAGATTCAATGACTCCATTTTCAATGTGAGTCCATTCACTGCTTCCGTAGCAGAATGGCGGGAGCAAACTCAACGCTTCAGACATGGATACAAAAACCCAGTCATATGTTGAGATACTGCTGAAAGTTACTGTGACAAATGAGAATAGTGTTTTATCATGCAGATTATCTCCAAGGTCTCAGGTTTTTAGAGACAAATACACTCTTGCTTAGTGTCAAGTTTTTCAGCATCTATTTTAACTCCCCTACAGGGGTATCGATTTATATTTTTAGTTCAATCTTTAAATGTAATCTGATTGTATGAGGAAGGAGTATCGTTCCATGAATAAGTGACAGACATGGTCCATCATGTTGTCCTCAACAACGTAATGATCGCCCCAGACTTCCTTGCTTGTACATGTTGGCACTTGTTTGAGCTTTATATACCTGGACTGGCTCCTCGGGGTCTGGGTTTTATCTCACACTTGTATTGTCTGATGTGCTCATGGATCACATTAGGCAGAAAAATACTATGGTGGAAATTATCCACAAAATGAAAAGAAAGTAGGGGATGTCCACTTTTCAGTGTTTGGTGGGCTGCTTGGATTTCCTTTCTAATAGTGTTCAACTCATACTGTATAGCAGCAGTTGTATCACCTAATTTTTTATATTACATACATTTTTGAGACCATTTTATTGTTTGTTATCATCTTTGTATTGACAATGGATCAAATAACTATGTGAACGCACAGAGAATTATCATCTAACTCTGCAGTTCCCGTCAACTCTCCACAGCGTTTTAGCGTCTTTTAACTTTACTGTTTTGAATGACTTTCTCTGCTCTCATCTGAGTTATTTTAAGCAGCAGCAGGCAGCTGTTTTCAGCAAAAAAGCTCTGACCCCACTGTCAGCACCTAATGGCAGAAGGGCCAGATGTTTTTCTCAGGAGTTGGGGGAAACCAAAACAGAGCTAAATGGAGAGCCCAGAAACATAACTCCAAATGAAGGCTAATGTTGCACGATGTTTGCTGGATGTGTAAATTGGTTTGAAAATTTGCCACAAACACTTTATAACGTGGTCATATGTGAGATTTGTCAATAATACTCAATTAATACAGCTCTAAATATTGTTTGAGCTAAAACAACTCAAGTACAAAGATAGCTCATTTGACTGGAAGGGCAACATGGTATCCTGACTGCAACCATTTCAATATAAATATCTAAGTAACCAATTTAAGCATTCTATGTTTTAGTTGTATTCTCTGCTGTGCATTGTACCTGCATTTTTTTTCTTTTTAAAAATGTCCAGAGTCTAATCTATCAACATTACATGTTTATATTCATGTAACTTATCCTAGTACTAAAAGCAAAATACATAGTGCTAGCATCTTCATAGTGCTAGCTTGTGAAACGTGTGTGGTAGGTGATTTACTCCATAGACCAGAATGCATAGCAGCCACAAGACACTTTGGGCTGGTATTTTGCATATAGACTTGATATTTGACTTTTTGTAACTAGAAAAGCGCTACCTTGTTTTCATTGTGCTATGAACGATGATATTATATACAACTTTGTTCACACCCTGTATCTGCAAGGGTTGTCCTGAGGCATTGTGGGAAATAAAACCGATATAGAAGTTGTCAAAGAAAGCAAAGATTAATGTTACAATAACTACAAAATAACTTTTTTCGTGTGAGTTGAAACCAGTTGCACAATGTCCATTACTTTTGACAAGTTTTATACTGCTCTACGCGGCGCCACACTCAAACGTCAGATCCTTCCCACCTAAATCACATTACAAAGCCTCTAATTGGCATCCAGCTTTGTACCCTAAAACTTCAGACGCAACAGGAGCACGGTAGAACATGCCTGTCTCCGTGGTCCTCTGTTAATGGAACAAGCTTGTCTGCATGAGACCGTTTAATTCAAGCTGCTGCGTGATAATTTCTTCTGGGTCTGCTTGGTGCCAGGCCAGCAGGTGAGGACTACACAGCCAGAGCATCCTGCCCCATTATCCAGAGAGGACATCGACTCTGGTTCCAACAACATTTTTTTTAAATAATTTGGCTCATTTCTCAGAGCTCTTTTCAAACACACAGGTATGGATTTCATTTGTTTTTGTGAAGCAGCAGCCACATTTTCCAGACTTTTTTCTGTTCATAAAGAAAACATACAGCAGTTACGTCTATTTGAATCTGTGATATTTGAGTGCTTTGCGGAAATTCTGGGGAGCTGCGGGGGGCCTTACAACCACAAGTTAAAATGATTGCTTGCGTTGTTGAGCTAGTTTTTACTTAAACAAAAGACGCAAATGTTTTATTCATTTATCTATTTTATTCATCACACTCCTGTAAAATCCTGACGTTTTCAAAGATGAATTTTGCAGCCTTTCTGCAGCAGATGACAGAAAGATGCAACAAAGGTCATCAAACTCACCACTCCACTATTGCACGATGCAGAGGGAGACAAAAAGTCACTGAACCTCATAAACATCAATCAGTGTACTGCTACAGTACTGACACTCTTTGGTGGAGCTGAGGCACAAGCATCCCTCACAGCGGGACAATGAGCTCGAGGATAATCAGCTCAAAAAAAGTACATATGCCTTTCATGCTACCGTATACTGGAACTGCACAGGGACATAATGTCCTGTTGCTTTTTTATGTTTCATGCTGGAGGATGAACATTAATCTATCCCTATGTACATGAGGATTTTCTCCTCAGGATGCTGGTCATTGCTGAGTTAGGGAAATTTTAGAGTTTTGTTATTTACATGCTTGTGGTTTTTTATTTCTGACAAATGATTTCATTGATGAGTCTTTAGTTTGGGTGCAAACAGCAATGCTGTCACAGTATCCATTTTCAAGACAAGGCAAGGCAATATAATTTATAAAGCACATTTCAATACAAGTGAAATCAATGTGCTTTTATTAAAAGGCATACACTAATATGTACAGAAGAACAGAATACATATAAAACAAGACAATGTGATAATAACAAAAAAGAAAGAATACAAGGAGATTTGATGAATAAAATCATAGTTCAAGCTCCACTTACTGAAAAGTTTCTTGAGCTTTCAGCCGCATCTTGTGGCCTTCATCAGCAGCTGGAGACAGGGGTTACAGTCTTCCCCCCAAAACATGTTATGATATGACTGAAATGTCATTCTTAGATCACGTGACTAACCATCTCCATGACAACTGAGCAAACTTCACCCATTGTCAAAGGCCACAAGATGTGGATGATAGCTCTGGAAAATTACCACTAAGTGGACCTTATGCTAAGAATTTTTTTATAATACTGCTATTTCAGAAGTCAAGAAGTCAACGAGTTTTCTGCCACAGATCTGATAGAGCGAATCATGTGTAAAACTGTACAAATCAAGTGTTAGTGGAGCATCGTCAGGCTACACAGGCTACTATTCTCAGTTTGATACTTCATAGTTTTTCAATACTATCACTCTCACAGGTTACATCATATTCATAATGATACTACAGTAATCTTGAGTATTTGGATGTGCTGAACAGTTGAAAAAGAACTGCAGCGTTTCCACAGTCTGTTCAGGGTCATTATTTTTTATAGACTTCTCTTTCTTAGAGACTGGTGTTGAAAAGTGAAGATTCAGCCCCTACTGTGGGGGGTTTACTTCCTCTGTGTGTGTGTATCTGTATGTGTGCGCGCTGTTTTGCCAAAAAACACTCTTCACTCTTCACTCTTCACTCATGTCTGTTGCTGCTTGCACAGCTGATTTCAATATACTGTACTTCTCTGAATAAGAAATGGAGAAAATGCCAAACACTGTCATTTGTCTACTAATTTTTACAATCAAGCCTATTTTAAGTTATTGAATTAGCTCTGGCCAGACACACTGTCTTGACACAGAAGAGAATCATTTTATTGAATAATTTTTGGAGAAAGGTTTCATGGAGAGTAATAACCAGCAGCATGCGAAGCTGCAGCGGGTGGGAGGAAGACTGAAAATGGCGTATGGGGACACTGTAGAGATGGGAAGCCAGAATGAAACTCCTGGAAGTTACTGACAATGCAAATGAGTAAGAATGAATAAGTATGAAAATAAATGTTAAAAAAAAAACTGGAGTGAGTTCTGAAGGCTGCCAAAGTGCCACTTGATGTCTGAAAAAGTATACGCCAATTTGTTTTAGTAAACAAAATTAAAATTTTTTACAAGGATATGTGACCAGTCAGGCAGCTGAGGTTGAAATGGCTGGATCTTTTCAGTCTCAAACATTTGTTTTTTCTCTACAGACTTTGTTCACTGTGGTCCTGTTTGTCAGGTCTGCATGTAATGGGTAATATAAATATCTGAGCACAAAGGCCCACTCAGAGTGTTTAAAACAAGCTCAGTTATGATTATATAGCAGCAGACTAGATTATATAATTACAAAACAGAAATGAGAAAGAACTTTTTGCTCTACTACTGTTTATTTGCACTCCACAATAGTAATCCAGGTGACACCACATAAAAGGTTCCAAGAGCTGGAACAATATTTTTGGGGCTTCCTGATTTTTGCAATGAAAAATATTTTAGTTCTCAGAAACTAATTTTATCCATGAAAGTACTGAACAAGTACATTTGGCAAGCATCTATTTATATGTTTTGCATTAAGACCACTGCGGAAACTAACAATATTGGCTTCCCCAATTTTGTAAATTACATGGCAGAAAGTACAAGGTCTTAAATCTAAATTTGGTTGTTTTTGGCTTAGGTGACCATGTTTTGGCAGAACAAATTGTAATAGTTTGTTTTATGAATTCAGTTTTTCTGGACACGGTGCCTTGGGAGCAGAGAGGAGCAAAGTAAGCTTGCGCTGTGTGGGCAGCAACCTCAGGTTGGGACAGAAGGTCTGAGTATCCTTTTACATGTACCAGTCAAACCAGTGTATGAAGCTTCTCAGTCCATATGAACAGCAATATTGATTGTGGTGTTAATCGACCAATATTTCTGTTTAATTCGTTGTAAGAAAGGCACAGACAACCAAACCAGACCATTGATTTTTAGCCATGGATGACGATGTCTGTCTGTCAGTTGGTCCATAAGGAAATGTCTCAACAACGATTACATTTACATTTAGTCATTTAGCAGACGCTTTTATCCAAAGTGACTTACATATGAGAACACTCACAAACCGAAGGCGCAGCTTCGGGAGCATTTTGGGGTTAATTTGGGGGGGTGGGGGGGCTCACATGTGATATGCAGTATGATCAGTTTTAATAATCTTGATCGGTAAAGGGCATACAAAAGTCACTCCCAAAACATGAATTAACAACATAATCAAAAGCAGTGAATATAATAACATTAAAATGACACAAGTGTAAAAGTGTTAAAAACATCAGTTTAAAGTGATGCGAAATAGGAGATACATATACTTGGACAGCCTCAGCCTCTCAACTAAATGTTTCCAACTCTACATTTTAGAACAGCCATCCAGGAGCTTGCCAAGCACACCAGACTACAGTCTGTATCACAAGGGGGGTTAAACAGGTCTTACAGCTTGTCCTGCCACTAAACTGTGGCTGTAAAGTGATCGTGCATGCAAGTATGAACATGGTTTCCTTCAATCGTAAAATCTGGGCAAACAAAGCAGGGTTTCTGGGATGCTAGCACAGTCTTTGGCCTTCTTGAAGTGTTGTGGGCATAATCAGTGAAAATAAAAGAAGACGCCTGCCTGCCAAATCTACCCTGAAAGCTAAAGCAGGTAAGTGAGTCTTTCTGATGTTTTGTTACTCGTTTGCCTCGTAGGGTTATCATTCTCTGGACGAAGACTTTCATCTTAAGTTATGGGACAAGAGGATCTTGTCCTCCATTTCAACCAATTAGAAAATATTCTTAAACTGACAGAAGCAGAAGGAA
This sequence comes from Coreoperca whiteheadi, assembly GCA_011952105.1. Taxonomy (NCBI): domain Eukaryota; kingdom Metazoa; phylum Chordata; class Actinopteri; order Centrarchiformes; family Sinipercidae; genus Coreoperca; species Coreoperca whiteheadi. The sequence continues at coordinate 20,450,412 of CM022476.1, forward strand.
TCCGTTCCTATTTCTTCCTGTTGAACAGCGCAGCGCCTCATGTCAGTGGTCTCCCCAGGCCTGTAAGTTGCACCTGACCGCTCCTCACATCTGCCTGACCCTGTCTGTCTCCAGCTTGTCCCCTGGTCCGAGCAGCCCACCCTCTCCCTGCCTCAGCTCTGCATGCGAACAAGTCCGGATCTCGCCTGGGAGGAAGCGGAATGTTTTTACTGGGAAGTTTGGGATTAGACAACCATTGCAGGATTTTCATTCCATCGCTCGGTAGCTGCACTCCAAAGGAAGCCCCCCTTTTTTTTCTTACATAAGTAAGCCATCGCCAATGTGGATTAATGAGCTTTATCCCATGCAGAAAAAGCAAACTAGACTGTGTGTCCAAAAATTGCAGTACAGAGTGTCCACGACTGAAGTACGGCAGGGTTTGGGAAGAAAGCTCCTCTCTCCGCTGCCCATTGATTAACTGCCATAAAACGATTTTTTAGTGAACTACTGCAGTTATCTTTTCACTGCTTGGAAGAATTTATTAATCAGTGAAATCTGATCTGCCAGTGTTTGTCCTTTTTTAGTCTGTATAACCGTGTTTCATTTCTGTTGCAGATTTGGCTTGTCACTCAACCTGTGGAAAAGCTCAAGTCTATGTTGGTGTTGAATTTGGAGGTGTGAACATCCCAGTGCAGATATTATCTCCTGAGTTCCTGAGGTTACTGGTATTATCTTCAAACACCTACTGTGCAATCTTCCCCTGAGCTCATTCAAGGTCCCCTAATCATGCAGCATGTCTCTGTATGAAGCGTGGAATACATGTGAGTGTGTGACAGGGAGAGATGGACATTTATTTTCCATGCAGGAGACCCCCGGGGGAACTTCCTGTATTTTTGTAACCCGGATGAGAAGCTGTTGATAACATGAGTGTGTGGGCGCCAGCAGGGAAGGTGACATTAGCGACAACTCGGAGGAAGAGGAAGTCAATCAGCACAGCGAGAGGCAGGAGGACAATAGCTATGTGGCATGAGAGGAAAGCCAAGTGGGGAAAGTGGGAGTAAACACACAAGGTACCTCTGTCTGCAGGTCAGAGGGAATGAGGTGCTGTCTACACGTGCTTGCATGTGTGCTCATTTGGGCATGGCGCGTGCGTGCGCATTTAAGTGCATTTGCATGTGTGTGCATGTCTGTGTACATGCACGTGTGGAAGTGTGTGTGTGTATGGGATCGCACAATTGTCTGTTTCGCACCTGGCCGGGCCAGCAGTGAGTCAGCAGTGGTGAGAGGTTGAGCTGTATTCCCTGTCACACAGCTCAAAGTTGTGTTAACCTTTAAGACAAAAGGCTGTGACGTGTGTGGGCTTCTGCTAATCCTGTGAGGAAAGCCATCTGAATGTCATGTATTCTTCTAGCTGCCATCAGAATCTGATTTAAAATGTGTGGTTGAGGTCTCTGAGGAAACCATTCAGTAAGTCTAACTGAATTGTAAGGGCATTTTGGTCTTCCTGCAAAGTGTTGCTCAAACAATTTCTCATTTGCACTTACAGAAAACTACAGTTCAATTAGAGGGACCCACAGCACACAGGAAATCATTTAATAGACGCTTCTTTTTTCTGTTAGACTTTCAGTAATTCAAGCTGAAGTATTTGTTACAAGACATACAGCTAAAAATGTAACAATAATGATAAGTGAGTCATACTCATCTGCACTTTTAACATCTATCCTAACTTCTCTGTGCAGTAGTTTCCACAAGTCACAGTCTACAGTTAAAGGAAGATAAGACTGACAGTGTAAAAAATCTGGAGTTCTTGATGGATTTTGATAATTTTTTAAAATATCTATTGCCCTTGAATTCACTGTCTGGCCAACAGCCACTACAAAGCAAAAATACAATGAAAGCATGAAGCAGATCACTAGGGTTACAGTGGGTAGTGGCCACTTTTCTTTGTTTCATTAACCTTGTCAAAGCATATTTCACAGTATATTTGAAAGAGAAAAAACACAAGTTCTATTGCATAATTGTATTCATTTGAAAGAGGCCAAATCTGTCCCCCAAACATGAGTGAAACTGGCAAGGGTTGATATGCGGGCTGTGCTGGAGGTCACTACAGTACTAGTGTCTTGTAGGAAAGTATTTCAACGCTGCAAAGTTTTTGAACACAGAAAAGGAGCCATTCCAAAATGTTCAAAACAAAGTGAAGCACAACGTGACATTCTCAGAAGGGAGAAAAGTTTTATTTTGTCTATTTATTTTACATTTCCTAACCAAGTAAGAGGCATGGCTCTAGGGTTTAACAGTCAGTTGGTTCATAATGATCCAAAGGGAAATATCTCAAAAACTATTGGATGGATTACCGTGAAATGTTATACATAAATTCATGGTCCACTGACAATGTATCCTAATGACTTTGGTGGTCCTCTGGCTTTTCCTCTGGTACCACCATGAGGTTCACATTCATGGGTTTGAGTAAAATGTCTCACCAGCCGTTGAAATTTGGTTCAGACATTCACAACTCAGGATCAATTGTAATTCATTTTTCATCCAGTGCTATCATCAAGTTAAAATTTAATTTGTCCAGTATTTTGGTTAATGACCTGCAAAACTAATGACATTCCCATAAGACTCACCTGTACTTTTTGTCTAGTGCCAATTAACAAATGTTAGCATGCCGACACGCAAAACTAAGATGGTAAACATTATACTTGCTAAGCATCAGCATGTTAACATTGTCATTGTGAGCATGTTAACATGGTATTAACATTTAGCTCAAAGCACCACTGAACCTGAGTACAGAGCCACTAGCATGGGTGTAGGCTCAGAAAACATCACATGAAACAAACACATGAAGACAAACTCCTACGGTTATCCAGCTAAACAATGTAACTCACAGGGCTACAAGGATGGAACTCAACTATCCATCAGATACAAAGCCAGAAGGATATCTTTGGTGTACAGCATGATGCAATATCTGGATCACAGGAGCCAGAATATCACAAGCTTTTCAGTTCAATTCAATACATTTTTATTTATATAGCCCGTTATCACAAATCAAAATTTGCCTCAAAGGACCTTACAATCTCTACAACATATGACACCCTCTTTCTTTAGACCCTCGATTCGAATAAGGAAAAACTACCCCACAAAAACCTTTTTAAGAGGAAAAAATGGTAGAAATTTTAGGAATAACAAAAGAGGAGGGATGGCTCTCCCAGGACGGACAGACATGCAATAGATGTTGCGTGTATATACAGAATAGATTCACAACAGAAGATCATCTACAGTCATGATGAGAAAATGGATTCATTTAGGCTAACATTTTCTTCATGACCCAGCCAGGTTTCAGTAAGACAAAATAAGTCAATATGATAATCTGATATTAAATTGTTTACTAGTACAGCTTTAGATGACAGAGATCCAATGTTTAAGAGTCCACATTTAATTCTCCTATTTTGATGTTCTATTTTAGCCATGGTCATTTTGTTTAGGTTTTATGTTTAACTCCTTTTCTGTTGATTTTATTCATTTAAGTGGTCGGGGCGGCAGACACCATCGCTAAGAGGCTTTGGGTGGGTAAGTGTGTAGGACTGCAACTCTGCCTGGTAGAATAAAGGATGCAATGTGACGTGTGCTTTCCTGTCAAGTCGGTGACTTCATCTGGGCTGGATCATCAACACTGTCAACAGCAGTAATTCTACACCTGAAAAAGTAGCCTTTCAAGCTGGCTGTGAACATGACAGATTCATTTTGCTTTTTTCATGTGTGCATGCTGTTTCAATCGAGTCAATGGGGAGAAGTGATAAAGTTACTGTAAGATGACTACATCAAAAGCCTTTAACCTGCTTTAACAGAGCGTGCAAGTGGTGTACAAAGAGAAGCTCAAAAAGTTTGATATGAAAGACGTGGTGGGTGAAAAATGAGCTTGATATCTTGCTTAACGGTGACTAGTAGGCAGAAAAGTGAATTCCAAAAAACCCACAGCAAATGGAGATACTATAGGTGGGATGAGTCACCAGTCTGGAGGTGATCATGGCATTAGGAAAGTTGTTAAGAACACTATAGGTAAAGAAACCCTTGCCCATGGGGTGAATTGTCATATTTCTGTCAATTATTTTACTCAGACCACTAAATGGATATCCTGTGGGAGGAAGAATCGGGGTGATGAGTATTAGATCCCCAAATTAAGAGAGTCCCTTGTGAGTATCTGGTCTCAAGTGTGTATTATATATATATGTATATATATATATACACATATATAAGGATATAGAGAGCTCTATTTTAACTGAGGGTGTGTCCAAACTGATCGGTAAGTGAATTATGAAGACATATCTGACCTGTAGGGTGTGTAGACATAGGTGTTTGACAAAGATAGTGAAGTCCAGATGAGTAGAAAGTGGTAAAACGCCTAGAGTCACCTACTGTACTGCACACACAGCCCATAATTCCCAGCTACGCCCGTCATGTGCACGCCAAAGACAATCAATGCCGAGCTGCTGCCATCGTGGCTGCTCACTCACAGGGTGAGAAAAGGTCCTGGCTTTGCTTGGCTTGAGGTAAGCAGCAGCATCATAAATTCAATTTTGAAATAACAGAATCCAGGATATCCTGTGGTTAACCAACAAGGCACAGCTATCCGATTGTCTAACCAAAAGGAGAACCCACGCCTGTAATCCTGTCGGCTCTGATAGATGGAATATGGAAGTTTGAGTAGATTTAATGAAAACAAGAGTGACTCCAGATGCCCTTTGATGTGAGGAAAATCCCGGATTTAGTTTGCAGAGTTGATTTTTGATAGGATTTGCTTGGCAAGTTCATACACTTGCACGCTTTCATTTTGAAATTCATCTCACAGAATTGTTAGTAATACAAATGATTCATGTGTGTCATGTCTTACACTGAAACCAGCCACTGTTGTGATATGAGGTGAAACTTCAACGGCCGTGCAGGCCCAGCCCCAACTACACAATGAAGACATCCTTAGAGATGGCCTGTGTTTACTGCCAGGTTGTCAGGGAGTCCTCCACAGTCAGGCAATAAGGAAGGGGATTATTTGCTTTGGCTGTGGAAGAAGGCTCTAATCAGCTCACTGTGACATGTGGACACATTATTTGTCCTCCTCGCCACCCAACTGTCTCCATCCCTACGTAGTTTCTGTTTACCTTTCACCTCCTCACCTCGGGTCTTCCTGTCATGTTTTACAATTAACTTTTCAGGTTGTGAAACATGTTTGAGTGAACGGGTCGCGGTGAATGAAAGCATGAATGACTATCAACCCAATGATTGCTTGGTTAGACACTTTTTATGTATTTGCTGTACATCAATCACAACAAAATGGCTTAAAACGTCTGTCTTCATGCACACTCTAAAAACCTTTGACAAATGTCTCTCACACTAAAATCTTGACGGGCTGCATGTGTAATTGTTTTCTCTCTCATGTGCTCTTCCATTGTCTTCCCTGCTACCCAGCACGGGAAAAGAAAGAGGGCAAGATAAAGTAGATCGCTCAGGTTGGGGGGGATTGTCATGTCTAATTGCCACATCATCTCCCTTATCTGATCTCGCAAAGCTGCTATTGTAATGAAACACCAGTGGAGACGAGCCAGGAAAGGTGAAGATTACACAGCGTGAGCCATTCATGGCACAATCCATCCCTTCATTGCTCTTGGTTTTCCACACGCTCAGTCCAGGAAGTACAGCCGGGCATGTGAGGGCTGGATGTGGGCTGGAGGAGGACGGCAGGAGTGCTGAGGTAACCACTCTGATAAGGGATGCATCTCTGCACTGCATTGTGCATTGTGCTTCGACATGACAACCCCATTGTAAGGACGCACTGTAAAGTAAAGACGCAACAAAGGCTGATTATTTTCTCAGAGGGATAGATCAGGTTCCAGCCTGTCAGTGCTTTGGTGTGTCAGGAGGATTTTAGCAAGTGTGGATTTCACACCCCATCAAATGACTATTATTAATGATGAATACATTATTTCATCAGGTCAGTTTTGTTTGTGACAAGGCTAAATCAGTGGCCTGCATGCCTTTGGTGCACTCAGGTGTTGCCCACTGTTTTAGCTTTTTAAAGGCAAACAGTGTGAAATCTTCTTTTGTTGTCAATTATAATGCTGCCCTTTAGTGCACCTTTCACTAGGTACTGCAGTATTTAATTTTTTCACATGATAATTTTTTGACAGCTGAAATTTTCACATTTGAAATCAATCTCAAAATCAGTTTCCCAATAAGTAAGGGGGTTAAGCAATTACTTAAGTTGTCTAATGTCCAAATGTCCATTCCAGTTGAGATTTAGTGGTTGATTTTAATTTAAATTAACAGCAATGGTTTGAATTATGGTTTGGACTGAATGATGGGTATCACTCATGTTTATTAAGCTGAGTTTCGTTTACGAACACAACAAGGCTACATGTAAGACAAGCAGTGGAGGCCTCTTACTCTAAATCTGCCAAAAGGCATCTTTTAAATGACATAAAATAGTGTGTTAGGTAAACAGAGGTGATTTACTGCCTGTTTTATGTGATGTAGTTGACACTTTCCTGTGTGTACTGAGTGATGACAGTTCACATCAGCTGTGGTGCTTCATTTCTTTGTTTGTCACAGGCAGGAAGGTGTTTTTTGTTTCGTCCCTCACAGTCTTAAGGAAGGTCATGATACCAGAGCCACCGGTGCCCCTCTCTTCTAATGCTGTGGGTGCACTGCTGATCATTTCCCCCTCTAAGTCCTGGCTCTGGTTACGAAGTTGTCGGGCACGGGCAGCGGGTACAATGATGAAACGGCTGACGACATTGATGTGGTAGCTGCGCAAAGCCAACAGTTTTGTGACACATTGCTGGAAGGCCTGGTTTAGTCGCTCGCTGGCCTGCTGCTGGACAAAACTCTTAAGAGAGGGTTGCAACGAGATGTCCTGGATCAGTTGCTTGTGAGCAGGTGGCATGTAGTTCCTCATTCGGGTTAGAAAGACACCTACATAAGGGCAGTATCATCACTTTATCTTTCCTCTCTAGCACTGTTGTAATCAATCAAAAGAAAAAATCAGCCATCTTACCACTTTCTGCCTCATGTTTGACTCCCAGAAGTTCATCAAAGCAGTGCAGTAGGCTGCTCTGTGCAGCGCTCCCACCTGAGTACTCCATTGGGTCTGTCTGGACCCCTTCATAAACCAGCCCCTTTGGCATACAGGGGTTGTCTTTCCACCTATGCATGTTTACATGGACACAAACACACACACATTTCAAAAACATGTTTCACTTTACAAATAAATTACTGATAAGTCAAATAAAAACAAAGAGCGATTTTTGTACCCAGACAGGTAGATCCTCATAATGCCATAGAAGATCGAAGGGTCCACATACACTTAAGAAAAAACACATTAATCAAATATACTTGTTGAAAAGCAAATATTAATACTTTTAGGTAATGTTTGAGTAATTACCATGCATCAGTTTGAGTGCATCTGTCATGTCCTGTAATGACTGGCTGATGTCCTCCAGGGCTCTGGCCACCGCCTCAGTGTCACCACACCTGACACCACTGATCACGGTGGGAATGTTCTGCAACACAGGTCCAGTTACAATGGCTTTGTCTGAAATTTTCTCAATTTAATTGTCGTTTGAAGGGAACTTTTATAGTCTTCACTCAGCTACTTAGATACGATGAATCTTCAGATAGTTTTTTCAGTACATATTGTATGAATTGACTTATTTTTGAATATATCTTCACCCTCAGTGCAGGGACCCCTGCCAGCTCCACCATCAGAGTAACCGTAAAGAAACCTCGGACACTGTCTCCACCTGGGAGGCTGACCAGCAGCTCCAGGTTCCTGCATCATGCAAGTAAAACAGTAACCGCTGCACACGTCAGATTATGACAGTACAACATGGTATAATTTGGAGAGGACCAGATTTCAAGTGAAAATGCACTTACTCCACGTCAAAAGGCCTGGCACAGGAGACATAAATATGAACATGAAAAAGAAAGAGAACAGATTTATACCTGACACTTGTTCAGGAGACAATCAAACCACATGCAGAAGATAACTGGCCTTACCCCTCTGGATCCTTCTTCCTCCAGTTAGCCAGTACAGCATCTGCATGGGTGAGAATTGGGGGAAGTCCTAAGCGCTGTGACACCTCCCAGTATGGGACTGCCAGGTTATGTGGCAACATCTTAAAGGAAGATTATTGAAGATGGAAAGTCATTCCTGTACAGTAAATTGTAGATTGTAGAGCAACTGATAGCAGTCAGGGAGAAGCATAGGGAAGGAAAAAGTCCATATTATAACAAAAAGAAAAAACTGAAAGACACAAAGGTACCTCAACTGTCTTGTTCTCTCCCTCTTGCCAGGCGTAGCCCATGGTCATCATGCTGAGGGCCAGGTGGGCCAGTCGTAACTCCCGGTGTTTCTGCAGAAAATGGCTGCTCAGCAGCGGCATCTGGACCAGCGGAGTATCAACACTGAACCATAGCTCCATGAACACAGTGAATTGTCCTTGTATGTTTATTTTCCTCACTTACCTTGTTGATGTGAAAGCGTAACTTGTGACAGTGCACAAGCTCTGGGACTTGCAGGGCAATATCCATCCATGGCTGGTAGTAAGGTGGAAGCTCCTCCTTTAAAAGTCAAGTCGGAGCACCGTGTGCATCATAAGAAAATGTTGATGCCATATTAAAATGAAACAGAACAGTGCACAGATGTGAAGATGCAAAAGGATAGAAGACATTTTAATTTGGACTTTTAAGGCATCTTACCTATATTTGCATTTCATTGTTTACTGTTGCTACATGCACTGACCCTGGACTTGGCAGAGTGTTTAAACAAAATGCGATTTTGTAAACAAAAATAGAATCAAGAATAAAGTTCATCACACAAAGCAAACAGGAACAATGCCAAATTTCAACTTCCCTCAGTCACTTGGTCTCAATCAATACCACCAGCCATGAGTAAAGTTTTATGACTGCTACACTATGAGCACATTTTCATTTCATGTGAATTTAGTTTAGTTTCAGTTAAATGACAGCCTATGGCAATTTTTCACTTAAATTCATGTTTTGAATACCTTTAAGAGACTGAGGTTCCCTGACAATCAGATATTTCATTATAACAGCTTGTGTATAAGGTACAAAGTAAAAACTGTAAAAAGGTAGAGAAGTAAATGTATCCACTTGGCCTTCCACCTACCAGAGGATCAGGGAGGATGAAGCCAAGCTCCTCAGAGACATGGTAGGAGTCCAGAGAGAAAAGAGATTTGGAGACAGATTCAGCAGCAGCCATAGAGAAAGTGACAGAAATCCACAGAAAGCAACGATCCTCTGACTCTCTGAATGGTTCAAGAGACCCCAAATTGTCTGGACTCCAGCACAGAGTTCACTTTATAGCTATGGTCAACAATGTTTACAACTGCTTACACAACATTTATCCCTCACTGGATCTGCTCTTGCACAACTCTAAGTAAAGTGTGGCAAATCAGTACCTGCTTCACTTTGAGAATCATTAAGTAGAGGACATCCACCGTTGTTATCATTTGACCAGCTCCTGTTGAATTATAGTGCTGTGCAGATTTATTCTTTTACTTTTCTCATTCATTACAAAAACATCAATCAATTATGTGTACATTATAAGACTGTAGATAAGATATTTTCCATGTCATGTATGTGAATTACTGCACTGTTGGTTCACTACTTTTTCAGTTTATCATGCTGGTATGAATGTGTAACAATTCTGCAGTTGAAAGTCCAAAACATTGAAAAACAAAACTTGAATTCTGAGAACACAAGTAAAAGGGAAAGAGCAAAGGTTATCTCCACCTCCTCATCCAGTCCTATGTCCTCCTCTCTGTCCACATACTGACACCAAATATAGAGTTTCATTTATGTCTCATCTTTATTATTATATATTTGTAATTATGTTTTACTTGCGAGTACATAATGTTTAAAATTTCTATTCATTTTTTGAAAATTCTGCTCATACAAGCACCTTACTGTTACATAGCTTCCACATATCACAGCTATTTCTTTTGTCCTATTGACTGACTGACTGACTCCTTCAACGTAAGTAGAAAACCTTCACTTACAAAGCAAACACTACAAACATGTTATCATTTTATTTAGTATTATGGGTCATAGTACATTGTTTCAGTTTCCATTTATTTTTATTTGGAAGGAAATTGTTCCGTCCTTTGGTCTGTTTTTATGCCTGCTTGTGTTGTTTTGGCTCAGTATTAAAGAGAGGATTAAAGAGATGTAGACTGTCAGCCTCACCTGGTGGAGCAGACTGAACATTGCGGGAGTTACATTAAAACGGGGGGCGGGGGGATAAAAGTGAAGAGTGAATCATTATTACTCAGTCCTCCAGAACAACACCAAAAGGGCATTTTACTACGTGATCTGGTTGCTAACATTTTGGAAAACTGACATGCTGTGTCCACTTAGAGAAGTAATTCAATAAAATAGAAATGCAACAGGCTATCATATTGTACATGTTCTATTCTACGCTTATTATTTTCTTATAATAGTTTTTGTTTAATATTCTTTTATATCTTATTGTTAATTTTTAAAGTTACGATTCTTTACCTGCAGTAATTGATTTATGTTTCTTTATACTTCTTTATACTTCTACTATGTTTATTGTTTTGCACCAAAAATACCAAAGCAAATTCCTAGTATGTGTAAACCTATTTGGTAATAAAGCTGATTCTGATAAATCTGATAATGCATTTTCACAGAATGATGCATGTGTGAATCAGCCTAATAAGGCGACGCATTTCTTTCACAACAACTGCAGCGCAGCTTTCGCATCAATGCGTTGTAAAATTTGCAAGTAGAAAGGTCAACAGCAATTTGATCCTCTTGGTCCTGAAACAAAGTTAAGATGTACAAACAGTGGATTGCACTGTTAGACTGTGTAATGTGAATGACATAGTTCAGAGCAACACAGAGTGGGACGTAAAAGATAAACCAACTCTTGGGAATTTGATTTATTGTGGATTTAAAGCCTTTTCTAAACTGCATCATCTGAGGCTCTAAGGCCAGAGTTACTAAAATGAACTGGAGTGGAAATAACAATAACTATATCTATTTTACACTGAAAACCTCACAACATCACTGCAATGCACAATGGCTGTCAGTACCTGTGAGTGGTAAGTAGCCATTTATTTATCATAGACCAACCATGGTAAGTAATTTCTTTGCTTTGCATCCTGAGGCTGAGTTATCACACCAGTACAATTGCATTGCCCCAAAGTGCTAAAGAATGACTAAACTGAATGCCAATAAGAGCCATTGCTGTGTGTGTCAACACTATTAAAGGCAGGAAATAAGCCTAATCATAAACACTGTACTAATAATTGTCTTGGCTTATGGCTAATGTGTGATAACCTTGATAAATGTGAATCTAATGCACACCAAGTAGACTGAACTCTGAAACCTGCACAATAATGTATGGTGACATGACTGAGTTCTTTTCAGGTTTACTAAACACAATTTCTTTAGGAATGAGAAGTTTATTATCACAAAAACAGTCATTTATAGTGACTTAATCAGTCTGAATTCCTTTGCTGGTCTTAAATATAGGGTATAAAGCTACAAGCACAGCAGCATTATTAGCCAAAACAATAATATGAGATTTTGGTAATATTATGCAAGAAAAAACATTTAATGATTAACTGCATATGCAACTGCCTTGTGATACTGTCATTTGGTGAGGAAAAGGATCCACTTATCGATGTGAATTACAATCTGTCAGTCAGTTTCATGTAATATATTTGAATCTATAATAAAAGATCTACTGCAGTACATCAGATGCTGTATTAAGAACCCTGATGACATCTCACCTTGGAAACTTCCACCTTTTTAACAGAAAGGCAGCAAAAAACTGGGGACATGGAGTTTGAAAGGTATTTACCAGACAGGGAAGGTCTAAAAAAGAAGTGCTATTGCTTGCATCATGGGAAGTAAGTGATTGATTATTTCTGGAGCTTGACCTAAAGGAATTAGAAGTCAAGGTATCTTGGCCTCTACTTCAGTTTTTACCATTCTCTTTATAAATCTGTGACTGTACTATTTGTATCAACTCCCCCAGCTTCTTTATGAAAGTGCAGCACTAAATTGCTGGACTAAAAGAGCAACAAAACTCAAAAAAATGGCATCAATCAGATTTCCATTATCTATGCTCATATTTTCATGTATTCGACATTTCTACGTGTAAAATTTACAAATAAATTCTTCTAAATAAGTTTTTAACATTTATTTATTGAATACTTTGAAATGATACAGTTTGGCTTGATCAACTGTTGCGGGCGGCTGTGGCTTGGTGGTAGAACGGTTGCCTGCCAATCGGAAAGTCAGCGGTTCGATCCCCCAGCCATGCGTCCAAGTGTGCTTGAGCAAGATACTGAGCTTTGGATAAAAGCGTCCTCTAAATGTAATAGTGACAGATTGAAGGAACTCATGCAGAGTCATAATGCACAGTTTAAAAAAGCCAAAGCAGTTCATTTGGTACCAGGAGACAGTTGCTTATTTATATAAAGCTGAACAGCTATAATGACTCATGCATTTATTTTCTTGTTACAGTGCTCTTGAATGATACAATGATACATGGATCCAGACTTGTTCTTTGTGTGCCAGCCATCTTATTCCTTTTTTAAATTGAATTTGTTTAATTTACCTGCCACACATGCAGCCACTATTTGTGTATGGGCTATATACTGTTTGCACAAGTTAATCACTAGTTTCTCTGGATGAGCCCCACCTGTCCCAAGTGAAAATGTAGACCCGGCCCTAGATACAACACCATCAGTTAGTGCTTAAGGGAGCTGATCATTCATGCCGAAGTCTGTAGTGCAATACTGTGCAAGGCTTTATTTAACCCGGCCTGATTGCATAATGGGTGAATAATGTATTTTATCACACTCACAACAACATAAACACACTGTAAACTGTGCAAATCCAGATTATTTATGGGAGAGGTTAAAAGATATGATGTGCAGAACTGGAGGCCAGTCTATCTCGGCTACTAGGAGCTGTGGAATGGGATTTATTTTAAAGTGGATCAGTGTTTTGTAATGAATGGGTTTTTTTCGTCGGTGCGCCTGCCTATTATTAGCTACGGAGGCCTTACAGTAAGTGGAGGTGGCTCATGACGGTCAGGGCTGCAGCTCTGCATCGCACCGACAGACTTCAGATCAGCGTTCGCATTTTTGGCAATGCAATCGGACTTATCGCACTGATCCAGAGGACCTTTCCTGAAACATCGGCGGTCGGCCAACCGTTTTCAAGCCTCGTTCACCTCGCCAGGAAGATGAAGTTAAACACGAGCTGCCGTCAGGTGCAAGCCGCATCCGATGGAGCCCTGCTTATTGTCTCGTTCATCGACCAACTCCATGCAGCACTTCCTTATGTTGCGGTAAGAGGGAAATGACACATTTCCTGCAAGGGAATCAAACTGGTTTTATTTCCTAATCGCTGGCTTCGCGATGAACACGGAGTCAGATAAACAGGCTCAAGAGTCAGTGACGGGGCGTTACATAACGTGTAATGCAGCAGAGCCGCATGACTAGTGACTCGGTGGTGGAGGGACTGTTCGGTCCTTCTGGTAGGATATGCACAATTTTAGCATCTTTCTTGTGGATGATAACTGAGGCTGCAAGCTTGTTTAATGGTTATTTATGGGTAATCTGAAGGCGCGTGTGTGGCTTATTTAGAACGACTGACCATATCAGAGAATGGTTAATTATTTCGGGAGTTGCGCAGTGTAGGCTGTAACAGGAAAGGGCAAGTGAATGAGCAATATTAGAGGCGGTGTAACTCTATAGTGTACAGGCCCAGCTTAAGGTCAAATTCCTGTTGTCTTTGTGTATATGCCTTAAAGGAAGTGAGACCTAGCCTATGGGGATGCAGATTGTGCAGTCAATGACAGGCAGATTTTATGAATGGCTGCAAACAGCAAGTGACCGTTAGAAAAAAAATCATAGTAACCCGTTATAGTAATCTCTAGAGCATTGTATACAAGTAGCCTAAAGCATGAACATATACAAGTCTTGCTATAAGAGGTAAATACAGTTTTCTGTTTGTAGCATGCTCCAGAATCAGACATTGGGTTGTAGTGTAGGTGACCAAAAGAGATGCTTTCAGAAGGGAGCCATGAGGTCCAGGCCGACACAGGACCACCAGGGGCTTCTGACCTCATTCATAAGAAGATAGCACAATGGGAGAATCTAAATATGAATGACTCCACTGATCTAAGGCTGCAAGTGCCAGTGCAGGAACTATTTCTAGAATGCTGGGACAAAACCCAGACGGAGGTGTTCGGTTTGAGCATGTAGACTACTGTATGGATCATGGAGTCCATGACATGACAGAGTTTGGGACCCCTGGACATTCAGCACACAGATTTTGATGTCCTGTGTGCTACGGTGGCACAAGTTAGAACTAGAATAAGGCTAGACTACAACACTAGCATGACAGTAACCTACCACCCTATTATTGTCATTTTTATAGGCTGCTGCTGTTGCCTTGGAAACCAGTCGGGCTACTTAATTCATCAGCCACCATTTTCAGGAGACAGAAATAGTCTATTTACCTATTCCCTCCATTTCATTTAATGAAGGTGTGTTTGTGGATGTCAGATTTCTAGTGCTCGTTATGAATTAGGGCTGTGATGATTGAAGCTAAGCTTCAAGGTTAAGGTTTGGAATGTAATATCGGGATTGTAAACAGGGAAAGGTATTTTAGGCTTGCAGATGGTTGAAGGGATTACAGATATATATGGATAGGATTGTATTAGCCTTTATTAACACATAGTATACAAACTAAACAGTTTATTTTGAAATGGGTAATTGTTTTGAAACTGAATGTGTTTTTCCCTTACAATTTAGCTAAAGTGAAAAATGTCATATTATTTTGCAGTACTGGGTGTGTTGTAAACTCTGTGGATCCCCCCCCAAAAAACGACCCCTTTTTGTTTGCTTGTCCCTTTAAATCTTTTTCTATATCAGGAACAAGGACAGGGACCTTGTGAATGGGCACAGGGAAGTCACGAGACCATCCATTGATAGCTCTGCAGGCAGAACGAGCAGTGCAGATGAGGTGTTGTCACAGTGTCTATTATCTGTATTGATCCATGTTCCTGTACTATTCAGGACAATAGTTTAGGATTTCAGGTACTGATGCAGCTTTCTGTACTTTGTTGTTTTTCCACAGGTCCCAGTTGACAGATTCTGATATGGACTATGAGAGACCAAACGTTGAAACTATCAAGTGTGTGGTGGTAGGAGACAATGCCGTTGGAAAGACCCGGCTTATCTGCGCCCGGGCCTGCAATGCCACACTGACTCAGTACCAGTTACTCGCTACCCATGTGCCCACAGTCTGGGCAATTGACCAGTACAGAGTATGCCAGGAGGTGAGTATGCAAACTCATAATCTTTTAAGATTACCTGCATGCTTTCAAAATTCTTTCTAGTCACTCAACTAAACAAAATTTATACATAAATAAAACACGAAACACATTAAATGCGCCTCATATGCACATTAATCTGTAAGCATTCATTCAATAGTGACGTACAGAAACTGATGGTTAAATATCCATGAATGTGTCATCTCTTATTAGGTATTAGAGCGCTCCAGAGATGTGGTGGATGATGTCAGTGTGTCCCTTCGCCTCTGGGATACTTTTGGAGACCATCATAAGGACCGGCGTTTTGCATATGGCAGGTGAGATATTGCAAAAGTCAGTGTTAGTCTACTAGCACTTGCTTTGGCGCTACCTGAGTTGAGAGGATGTTTCCTATCTCTTCCCTTCAGGTCTGATGTGGTGGTATTGTGCTTCTCAATCGCCAACCCCAACTCTCTATACCATGTGAAGACCATGTGGTACCCTGAGATCAAGCACTTCTGCCCCCGTGCTCCTGTCATCTTGGTGGGCTGTCAGCTGGACTTGCGCTATGCAGACCTGGAGGCAGTGAACAGGGCACGGAGGCCATTAGCTAGGTAGTGGGATTTATGTTTGAACAGAATAATTAAACATTATTACATGCAAGTCAGAGAGTGTTTGAGATTTGTTTTAATTTGCTCTTTTCAAGTGCCAGAATTGTCTTGATATATTCTCTTAATTTTCAGACCCATTAAATCCAATGAGATTCTTCCTCCAGAGAGAGGCCGGGAAGTGGCCAAAGAGCTGGGAGTGCCATATTACGAAACCAGTGTTGTTGCTCAATTTGGAGTCAAGGACGTCTTTGATAATGCTATCCGAGCTGCGCTCATCTCACGCCGCCACCTGCAGTTTTGGAAATCTCACCTCAGAAATGTCCAGCGGCCTCTCCTTCAGGCGCCCTTCTTACCACCAAAACCTCCCCCACCTATAATCACTGTGCCTCCTCCCCCAACCACCACAGAGGAGCATCCAGTCGGTCTTCTGGAGGACCCACACTGTGCTGATGTCATCCTGGTCCTGCAGGAGCGACAGAAAATCTTTGCACACAAGATATACTTGGCGACATCCTCTTCAAAGTTTTATGACCTCTTTATTATGGACACACAAATTGAGGAGACTGAAAGGCCCACTCGTGGTCCTCTCTCTGGCCGAGAGCTGCTGATGCGTGCTGCTAGCTTTGATGTTTGCGAGAGCACCGATGATGGAGACAGGGCCAACCTGAGGGCCTGCACTAGCGATGGGACCCTGAAAGACTCTGAGGGGGGCCGACGGGGCAGAATGCTCTCCTCGTGGAGCCGAGCCTTCGTCAGCATCCAAGAGGAGCTGATAGATGACCCTGTGACGTACAGCCCCAGGCCCATGACTGTAGTGCACATGGACCATTCCATGCAGCTCGGCCCTTTCCGAGCAGTACTTCGCTACCTGTACACAGGTCAGCTAGATGAGAATGAGAAAGAGCTAATGCACATTGCACACATTGCTGAGCTGCTGGAGGTATTTGACCTGCGGATGATGGTGGCAAACATACTTAACAATGAAGCCTTCATGAACCAAGAAATCACCAAAGCCTTCCATGTACGGCGCACAAACAGGGTCAAGGAGTGCTTGGCCAAAGGCACCTTTTCTGGTTAGTGAAAATCATTAATCCACCTTTGTTCATGTGTTCTGCTTGAAATAAAGTGGATGCTATCAGTGTCTTACCTATGTATTGCAGATGTAGTATTCAAGCTAGATGATGGGACGATCATGGCCCACAAGCCTTTACTCATCTCTAGTTGTGACTGGATGGCAGCTATGTTTGGCGGGCCTTTTGTGGAGAGCTGCACCAAAGAGGTAAGTCAACCTACATCACAATGGTTTGTTGGGCTCTGAAATAAGAACAATGGAGCTCCAGTACAGACCAAAGTCAGTACTGAGCAAAACATTTATTCCACATTGTTCATCATTTCCAGTGGAATTCTTATCACCAGTCAATTTATAAAGCAGTAACATTCAAAATGTAATTACTTTATAATTACACAAAGCACACTAGTGCAGCAAAGATCAATGCATGTACTGACCCAAGCAGAGTACCAATGAGCAGTGTGGTCCGCGTACAACGTATAATTGAATTAGAGGATTGCAGGTCTGTTGTAATACAATTATGCTGGCTTCTGTGATCCAAACATACTGTCGTTTTGTGAGCTCAGTGACTCTGTTTTTCTACCTTAGCAGAAAAAACTACTACTAAAAGATAATGCATGTAAGAAATACAGGTAGTTTGAGATTTAGATACTTTCATTTCAATCAAAAATTAAATGGCTCTTCAAAGCAATTTGACATGTACTGTACTGTACAAAGATCAGCTTTGAGACACTGCATGATGTTTTCCTTTTTTGTTTCTATTGTCGCTGCAGCTAAAGCAGAACTGAAAAAATAATGGTTTTGAAAATAACTAGATTTTCTAACATCATATAAATTGAATAGTGAAAAATAAATTCCTTCTTATTATCAAAGCCTTGTGCCCCCAAGTTGTGACTGTGTCACATGTTCCTGTTTCAAAGGTGCTGTTTCCCAACACAACTCGCAGCTGTATGAGGGCTGTGCTGGAATATCTCTATACGGGGCGGTTTTGTTCTCGGACTGACCTGGATGCAATGGAGCTTATTGTCCTTGCCAATCGTCTTTGCCTCCCCCACCTGGTTGCACTTACAGGTATTACATTTGGTATAGTTATTACCCTGTATACCACAGTATTGTATTACACAAAGCCATTGTGTGTGTTTCCAAGTCAATGCCTACAGGGACGTTTCTTTCAGAGCTCTACACAGTAACAGTATTGACGGAGGCAGCGATGATGGGGGCTGACATTGATGGAGATGTTCTGGTGTACTTGGATATGGCTCAGGTAGTGTAACCTGTCAATCATGGATAAACAGGGTCGAAACTTAGAGTGCTTATATAATGCTTTGGCAAATTGGATTTTTATTAATGAGGGCATTTCTAACTGCTCTGAAGGCTGAAATAATATTTACACCTAGTAGGTGGAGCCAAAGAAACAGTTTTTCAGAGTGCAAGTCAGCTATTTGGAAAAATGGACAAATCTTTGGGGCACTGGACATTAAGTCATAGGAGTCGGGCTCAGCACTTTAGTTTATCTCATCATTCAGACTCCAGATGTGCATCTTGTTCCGCTGTATTTTTGCTTCAGCTCTAGCTCAACAGAGTCATATGCAAGGATGGATTAACACCTGGGCAAAGACCCTCAAGGGCCACATGTTCCTTTTGTGGCAATTTGATTAATTGCTAATTACTTTGGTAATATGCACCACTAAAGCACAAAAATAAAATATACATTGAAATGTTATGGGTTTAGCTGTTTCTTGTGTTTTTTTACCTTATCTTGAGGCCCTGTCTTATAGAGAACCCCAGTGTCCACAGGCCACCAGAGGGTTAATACAGCCCTGGTCATATGTAGCAACTTTGTCAATCTCACCTATACTTGAGGTGAGCATTGAGGTTAAAGTATTAGTGCAGCTGATGAGGAGCAACTTAAATGTATTCAACACAGCTAACAAAGTACAGCTGAAACTGACACTATAGCATGAACCACAGCAATGCATTACTGCAGCTGAAGCTGATGTATTTACTATGTTGAGCAAACTCTCACAAAATGCCTACAAAGGCAGGGCCACTATATTCTTGTCAAATAAAAATAAAAGTAATGTAAAGCAACAGCGATGATGTGTCATGTGTCAGAAATGACCACAAATACAAAAATTAAAAATAAGGATTTTGTATTTTGACAGTTCCACGGTGCCCAACAACTCACTGGTTGGTGTCTCCACCACATCTGTACCAACTACAACAGTGTCTGCCGCAAGTTTCCCCGAGACATGAAGGCCAAGTCTACAGGTAACACACGTGTGATCTGGTAGCACACTAGCGACCCTTAATTGCCCTCTCATTCATACTAAACACTAACCTGACATACAGTACGGTAACAACTTGTGGTGCTACAGTAAATTAAGACCTGTGTGTCTTGTGTGGCCATTAGCAACAGCCTGAAATAAAACCTGTTAAATAGGCTTTAAGGAAAGTCGGCCAATTTAAATGAAATCTGCAAAAGCAGATTAAGCTCAGTGGACCCATTTCACCTCATTAAGAGTTCAGAAGCAAGACATTTGTTCCATTATATAGTAAAGTACTCCTAAAATGAATGGTTACTGCCGATGATTGTATCACCTGGTTCTTAGGTTGCTCTCTTTTCTAAAAAAAACAAACAAACAAAACTATCATTGCACCATATGGCCAGTCTATAGTGTTGCAAAATCAGTAATTACAGTAGGCCTATACAATAGCTTCGTAACTCACCCTTGTCTATATGAATGCTGTTATTTTTGCTGTTATACATGATGGGCATTAAGGCTGTGTTTCTATAATAAAATATATAACAGCAGTAGTAGTAGTAGTAGTAGTAACATTTCCTCTGTAATGTATTGCTAGCACAATTATTATTGTGAAAAATATGTGAATATCTCTTAAATCTGTTTCTTTCAACTTTTATATGTTGCAAATTGTTGTGACCATGTTGAAATGCAAAAACCATTGTGGGGAAATTGACTATTGAAAATTGACTCTTGAAAATCCTACATAGCATTTTCAAATTCTCAAAACAGTTAATTCTGATGCAGAGAACCAAGAATACTTTGAGAAACATCGCTGGCCACCTGTGTGGTACCTGAAAGAGGATGACCACTACCAAAGAGCACGCAAAGAGCGCGACAAGGAGGACTATCTGTACCAGAGACGACAATGTAAACGCAAGTGGCTCTTCTGGAACCTTCCTTCCTCCCCTAACTCAAACTCCTCTTCTGGCTCGTCCGCTGTCATCTGACCAGGTGGTAAGGCCAGGTGGATCAGGTGGAGGTCAGTGTGGATGCAAGTTGTAAAAAGATACAATAGAAGATAAGCACTGCTGGCTAGGTACGCCCCAATTATTCAGGCACACTGTTTCTCTTACTGTTTGTTTGCCTTTGCAGTCAAATGACACTCCTCCAGGTTTGCAAGGTCAGCTTAATCTGGCGTTTAAGTAATGAGTTTTGTTCCTTAGATTTTTAGCTCGGTGTACATGAGACTCAAACCTCAGTGATATGAACCTCACTGTTCACAAATGGCACAGTGTAACTGGCGCAAATAACAACTCATATTGATTGTTACATGTTCCACTACCTGAGTCTTAAGTTTTAAAAATAGGACTCTGCTGGCACAGAATTTTCCACCTCTGATCATATTTATCATAAAATAACCTGAACTGATAACCAAGTGCTGCATATCAGCTGCAACAACCAGCAATTCAACACACAACTTCTCAGTCTCAGAGATATAACACTTTGCCCTTAAGTGTTTTGTACAATCTACCACACTATGTGTACAGTATGATCTCACCAACAGGATGTAACAGTAGTATAGCCTGCCAGGAATCAGTTACTGAAGTCATTCACTCTAACCATGCTGATAATGATCGTGGACGCATAAATGCAAATGCTGGCAAGTTTTCGCTACTGTTTATTTTTGTTCAGTCAATCTATTTTTGAATGTTTGTGCACGGCTTACACAACTATAAGTGATGTAAGTCTGGACACAATCAGCATTTACGCATTGTGATCGTGTGATTTGTGGCCTCTTGTCACAAAAGGGCTTTAGTTTACATGAATGCATTCAGTGTCCTAAGACACAAGAGATCCCAAATCAAGGAAAATATCTGTATTTTCTGTAAAATGCCAGCAAAAACAAAACCAGATCACTATTATTTCCTATGTGTTGCTTGATGAGGCTTGTTAGCACACGTTTCCTGAGTCCTTCAGTTTTACATTGAATGGTTCCATCAGATGGTTCACTGTCATCCTGGAAAGCAACACGTAATGCATCTCCAGCCAATAGCAGCATTTCCACAGCTGAAGCGACCACGTGTACATTAGCTTCCCTCTGTGACGGCGCGTTTGACACATCTGTCACTGGTGGTGATTTGGCCTTTAGAGATTTATCTTAGTTGAACAGAGGATGCTCCCTGACTGTCTGCAGTTGGCTGTGTAAGACCTTTACATGCAGGAGGCTTCCTCATGCCCTGGGTGGAGTCATCCATACTCTACACACCTCGAGCACTTTCTGGACTCTTCCCCACAGAGTTACACACAAGAACCTCCAGTAGCATCATCCTGGTGATCGGCACTAAACACAGTATGGTGTCACGACATGCTGCGGCGAATGTTAAAAAAGGAACTGAGGAGGATACAAGACCGTGATATTTAAAATGTTTCAAAGAGGGTTGTGAAGAGGTTTAGATCAAATCATTTTTCTTGATTTGTTTTGCAAACCTCACAGTGTATGTTCAAGATTGTCATCTACTGTTGTACTTGATTGTAGGATGGACCTGTAAGCATGGTGCTCAGTGAAGATGGGCAGTATTGTAAATTGTACAAAATATCAGATGAACTGCAAGTAACTTGCATCACTCTAATGTGCAGTTACCTAATATTGTGCACTGCAGGCAGTGATCGTACAGTATTACTGAGTAATACATATACTGAATATAGACTTGACTTATCCGACTTGCATTTAGTTACTGTGCAGCTACAAACTGTTGTTGAAAATAACTGAATACTCATTGTTACATCTGTTATTATGCTGTAGTATACATGCAAATTACAGGCAGTTCAAATGAAGAGTTGACAATAGTAAAATAGGATCACAGTGCAAAGTAAAGTAGACGCATTTATATAAATGAGATTATAAAGATGTAGAGTACATCCATAAAACATGCCATTGTCATCAAAAAAGTAAATTCTGATTGCACCATTTGCTTTTGCAGCATATGTTAAAGAAAAGCTAGCTTTAATCCTGCATATGATTGGTTATACTTTACTCTACAGTTTTTGACAAGACAGATATTTAGAGCCCAACAAAGAGCTGACCTAACTCCTGACCTAATAATTACACTGCATGAACAAGGCTCACCAAAATAGAATTAAAAAAAAATAAATTAAATTGTAAAACAAAGTTTATTCATTGTCATTTAAAGTGTAAGATATAGATTAGTGGTAGTGCTGGTGCTCTAAGCAGTAGCTTTAAATTGTTCTCAATTGTCTATTGCTAAGTAAACAAGAATGTCATTTTGAATATCTTAATTGATCAAATCTTTTGGCACACATGGTCAGACATTAAGCAGAGGGATGAGCCTCCAGGAGTATTGTATTCTTTTAGAGACAGCTTTATCCAAAATCTGGATGTTTTCATTTATTACACCATCTGACTAATAAATAATTATGGCCAGTTTTCACACAAAATACAGTTTATTGTAATAGTTTAACAGCAGGACAGTCTATATTGTTCTAAATGGTCTTGGTGGTGTGATTGATACATTTCATAGACATGCATTTCATCTCTCAGTTAACCTTTTTGGATGTTTTTCATCAACAACACCTCATGCCTTAATGTACAGTGTAGTGTATGGTATCGAATGTAAAGTAGTGTTACTGTGGTTATTAGTTTGTTTGCTATATGTTTAGTTACCATGGTGCTCTCTGGGTTGTGTGTGTATTTGTAAATGTACATAATCCATCATTTGGATGTAAAGCAATCGATGTATGATTCGGAGGGTTCAATGACTGTGCTTTAGCCCTGAGTAGGGTTTATGTTCTCTTAAATCCAGTAAACTAACAAAACTAATTAAAGACTCTGACCATCAAGGCCAAACTAGACTTACATGATGACAAACCATCAATTTGTGACATTAACCATGAAATGAATGCAGGGATTTCAAATTTGTTTCATTATTTTTAAGTTGCTTTATGCTAATGAACTCTAATTTTGGAGTCTGCATAATAAAACTAAATGCTGAAATAGCGTGGCCATTGGAAGTCAGATTGTAACTCAGACATGTAAATATAAATTGTGTGATCACTTTCAGACTGGGCATAGCAATTGATACAAGCTATTGCGTACTTTAACATAGGTACTGTTTTTGTACTATGCATACTGAAATGTCTGACTTTGAAACTACAAACTTGCACTGCTTTGTAGCACCAGGTTCAAATTGCATTAGACTGATATAGCAACATCATTAGATATGTAGGCTAGACAACATCAGGTAAGAAAATAAATAAAAATCAAGATTAGATCATAAATTAAAAAGAAGTTGTCACTGGGGCCCTTTTCCATATGTTTGGGTGCTAATATCACCGCTGCAGAGAAGCACAAACCAAAGGGAGCTTTAGCAGCACCAGGAATATATTATATATGCTGCACAATCACTACTGCATAGTTTAAGAGGCCTTGATCAGAAATGGTTAAAATTAAATAAAAAAACATAAATCAAAAGAAAAAAAACTTGAATGTTTTCTCAGTGTTCAAAGCCTAGATGACATTTTCCTTAGTCATCAGGTATTTTTGTTCTCAAGAGCTGTTTTTATTGTTTGGGAGCTGTAAATCTGAAATTCTGTAGCATGTGTTCTTGAAAATGTCTAAATAATATTTACTAAATAAAAAAAGGAGCGACATGTGCAGTTTGGGTATCGCGCCAGTCCTTTTTTAAAAGCCCTGTTGGTGCTGTCATGTGAAACTTCTGCAGCCTCATCGGTCGGAAGCATCGTGCGCTCACTGCGCAGAGGCGGCAGCGACAACTGCGCCTGAACCAGAAGAAGAAGAAACCTGCAGCAAAACACAAGTGGACAACTTCTGAGAAATGGTAAAGTTAGCCACAGGCGAACGTAGCTGCAGGGACATTCAATGTCTCTGTCTCAACGAACACCTGATAAGTCGCACCGTTCGTGTCGACAAGCAAAGGGTGACGCACTGCATGCATGTAAACAAGCTAAAACAAGTGAAGGCTAACTTTTGAGCTAACATTTTACTGCAAATCAAATTACCTTTAACGAGTCAAGTGAGAGTCATGTGTCATTTTTAATATAACTATAATTAAGTTTGCTATCAGGAAGTAAATGACTCGAAAGGGCGCTGTGTGTCTATCTCTCCTGCGGCAGGATGATTTGGCCAAATGTAGCTTTTAAGTTTAAATATAGAGACGCATCAGCCGCGCGCCCCCTCCAGCTGAAGCGCACTCAACGCGCGTGACACACGTGTACATTGGGACTTACAGTGACGTTGACTGTAACGAGAAATATGAGGCCAGGGTTTTAACGTAAATTAGGATTCTTCTCGTCGTGTGCAGTGTACTAGTGCTGCTGATGTGTCAGAATAAGTTAGTCCAACAGGTTCAAGTGTCTCAATAAGCTCTGACTGGCCACAGCAGGAGTTTACAGAAGACACATAGACATTCTGAGTAATTCTTCAAGGAAAGGGTTCTCTGAAATGTGAAGCTTTGTCTGATATCGATATTATACTCAATATCATTAGGTTTGGAGTAGTTGTTCAGACTAAACAATTAAATAAGTCTTTTGCTCTGGGCCTCTGGTATTTTATACTATTTTGAAATGTTATAGCCTAAGTGATTAATCGACAAAGTATACGGCAGATTGTCAAAGATGAAAGTAATTGTTAGTTGCAGGCTTACATTAAAGCTGTAAGTAAGTTACTTTCCTCCACTGGCAAACACATTTTTTATGTACTGTTCAAGAGCTATACTGCTTGAGAGATGAATGGCATGTAACTGCTACTAAATGGTCATTTATTAGAAATGAAAGCTGTCACAGCATGGACAGGCCTCCCAGGCCTCTTTTGACCCCGACCGAACGTAACTGGCTGTTTCAGTCAGACTATAGTGCGTGGCAAAAGAATATTTGAATCTGACAGATAAAACATTTCCTGAAGAAAACTAGAAAATAAGTTGACTAACTGAACACTGCTGTTCTGCAGGCTGTGCCGGCAACGTTTCTGGTGTTATGCTCTTGTGTTTTGGGGTTTTGCCATGTGAAAACAACACCAGACACCCTGAGCTCTCTGGATTCTTCTTTCTGTCAGTAAGTAGCCCATAATGCCTCACAGAGCCGTGATCTAGTGTAGTTGCAATGGCAGCTAAACCACAAAATATACATGACAAACACAGAAAGGTCTGAACTGAAGCTTCATTTGCTCACTCAATGTTGCACCTAAGCACTATTTGATCATGGCAGTATTAGAACCTTTTTAAAGAAGTTGGCTGTGTTTGTCTCAGGCTGTGAACGAGGTCACTTTGCCCTCAAAACAGAATGCAATGCAAAATTGTGAGTTTCATCTTTTATCTCTCTTCAATAAAGTGGTGGACTAGAGGCGATCTATCCAGGACTGAACATCGACGAATGCCTCATAATTCCAAAGGAACTGCAACTCAGAGAAAAGGTCAGCACAGTTTGGAGAGCCCCTCAGATTTACTTCCCTGGAGCACACAAGGTAAGAGGTGTGTGTGTGTGTGTGTGTGTGTGTGTGTGTGTGTGTGTGTGTGTCAGTGTGTTTATGTTGTTTGTTTTTTGGGGGGCGGGGGGTCAGAGTAATTAAATAGTTCTAGGCCTGTATTTACGTGTAATGATTATAATTCCACCACTGCAGGTTATTAAATAAGAGAATATTATCCACTTTTTCTTATTAAATAGTAGACTAAACTGTCACAGAACAAAAATATTTTACATATTCGGTACTTTGAATACTATAGCTACGTCGGGCCAATTTTAGTCCTCATCTCTTTGTGTCTGCTTTTCATCGCCTTCTCTCTTATTAAACAGAAGCATATTCCTCTTACCTCGGACAAAGGGTTCTGAATTCTTATTTTTTGTGGGTTTCTTGGGACATTGTTCACATTATACTGTGTGTGAAATTGTCTCTTCAAACCTGAGCATGCTTATTTTTACCACTAGAGTGGAGTAATGGATAAGACAAGCTGCATCTCTACCTCAACATAACAGGCTTTGAGTAATTGTCACAAGAAACAAAAGGTTCACAGCATCTTGAGAAAGTATAAGCATGAAATAATAATTTCAGGCTGTTCTCCAGTTTTGAGCTTCTGTGCCACCCTCTGTTATCCCCATCATCTGTAATGATTGCTGATACTCTGTAGTAATCTTTGTCACCAGAGGGTGGTGCTAGCACATCATACTTGTAAGCCCTTCCATGAACAATAGGCAATGTCCTATGTACAGTTTATACTATGCAGAATGTCAGATAACATAAATTGTAAAGTAGAGATCGTTGACGTTCGTATTTCAGTCACTGATTTTGACGGCTAAATGCTCAAAACTCTGTTTCATACTACAAACAAGAAATCTCCATCTTCAGTTAGGTGTCATTACAGTTATCATATTCAAGTTCAGCAGACAGTTACACTAAGCTATGTGGGCTTTAGAGGACCAACAGTATTCTTTCGTGGTAATAAAAACATAACTTATTCATGTAAAAAGTGAAACCACGACCCTGAGACTAAAATGGATTACTAATCATAATTAATTTGTCTAAAGGATTAGGCTGTAATTGAAAGTAATGCAGTGAAACTACAGTTTATAGTTTGAGTACATTCATTCTATGTTAAATATGATTTAAAAGGTAAACATTTGCAGTGTCGGAATATTTTCTGATGATTAAACAAAGCGAATGCTTTCTGAGAACAGAAATATATTTAACATTCCAGCCCTTAAATAACTACTTTACCACATAAACTGAGAAAGAAAGACAAGTTTGTAAAATGGGTCGACAGTACATGAAGTGAAGAACATGAAGAAATGACGTGTGGTATGTTCCTCTTAAAATACTGACTCTTGTCATGCCGGATATAAAATTATCA
The DNA here is from genome assembly GCA_011952105.1 of Coreoperca whiteheadi. Classification (NCBI taxonomy): domain Eukaryota; kingdom Metazoa; phylum Chordata; class Actinopteri; order Centrarchiformes; family Sinipercidae; genus Coreoperca; species Coreoperca whiteheadi. The sequence goes on from CM022476.1 coordinate 20,477,567, forward strand.
CATAGACTCATTCAGGTCATCTGTGTAGTATTCATTTATTTATATGTGTAGTCATGTTATCAGTGGGTCATGTTCAGTGCAGTTTTATTATTATTATTATTATTATTATGGAGCGTCAAATTGAAAGAGATACAGTTCCCAGTCCACAGAACTGCTGTTGAAGTTGACAAAGAAATTACATCAGGCACACTCCAAATCCTATATCTGTAAATTGAAAACTTAAATTGAAAGCCACCTCGATTTAGGAGGTAGTTTATGAATTCCAGAGCTAAGCAGTCTAGCTTGAACATGATCTATGGCCCTTCTCTTGCCCAAACTCCATTTGATCTATGGTCGTATTATCTATAATACTGTCTTACATGATTCTCTTTTATTGCCAGAATCAGTGTCAGACAGCAAAACAGATTACATGTTGGATTAAATCAATACAAACTTTATTTATTGGGCGTTGAAATGTAATTCTCCATTTCTCCTGACACTTAAGTAAACACGCACTATTGAAGGATCAGATTGGTGCCTTTGGTTCTGTGGTTGGTCTGCTAGTCCACCGCGCCATGCTTCCAGCGCTGCTGCTATTCTCTGCCCCTCAGCCCTTGTACCCAGTAGTATGAATACAGAATAGTGGCCGCTCATGCTCAAGTCCACCCACTGCAACACCCACTTCATTACTGGGCCGGGATGCATGCCTGCTGAGTAATTGTAATGGAACGCAATGGGCAGTAGTCCCATAAACCCGCCTCTAAATAGGTGCTCATAACCAAAAACAAAAGCAAGGGGACACCGAAACTGTGTTCAAACTTCAGAGTAACAATTCACCACTTGAACTTACGTGTTAGCAAAGCTTGGCATGTGTGTTAATGAAGCATTTTTAGAAATCCTAATTACTCAGAATCTTCAAAAGCGCCTACAGTTTGAAGCAAGTGGGATGTATATTGGCTAATGGGACTAAACTATAACAACGTGACTTGGTTACAGTTAGTCTTATAAATAACGTTAGTGCAAAGTGGTAATAAAGATTGGAAATGAAACAGACCTGATCATATTCTTTCATGGGAACATTATTGTAATAAGTTCAAAGTACAGATTGCAGATTTTAAATTGACTTTCCTTAACTTAGTTTTCTCAATAAACTAACCTCTGATCTCTACAAAGAACAACTGTAGAAAAGGAACCTTTTGTCTCCTGTTGAAGGTTTGAAATACTGTACCATGATTGTACAATATAGACTAAGAAAAGTTTTGCACTTAAGGATAAAGCGGGTGTTAAAAGGGGAATGCGTAATATAAGTTTGATTAGAATTTAGTTACACTTAATGTTAAACACCAGTAAATTATTTGAAACACCAATTAAATGTGTTAACCCAAGCAGAGCTACAAATAAATGAGACATTTCTTGACTGTACTTGTGATATTCAAAATTACATAGCACAGCGACCTCACGATAAGTGTCTTTGTAGAAATTAGGGTCAATACTTGAGTTGAAAAACCATGCGTCTTGCTCCAGTCTCGCACCCTGATGCCTTTACTTAGTAGGAACCAGAAGTATCTGTTAACTTCAGTGTAATCAAGACTAATTGTTTAAACAATCACAATGACAGGCAAAAGGCACTCTAATTATGCTAATTCATAAGTGGCCTGTTTTTGTAAACCCAACTACTGTCATATTTGACATATACACTGTAGGAATCACTCCTGGCACCGCTAGATAATACTGATCCCAATTAGTATTTGTGAGCTTTAGATTGGAAAAGTAGCTTTCACCATTGTAAATTAAACGCTCAGCGGGTATAACATGAGAGCCAATACAGTGCTGTCATGACGTTGTTCCTGGTTTTCCAAACTGACCCTTACATTTTTTTATATCTATATCTGTATACAAAGACTCTTCTAGAGGTGTGGAGCGAAAGCTTTAATTGGATCCAAGTTCTTCTAGAGGAGAGAAAAATGTTTACCTAGAAACCAACTGTTACAGTCAAGTTCTTGTGTTGTTATAAACTGGGTCTCAGAGGTCAGGAAGTCAGCTCACTGTTGAATCATATTAATAAAACCTAAATTCCCTTTTGGTAAAATCCTGATACCTGTACAAAAGATCTTTTTGTAAGATCTTTGCAACTACCTTAGCGTTGTTAATTGTTTAATAAAGTTGAAGATTAATTATGGATTGCTGAAAGTAATGAAAGTAAATGTAGAAAGGATGTATCAACACCATGTCCTGTTTGAAATCTAGACTCTTGGTGTCTCGAAATGCCAAAAGGCTTTTAGGAGTTTTTTTTCCACAGAAAGGCAGAGTTACACGAGCTTTTCATGTTGGTAGAGGCTCTTTGGAAAACCACCAAACTTAGCCAAAGGACATAAATCCTGTCAGATAAAGCTTTGCCTGCAGAAAAGAATAAAAGAAAAGCACAAATTAAGAAGACTCCAAAAATAACCGACCACCTCTGAACTCGGAAGGATTAAACAGCTCTGTATATATTTGACTACATGGCAGCTCATCCAGGTGTGCTTTTGGCACAGCCAAAGAATGTTAAAGAGAGTTTCCACCTTCTTAAACCATCGTAAACCATGTGTTTGATTGAGCATTTTGACATGGTAACAGCCTGATTACAATTATTTCAATTTTAACTATTTGTTACTTAATGCTTAGTAATGCGTACCTTGGCTATGCTGTCCTTTTGAGATATTTACCACTAATGCTCACATGTCTCCTGGACACATTTCCCTGGACATTAGTGCAACATTGCACAAAATTAAGCCACCTCAATGAAAAGTGATGTCTCTCTTTTTCTTAAATAAACTAACTAATTACAGTATGTGTGATTTATCAACTAAAATCACTGGCACACATTCTCTGAAATAATTTAAAGTCTTTATTTTGATCCAGTCATCTGTCCTCGATGTGGTCGATGCAAACGACACAGGCCACAGGAGCTATCTTTACCTCATAATCACTCCAAAAGTGGAGACAGTTTTGGAGTTGTTGTTTTCTTTTTTTTCAGTAAGGACCATAGCCACAGGGCACATTCTTAGACATGGGGATTTCAAAGACTTGTTTTTGGGTAGACATTTCTTGCATCTGGTGGATGGAATGAGGGTTTAAACCATTACTGCGATTAGAGCTGCCTCACTATGATCTCTTGAGCTTGCTTACTGCTGCTAATAGCTGTTTCCTCTCTATTTCCCTCTATCTTTTTCTTTTTCGCTTTCTCTCTCTCTGTGAATGATTTTTATGCTTTGCTAAAACATGTGGGGGCGTTGAGAGAGGATTTAAATGCAACGATCCCCCTCCTCTTTTTTTTTTTTTTTTTTTGGTGAATCTCAGCGTTCTTTTCTGCAAGCCTCTGATGACGACAGGGCAGCTTTAAGCCTGGCAGTGCCCACGGCAGGCTGCCGTCTCAGCGCTGCCCACTCTCCTCTGTGTTGGCATGCTGGAGAAAGCGAGGGTGGGGTTCCTCTTTAGCAGACCCTGTCATTCCTAGGAAAGCCTACATGTCCACCCATGCAGGATTCCTGATAGGTCTTCATGTTGGGAATGTGAGAGCGCAAAGATAGGGATTTTATTTTCAGTAGGCGATGGTCTTCATTCAGCGAAGAGGCAAGGGTGTATATTTAGATAAAGAGACAGGGCACTTCCTTGAGCCTTCATATGACAGAGAGGGTCAACAAGAGAAACGTGCTGTAATATCCATCTAATTGCATATTCAATGTCATCAAGTGGGTGTTTTTGGCTCTGCTGGATTAAATCAACGTGTTTGGCCGAGATTCAGGGAGTTTATTTCCTTAGCTAATGTTCGCCTTTGTCATTATAACACCCTGTTAAGCTGACCCGTGTCCCGCTCCATTCAGTTATTGCCTATTACTACACAGCATATATGATTAATGCAAGCTTCTGAAGAGGAAAGAATTACAACCTTCTGCTGCCCGGGAGCACTGGATTGATTATGCATATTCAGTGGAATGAAGAGAGGCAATAAACCTCCTAAAGCCAGCTTTCCACACAGAGGAAGAATCATTTGCACCTTGTCTGTGGCATGCAGACCACTACAGGTGCAAGAAGAAGTACTCATACAGGCTGTTGTGCCGCAAGGTTTCAGTTTTGCCCTCAGTTGGCAGGACAGAGGGCAAAATGATATGTGCAAATGTCTCTCATGCAGAAGGGAGATTGCACCAGACACATTTATATCTCATAACCACTATTTTTATATTTTCTTATTTCTCTCACCTCCTTTTCTCCCCTCCACTCAGCCATGCGTTCACTTGTATACTGACAGTCTATTTTATTTTTTGAAGCTACCCTTTTGTACCCTGTTGTCGCAGTAGCATGGTATTCCTTCACCTTACATTTGGTCTAAGAGCGTAGGCAGCAATTCTTTTACTCTGTGGCTGTGAGTAAAATATGATTTCAATTACCGTGAAAATGTATTGTATTATCAATGGGAGGATAAGAACAGATTAAGGACGCTCTGGGATGCTCTTACAGATGACAATGGTCAGGTTTCTATGCGAGCAGCGGTATTGGAGAAAATGACAGATTTCCACCGTTTGACAAAAGCCACGAGGAAAGGAGGTGGTTCAACATGTAAAGCCGATTCAACAGACCCTGATATGTTTAAGATGAGGTTATTTGCTTCAATACATAGGAACTTTTTTTTAGTAGCGATAGGGAAGTCAACTTTTTTTTTACACAGCAAGCTAACAAACCAATAAAGATGCAACCATCCGTTGTTGAAAGAATAGTTAATTTTTTAACATGTTGGAATTTTGTGCAAATTTCCAACATGAGACTACACATGATAATTATGAAATTCATTAATTACATCCAAATTTTGCAAACAAGCTTCAGCACAGAGGCAATAGCAAGGAGAAGCAGCAGGTCTTTAATAAAAATACCACCTGAACCTGTGCCTACTGATTATTATTCAGTATTCACACAGTAATTCTTTCTTGTCAGTTCATATACATTGACGGCAAGATCTGTTCAAACAGAGATTCATAATCTGCATGGGAAGTGCATCTGCTGCTGTGGATACTTAGACAAACATACAAGATTAAATTTCTATTTATATGAGCCACAGAAACCTAACATTTACCAGGGAATCAGTGTAAGATCCGGAGACGACTCGGTCGCACTTTGGCACAGTAAGAAACTTGTACATCTTCTTAACATTATCTGTCCAGCAGGGAGATGGCTGCAGCCTCATGAGGCCAAAAATATCACCTGAAGAAACATATTGAGCTGCTCTCTGCCGTTTTCATTTTGTCTTCTTACCTTGTGTTTTGTATGATCTCAAGAAATCTCCGGCCCATCCATTTCTAGATGTTAAGGTGCTTTCATTTTTTCTTTTATGATTTCCGTCCTTTGGGAGGAAGTTCAGGACAGAAATTGAAATGTAAACTTTCATTTGGATTCTTAGTTGTATAAGAATTGATCTTAACTGAAAAGAGTTTTAATATGGACACTCTTCAGGACTGTATGGACAGGATTACTGTGCTGCTTATGTTTGAAACTGAGGTAATTAACTTTTTTTCTTTTCTTTTAGAACTAAGTAATCACAAAGTTAAAAGTGATCATGGTGAAGTTTACTTAAGACCCAGATGCTTGGCTTAGTGGCATTTTGCCCAAAATGTTTTGTGCTTCTCATTTGTGGTCCGGCACAGGGTTTAGTTACAGTTGTGTCCCAATCCTCTGATTCACCTTCTTTAGGAACAGCTTCAGGGCTGCTCACAATGCTTAACTCTCCATAATGCCACCCCCTTCATCTCCCCAGTGGTCTTATTGTCTTAACTCTGGATGAAGAGACAGTGTTAAGAAAAACAGGTTAATACACGTTTGGCACAGTGAAAGTAAAGTATCTTTTTAAAGATGCACTCTATTCAAGTTTTTCTTTGGAGAATGTTTTTCATCAGATGATTCCTGTTTGTCCCAACTTTTTAGTTACCTCGTCGGTTTTTTTACTGTTTTAAGATATATTACCAGTGATTCATTTTCTGTTTGACATTTAAAGGCTGTCTGGAGCTAATGGTAGCAGCAGTCAGGTCCATTGATGCGTTGATTGATCTGAGAACAGGGGATGGTAAAACTGGCTTCCTTGTCATTTTCCTGATCCTGTAGTTTGGAAGCAGAGAAAATGTTATGCAAATTATTTGTTAATCCCTTTACATTATTTGTTCCATTTCTCCCTTTCGTTTTCACACTCAATTTCTAGCACAGCAAGCTGACAGGCGGACACCCTCAGATTTCTAATTCTTATTATAGAAAAAAAAAGTCATCCATTTTGTATTTAGAATATACTTGCTTCAATTAATTAATTTGACTTGAGGGATTTACTTGAAAATGCACAAGCCCTTCCAAGTACTTCACTTTAGAGACCTTCAACTTTAACCTTTTTTCCCTCTTCTTTGTCTATGACTCTTGAGTCTAATGAACAGTCTATGGTCTAAGCTGAGAGAGAAGTGGCACATGTGACCACTGTTTTTTTTCCCCCCATAGTTTTGTTGTCCCAAAGGTTGGTGTTAAAGATAATAAGAAAGAGGTGGGATGGTCTTAGATTCAAGAAGCTTAAAATGCAAAATCTCAAATAAGCCCAATTTTCCCTAGCCAATCGCGTTGCATTTTGGTGGGCTTGTGTTGATCGTCTCAACTGACTCACATACCGCCCCTCCCCAAATAAAAACACTACAGATTTATGTGGCTTTTGAAAAAATGTATCTAGACATTTATCCAGCTTAATCTTCTTAACATATTAAAGTGATTTGCTTTACCCTGAAGTGGCTGAAGCTGCAAGCTCACCGCCCCTCATGGCACTAAGACCTGAGAGGCATTGTGGACATCTTTCCGCTCTTGAATAAGAGAAAGGTGGGCAGAAGTCAACCTGCTCCTCAGCTGTGGAGCTGTGGCTGTCCCCGCTGTGCGTCCATTTTATTTTTTTTTGTTCTGTTATTAGTCCAACTGTTGCTCTCAGTCAGTGTTCTTAGGCACATGGCTCTGCCAGAACTGCCCACACTGTGGTGTGGAGGTTTGGAGCTCTCAGCTTTTGAGCTGAACTGAAAGAGCTCTCTCACAGAGTAGGTGTTGGCAGGATGCTTTGTTTCTTTCTGTGAATGTCATGAGAGGTATGGATAATGAGAAAACTGAAGCACAGTGATGGCATGATTTATCTGGATGCCAGCTTTATGCCTGACTGCAGAGCTGGGCATTGTCAGATAGACGATGTGCTTAACCTTTTCTTCAGACGCGACACAAATCTGGGAATCAGTAGTGACGGTTACAATGTGTTTTTCCTTAAAACACCACTTTACAGACTGGGCAGATTAAAGGTCTTGGTCAAACTCAAGTACTGCTAATGTCCTCATTTGGCATAATGCTCTATGGATGTGCTTTAGGGCATTAGTTTTGCCAGATCACATCAGTAGAACTGTAAGTTTAAACTTGGAGACATTCATTGTAGCTGCCTATGTAGAGTCCATTTATTGTCATCGTGGTATTTAGCGTAATGTCTGTTAAATCAGACATGATGGGGTCAAAATAAATGTGGTCAAAATAAATGTGGTCATGTCATACATTATGCAAACATAATTTATTTTATTTGGATAAGAGTTTAAAGAGCTTTTGAAAAAACTGTTTTATTTCATGGATAAATATGTTTGGTTTTTTGTTTGTTTTCGTGAAGGGCTGCTATATTAGCTACCATATTAGACAGCAATCATTCTGCCTAGCAAAAGCAGTGTACCCCTCTTGGGATAAGGACATCAGTATTTAGGTTTGACCACAAAACTTTTAAACATCTGTTCTATTTGGAAGATTTTCAAGTTCCTCTTCAATGTGCAATCTTGTTTTGGTTTAGTTTTTCTGTTGTAACATGATACATCTGCTCAGCAGTGCTGGGCAAGTTACTTCCGAAATATAATTCATTATAAATTCCTAGTTACTGTCATTTGAGAGTAATTAGTTTTATTACTATATTACTGTCTCTGAATTGTAATGCTTTACGCTACTTTTGCGTTACTCTTGAGTTACTTTCACCAAAATAACCGCAGAAGTATGACTTGGCATTTGAAAATGCTATATTTGAGTTTATTGCAGCTCATTATAAGTGGTGGGTGATGTGACGAACTGAAAATAATGGGAGTATGTCCATCTCGCAAATGTAGAATCAGTCTCTGCAGTCGTCATCTCAAACATCAAATTCCAGCAACAGGAGATAACGTTACTCTTTTACGAACAGATTTTTTTTTCTCTGGTGCCGAAATGTTTCGCAGTGCTGGTGAGTTCTTAACAGAACAAAACGCCACTTAACACCAGTTACTGAGATTGTAACTGGTGTAATATTACCAACATTTTATTAGTAATGCTTTATATTACTGCGTTACAGCAAAAAGCAATACATTACTTTTGTAATGCGTTACTCCCAACACTGGTGCTCAGTAGCTTACTCTCCACCCAGCTGTTCATAGCAGGTTTTCTCACTTTTTCACGATATTTGGCTCGATCGCTACTCAATTCTTTTTTACGTCTTCAGATGAGGCATCTACATTTGGCCACTACGGCTCCTAGTGGCTTTAAAAAGCTACAGGGCTCTATGAGATACCTTCAGAATAACTGGATAGAACTATGCGTTGATAAGCATGTGTCGTCTACCAGACGAAGTTTAAAAATAGCATTGTACAGCAAAAATTCTACGGCTTTAAAACTCACATATTTAATACATTGTGTATGTTTCTTGTAGGGCTGCAACTAACTCTTATTTTCATAATTGATTAACCTGACAATTCAATTCTCGGTTAATTGATTAATTGTTTTGTCTACAAAATATCAGAAAATAGTTGAAAATATCAATACAACTTCCCAAAGCACATGGTATCATCTTTACACCGCTTGTTTTCTCTGACCAATAATCCAAAACCCAAAAATATTCACATTACTATCACGTAAGTTAAAGAAAGGCAGTGCATCCTCACAAGTGAGAAGCTGGAACTTGAGAAAGGTTGTTATTTTTACTTGAAAAATTACTTCACCAAATAATTGGTTGCAATTGTTTTTCTGATTTCATTCATTTACTACATTCCATACCTGACCGTTTCAAAAACAGATGTGTCAAACGTATACAATGCGTTTGTTATCTGACCAAACAATGGTAGTTGTTTTACTATGAAATAATTAAACAAAATTGTATTTATTTTTTATTCGCATAACATACAAATATAGTTTATGACAGATATTGTGTATGTAGTTAACAACCTGCCTGCAAGAGTGTGACAGCACACAGTGATGACTTACTCTTGCAGATAACATATCACATCGCTGTCCTACATGTGCTGCACCATAATACTTTAACTATGATGTGTTTCTGTAAATGTGTCCACTTATGTTTTGTTTTATCCCTTCCCTTATTCAAACTGGCAGGTACAGTACTTGACCTCTCGTACTTGGACTGAATGTCTGACAGCTGTAAAAAATCATACACTGAAGCTGTCCATACAAAATTTAGTTGAACGAGGCACAGCTCCACACAGACGAGCACTTCAAACAAACTATGAGTGGTTGCTTCTCTTCATATCACAGAGAATAGCAGAAATTGATTGGAACTGGGAGGCTTAGGACTGGATTTTCCTCAACCATAATATTTTTTCTTTAACAACTACAGCTTAAATTTAGATTTTTTTCTGGCTTTGTTTTTTATTTCTTTGTCCAAATCCTATCGAGTGGTGCTTCAGGTTTTTCCTTGAGTAAAAAGTTGATATTGTTGTGGGGAGGGAGAAAGGACTTTTTTCATGTGTGCAGGAATGTAGATTTCTTCCCCCCGTGAAATCCTAATTGTGCCTTGGAGGGCTGGTAGGGTATCTCTGCTCGGCTCAGCTCAACAGGATTTGTGTCTGTGTATGTTAGAGTATGTCTCTTAGCTTGAATGCGGATATAACCCTTTCATTGCACAAGCTGCTGATTTTTCATTTTTGCCGATAGGCTGATCCTGTGCATCCGTAGCTTTTTGTGGAAGATATTGCGAAAGTTTTTGTTTAGGAAGCTTCCATATAAAATAATTTTTTTTTGCCTTAAATATTTGATATTTGTTAAGAGTTAATGCAGATAACAAGTGGACCTCTTTCTGTGGATCAACCATATTTGAAAATGATGCTCCAGCAGCAGATCTTGTCAATAGTATGTGGTCAGGTTGAGGGTCAAAACTAAGTCTGTCCCATATGCTTCTTGAATTATTGCTGTGCAGTTATCTATGCAAATCCAGGATAAGATCCTATCTGCCTGCAGCGATGTATCCCCCTGGAATTCGTCTGTGCGAGTTAGCCAGGTTATGGTTGACAGTCAAAAAGGAATTGCAACAACATATATGCGAAGATTATTGCTGTAGTCATTAATTGTTGCTTGAAAGGGGATTAGGATTACCAGTCCTATAGAACACTCTAACACCTGTCCTTCCTCATATCTAACAATGTGACTTCAGTTTTCCTTATTTCAGTATCAGTTCAAGTTGGCAAAATAAAAAAGGCTGATTTATTCAAATGAATCATCAATGCTGGAAACGATTCAATATGTGCCACATTCAGATGGGTGATATATTATTCCCTTGGGGAGAGGCAAAGATGGAGCTGTGGAGCTGTTTTATTTGTGCTGTCTTTATCAGTGTGTCAGGCAGAGAGGCTGAGCTTGTTCTCTATGAATGGACGAGCCCTTGAACCATAAACCTGTACCTCCTCTGATAACAGTTTTTGCATTGTGATATAAGTGCCATTCTCTCTGATGTCCTCTCTGACAGCGCTAAATATATCAACATACACAAAATGATCTGTCAGACGAATTATTTTATTTCAACCAGTTCTCCAAAACTACGGATTTTCGGTGCTGCATATGCTGTGTGTGTTTTTGAATACATATTGTGGATTTTGTTAAGGATTCTAAGCAAAGCGCAGTATTGTGGTTGCATTTCACCAAGCTTTGCTATTCATGCTCTTAACGTTTTGCCTGTAGGTGAACATTTTTACTGTACTTTCTTGTCTTCCTTGTCCTGTATATCGTTCAATGTTATTTCTGCTGCTGTGACCTCAGACTGCTTTGACGTCTGAGATTGCCGCATCTTCTAAGGTGATAAGAGTGCTCCCTGAATTACTCAGAGCCCGTGTGATGACATGGCCCTGATTGTCAGACGGGTGGGCTGGTGACACTGGAACACAGACGGTGCTTGTCTGTTTGAAATATTCTGTTTCAAGCTTCCAAGCCCTGGGCAGTCCTCTCTCCCAGTCTCCCAACACCCAGCGTCGCCCACTGAAACAAGACTCTTCCATACTGGAAAATCTGGCCCTGTCAACTGGCAGTCTTGACTAGGTTTAGCCCACACGCCAAGCACCCCCCCACCACCACTTCCACCCCTTAATAGGCACTAGAGTTTGCCACCCCATGTAGATGCCTTTTGGTCGCCATCCATGGATGGCGTCAATAGCATCTTCCTACACAACAGTGACTGAACGGAGGGCACAAGAAAATGTGGGAATAATTTACACTTTCTCACTGTACTACCATCAGAAACCATAATTAATCATGATAGAAAAAATGTGGAAGCCATCTTGGCTGGTGAAACACACAGTGCCTGTGAACAGGCCTGACACCTTTAACAGCTCTGATGGCCAAATACGAATGGGTGTCAGAGTGCTTACAACTAAGCTCTCTTCATGGCAGCACGTATCCCATCATCTTCAGAATTGTGTCTGCTGCATGATGGTTCTCCATGAAGTGTAACTGTTGTAAGCCATTTAAATAAAGTGCAATTATGGACGGTCTTGAGTCATGTGGCAGTAAGTGTCAAAATAGGCAATTATTCTCCTATTAAAATAAACAAGACCGATAATTTAACGAAATAGCTGCCAAATTCAAATGTGATGACCCAGATAAAGTAAATTTTTAGAACACATGTTAAATATGAGCTTTTAGGTGTTTACAGCTTTGAAATCTCACGTCAGGCACTGTGTTAACAAGCTGTTTTCAGTTGCACATGCAGTACAAAAACCAACACATCCACTAATCTTAATAGATCTTTATTATTTTCCGCGCCTTTTCTCCAAAGTCCACTTAGTACTTTTATAATCAAAATAGTTGATTTTAGATTCCCAAATCTTGGTAAAGTAATTAGAATGTGCTCACCATTAACTTTTATAGGCTTCACTTGGTGGTAAAATAGCACATCTATGTTTTTCAGTATGTGACATGCTTGACAGACTAATTATGGATATGAGTCCAGTGCTGTAATTTGCCCTGTTTGACTGTGTTGTGTTCTCAGCAGCCAAACTACATGACAAAAATATTTCCCTCTTGCCTCATTTAGCACGGGCTGGATCTGAGGCTCATATCCCAGCGCCTGGCTGCATGTTACTTCAGAGTACCTGTTAGTGGTAGTTACTGTGTTTGAGCATGTGCATTTGCAGAAATGCTTTCATGGCAGTGAGTAGGTGTATGTGTGTAAAGCCACCACTAGAAAGTGTTGAAAGCCTCAGCTAGCAAGATCGCATTCAGGGTGACTAATAAGCTTAACATGAGCACGGCTGTGTTCGCAAGCATGGTGCGGTGAAAGAAGTCAGTGTTGAGAGAAATGCAGAAATGGTTCCCTAGGCTGCTACTAATTCCTTCACCCCCCTCAAGCTTCAATCAGACTGTGAACCATCTTACTGTTAGCTATGGCTTCGTAGCAGTTCCAAACTGCACCACGAAAGTACAAGGCTTCACAAACACAGTTCAGGACAGACTAAAGTGTCTAGAGTTTATCAGAGAGCTGTTTATTTGTGGCCAAAATGAATGGCTCTTTCAAGAATTTGGTAGTGACACAGACAGAAAACATTTATATTGAATGTGCAGAATCTATAGGATATAAATGACATCTTGTCTTAGATTAGTTAATTTGATTGAAATGTGGCATTGTAGTGCATGTTTTCGTAATCAAACAAAAAAAAGTGTTTATGTGATTATGTAATCATGTAAACTTGTGTTTCATATTCCGCAGTGATTCCTCTTGAACCGCTGCCTCCTCATACGGTAGCTCACTCTTCTGTTTGGCTAAATAGCGGGGATCTAGTAGCTGTGTTGTCTTTAGGCCCAGACTATGCGTTTCTATCCACATGTGACTTTCCTTTGACCATGTGGCTCCTCGAAGTGTGGATTTATAAGCCACTTCACACTCCACTCCTGTGTGGGAGGGAGGCTGAGTTAAAAATAGGTAGGTTTGGAGGTAGTGAGCAGCCCGCACTGTGTGAGGCGCTTAAGAACACTCTGAGGAGTATTGGCATTCTCTTTGCATATCATTTATAATAATATAATATATAATAATAACTGCATTCTCTGCTGAATTACGACATCTAAGACATCAAGTGGCTTGGCTTCAATTACAAAACATCACCTTTCACTCATTGACCCTATGTGCAACTGTTTGTGTCTGAATGTACAGTGTGTGTCCGTAATATTTACAGGTCTTTAATATAGCATCTTAAAAGCGCTTTCCAATGATTTTGTACTTATCGTATGGTTGGCGGCAATGGTTCTGCAACAAAGGCAATGAAGAAGAGCAATGCTAGCAAGGAAACACTTATGTAAACAATGCACAAATTGAATCTTTGCAAAGGTTGTATGAAGAAGGAACAGCATTCAAAATGTTTGTTAGACCTTAAGGATACACACAATGTGCTTTTGTGGGAAACATTGAATGTAAACATAATTTTAGTTTGTTGTGTAGTCTCCAAGCCGAGATTACTCAAGTGATGGCACTTGAGTAATTTTCTCAGACTTCCGAAAGCTCCCGCCAAAGCCACAGAAGACATTATAACATAAATGTTTTTACAGGCTGAGTAGTAACCACAATGACTAGTAAATTCACTTTGAAGTGTGAAATTGGTGGAGCATTGTCTCCCATTACATGTGTGTGTTGTTTACTGCTCACGCCACAGTTCTAGGTATCCAAGCTGACATTTGTATTCATGTTTCCGTAGTCATAACAGGACCTTTTTATCACTAGAATAATGAGATATTGTTTGACAAGATTCCCTTAAATTCACAGTTTTTCTGCACCCAATTTCTCTGTGGCAGATTGCTAATCTGCCCTTTATGGCTGCCTATGGTGGAGGTTTTACAATGCTGCTTGCAGTGAGGAACAATGCGCTTTCAAAGTTTCTGCAGATCAGAGGTGGTGGGGGGGGGGGCTGTTATTAATGACAACGAGGACCTTCTCACCTGTAAGGTTGGTGACCTCTAGGTGAGTACCACAGCCCCCCTTTTATCTCCTTCTCATCTGTGGGTCTACGGCCCCCCACTCTCTTGTCAGGATTCAATTACTGCTGCCTGGCTGACCCTTGACCTCTCCTCTACCTGGATGAACCTTCTGTTCTGACCCCGACAGTAGTACCACTGTTAACCTTCCCCATCACTCGCTCTTCTGCTAACCTGCCTCCGAAACGTATTGCTTTGTCCTTAGTATAAAAGTCCAGTGAATTGAATGAATGAATTCACTTGATAATAGATTATATATTCTGTTTAATTAAAAATCAGTTTTTTAATAGTTTGATTACAAAAACAATGAAATGATAGCTGAGATTAATTTTCCTCATCATCTGAAAAATTTACTTTTGAGTTTCTGTTTTTCTGGATTTACAGATCGATCTTTCAACCTTGCTCTAAGCTGCGGTCGATGGTTGTTAAGCCATCGCTGTCTCTTAATCACAACACAGATACCTGTTAATTACCAAACGAGTTCAAGTGTTTTTGCTACTTAAACAGGGATTTGAGATCGATGCGTTGCTTTGCCCTGGGTCGAGCAGTGAGCACAGTTGACCATTTAATGAATCATTGTGGGTTCTGTGCACAGAGGCTGAAGGAGATGAAGAACAGGGGGGATAAAGCAATGGGTATATTAATAGGCAGCTGCACGGACGACACTGTTTGGTATTGGGTCAGGGATAAAGCATGAACTTGTAAACTCACAGAGGGGCCTCTCCTCCCTCCCTCCCTCTCGCTAACTCACTCTCGCCCTTCGTGGTGTCATCAGTTAGCAGAGCTGGGCTCAATAGCCCAGGCAGCTCTATGAGAGCAGCGATTAGACATCTCTCTGATTCTCATCCCCAGCAGAGTTCACACAAAGGTAAGCCAGTAGTTTACATCCTCAGAGACACTGGTTTTCCTCTGCCTTTGTTCTTCGCCGTCTTCTGTTTTGCAAATACTGTATCTATTCAATGCTATTGGCATGGAGTGGGAGTTGCATGTCATCTCTTGAAAATACAACAATATGAAAATGTATTTCAAAAAACAACACCTGCATCTATCTATCATATAAAAGCCTGGAGCGGTATTAAGTTAATGTAATCAGTAAATGACTCCCCCATCAGGTGTCACTGAAGAGAGCACCTCCACCTCATACCTTCCTCTCTACCAGTGACCAGTAGCCGTGACAGAGACGCCCAGTCGGCTGCAGGGTTTCTTTCAGCAGCCTGGCGTCTGAGATGTGGTCCCAGTGGGTC
This sequence comes from Coreoperca whiteheadi, assembly GCA_011952105.1. Classification (NCBI taxonomy): domain Eukaryota; kingdom Metazoa; phylum Chordata; class Actinopteri; order Centrarchiformes; family Sinipercidae; genus Coreoperca; species Coreoperca whiteheadi. The sequence goes on from CM022476.1 coordinate 20,493,064, forward strand.
GTTTTGCTGTGATCACAGCAGGCAGTGGGAGGTTAATCCCAAGAGAATGCAGGCTCAATCTCCCCCCACCTCCAGCTTGCACCCAGGAGCCTCAAGTCCCCTCCTCTAAAATGGCCCGATGGAGCTTGTGGTCTGTGGCAGACACCTACCCAGATTTCACTTCTGCTCTGAGCTCTCGCCATTTTAAAGTCCTGTAGATACAATTACCGATCTTAACAGAGTGGGCAGATGGCCTCTCAACTCTTTTACAATAATCTAAATTAAGTAGAAAAAAGAGATTAAACACAGGAAAATTAAGGCAAATCTGAAGTCTTTACTTAATAGCTCCAAAATATAGAACATGAACTGTCATCAGTGATAGATTTGATTAGCTGCGATGTAAAATCAAATCTAAATTTCAAATTATCATCAAGGCTCAAATGTTAAGTTTCCTCATTAGTATTAGTGATTAATACTAATAACATATTTTTGGAAAATGTGTGCCTTCCAGTATGAGAATTAGCCCTGTTAAAACATGTTTTGATATACATTTAGTTTGTTCGAGACCTGATAAATTATTTCAGATGGCGGAATATGCATCTGTTTTTCCCTGGAGTCTTTCACACATATCTGTGCGTAATTAATGTGGATTTTGACAGATGGAGAAAAAAAAAATGTTTTTGTAAGAGAGAAGGGTACATGCCACAATGTGTGAAGTGCAAGCATGGAGGGAGCCTCTTGTATTATTTGCTGCCCGTGCCAGCTGGACCAGCCAGATTCTTACAGGTAGAAATTCAAGCACTAAATGTGTGCAGAAATCAGTGAAATTCAGTGCCCACCATGTTTTTGTTGTTACAGTTGGAAATGAATGTGAAATGTTCTTAATGTTGTTCTAAATTTGGCTTTGGGAAAACTAAGCCTGTCCTATACAGTGTATCTCGATCCATGGTAACTTTCGTGAAATATCCAATAAAGTGCTATTCCTTTCAATGATAATTGTGACTGCAGGTCATTTTTAATTTAAATGCTAAAAATTGCCTTTTAGTATGTGTGTGTGTGTGTGCGTGTGCATGTGCTTGCTGTTGTCTGAAACCATGTTATTTTTGAATGCATCAGGGCCTGTCTTAAATATTAGTGTAACTACATTATCACAGTGTCTTTGCCTGGTAGCAAACATGTACAAATGAGGATTACAACTCTTCAGAAGGCAACAGGTCATGGTTGGTAAGCTGCCCGGGGGGGTCACTGATATAGAGTCACTTTTGACAGGCTGTGGAGGAGGCTCTATTGTTGCTGGTGTGTCTGGCTGTTACCTGCAGGCACTATCGCTGAGACTACAGTATTATCCTATTATTAGGCTTAGTTGTTTACGCTTATTACTGCTTGTCAGGTAGGCAGAGAATCCTTCTGAAAATGAGCATCTGCAGAAAAATACATGACTACTTCTTTATCTCGTTCAAGTACATCGGCTTACGATAATTTTCAGAGGCCTTAAAGAATGTCTTGATAGGAGACAACAAACAGAAATTTAAGGTTTCTGTTTACATGCGAGCATTTGATTCTATGAAATGTTTCTCAGCACCACAAACAGCGCTGTTTGGCAGTCAGTGTAAGGATGGAAGAAACACTGCATCTGTTTTATATGTATTAAAGCTGATATCATTATGGTCTTGCTTCAGTTGAAAGTACATAATAGAGTAAGAGGACATCGTGGATTGAAACAGCCTCGATTAATGTCTCTGTTTGTAGAGGAAGTGAACAAAATAAAAAAAGCCCATCATATGGTCTGGCAGATTTTGGGCACTGGACCAGGGATGACAAATGTGCTCTCGCAATAATTCAATCTGCTCTCATAATTCTCTAACTTTTAGGGACAGACCGAATGAAAATTTTCCGGCAGTTAAGCCGCCAAGTCAATGTCCAATAACTGTGATCAAGTGTTAGTTAAGATGCTTTTTCTCTCACTTTATCTATTGACAGATTGAGGGGTACAAAGATACTGGGTAAGTGGCAGAAAGTTACTGTGAATATGTTAACGAGAGGATTTGGTATCCGATCCAAAATGTTGTCATTTTATTGATGTCACAGTAATGATATTAAGTTTGAGGAATAACAGAGAAGAGACAGAGCTGCTACTTTTGCTAAAAGAATGCGTGGACTGCAGTTGGTGATTAGCATGGCTACAGAACATATTCTCATGCTGTTGCCTTTTTATAACAATGTTGTCTCATGTCATTTTGTTTTCCTAAGCAACTTTTTAGCCTTGACAGCTGAAGTAAGACTGTGTTAAGATTATGTGTCAAGCCAACAAAAGGCAAACCCAACCTTCTGGTATGAACTGGGTTTGTCAGCTTTGTGTCCAAAACAAGTGACTACGTAAAAAAACAAACCACCCATTTTATGAATAGAATAAAAATCACACTTTACAGCATTTTTAAGTGAAAGCTAAGAAAGTAAAGTGAAGCATCTGTTTTGAAGTATTTAAACTAAGTATTGTTAACTGCAGAGATGGCTGTCAAGCCTTGGGCAATGTGATGCACAAACAGCACATGGCTGCATTTAGAAAGCGAAAGGGATCAAGTACCGCTGTTACTGGAACTGCCTCTGGGCTCATCACAACGTGTGTGTGTTACTGTAGTAAAGCACTTTGTCTGTATTAAAAAGAATAATATATGATTTTCCTTCTGTTTGCAGAAAAAGAAGTATGTTCTGCTGATGGTTGATCCTGATGCTCCAAGCCGCACCAAACCAACATCTGCTTACTGGAGGCACTGGCTGGTCGTGGACATCCAGGTACATGAAGTCTGCAAAAACCTATGCTCTCACTTAAAGACAACATTTGCTATTGGATTAGGAACTCATATGGTACAAATTTATGAAGTAGTTTGGATTTTTTTGAAATTGTGCATTTTCATAATCTCGGGGTCTCACTTGGCATGTCTTGTGTTTACATCGGCACTTGGGCCGATCGCGAGGCAGAAAAATTATGAATGGTTTTTAAGCCTAACTTGGTGAAAAAAGGATGCCAAGTTCAAAAAATGTTAATTTTTCATATCATGTATCTTGTGCAATAAATGCCTGTGACAAAAGTGTGGGAGTAAGTCTTTCTAAATGGCTGTGAAAGTTTGCAAGGGCCTGTCAGCAGCAATTTCCCTCTGCAGCAGCCTGGGACGTGTCAATGCAGGCGTGTGAGACTGAGATTGAGGAGAGCAGCATGCGAGGCGCACACTCTTTCTCCCATAGAGCTCCAGTCCCTCAGCTCCCCCTCCAGTGGAGAGATCTTGGCAGAGTGTCCTCCCTTCATCTGTTCCCCCAGGCAGAGCAGCTCCCCCAATGATCCACACTTCTCCATATTTTACACCCCCGAAATGGGCACAGCTCCGATCCCCTTATTTCTCTTCATATTTCACTCCTTTTTATCCATTCGTTTGTGTGTTTTCACAGTCTTGCATTCTAACGCCAAATGCGTGTTGAGTTGTTGATTGCCTCAAATATTTGGAGGTTTGCAGACATTTTATAATCCCGCGGGAACTGGGAGATCAACCCAGTAGATTAAGACTAGTGGTCTGAAAAACAACCACACAAAGACGCTCCAGCGATGTATCACTGCTCCCGTTTCATTTTATAAGGCGCAGTTGTACACTAAGTAAATGCCACATTGATGCAAAGATCCAAATGTAATGTATCTGGGATACATATTTTAGCAAACCTTTCAATGGGTATAAATTCAGATTTTTGTGATTCAGCTCATCAGTGTTGCGCTTTAGAGATGATTTATGCAACCACATTCCTGCTTGCTTGGAAGAATCTGTGGATATTTACCTCATGTCACGCTCATACATCAATGATATACAAAAAACAAGTAATTTCCACTTTAGAAGATTGCATTAGGCATCACCTTTGCTTCTTATTTTTAGGCCCATAAAGTCTGACGGCTGTGTGACCAGCTGTGAATAAACAAATGTCTTTCAAGTGCTCAGACAGACCACATTCTCTCTAGCAATTCAATTTCCTGTCACTTGTGTGGGTGTTGACCTGCGTTGCCCATGTAGGGATTGGCCAATGTGATGGGATGTTTTTCTGATTGTGACTGGTGGTTGGTCAGAAGGGTTAATGAGCCTTTTGAGTGATGCCAACCCCTAGTGGGAGGTGTTTAATTGACCAGGGTGGATAGGTGGCATGACACAGCCTCACTTTTGTTTTTTCAAGTGTCGATGTGAATGTGTTGGATTTTGTTTCAGTGCAGTTTCAGAGATTTTGACAGCAATGAAGGTCAATTTATGAATTAATGCATGTATATAATTCACCAAAAAAAGGCTAAACATATGATTGAGAAGTGCTTCATTTGTTCTCTGTAATTTTGTTGCATCTGTATATAAGGTGAAGAGAGTGAAGTACTGTACAATAACATACTTGGTATTTAAATTGCTATTTCTGGCAATGTGTTGGTCGATTGTTTTGTAAAGCAAAGTAGTTTCTTTAGCTGAAGTCAGGGATCATGCTTTCAAATGTCAAATGGATCAGTGTTTTGATCCTCACTTCTCAAACAGTACGAGCTGCAGCAGCCATATTCTTTTCCTATATATTCATTAGTCCAAGGTCATGCAGTCTTGCCCCAGTTTGTACATGTTACCATAATTAGTGTGTATTTTTTATCCATAGCCACAGCTATGAAGGTAAAAGATTTCCTTAATTTAACTGAGAGTGAAGTGAGGTCAGGCTGGACTGGGCAACACTGCGCCATAGATTTACACTGATTCTTCAGCAGAGGTCTCATTAGAGAAGCGATGGTAACGGAACAAGGACACAGTGGACTACACCGTGTATTATAGACCCATCACTCATCTTGTTTTGAGCTGCATTACGTAGCTAGCTCTTCACTTATCAAAACACATGGCGAGGATCTCCTTACTACGTGTCAGCCATGCCAAAACCCTCTTGAGTGTTTGAGAGTCTGATATTTGTTGCCATATATTGCCTCAAATGTGGATTTTAATGTTAAATTAGCCTAAACAGGCAAGTGTAGTGGACGAAAGGGCTTTGCTTGTTACACTTCATACACTTCAATAAAAAATATCCTTAATTTCCAACGAGGTCTTCTGGATTGATGGTTATAAAACCGTTGTGTTTTGTAAATTGTGTTTTACGAAAGAGAGCCTTTTTATTTTTATATGTCATAAGACGTTATGGTCTTGTCTGACAAATGGGTCCTCCAAAGCAAGTAGAGAAAAGCCAAAGTTAAGAAAAAAGGTTTTAAAGTTTTCCGGCTCACTGTGTACCAGATCTATAGGATGTAATGTCTTCATTTCATGTCTTTTTAGCCTGATTACTTTGCAACAAAATATCATTGCACTGGCATAGACCATAGATGAGACCTAAAAACTGTCCAAAGCTAAGCAGTTACTGCTACTCTGCTAAGCTAGGCTAGTTACCTTTTAGCTGAACTGTTTTTACTCTCCATTTAACTTCTATAACAAATTGTTATATTTCGAACACAGAAAACAGCAACAGGTACTCCTGCAGGGGGAAGAAAAAGAGTAAATTTAGCTTTGGCCATGGCTAGCTGTGGCTGTCTCACCAGCAAGCTTTAATTGGTTTTGGCTTTCTTGCTTTGACTTTTTGGTTTTTAGCATTTTTCTTTTTATACATTTCTGTGGCATAAAAATAATTAAATGTTAGAACAAATGTCAACAAGTCAGACTCTGTCTTAACTACATTTTGACTAAATATGTAGTAGGTTAGTAAATACATATTTAGCCAAAATGTAGTTAATTATTTTGCTTTGTAAGCAAGAAATGTTTCACTACTGCAACAGTATTTTTTGGTGTCTTTTAAGTCATGTGGGCTGGGAACTTGGAACACCATAGTATGCAAACGCAGTTAAGAGATTAAGATTAACATAAAAACAGCATTAAACTGAAAAAAATGTGCAAATAAGACAGACATCTATACATACATACACAAATACAAACAAGCAACCTACAAATACCGTGTGTTCATTTAAGAAAAGCTTGAGTGAAAAAGAAGGTCTTTAGTTTAAAGAAAACACAGTGTCGGAGCAAGTCTAAGATCAGGAGGCAAACGGTTCCATTCTTTAGGTGCATAAATACCGAAAGCCATCTCACTTTGCTTCGAAAGTTCTCTAGGCGCATGGGTGACATTTCCACCTTATGACCGGAGCGATCAGCTAGGGTTATAAACTGACAGCATGTCTGAGATGTACTGTGGAGCTAGACCAGCAAGTGCTTTCTAAACCAAAAGGAGGGTTTTGAACTTAATTCTGAAGGCAACAGGTAACCAATGAAGGCTACAGAGGACTGGATTGATGTGATCTGATCTTTTTGTCCTGGTTAGTACTCGTGCAGCTGAGTTCTGGATAAGCTGTAGTCTCTGGATTATTTTGTTTTTATAACCAATAAACAGACAGTTGCAATAATCTAGCCTGCTCTTATTACACGCTTTGTTGAATACTCGAATCTGATCTATTTCTGAAGAGCAGGCCATATTTGATTGATTTATTTAGTAAGTATCCATGTAATAAGTGGGATAATGTACAACAAGCCGGTCATAATTGCAAACATTTCCCCTTATTAAGGGAGATGCAGGGCGACCGGCTCGCTGTACATTGTCCATTACGTAACAAACGCATGCATGAGTTTCTCTGAGTCGATTTGGGAGAGGAAGCCGCTAATTCTGGAAATGATTCTTAGTTGTTAAAGGCAACCTTGGTGATGCCTCTGATATGGTCCTTAAAGGTCCAGTCTGTAACATTTAGGAGGATCTATTTATTGGCAGAAATGGAATATAATTAGTATGTTTTCATTAGTGTATAATCACCTGAAAAAAAGAATTGTTGTGTTTTCGTTACTTTAGAATGATTTTATGTACATAGGCGGCGGGTTCCCTTCCACGGAGTCCGCCATGTTGAACTGCCATGTTTCTACAGTAGCGCTGAACGGACAAACCAAACACTGGCTCTAGATTGGGCCATTCGCGAGTCTTGCAGCCACCATAGTTTCTCCTACACGCTTGGAAGGGGAGGGTGATGCGAGCGGTATTGTAATGGTTGCAAACTGCCAATTCACCGCTAGATGCCACTTAACCCCACACACTGCTCCTTTAAAGCTGTGTTCATCCAAAGTTACTTCTAGGTTTTTAATCTGGTCACGTGTTTTAGTGATCTGGATCCAGTGATCTGGAGCCCTGATACTCGCAGACCAGCTGTCTCTGGGCTTTAGCACTCCCAAGTAAAATCACAGTTTTCTCCCCGTTCAGCTGAAGGAACTTTACTGCCATCCAGTCGTTAATTTCTTCCAAGCAGCTAACTAGGGAGTTTATGGGTCATCAGAAGATAGAGAGATGAGAAGCTGTGTGTCATCAGCATAGTTATGGTAGCTGATCTTATGTTTGCTGACAATGTATCCAATAAATAACATAACTAACTTACTAACTAAATCTGTGTACTTTACTTCATCCATGTAGGCATGAACACACATTTATAAATATGCCAACTAGGCGTGTAATGTAAGACAATCATATTTTAAGGTTTATGTCAAGTGTCAAATCTTTTATTTAACTGGCTGTATCATTTATCACATCATTACTTTTGACTGCCAAGAACAATTTACTCCGTAAACTGTGTGGCTGTGTGTCTCGTCTTCTCCCACCATCTGTCCAGTTTCTTTTAGAACTCCCATTACTAGATGCTGTATGTGCATTTTCGTCGCAACTGCCCATTTTCAATGACCCCCAGGCTACATAAACCGTAATTTTGAATCTTCTGCAACACATTCAGTGTTTCACATCAATTATGGACAATTACCAAAATAACCATCAACAGATTGTTGTCTAGCTCTCTAAGTTGAATTCCAGATTGTGAGCCTCTCCCTCCCTCTCTCTGCTCTCCAGGAGTCTAAATCAATGCAGATGTTCCGGTATGGTCTCGCAGCGATAATTACTGTAACAAGCAAATCATTAGTATGTGAATAGAGGCAGGTTATATAAATACAGCACTGGGTGTTACTTTTACTTTTTAATACTTATTCTCTCATTATAGTTTCGGTGGTTTGTGAGTCAACATGATGCAATATGAACTTGCAAAAGAGTGTTACAGTTAAATCTCTTTCCTGTTTTGAGAAAAGCCACAGTGTTCATTATCGCTGTAAAATCCCATTTAAACAGCGATGTATAGCCTTAGGTTTTTATGGATTTTTTCTTACTTTTTATAATGCAAGACGTTTCTCTGCTGAGGGTTCGTCTCCATGAAAGGTGTTAGTTGTCTGAAATACTTAACTTCTTCTATACTAATGCTGTGCAGAAAAGTTAACATAAGGATAATTATTGGAATGCAAATATTTATTCTGTATGTATAGATTAACCCAAAGCATTAAGGCTTTGTTGTTGTTTAATTGGATTGAATAGCAGTTTTCTTATCCACATTCTCCATGAGACACAAGAAAAGAGATTCATGAGCCATCCTGAGGCTGTGGTCATTCAGTCAGTATAGTTAATTTCCAGCTTCGCTACAATAAGGTCTTTGGATTGGAAGCCATCATATGTTTGTTAAGTTCTTCTCCCATGCTAATTGAAGACCAGTTGGCCAGTTCAGCACTTGACATGCTGTGCTCATTATTATGGTGCATGAGGGATGTGCATGCTTTAACATCCATCTCTGTTTTTGCAGCTCCCAAAGGGGGACAAAGCCTGTGTTCTGCTGCTGGTCAGGCAAATACAAACAGTGAAGTATTGTGACTGTATCAGACCAGCTGGCTTTGTGTTTGTGAATTCTGCGGCCTGCAGAGATCGTCTGCTCCACACCTCAAGATGTCCTTTAACTGCAAACTGTTGGGCGTGTAACTCCTTACTGCATTTCATTCAAAAAGGATAACTCTTGTGTTATTTTGTCTCTTTGTTCTTATCAACCACTCACCTCAAAAGGCCAAACACACAAAAAAAGATTATTTTTTCCTGCAAACAAGTATTGTATGTGTTGCTTTGATTATAAGGAAGACGTAATGTGTGTCAACCAATGTAATGATATTGCTCTTTTATTAGCATTTCCTATTTTGGGGAACAACTAAGGTTCATGTCACAGGAATAAGATACTGTATATCAGGTTGTGGTTGCACAGATAATATTTGCTAGTAGGATGAATTTGTTTAGTTTGGGTCTTTTCAGGAGATCTTTTTCATAATACCAGTATTAAACAGATAAAAGTGACACCCAGCTTATCCTTCAAATGTGCAGCCAGAGCAGTCTTTCAGTCAAGTATGGCACTTCCACTTTGTCTTTTCACAGAAACATTTCTGCGTATACACTGAGTGACTAGAGTTTATCTACAGTCCTAAGTTTGATGTTATTGGTGATGATGAAGTTTTGAAAAAACAGTCCCAGTCACAAATCGTTCTGAGTATCTGAGCAGCAAATGAGAGTAGAGCGTTGAAATTAAATTCTTAGCCTCTGCAATAGCTTTAGAGTTTGTTTTAGCAAAATACCTATCCAATATTGCAAATAAACATACATAATTGTATTGTTCTTTATCCTGTAATTATCCCTGCTGTGGCATGTTATGATTTAAGCGTTTATTTTTGACAGACAGCTGCCCCCATATGGAAGCCAAAAACAATTTCCCGAAGGCCAGACGAACCATAGCTTCATTGTGAGAACAAAAAGCCATTGGTATTATTCATAATTAAACTCTTATTGTGTACTCTGCTGAATATTTCCATTCTTCTGCCTCTCTCCTGCTCACTCTCGTTTCCCCTCTCGGTACTTTGCACCTCGTGCTGGGAACATCTGTCTGGCGTCAGAGTGGAGCCTGGCTGTGCAGATTGGAGCAGGTAGAGGAGCACATTGTAGCCCAACTAATGATGAGAGTGTCTGCCCTCTCTCTTGGAGGAGACGCAAGCTGCTGCTTCACGCTCGCTCACTCCACTCATACGCCCAGGGAAACAGATTTCCAAACATATGCAGTATGTTTTTAATCCAGTTGAGCACTTCATTTCCCAGCAAACACAAATAACCTTACGGGACATCCATATCTTATGACAAGGGGGTGGGCGCAAAGGAATTGAACAATTTTCCTTTTTAATGTGATTTTTTTTTTTCCCCTCCAAAGTTGCTAAACATGCTTATAACCCAGGTTAACAGTTTGCTTGTTTATGGTTTCACAAACTTTTACACAGAAGTGCATCCTGGCTCCAAGTCATATGAAGCAACTTTATCCAATCTAAACTCCACTCTGTGCACCTTCGTTTTAACTCAAACTGACAGCATAAACGCATGTTCTTTGTGTGACGTGCCTTAAAGATTTTGAGCAGATTGTTGTCACTACTATATATGTGAGAAGTAAACGAGAGTAAGCACATGCTTACTCTACTTGGTTAAGAGTTGTGACAGAACTTAAATGTTTAATGTTTTAAGAAACCAAGAAGTCAGAAAACACTTTGTATTTTACATTTTAGGTTGCAGCTTGAATTAGTTTGACCCTAAATCAGTTTACATGCAAGGCCATTCATCTTTTTTCATAACTATCTGAAACCTCCCTTGGTACAAGTCGACAATAGCCCTTAACATGGAGGCCCAGCTGGAGGTGCTTAACATTTAGAGCGGTGCTCATCCTGCTGTCAGCTACTGCCAGACAAATGTCAGAGGTGGTACTACATGGAGTTCAGCTTTTGGAAGTCATTCCCTCACTAAATCTCATCAGACTCTCTTCACAGCCTCTCAGCCAGATTAGGATGCTAGTGTTTGTTAGTTTGAGTTTTTTTTTTTTTTGCTGTAGCTTGGAGTTTTCTTCTTTCTGTTTTTTTTTAGCTTTTGGAGTGTGGCCTTTTTTTTAAGGTTGCGCACTTTCACGTGTGTGTGTGTGTGTGTGTCTGTACGCGTGTGCTGTCGACGCGCATTTATTTGTGTGCATGCATGGAAGAGTCTAAAAGAGGCTAATAGAACAGGAACCAGTGATTTGTGGGACATGCCTACTTCATACCTGTCACTGTGGCTGTGTCCCTATTGCTCTGCTACACCTGGACCCCCCTGGTCTTGTGTACAAACAGCCTGTAATGATGGTATCGATCTTATCATACTTGCAGCTTATTAACAAACAGGTTCTTCTTCAGTGTGGGCTGCTGCTCTCACTGTTCTCCGCCACCTAAAGGGAGAATTACATAAGAATCCTCCGCTCAGTTGTCAGCTCCATCCCCCGTCCACATACAAAAAACACACACACACACACACACACATATACACACAAAATACTGTAGCTGATAACCTACCAAGCCTCTTGCCATCACTATAACAACTGACCTTCCTGCTGTGGTTGCCGTGGTGAGATGATTGAGGAGGTTTCACTGCATGAAGAACGTGAGCTGCTATGGTTTCGTGAACAGCTGTGAATGCTGTTTGGCCAGCGAGGGAATAATCATCCATAAATTATAGTTTTCACGTGTTGCCTAATAGTTTTTTCTTGGGAAGACCTCATTCCTATTGATTTTACCACGTGAATTTAGTCTCAGAGAAGAAATTCATGTAATATTTCCTACACATTTTATTTTATTTAAGGAGGTAGGCCTACTGTGTGTCAGTGTGCTACATTAATTTCTACCCTGCACATTGTCCTGGCTATATCACAATTACTCTCCAAGAAAACAAGGACAACCTGGAAAGGCCTCTTTGATCCAGTCTGTCACACTATAGCCTAGTGGGTAAAAAAAGAGAACAGATTGGACCTGCTCCATGCAAATGCAGTTTAAAAACCAGTAGCTCTGCACACATAAAGGCGCTTCTTTTAATATGTGCCCCCTTTCTTCACACCCACGACCATTGTGTATAAAATCCTGTTTTTCCTGAAAAGATTTCTAGTCGCAGCCGCAGACAATGTTCCCCCACACAAGCTGTCGTCTTTGTCATACAACCCCCCCCCCCACACACACACACACTTCACTCAGTAAAGCAGGATCTCTGGCAGTTAGCCCCGCGTGTGTATTCATGTGTTTCAGGATACAGGTGGGGGGCTCGCCAGAGTCAGCCTACCTGTTCTCCTGTAAACTGGTCAATTTTGACAGACATGGACCCGGGGGGGGGGACTTGGAAACCAGAAGGGGGGAGAGGGGCGGGTAAATGAACAAATGTCAGGGTTAGTGGGGGGTTACTGGGGCCGTGGCTGTGGAAAATGCTTCCTCTTAGGGGTGTCTCCTGATAGGGTACAGTGAAGGGGAGTGAGGCATGCTGATAAAAACAACTCACTAACAATTATGCTCACCTAAAATAGCCCTTACTTAAGTATATAGCATGCTTGCCAGTTAATTGTACACAAAAACAAAGACTTCACAAAAGACCTCCTGCAGCCAATGTATTTTCTTGTATTTTGGCATCATAATTAAGTGTGACAGCTATGAATGCAAAGTTGGCAGATATTATAGTGGCCTGTCTAACTCTACGTACTGATTAATACTGTTCTCCAAAAGTTATACTAAACTATAAAATTTTAAATCTGCATTATAGTGCAAAGGACTACTGTATATTTTATAACGAACAAATAATTAGAACTGGTATGGCAGCTAGATGCTGTATGATCAAAGAAAGTGTACTCACATACCGAAACAGCGTACCATGATTTTATAAATATACTGAAAAGTCTGTCCATTATTGTTACCAAAGCTTGGTGATGGAGGTTGACAGTTATCTGTAGATGATTGCAGATACAATTTGTAAAACAGAGTTTTGCTCAGTTTTATAAATATTAAATAATAATTGTTCCTATTTCTGTGAGGATTTTTGAGTACTCGATGATTACAAATATTGTACAAGAAATTAGTTCTTTCTGTACAGATTACAGCCCATGTCTGTTCCTAAACCAGCAGCTGACTGCATGGGATTTAATGACAGCGTTGCTAATATTCTCAGGAGATAATGCTTTTCACAATGGCAAGCGAAAAGCCGCCATCTATACAATGCCTTCAGTAGAAGCCAATATTTTATCCGTGTTACACTTGAATAATTTGTGTACGATTGCTGCATTTCCTCTGAATTGTTCTCTGGATTTGTTCAACTTGTTCTCATTGATATGCTGTAGGACTAACAACCATAAAATCTACTAAGACCTCTGATCTGTACTATTGACCATTATCATAGCCAAGAGGTTTGTTACAATGTGGTATTTTTATGCTACAGTTGGTGAGAAACCTGTTTACATTCCAGGGCGCTGTATAGTTCACTTCTCTCCGCAGCTCAGTCGGATTCCAAAGCACTGTATAGATTTCTTTGAGCTGATGAAATTAAAAAGACAGCAGTGTGTGTGTGGTGTGCCTTCCAGCAACGCGATTTGCCTGTGAGTTCACGATACGGGTTGAGAGGGGAGTTCCTTTGGGGAGGATTAAATAGCTCCCTCTCTTCCTTCCCTCCTCCCCTGCCCTCCATACTTGCAGAACACAAACAGCTTGCAGGGCTGTACAGTACTTGTACAACATGTTTGCCACAGTGCTGCTCACAGGTAACAATAAGCCAAGGTCAAAGGTTAAGAGGGATTGTGGAGCACGGATTCTTGTATGTTCCTCTGGCAAACATTGTGCGCACAGGCACAGGAAACAGTGCCCATAGTATCGCTGGGAGAAAGAGAGGGAGCGAGTTGGCGCTGAAGAGATGGGGATATCAGATAGAAGAAGAGCGGGACCAGTTTCACGAAGATATCTTAGACTGATCTATAAGGGTAGGACAGTCTTAGTTTTGTTCCAGTTCTGTCTAACTAGTCTAATACCAGTTAGATATTGATATGAAGCTTCAAAAGAGCTTATAGCTGTCTTTCCATTGTAACAACCACACCTGCTGAGAACCAGAGATTGTCCTCTCCAAAAAGAAAAAAATCACAGCATTAGTGGTTTGTTCGAACCGTTTATGTGTAAGAAGCATTTAAATGTTATAGATGGTCAGGTTGAAGTTATTTTTAAAACTTTGTAATAATGCATCATATTTTCTAATATGACGTTTAATATGAAAAGTAACTGGTAACAATAGCTGAAAAATAAATAATGTGGAGTACAAATGAAAATTATATATAGGTATAGTTCTTGAGTAAATGTACTTAGTTACATATCACCACTGCCTACAGTTACCCATCTCTTAACCATAGTGGCAGCAGTTCAGAAAATGTTTTTTTTATCCAATTACAAATTGTGGTGTGAAGATTTCAGGTCAAGTAACCGTCAATGTCACCTGCTAACAAAAAAGACAAAAAGAGTTGTCAATGATACTTGGAAATACATTAAAAAGTGCATGTACTGTTGTAAAATGCCCTCGTAATTGTTGAATTCTTCCAGAAATATTTCCATGTTTTGTAATTGAAAAGAGTTATAATTTACCCAGATTTACCCATTTACAGAAGATTTGTACCAAAGAGCGTGGAAAACGACACAGTTTTGAGCAACTGATTAACTTGGACGTCTATCTGAACTCTGGCTTTTAGATTTAAGCCGTAGTGAAAGTCTGTCTTTGTGAAACCAGATCCCTACCACCGTCAGGCTTTTTGAATGAGAAGGAGATTATCCATTTAATCTCTTAATCATGCACACTGTATACAGGTCCTGTGCCTAAAACCTCTGTCCTCAGCAGATGTATCATAGCCACCTTTTGCGATGATTCCCTCTAACCCACAGACTAATTCAGGTTAGCGCTGACACTATTACACATGTTCCTCTCCAGCTGTCAGTATATTATACCCTTGGTGCCCTGTTAAAATGAAACCCAGACCAATGGTGCATAAAATGGAATGTGGAAATATGTAGATTTTAAAGTACAGCTTTTTAAAATCCCTCATTCCCGCAAATGTATTCAGAATAAAGGCAGATGTTTCATAACATCAGGTTACTGTACATTTTGCACAGTATATGTTCCCCAAAAGTAGGAATTAATAATGAAGATGCTTTTTGGCCTGAAATTGCTATTCAAACAATTATGTACTTAGTTTCTTCCAACAAATGCATTCCACATTATTGTTTTGCCTCATAGCAAAGCACCCAAAAGACTAAAACCTTTCATTTCAGCAAAGGCCGCTATTGGTCACCGTCAATAAAAGCATAAAAGCATTTATTTCCCACGTTTGTCAAATTAACAGCATACTCCATCTCCCATAGGACTTGTAAGGTTCATTAACCTTTCTGTGAAGTGGGACAGGTTTCCAGCAGTTACCATAACCTCTGTCTCGCTCCTACCTCAATTATAATAGAAGAATTAAACATCCAGCGATTCAAAACAGTAATGCTGCCTCTTAAATCCCTTTGTACCAGCTCTCAGTTGTTAATGACTAAAGACACTGAATGAACTATAGAGTTATCAACAGATGTAACCGTGGACAGAAGCATATGAAATGGCTACTCTTAACAGTAGGGATTACTGACTGTACATTTACAGTTTTGGTTTGATGGCTGGATTTTACTGTGTCTAAAATTATTGTTAAGTTTTTAAATGGTCAGTTGCCTTTGTTTTCTATGAATAACAAAGTACTGGATTAATGGTACATAAAACGGTAATTATTAAATTGGAAAACAATGCCACATCTTTGTGGAAACATTTGTGGCTGTTTTTTAGTTTATTAATCATTGCAAATAGCAGGATATTTCACCAAAAGGTTCCCTCCTAGTTGCGCCATTGCCCACCTTCCTTCCAAAGTCAAAAGAATAGACTGACCTTGAACTAATTAAGTGGTCAATTACACGCCTGTTGATCTCTTTTAATTTCTTAATAATTAGATTAATTGTGTGGGCAAAGAGTTCGTTCTCTTGTCCACCTACTCCTCCTTCATCCTCCATCTCTTCCTCTCACTTCTTTTTCTCCTCCTCCTCCATGCCAAGGCCCACAAGATTTCAATGCTCATTTATTTTGTGTCAGCATTCACACTTCAAAAAGTGTTTTAATTCTATGCCATTGACTGTTTTAATAAGCTTAATCTTCCTCTTCCTCTCCCACCAACTTATATCTCCCCATTATCTCATGTATTAATCTAAATCCAGCACGTGCCTGGATGTATTTGTAGGCATAAAGCTCTATTATAACCTATTAATTTACTATCTCCATGGATTTATGGTCTTACTGCCGGAAACCACTGTAGCTGTGGAGCAGTGAGGCCTCCTGTTTGTGTGTGCGTGTCCTCTGATGCTACTTGTAGGCAAGCTCAGGCTGGGATTTTCCAGTGCCACCCCCGTCAGTGGGAAGCCCTATATGGGGACATGTCAGTGCCTTGTTTGCTTGTTGTGCTGATGAAGCTGGGGGTGGGGCGTGTGGGCAGCCTTGTTCAGGTTCCAGGATTCCCTTCAAATGAGTCAGCCAGCCCCCACTCAAACCAACTGTTACCTTGGGAACTCAGGCTTGGGCTTCCCTCAACAGTACTTAAGTACAGACTCATCAGCACCCATACTCGCTAACACACACACACACACACACACACACACACATGAGCTGTAAGGGCTTGGAAGCAGCAGGTTGGATAAAATTATCTTATTAAAATGATCTCACTTTGGCCTGTACTCTGCCCTGTTAGGCCCAATCTGCCCTATGAGAATGAGCTGACCAACCCAGCACGGCCACTTTGTTAAGGTGAATTTGTAATGTATGCAAATTAGACTGAATAGATGAGTGTGATAATGAGTTTGGTTGGCTAGTTGCTTAAGTCAGTGACTTGAGTAATAGTATGCTCGCAGCTAATGAGCACGACCAATGTAGTGTAGGTTTGGTACATCACAGTGTGTCAGGTGATGTCAGTGATGTCTGGAGTTCACTTAATAACTGGACTGTTTATGTTTCCAACTCAGTTCATTACCAAAGGCAAATGAGTTCCTTTGTTAAAGCCATTAGTCTAGCAGGCTATTGTTAAGTGGGTTAATTTGTTGATGCACTGAAGCAGATCAAGGGTGACTCCCCCACTGGCTTTCACCCTGTCCTGCTGAAGCCAATCCATCCCGCTCAGCTGATCACCATTAGGTTTCTCTACAAACCAGTCACCCCAGACTCAAGCCCATAGGCTCACACTGGCTCTTTTAGAGACTCCAGAAAAAAATTGATTGTTAGGGTTGTTTGATTTTATAAGGGTCAATATTATCAATTTTATTTTAAAAAAGGACGTTTGGCTGTTTGTGTTTGATTATTCTATGTGTTAACTGATTTAATTTATTAAGTTTAGTTTATTGGTATTCCTATAAGTTTCCTATTGTGATGGGGTGGGGGGGGGGATCAACTACATCAATAGTTTGTAAAACATGAATATAAAAATAAAGATTATACTCCAGCATGTCAGCTGATGTTGAACCTGAAGTTGACTAACTCTTTTAAGTTCTTTGAGGGTTAGAAGATGGACCAAAGCTAGTAGAGTTCAGTGTCCTACTCAAAGGCCAGTTGGAAGGAGAGAAGGTGTATCTTTAAAGTGGAGAGCAGAGCATCTAATGGCGCTTTTCCATTACCAGTGCCAGCTCAACTTGAATCGACTCGACTCGGCTCGCTTTTCGCTCCGTTTTCCATTGCAGATAGTACCTCCACAATAGTACCTGGTCGTCATAGCGACGCCGCAGGAAACTACCGTGACATAATCTTCTACGCGACACACACCCGCTACCCACACACACAGGACAATGGAGGAAATCGAGGGTATGCTGTTTTTGATCTTCGGGATGTGGCTGTTTCTTACAGCAAGAAGACAAACGTAGTTTCAGGAGAGGCTGAGGGCATCATAGTAACGGGTATATCACGCAATCTCTGGCCAAAATATTTAAAAATTGCGGGCTTATTCAGGATACTCCGTCTGGCGGGGCAATGATGACGCAGTGAATAGTGACGATTCTCTCTGACCAATCAGCAGTCTGCCGTGTTTTCACGTCACATTTTAATATCGCCTCAGCTCGCTCAGAACCTCACCGGAGGTGATATGAAGAAAAGTACCTGGAAGCAGATACAGCTACAACTTTTACACAGTGGAAAACCAAACAAATGCGAGGCGAGGCAAGGCGAGGCGAGGCGAGGAGAGCTGGTACTGTGTAGTGGAAAAGCGCCACAAATGATATCAAAGTTGGTTGTGTCCAGGCCTGAATTTGTTAATGAATGGGGAGTGGCACGGGAGAGTAGAATTGTCACCATTTTCTCCCAACTTGGAGCCTGACTGACCAGCAATGAATCGTGAGTGGTCTGTGCCCTGCACCTGATGTGGCTAGCAGGGCTATGAGGACTAAATGGTCACAGGAGCTCACAGAGTGTGGCTATAGTAGTGGAATTACTCCCCTAATGTCTGGCTTCTTCCTGGCCACCAAATCTAGGGCAACTTGCTTAATTATGTCTTCCTCCAGTCTCTTCTGAATGCATACTCTTCTATGCATACTATGTTAGTAAACTCAAAAGTAATGCAATCTCGCTGGTCTCGTTTCACTCCTTATACTAAAGAATCTTGTCACCCAGTCATTTTAAATTCAGAAGTGGCAGATTACACTGAAATCTTCCAATTCCAGCTTCCTCAAGATAACCAAGTCCCCTAGCTGAGCAGTCATGTGAATTCTCTCTTCCACTTTGGAAAAAAAAAACAGTGTTTAACCTGTAAACGGTGAGGTTCCTTGTGCGACACAGACTTTTAATTCACAATAACCCTGCAAATGAATGGGCTGATTACTGAGGCGAAGATGAGGAGGCAGTCATAAGCACTTGGCTTGAGTGGAATAGGCGAGGGGGGTTGGCGGGGGGTGGCTGTGGCAGTACAAGTCCAGCCTCAGAAATAGAGCTGTGAACACCATCTGTCATGCTCTCTCTCCCCGTCTGTTAGCCTGACTGCAAGTAAAATGGAGAATGATGCTCTCAGAACTGCATTAGAAGGACGTGGGTGCTGATTGTCGTAGGTGTGGGTTTACAGGGTGTGCAAGGGAGGGGGAGGGAAGTGGTGAATATACAAGGAGGTGCATGAGTAACTGACAAAGGGAAGCACTCACCCACACAGAGAAGGAGAAGGGTTGTTGGGCAAGTGGGTATTCCTGGCGAACCGCACCCCTGCACCCACCCACCACCTCCTCGCAGGCTCTTACCTATTGGCTCTTGTCAGAGGATTCCTAGCAGAAGTTATGTAGACACATTATACAAACACGCTGCTCATCTTCCCCTCTAAGGCCTAGAGGAGTTAACACTTCATATATAATATATATTTCAAATGTTGAGCAAGTCTACCTTGGTGATACCTGCGGTACCTGTTTTTGTTAGCCACTTTTAGACCCACAGGAGGTGTCCCATCAATAATCACTTTCAAGAATTTCAATTGCTATCAAGTCTGAACTAATTCTGATTCATTGTGTTGATTATGATAAATGAGTTGGTCTGGATCAGTTTTGCTTCACTTGAAACAGAGAGCCGGAGTTGTTGCGCTGAACATTTTTCGTTGGAGTGTCAGGCTATTACGTGACCCACAGATAAAGCTCTGCTGCATTGCTTTTTCCAGATTTTCAGAATTATTCATTACTCATAAAGTGTAGGTTGTTCGGGATCCTTTCTGCTTTTGTCTGAGTCAGAGTGTGAAGTAGAGTCAGTAAAACATGAAGGCAAGCAGGGCCACGATGAGCAACAGGGAGAGGCATCAAATGTCTGTAACACCACAGCTGGACTAGCATTAGTTCAGCATTAGGTATCTAAAGAGGTAACTGGCTCCTACTTGTGAGCAGAGCAAATTAAGAAATCTTCAGTGAAAGTAGTTTCTTTAACATTTAGGAAAAAGTGATGGGTGAGACATACAATCAGTTCTTCATTTGGTTATTTTTCTATTTAAATCCACAGTGCTGTTTTCCATAATTGCCCTCCACGGGCAGATAAGAGGTCAGGGTTTGGTAGAAAACACCTTGTAGGTACTCTTGGGACCTGTCTTTATCATGGGCCATTTACCAGAAAACATGTTTCCTGTTGCAGAGTCCTGAACTCAGACCCTCCATTTGCAAGGTGGTGTCCCTACTCACTACACCCCCTGCTGCCACAAATACATCAGTAGTCTCCAGCAACATCAACACCGTACAGAAAATGGGGACATTTTCTAGACAACTCATTGTTGCAGGTAGTTTGAATTACGGTCAAACAACAATAGATCTGGCACTGCCAGATTTTCAAATGGTATTGTTTGGATTTACTTTTTCATTTATATGTAAGAGTCAAATGACAACTGAGACAAAAGCATTATACCAAGGCCTCCCACTCCTGTTTATGGCTCACTAATTCTTAGTCTCTCACATCAAAAGTAATGCTCGCCTCTTAAAAAGATTGACACACCTTTACCCGTCAGATGTTATTTGCTGTTAAGTATGTAAAACTTTATCTCAGATAATTTCTCTCTCTGTCAGTTTCTGTCTCTCCCACACTGCTCAATGTGTGATTCACTATCACAGCTACAAGAATGGGTATTCCCCTAGTATAAGGATGCCAGGCGTAGTCACATTTTGTTTGACTTAATAACTCTGGAACTCTCACATTAACCCTATCCAGGTAATTTATGTCTTTCTCTCTTTGTTTCATTGGGATTTGAATATAAAAAGGTTTGGCTTGTCCTTCAACTAAATCAATAGAAAAGACTATTGACTGAATTTATGGTAACTGCAGATTAAATAATTGGCATATTTCTTCTTCTGATGATCACTAAACCTCCATGTTGTTATGATGAATGACAGTTTGATGATTGTCAGTGGCAGGAATTATTCATGATCAATGTCATCTAGTCACAGTGATTTTTGGTGATTTATTTATTATTTCAATCAATTCCGATCCACAAAGTTCAAATTGTAGATATAGCATTCATGTCACTGTAACAGAGCTGTAAACTACTGAGCTTCTCTCTGTTTTCTTAAAGGCAGAATTTTATAATGTGACCCTGGTATTATAAATTCCTCCAATAGGAATACAGCATTTAAATATATATGTATGTATGTAACTTTTATACCTGTCACACAAGAAGAGGTTGAAGAGCAAATATTCAACTCTTAGTATGTGCTTTTGGTACAAAATTAAATAAATATAAATATTAACGATGTGTGCAGAACAGTTCCAAATATACAATATGACCAGAAGATTAGGTGGTACTGTATATTTATTATTCAGCTCTATGAAGCATTGAACATAGAAGAAATTATGTGATGTTTGATACTCATAAACTTATGAATTTAAAATGTCGCCCCTAAATGATAAAATATTTACACTGATAGTGTGTTCCTTGGTTACTGCATAGATAATGACTTCCTGAGTTCCTAGTCTTTTTCAACTGTCAGCTACTGAAATGACATAACTTGCATATTTCGAACAGTTGAGACACTGACACAGCAGCCGTGAGTACTCAGGCTCTTGTGGTAAAGATACACATTTTTTAATCTTCTGCTGCATTTTAATTCAATGATTCAGATTAAACTAATTGCTTACAGAGACAAGCAGTGGCTAGTGGATCTATATGTTACCTGCTTTTAATGAAAAAGCTGTATAGCATTTGAATCGTGAGCAATCATACTGTACAATTACAACCGTCCAAGCTACTGTTTTCTCACACATCTGCCTTATGTAATGTAACTTTTATCCTCAGCTTGAGGCCAGCACAGATAACCCAAAAATAGAACACTTTGCAGTTGGTCAGTATACCTATGTATTGTACTGCAAAAGTGTACCATTTATTCTTAGTGTATATGTTTGACTATAGATTTGATATTTTGTAAAATTGATGTATAATGTTAGTACCTAGTACTTAGTACATAGTATGATATACTGGATAATATAGTCTATAACAAGTGACAAGAAACCAACACACTGGTTGGTTGATTGTCTTCTAAACCTTTTATTATATAGTCATTTAAACTTTTTTTGGGGGGGGCTTTTTCTCACCTTTATTGATAGTGACAGCTGAAGAGAAATAGGAAATGCAGGAGACAGAGAGGGGGGATGACATGCAGGAAATTGCCACGGGCTGGAGTCGAACCCCGATCTGTGCGGTGAGGACTATAGCCTCGTACGTGGGCGCACAGCTTTACAGAGTGAGCTAACCGCTCATACTTTTCTTATGACATCCAGGTTAACTTGTGTCTGATGTGTCTATTGTCACCAGACATGGTATCTATATTAAGATATATATTCTTAGTGTATAACGTGTATGCTGGTCTTGCTTTTATTGGGGAGCTTTACAGTGTCTGGGGTGTGGAGTCTTAGCACTTTTGACTTTTCTAACCCTGAGCTCAGAGTATCATCCTAGCTGAGGCTATCATTGATCTAAGATTAACTTCATCAATGCGCTATGTGGCTTTTGATTCCCCCTAACAAAGCTGTAATGGATTTGCTATATGAAAAACGTTCTGTGGTGCAAGCAGCCATAACATCTATCATCCATGAAGAAAAACTGGAGTTGAAATAACTTAAATGAGAGACCTGTTTAAGTGCTTGTTCACCAGCTCATTGGTGGGTACAACAGACTTTGTGGGAGCCTTATATTCATATTATATCCCTAACTTATGACATCATCATTCCCAGATTTTGCACGGGAAAATCATTCAACAGGGTCAAGAGGCATTTGGTGATTATAATAAGGTCAAACTACAATGAAGTATGTAATCATTGGAGTCATGATTTCAGTTTTCAGTACTTCTACATGCCATTGTTGCACTTTATTTTCGTACACAAATTTAGCTGTACAACTTATCAGAAACTTTGCAAGTGTATTTCCAACTATGTAAAATACTGCATGAATAAAGTGACTCACATTGTGAAACCCATGCTTTAAGCTAAACCTTCCTTAATACTCAAAACACAGCAAGCAGCTGTCAATCATTTAGTGGTCAGAACTTTTCAGCCTCTGTGCCCCGCCCCCACAACAGGGTCCCTAGGGGAGGCCGCCCACCATGTGAGAAAGTCCTTTACATTAGTGTGAGCGAGTCCATCACTCCCCAGTGAACATCAAGAGTCGGCGACCTCAACACTGCTCTGCCCTGTCAGAACTACTGTGATACCAGCTCGGCTCAGGAATAGATACACCACTATAACCACAAAACTGATTATTTTTAAGATTTTGATACCTTGTGAATATTAATATATGTAATTCTCTGTGAGTTCTGCATGTGATTGACTTGTCTTTTATTTGTTTGGCTGAATTTCAATATTGCATTCATTTTCAGTTGTTTTTACTCTGTTGTTTAATGAAATTAAAAGGGCAGAGGGTGTCATGGAGAGTGAGCGAGAACCAAGCATTAAGATGTGGGAAAATGTTGTTCGCTCAAATGTTGACTACCTGTTGCTATGGCAATGGGTTTGGATCCTGCAGGCTGCAGGACTCTTGCTATTTCTAAATAAAGCTTTTTTTCTCACTGATCAGTGGATGAAGATACTCACAGTTGAAACTAATCTTCTGAATTTTACTAGTCTGTGTAAACACTGGTGCTCTGCTCTCTTAATACTTAACGCTAAACATCCTAAACAACAGTTACATGGTAATAGATGAGATTATGCACAATAGAGGACACACACTTTGCTACTGCTACATTTTTTTACTGAAAGAGTAATATAAATGATAAAATTAATATTGATGAATGATTGTATCTCAGTCTTTCGGGCATAGTTTTACAGACACACTATGTCCTTATGACTATAGAGTTGTAACATTTGAATTGGCACTATATACCCTGGTCAAGCAGCATGGGCAGCGTTTCATCAGCTGCCAGGTGACAGGTGCAAGTATTTAAAAAAGAAAGGTCAGACTGCAATCCGTCCAGTCTCCTAGTCCACTGTTCCACATATGACTAGAAAGCAAACACATTTTTTCTAATTCCTTATTAAGAATATAAACTAAACACTACTAATATTGTAGTTATGTAGTTATTTATTAGATTACTAAAATAGGGGATCAAGTTGACTTTCCAACTGTGTAACGATTTCATCCCCTTTTAAAAAGAGATCATAATTGCTGAATGCAAAATGTGTTTGCACCATTCCCAAGATGTCTAAAAAAAATCAACTCTAAAAAAACCCATGTGTTCTGAGTTGATTAAGTCCACATCCCTAAAGAGAAATGGCTCAATGTTTCTATATTCCTATAAACTGTATTTTGTTTGGATCATCCAGCAAATAGAAATACCTGCTTAAGGATATAAGGAGATGAGAAAATAGCCCATTGTCCTGCACATCTTTTGTCCTTGCACGCTGTCTAGTAACACAGTACCGTTGTCACCCTGTGGGGGGAGCCTGAGTGTGGAGAAAAGAGGACAGAAATAGGTGCTGAGACCAGATATTTGATGCTTGTGATGGGGACTTCCAAGCTTACCTCAAGTGGGTTTTGGGCCATTTCACAGACAACATATTTAGTCCTTTTCCTCCCACTCAAGGATGCAGCCGTCTTGCAGTAAGCAGCTAAGTCGATTAAACAAACATTCCTGTGTGCAATTTGCAGTGTGAGGTGCCTGACTGTGTGCTTCCTGAGGATGAGGGAGTTTAACCTGACAAATATACAGTAGAGAATGCGCTTCACATCGTGTTCTGTTTCTAGGCAACAGGAAGTTAATATACAATTAATAATATGGGGAATTGCTACCTGGGAATGCACTCAGTGGTTTAATTTGCTTGGGAACCGTCTTTTGTCTAGGAGTTGTCTCTTGTCTTCACATATTAACATATTAGCAGACCTTTTATATATCTATAACTGTGTAATATTTGAACCAACAATTTTGATGTAAGCCTGTAGTGGAGCCTCCTGTAAGGTTTCATTTTTGAATTACTAGCGACAAATGATTGTTGTTTCGCAAACATCACCCAAGTCTAAATGTGTATTGGATCTATCCTTGCTAAAATCTCTTGCTATGACTATATATGTCTAATTTAGTCAGGTTAGAGTATAACAAAATTGGCTCCAAATAAAATTGGCTTGGGAATTAAATGGTGTCTCCAGCCTCTCTACTTGGTACAGTGGGTGTTATTTCAAGGACTGGCCACTGAGCTAAGCGAGCACAGAATATTTGGCTTTGGAAGCACAAAACTAAAGGAAGAATGGCATTATTAGTGTTGTAGGAAGCAATGTAATGGCCCGGTGTACTGTCTTTCTTGTCAAATTGTTTTCATGGTCAGGTTTGTCCCAAAAGTGAACTGAATAACTATCCATCATAAATCCCCCAAATGCTTTGCCTAACTGACTCTGTGTCTGAATTGCCAGGGCAATGCACTCAAGAAAGGACACATACAAGGGACGACCCTCACTGGTAAGTATATTTTCAACTGACCCTTCATTTTGTAACGTTAGTCATTGTACTCATTACATCTTGGTTTATTTTAAGTACCTACAGTACGTTTATCTTACTCATTTATGTTGTGTTAGCTGTACAATGCACTGTGGTAAATTATGTATTTGTATTTATTATCATATTATTATTAGGACATACCAGTATATTATTTTGGACTGAATAAAGTTTTACTTTTGATAATTCATTCGTTTTTACTTCATTATCATTTACAGCAATTTAACTTGTTATTTATGTGTAACATTTAAGTTGCTCCTTCATGACCCCTTGCCTCCGGGTCATTTTAGTTCTTACTTGCCATTGTTTTGCAGCACACATTTGTGAGTGTAACGGGTGTAGCAAGTGCGACAGAAGAGTTGAGCGTCACATGTGAACCCAGAGAGAGTGAAGTTGGGTGTGTTAACTGTCCTGCAGTGTTGGTGTTGATTAAAGAAGTTTTATCCAAAGATAAACTGTCGCCCGCCTATTACCCACAACCCAGGGTGACTGAAGAACGCTAGGAATTCATGGTTACAATTTTATAGATCTACAGCTACCACTGGTTTATTGCAATCTAAAAAAAATGCCCAGATGCACGAAGAGGAATGAATGTAAAGAATTGGGATATCAAAGATTTAGCCCATTTAGATTTTAGTCAATCATATATTGTATATTGCTATGTAATATGATTCACCAATCTCAGCTCTCCTGATTCTGATTCTTTGTTTTTCAATGCAGACTATCATCCTCCAAGCCCGCCACAGAAGTCTGGTTTTCACCGCTACCAGTTCATGTTGTTTGAGCAGTTTCCAGACACCCCAGTGTCACTCACCGAGCAGGAGAAGTCGTCCCGCGGTAAGGCCTCCACTTACTAGCACCTTGAGTTCACAACACTCTTGGCCACTGCAGTATCATCTATCATATACCCACACTGATCAACACAACTGCCAACAGTTAGTTGTTGAATCAGCAGCAGAAAGATTACACCAAGGCATCAAAACTCAAGGCCCAAACATTTCATCTCAAATTAACCACATTGTAGGTTTTTGTGGTAATAGCTTTTGTGTTTTAGAAACCTTTATATGCTACTGCAGGTATTTTTGTAAGTTAGCCTATTTCCTGACATACAGTAGGAAGATGTGTTGTTTTACAACATCAGATTGATTTAGGTATTGCCTCATTTGTTTGAGTGGGCTTAATCCTGTATTTAGGGTGAGTTTATGTTTCCATATTAGGTTTCAACAAATGTATCCGCGACACTACTGAAGCTGGTATTATTAGTGATTTGATTTATTATATAACGTCTCAAGACACTCCAGCCAGACACCACATAACCATCTTTAATCCCAGGTTTTCGGTCTGTGGCTGTGTTTCATCTGGACGCATGTCATTACGCACAATTCACAATCAATTATGCGCATTTTAATGAAGCATTTGGAGTTGCTTTAGAAAGATAATTTTCTCCAAGTGCTTGAACTTAACAAGGGAAATGTTAAGGAGGTTAGTGAGTCTGCTGCAGTGTTAATGCCTGCGGGGTCAAGACAAGTATTGTTTGCTCCCGCACACCTGCACGAGTCTGCCTGACCACGTCTTGATAACCTTTGCCAAAACCTGATATCCTTATCAACCATGTCAGTACACATGAACAGTGTATATTTACTTAGAACCTTGATTTCTGTTGACGTTATTACCAGATTTATTACCAGTTTATCTCTCAAAAGACAACCGTGTTTGTCTTGCAGAAAGTAGAATTGTTGTTTTGTTTATACTTCAGGTTTTCTGACTTTTCCTACCACTGAAGAAAAGTCTCTTGAAGGTGGGCAACTGCACTTGGATGTAAAGTACAGTACCTCACAGGAGGCGTGCCCGTCTGTCTGTTCTACTCGGGTCACAGCAGGAGATTTGAGGGGAGATCAGGGCGGTTCGAGACTTCAAGCGCTGCGGCCGTGAATGAGAGGAGCTGCCAGTCTCTGCTGTTTGAAGTTTTGACAGCTATGTCAGCAAACAATCCAGGCACATTAGGCTGAGGTGTGATTGATGTTGAAACCTCTGGAAAAAGAAATGTCAAAAGAGAGTATTTTACGTATTCAAACTCACATTTGGGGAGGTTGAGATGAACTCCTATCACATTGTTAGTGTATTCACTGCGTCAGAACTGGTTAAGCTGAAGAAAGGTAATAGCGTGAATAATAGCCTGCTGTTTAGAATATTTTAATATATTTTTTTGTGCAAAATAAACCAGAGCATACTCATTTTCTGCTACCAGCTCCGATACAGTAGTTGCCCCCACATTATGAAGCGATTGAACTGAGTGGATCCACCCATCCTTAATCTACTGGATGAGTTTAACTCCCGCTGTTGTACTTCCTCTCTCCTGCAAAATGTTCTCTCTATTCAAGGGAAATGAAATTAAGAAATTCACTCTTGGATAATCAAATGTTTCATTTGATGGGTCAATTCTGGAGATGATAACTGCCCTTGTAAAGAGGGTAATGGAAATAGATTCTGCGGGACATATTAAGAATGAAAGCCTAGTCATGGTTTATGAATAGAAAAATATTAGATTTTACAGTTACTATTGGTTTGGATGAATTCAGTGGTGTACCTGCTGTATTATTATTGGCCTCCACTTGGCTGTGATGAGCACTGTATTCCTGCACAGACAAGAGGAACGGAGGGAATCCCATGTCTCCCCACCTCCTCCGTTAAGTATGTTCACTTATTAGCGTCTGTCCTCCCTCCATGTGGTATGACACAGAGAGCATTTTTCATAGCCCATGACATTAATTGATGTGATTTGCGAAGGGAGAGCATTTAGTCGTGGGTGGGAGACTCCTAATGATCGTTTTCCACTTCCAGTAGTGCAGTCATTGACTCAATTTTATCTCAAATTTGTCGTCTTTTTTCTTTTCATCTCTGACCATCACTTAAGTACTAAAGGGGGTAAACAAAGAGGGGTGGAGCAGGGCTGTTGTGAGGAACCGTGGGCGTCTGCTGTGCCTCCTGTGTTAAGGTTATGAATGTGGGTCAGTGAACTGATGGAGACAGCTGGTTTGTTACACAAGGAACTACAGGGGGGCGCTCTTGGCACCGGGCACAGGGGCGTGATCATAGGGAATCCCCTTCGCTCTGGCTCAGGAAGGCTGTCCCTGACTGGAGGCTGCCCCTGTGCCAGGGTGGGGGGCAGGCGTGAGCACACAGGCCCTTGTGATACTTGTTAGCCACTTGGCGAGCCCTCAATATGTCCTGCTACTGTTTAGTGCCACCGAGTCAGTTTGTCAAGGGAAACAGTGTTACAAAGCCGGGGAGGGAAAGGCTGAGGCCTTGAGAGGCTATCTAGTGTTGTTTCAGCCTGCACGTTACTGTGCACATACGCTGTTCACACATCCAGCCCCCTGTCTCCTGACTGGGACCTTAACAGATACTGTAGATTGATCAGAAACAGAAACAAAAACTGTGATGAGCACAAGAACAACAGCATCAGAATTACTTGCTGAAAATTAAAGTAAAAGTTGAAAATTAAAAATTGATCCTTTCTTGGCTTTTTCTTTTCCCCCTCCATTTTTTGTAGAAAATTACAAGGGAGAGGATGTACGTGACGATCATGTTGTGTGAATGAATGGATCACAGTGGAGTTCGCTGCTGTATGGTGCACGTTGCTCATCTTGCCTCCTAGAGCCCCTACTGCCAGCTCAGCACACTCCACAGTAATTGAAGCCATTTGCAATGTTGCAGTGTGGTAATGGGCAGATCCATGTCTACCACCCACCCACAGCCTCTACCATTAATCAGAGCTGCGTGGAGTCAAGAGAGCCAGGATTTGGTTGCTACAGAAGGCCTGAGTTTCAGCCAGGAGTCGGCTGCCTTAAAGGAACACTTTGACGTTTTCAGTTTTGGCTGGTTGTGTTGGGTTTTTTTTTTAACAGATGCTCGTCCGTATCAAGGTAAAAGTTTCTAGATTTTTCCTGAATTGCCCTCGTCCATAAATAGTTTCATAGTATTGTTAAGATTCACCGCTGAAATTAATAATCAAAGTGGAACTGAAACAATGAATCAATTAGTCGATCCGCAGGAAAATAACCAATTCATCATTTACGTTCAAATATTCCCAAGTTCCAGCTTCTCAGTTCCTTTGAGAAGCTAGATTTCTTTGTCATATGTGACAATAAACTTAATATATTTTGGTTTTGCACTGTTGGACGGACAAAACATTTAACAAATGTTAACTTGGACTGTAGCCCTGCGACGAGTTGGCCACTGTCCAGGGTGTACCCCGCCTAATGGCCAAAGTCACTGGGATAGGCTCCACTCACCCGCGACCCCCAACGGGAACAGCAGAAAATGACCTTCGACTGTAGGAAATTGTGATTTTCACTATTTTTCTCACAATGCAGACCAAATGATGAATAGATTAATCAAGAAGATAATCACAGATTAATCGATAATGAAAACAACCATTAGTTGCAGCAAGAGCTGAAATGATTAGTTGATTAATCAATTAGTTGATCTACAGAAAACTAATCAGCAACTATTCGGAAAATTAATTCATCGTTTGGGTCATTAATCAAGCAAATACATTGCAAGCAAATTAAAGGACAAAATACAAAACATGTGTCCTGCAACGTGACAATACCAACCAAATATATTCTAACATGTGACATATCCCTTTGAGATTGAATACGGAGTCGTCGGCAAGGCGACAGCATTTGGTATCAATGAATGCTGTTATGTAGACAGCAGGCTGTGAGCTGAGATCAGCAGCCAAACGGTGTGACACCGTTCCTCGACCCAGGTGCCTCCAGAGCAGCCATCTGCCCTGCTGAAGCATCTCTGAGCGAGACTCATCGCTGCTCCAGAGGCAGTGTTCTGTGGCTGACCCCTGACCTCTGACATCCACAAAGAAGTTCCCCTTCATGAAGTTAGGATTGCATTATTATGAAAGCTGAGTAAACTCTTACTCTGATATGGCTCCTCGTACTCTACTGCCATGAACAGGATCACTTGGTTGGGAGCATTTTGGAGAGACTATAAGAGGTTTAACAGGGACACCGCCCACACCACTAAATGTAGCAGTTCTGTGTCACCTCACAGCAGTACTGATCTTCCTGCCATACCCAGACGGAGAGGCAAGGTGGAAACAAAAGGGGAGGCAGGAAGATTTTAACATCGCCCTCAGGTCCCACACTATCTGTCCTTTCCATGAGCAGGCAGATGGGAGAGGTGGAAATACGTCTCTGCACTACAAACAGACACCAGCCTATTTTAAGGTCACTTGTAAGTCTAGGCATTTGCAGGGTATCAGCCAGCGTGATAGCACTAGATATTGTGAATTCGCCTCATTTTGGATTGCCCCCAATGATTGCACAGCTTTAGACAGGATTATGTGCATAAAGCCTTACAAGCAGCGCCTGGTTTTGACTCTCTGTCTAATCGTTAGTCTACAATAAAATGATCTTCAGTGTGACATTCTCCATTAGAGGAAATGTTGCCTAATACTACTGTAAGGCACGTTCTCGCTATGAAAAGGGAAAGAGAAAGTTTGACTATTAATGCATCACTGTCATGAGAGTCAAATCTGCCACGTAACTCATGAACTATATCCCAAAATTTAGTGTAACGTTTGTTGTCCCCCAGGTGCCTCACCCCTCCTCTTTCTTTAAAGTGGTACCTCAGAGGGGCGAGGGACCTTGTTCTGGACATGCAGTGGGGTTTGGGGATCTGCAGAGGCGGTGCATTATCTCCCACTGAAGCACAGGCCAGAGGGGCCACTGGGGCCATGCCCTATCATACAGACAGGTCACTTGACTCCATTGCCCTCACTTGATTATTGGAGCCCTTTTTGCAGGCAATCCTCATTCACAGAGAGGACCTGGCAAGATTCAGGTACTCATCTGCTCGTCTCCCAGTTATTATTCATCATCTTCCCCAGCTGAGCTCAGAACCTGACCTGACCTCATGGCAAACCCAGACACACCAAGGTGTCAGTCTCATAAGCTAAACATGTAGGGAGAATCGGAAAGGGTGCATGAGCCCAAAAATAGTTGAGTGATAATTTGATGATACTGTAATTTTATGTTTAAAACTTTCCAACTCAAACACATTCAAACAAATACTCTACTTTAAGATTTGATAGGCGTTAAATACAATAACATATTATGGAAAAAGCCTGAAAAATCACAGCCTTGACTAAGACATTTTGTCTGAAAAGCAAATGAATCCCTGTGATTTGTGTCTGTACTGATGGGAGGTGAGTGCACTTGTTGTGCGTGGCAGCAGCAAAGTGTACTACTTCTCCCAGATCTCCTCCACGATGCCGGAGCATACGAAATGCAAAAACAGCCACAGCGAAGGCCTGTAAAGCAGCTGCAGCCAGAGGTGAAAAGCAGTAATGTTTCTATCCAGGTAGAGTCAGACTAACTGTAAGACCATTCTCTCTACAGATTTGGACCATTTCAATAGTTGGCCTTCTTTTCAAAAGATTAACTTTCCTACCCTATTCTTGAGCATCTGTTAATGTAATTACTCCACATACGGAAATACCGGAATGTCAGCGATTCCCTGGATTACGGCGCACGGCATTGTCTCATGTACAGCCAAACATACACTCATTCTCTCTAGAATCTGTTGAAGTTTGCAAGTTAAGAGCATGCACGGTTTTGTTGCCTGGGAATGATAATTGTGAATTTGTCTTTTTTTTTTTGTAAAGGGAGGGAAAGCTGCAGGGAATCAGCGGTTGTCAAAATCTAAGAAGTGATATTGTCATACCAGCCGGATGGCCGTCTGGTGTTTGTTTAAAAGGGGAGGGAAGAAAAAAAAACAGTCCAGGCGATTGAATCATATCTTCTTGCCAATACGTCCTTGCGTTCCCACCTCCATCATTACAGCAACATGTTTTATTTTCAGCAGTGCTGTTCTCAGTGACTCACATCCCAGAGCCATGTGCTGCTCAGTTAGGCCTCAGATCCCTTAAACATGGGCCGAGCGGTCATGAGAAATGCACCAGAGACTGCACTCAGACTGTACTAAATTTATGTAGGATATTGTTAGGATAAAAACATGTTGTCTAATCAACTGATTTAAGTTATTTTAATCTATCTGCAAAACTGTCTTGTATCAGACTGAAGACAAGGCTAGTTTTCAGTACATTCCCCCTCTGAATATCTATAAATACTAATAGAGCTCTGTATTTATGTGTCATCCTGCTCTCACAGGTAAATGGGATGTTCAGGCCTTCATCACAAGGTTTGAACTGGGAGAGCCTGTGGCCACTCTGCAGTTTCTCACCCAAAACTACAAAGACTGAAGGCTGATCAGATGCCTGAAAGATGTTGTGGAAGAAGAATCTGTCAGTACAATAATATAAAATAAAATGTTTCCCCACTTTCCCTGAATTAAATAGCATCAATTCTTAAAAACTTGCAACAGGTCAGCCCTCTTTGTCTCTATCTTATTGTTGGGTTAGAAAGAGATTTCCTCTTTGTGTTCCACCAGCTGCTAGGTTTTTGATGTTGCCCTGTATCTCTGTCACGTGGTCTGAAGTGAAGGATTTGGGAGATAGATTTTGACCTCACTGGGGATTTCTTATTAGTTTCCAAACACTGTTGGCAAGAGAAGGAAGACGGCCTGATATTATAACTCGGTGTGGAAAGAGTTGATTCTAATTTAGGGGCGGAAACACGTCAGGGCCAAAAAAAGGAAGTGGGAGGTGAAACCGAGACCGCAACACAGCCGGATGCTGCAGTGGAACTTGAACCAAAATACTCTACAGAGTGACAGGGCAAGGGGAGGGGCTGCAGGGCCTGTGGTGTATTGGGTGAAGGGAACTTGCTGTTTGTGTAATTGTTTATCATATTTCCATTGACCACTTTCACCCCAATTGGAAACAATGAGCTGCTTTCAGGTCCTTCATTGATTTATTTATTTTTTTATGCGAAAGCAGCTCTAACACATGTTGAAGCGTCCTTGAATGTAACTTTGGGATGATGAACCCATTTTGAACTTTGGACAGTTGCATAAGAGGCCCACCTGGCAGGTCTGTAGAGGATGGTGTGGATAAACTTTTCAATCCTTTCACGAGGAGATACTTTTCAGACTTCTCGGGTCTTTGTAGAGGGTGGGTCAGAGTACTTCCCAAGAGGAATATTGGTTTCTAACCAGCAACTCTCCTCTGGGAGGGGTTTCTATCAATACCCCAGATGTCTGAAAAAGGCTGGATTTACATGAGGGACTTTGATGTTCTGATGATCAATCTTTAGTTGGTGGATTCATTGACCCTAATTTGGTGTCTCATCAGTGGACTCGGCAGGAGTAGGTAATGGAGGTTTTTGTTCCTTTGGTGGTTAAGCCAGCCTTGGTAAACCTCTATGTGCCCTCTCAATGAACTCTGGGAGATCATTGATCAAATTGTCCTGCATCTGCTTTGTTTGCTTCCCCGACTTAGCAGTCAAAGCAGCCGCGTCCACAAACAAAAAAACCAAAACAATGCACATAAGCACAGACAGTCCATTGCTTTTGAACAAATGCATTGGTCTTGACCTTGATTTACCCATCTTATTTGACTTATCACATTTTTAACAATTGGCAAGTGGAGTATAATTCCACACTCATTGTGAAGCATGCCAAGTGGTAGAGCATTCTTCCAAAAAACCACCTACTTGAATCCATCAGTACACCATTGAAATGCCAAGATTTGTACTTCCAAATACACTGTGCATTTTTTCTCTCCTTTATATCTTGGAGATATCCTGCCAAAACAGCTGGGTTTTGCCACTCAGCTTCCTTGAATGTGTTTATTTTTACTCCAAATGTCAGGAGAGTTGAAATATTCTGATTAAGAAAAACTGACAGCTGTAGTTCTACGGTGCACAGTATATTGCCTTCTCTGAAAAAAATAACTTCTCACATCCCCTGATGATGTAGGAAAGGCATTTAATATTTTCTTAATATATTCAAACTTACATTAATTAAAAGGAATTTGTATAATCAATTCAATTGCCTAACCGGCACTAAGTGATCTAATATGCATGATGACTTGAGTCTCCATTCTTGTTTTCTCTCTGCTCCTGAAGTAGTGCAAGAGATATATTTCACTGGAGACTTTCTGCAGTTCATCACTTGTTATGAGCAGTGGCAAAATGGATTTGAGTGCGACATCTGTTCAATGCATGTCAACAGTATGGTCTGCTGACCACTTAGCACATGTGCGTTTGACCCCAGCAGACTGGTATTGTTCTGAAAAATCTGACTAAAGAGATTCAGTGCAGTTTAGTCCACCTGGAGATTTGAGTCCTGCCTCTGCAGAAAATGCACACGAATATCCTTATTTTTAGGCTCTATTAGCTTGCCTGCATTCACCAACAAGGACAGCAGAATTTTAAAATGCACTTTTGACCTCTAAAAGGTGGCTTTTTTGCTAAGGTATCTGCACTGGCCTTGTGTCTTAAATGTTTGTCTTTCCTATTAAGTGTGAAAAATAAATCTCTGCACATATGCAGCCAGGTAGCAGTGACTGCGTACAAGCTTGATGATGTTCAGTATGAACTATTGCAACATAGTGGGCTAAATAAACAAACCTTTATGGATTGATGTAATGATAGAAATGATCCAAAACAATTCTGCACATTTTAATAATGAAACATAATGAAAAATGCAATATGTAACCATTACACTTTTTGTACCCAAGCAGGTTGTCACGTGAAAAGCATGTTACTGTTACCTTAAATTCACTTACAGCAGAGATTCTCCACTGCATGAACTCAAAATGTGATGCTGGCCAGCTTAAATAAAAGGCTGCTTGAAAAAGTCATAGTCTGGAGATATGAGGGATAATTTACTTATTAGAGCATCAATTGATAATGATGCTCTAATTGTTCAGATTGTTCAGCCTGATTAGAAAATATTTCTCGGGTCATGCTGTCTATATTATAGTATACACGATCATAACAATAGAGGCATTTGCTTTAAAAAGTAATTTCAAGTACAGGATGTAAAGTTACTGTTGTATAATTGCCAGCATTTTATCTTTCTATCTCTCTTTAACTAACGAAAAGGAACAACAATTTTAGCCTTCCCCATGAAGCCTGGAAAAACAAAACTAATTTGACTATGTATCCACAGTGCCTGGTTAGTTTTCCAATGTGCTTTAAAGTGAACCTGTGCTTCCATGGAATCCCCATATGCAAAGGAGCCAGGACGCTGCAGTCAAACCAATCTAACGCCGCAACCCGCCGACAACAACTGCAGGCCCACCCCATGTGACCAGCACACAGTCGAGGAAATAAGAGTGCGACAGGTAGGTGTTCCAGGCTTGCCAACTTTCCAACCGCAGAGCCAAACAACCGCTTCCCCCAGGAGAGACACCATAGTACAGTAAGTCCTCAACCTGACCTGCGGGCATTCTCTCAGTGGTTTGCATCCATAAACACGACAGTTGAGGCACCCTTTTTCCATGGACCTCCCGCTGCATTGATAAACCTGTGTAACATCATGGGGTGTACAAAATAACAGGAACATCCAAATATAATGCAATCTGATGCAATAACCCAGCAATAAATGCTACCTTTTATAATAGTCTATGTTTAAACTGTCATTTCTGAGGCCAAAGGTCATGCCATTGTTATTCATTGCATTATACTGCCAGGCTTTCATGTTATTTAGTCCAATCCAATTATAATTAAAGAATAAAATTCACATGTTAACACATTCACTGTCCAAAGATGTGCTATTTGTTGTTAAAGTAAATTCAGAAGGTATTTCACCATTTAACTTTGTAATATTCATTTGTTTCTGAAGCATTTTGCTTGATAGAAATCAAACTTTTAATAAGCTGTCCAGGACTGTTATGTCCATAGTGTATGTACAACATTAACAGCCTCTTAACATATGTAAAGAACTGAATTTCAGACAGATTTGAAAGGTCACTGTATCACAAGCTAAAAAGAGGGACAAAAACATATAAAAATAACTATAAAATCACTAAATCAGTGTTTAAATAAGGCCTGATAATAGCTGTACATATGCAGATATCTTGCAACTGTTAGCTTCAACTCTGTGAACACAAGACAATTTGAACTTGCGGCGCCTTTTGACCTGGACCAATGTGCAAAAAGTGATACAGAGAACCAGCTTTGGGAGTGAGTCAGTATGAGGCAGATGATGAGGTCAACATAGAAAATCTATCTTTGGCCGGTCCCAAGAGTGCTGAATTTTGAATGAAGTCCATCAGGATCATTGTTTTCTATTAATCTGATTCAAGTACAAGACTGGGAGCCAGACACCCTGAGAGGACAGCTCTGCCCGTGGATATGACCGCTACTCATAAAACACACACAGATATACAAATGGAGGACTTGCCTGTGGTGATGAGACACACTAGATCACTGGCTGCTCTGTTTGTGTAAGCCCCCTAAACACAGCATGATTCAGACTCATTCTCCCACACACTCTCTTTACACTTCTGGTTCATTGAGGTACTATTAATTTCTCAGGTCTGAATATTCAGGCACTGACATTTCATTCAATAATTTCTGTGAATTTTGCAAAGGCCTGTGTTTTATGGCTCATACCAAAAATCTTCACTAAACTATTAATTCGGAGTGCAAAAGCTGATAACTATGATGTGACAGTGATACATGAAAAAACTAAATGACCCCCCCCCCCAAGGCTATCAGAAACCAAAGCTTTTTTTGGTAACAAACAATCATAAGGGGATATTTTCTGAAACGTTTTAAGGA
Organism: Coreoperca whiteheadi; assembly: GCA_011952105.1. Classification (NCBI taxonomy): domain Eukaryota; kingdom Metazoa; phylum Chordata; class Actinopteri; order Centrarchiformes; family Sinipercidae; genus Coreoperca; species Coreoperca whiteheadi. Next base: position 20,529,998 of record CM022476.1, read on the forward strand.
ACCAGTGTAGGTACTTTTTTTTCACAAGTTGACAAATTGGTGAAAAGCGAGCCATGACGCTTTGTCCACTGTCATCTCTTTCAATGTCTGTGGCTTCCGATCACTTTTCCACTACTAGTTCACCCGGAACTCACATGTCCAAATACAGACATGAAGGGGCGGGGCCGGACACTGCCTTATTTGGAGTTTCCACTAAAGCGGTCACTTGGGCTCCAAGTCAAAGCAAGCCTGTGGATTAACGATGCGCCTGCAATATTTACAAGATTAACTCCGTCAATTACTGTCTTTGTAAGTGTCCCTGCATGAAAAGGGGGTTTGAACCAGTGTTCTGCAATACAGGACCGCACAAAGTGTGTGCATGTTCACCAGGAGCAAAGAGCAAAATGAAAGCCCTATAATATCCCATCATCGTCATGTTTTTTATCTGAGTCTATATGGAGTAAAAGGAATTTTTAAAAGTAGTTTGAAAGTTAAGTTAACAAAGAAACGTCTTCCAACATTTGGTCAGGATTGGTAGAATAACAAACATGTATGTAGACTTAACTTGTGACATATCCCCTATAGCCACAACACACTATCTTTGTCTGACACACACACACACACATACACACAGCTGCATACATAGCTCCCAGTGTGCCTGATGGTCCACAATGGACATAACGGCATAATGTCTGACATTAGTACAGATAACACGCTGTTGAATCACTGTCATGTTTTCCACGAGGACAGGAACCGAAGAGAACCACCGGCTCATCCCGAAGAAGAACGCAGCTGGAGGTGACATGTAGATTTTGACAACTTTGTAGCTATCTATCAGTCGGAGCCTTTTGCCTCCACTGTAGTTTCCACCGACTGACGCGCGGAGAGCCTGCGCTGGGTGCTCTGTCCATATATGGTCATCTACGTCACCTAAATGTTCCATCCCCCTATTTAATACAGGCAAACTGGAGTCCCCTATCCAGCTCCAATAGAGCAAGTAGAGCTGCTCTTGTGCAACCAACACCACCACCTCCATTGATTCACAGACTTCAAATTACCCCACAAGCAGCCCATCAGCTTCCACGGTGATCAGATTAATAACAACAATAGGCTGTGATCACACAGGAGGAGATAACCAGCGCTGCTCGTCCTCCGCGGGATACTTGGATAGCTACAGCAACGGGATCGATCCCTGCTCCTCTCTCCCTTTTTTTCACGCCTGATCCACTTTGAGAGCACCCGCTGTTTTTTTGTGCAACTACTTGGATACCTGCGCGTTGTCCTTTATAAATGTCGGACTGAATATAACTGCTATGACAGGGAAACTAGCGGAGAAGCTCCCTCTTACCATGAGCAGTTTAATAAACACGATCCCTGACAGTCTCTACCCAGAAGAGGACATCCCGACGTCTATGAATATTTTCACCAGTACGGAATCTATTAACCACTATTCACAGATGAACACAGGTAAGATTTGAATCTACTTTTTCGTGTTTGTGTGTGTGTGTGTTTTGATTAGGCTGGTTCAAACTGCGATGTGCGCGAGAGGCAACAGTTGTCTTGGGGCTTGGAGCACCTGTTTGCGCTCTGGCTGTTGCGCACAAAGGCAGATCCCCGTACTGAATACTTTTTCGGGGTCAGGTGTAACACTGCCCACTATGAATTAGAAACACCTTTAAAATGATCGACTACCAGGTGTGCCGTGTGATATTTCTTTCTTTTTATGTTCACCCTTGTCCGTAGCCGAAATGTCAGGATTTCAAACGCAGCATGAAAAAGGCGACTGGACTCATATCAAAACTTTAACAAAATATAATCGGGTAAGGTCTCATAATTAAGCAAAAATCAACTGTGTCTATAATAGCCTACATCTCCAAAGCTGTGGCGTGTCTGAGAAAATGTGTTATGAACGGCTGTGGGTGGAAAAAAGGCTGTTTTACGTAAAGTCCACTAAAAACGCAATCGGCTGCTGATTGAAACTGAAATCTGTAGGTTATGAGAAAATGTGTCTAATTTATGTGGTCAAACTACAAATGCCAATCATTTATTAATGTAATAGGCCTATCCACCCGCAAAGATGGGTCAACTACTTTAGACAATGACTTTCATTCACAACTCTGTTAACATGTCACATATTAGATTTTAGTAGGCGTGTGGGGCTGCGTTTCCCTAGCCTATATGAAACATGTTTAGACTCCAGGCCTCTGAACCATCTTATATTCAAATTGCGAGGCCGGAAATATGGATTGATTTATTGCTTAGTCCAGATTAATGTATAGCCCATTTCTGATGAATTCAGACGCCTGCATAAAGATGACTTGTTGGTTCGGCTCAGTGTTCTCATTTAATCCGTCACTAATTGTGCAGGTTCACCTTCTGAGGTGATGGGTCAGTGCTGCACGGAATATACTAAATCTTTGCTTTCCTGGTGTGGCTGAGAAGATCACTTTGTGATGCAGGGACCACAATTTACATTTACCTGGTGGAACTTTGTTCATGAATCATTTTTTATGTTCAAGTATTTTTTGTTCACAAATTAAAACAACACCTCATTTCGAATTTAACCCGAAATATGTTTCCCTTATTTACCTTAGAAGTGTGCGTTAAATTATTCCAGCGTCAGGTTTTATAAATAGTATAGTTAATTTTTTGGATAAGTGAATTAAATACAAGCGAGTTACACACGTGACATATTACATTTTTGTATGAACACGGCAATAAAATATATTTTATGTGACCTCTGACGGGAGATATTTAAACAAATGGAGTAAAACTGAATAGAAAAAAAAGATGTTGCAAAGTACGTGTGTGTTGCTGTTTTAATGACGTCTCATCGTGATGAAATTCACATTATAAACTCTAAAATTTATATAGATGAAATTTTTGCATGTATGCTATTTTTGGGCAAATAACAATAATGCATTTTTAAAGTGCCATGCTGTGATTTCGCAGCTGTGTGCTGTGCTCTTAAATATTGACCTATAAGAAAAGAATGGTGGCTTTATTCCATGCCCCTCTTTCTGTTTAAATGTCCCACTGTTCAAATTACTTCCAAAAGACTAAAGATTTAGAGTAAAATGCATTAACATAAACCCAGGCCTCTTATCTAAATTTCATACCCCCCCCCCCCCCACCCCCCAAAACAAAAAAGAAAATATGCCACAAGTGTCATAGTTTCTATGTACCTCATATGTTGAATGATTGTGCACTATATGTAATTTTGCTTTTGTTTGTTTCATTATGATTTGCCTTTAGCCAAATTCCAGCAGGCTGTAATTACTGAGGGAGTGAGCATATAAGCACCCCTGTGTATGGACTCCTGCAAATGAAAAGAGAAATCCACTTTAACGTCTGTTTAAGAAAGAATTCTTTTCAAATGTCTCACATTAAGCCTTCGGAGCATGATCAGCACATAAATGTATCCCCATTAAGCACATCTGCATTTGGTGGTTTTTATGGCATCTTTGGAATAAGTTAAATGTGTGTGTGTATTCAGTGTGAAGTGCAAGATTCTGTACAATTGAAATATCATGGACATTTGTGAAAATGTTGTTAAGCTCACTAATGCAGAGATTGGACAAGAAACATTTAAAATTTTTACCCCCATTATGTGCAGATGTTCTTTGCTGCAAATGTGTTTTGAGTCCTTGAGCATGATAGATGTGGCGTCTGCCTTATAATCCACCCTGCTGTAAAGAAATCAGATCTTGCCATTCAGTTTGGCTGTCCTCCTGAGGGACACAATGACTGGATCAAAGGGGGTGTTTAGGTCTTGATTTATGAGAGCTTGTGGGATCTGAGAGAGAGAGAGACACCACTGTCTCACATGCAGCAGTCACACACTTAACTTACAGGTCTGAAAGCGCTCACATTTCTTTATGAACTGTATTGGACTTCTTTCATTTTTGATCTCTTGTTGGCACACTATTACAGCGATATGCAGAAAAGCTGAATTTTGGACACGCCAAGAATTGTCACTTCAAGTTCATATAGCTTGACAATGTGAATTTTCTAGACTTTTTTTCACAACTTGCGCCACATTATCAATTTTACAGGATTTTCCTACCAACTGATTGCATTTCACATTCATGTTTGAGCAACCATGTGGATGATTTGTTTATGATGTATGCTTTTTTATTTGCTTTGATCTAGATAATATCATGGATTTGGGCATGGGAAGCGAGAAAGCAACCGGAGAGATTCAGTATGGATCCAGCTTCCAGTCTAACCGCAGCGGGCAGACTGTCACTTATCTGGGGAAGTTTGCCTTTGACACTCCTCCGTCAGGTGGCATCGGTGGCTCTGGCTGGTGCTCTGATAACAATATCATCAGTCTTGTCAGCGCTGGGATCCTGGGCGTTTCTCCATCACCCGGCACGGTAACGACGCAGACATCATCCTCCGCAGCCAGCATGGGGGGACAGACGTCAGATATGGAGCAGGTTTATGGTCCGCCACTGCCGGCCTATTCCACCTGCAGTGACCTGTACCAGGACCAGGTCTCCTTCCACCACAGCCCTGCCACCAGCACGGCTCTAGCCTACCCTGGCAATGACTATCACTCCACATCCAAAGCCTCCATGGATGGCAGCCTTTTCTCCATGATCCCTGACTACAACCTCTTCCATCATCAGGGGGAGGTTGGCGTGATGGAGCACAAGCCCTTCCAGACCATGGACCCCATCCGAGTCAACCCTCCACCCATCACACCCCTGGAGACCATCAGAGCGTTCAAAGACAAGCAGCAGATTCACCCAGGTTTCATCGGCGGGCAGCAGCACCCTCCTCAGCACCACCCACCGCCACAGACTCTCACCCTCAAACCCATCCGACCACGGAAGTACCCCAACCGTCCCAGCAAAACCCCCGTCCACGAACGGCCACACGCCTGTCCGGCAGAGAACTGTGACAGACGCTTCTCACGCTCAGACGAGCTCACGCGTCACCTTCGCATCCACACAGGTCACAAACCCTTCCAGTGCCGAATATGCATGCGCTCCTTCAGCCGGAGTGACCACCTGACCACACACATCCGCACACACACAGGCGAGAAACCCTTCTCCTGTGAGTTCTGTGGGCGCAAGTTTGCCAGAAGTGACGAGCGAAAGAGACACGCAAAGGTTCACCTGAAACAGAAGGACAAGAAGCCAGCTGACAAGAGCAGTGGGGCAACTGGGAGCCACAGCTCGCCACCCAGCTCCTGTGGGGGGCCAACTGTGGGAACGTCATGACCGTCACTAGGTGCACTTGGACTGGACCCTCCCCATGCCCCATAAAGAGACTTAGGAAGAAGGGATCACGTCCACTATGAGATAAATAGGTGACTCTTTTCCTCTCTTTTACATCCCCTGCTCTTTTCAGATCCTTCTATTTTGAGATGGATGCCTTTACTTTAAGTAAGAGGGGAGAGGCTGCTATGCCCTTCTCTTTCAAGTAACTCAAGAGCCTCAGCTACTGTAACACAGTGCCAACACAAAGAAGGGTACCATGGCACATTCCATCCAAAAAGACCACTGTGTATCTATAGGTTTTGGGGTGGATACACTTTTGTAAATTTTACTGAGATTTTCTTAATTGGAAGGAAGCCAGAATCCATCCTAAGGGTCAAAACAGACAAAATTACAATGGAGCTTAGTTAAAGGGTGAGTTGTCTGGGGTGTATGCATTAATTTTATTAGGCTGTTTAAAAGTGCAATTGGTTATACTTGTGTACTGTCATGGATACCTTATTAGTGGCACTTGACTGTCTTTTTGTTGTTTTTTGTTGAGGTGTCGTGTTTTTATTTTCTATTTGAATGTTGTTTTCTCAAAAGAATGTGCCAAATGTATTGTGGTGATACTGCCAACCTTGTTCTTATTATTGTGCCTGACATTTACCAAACATAACAGTGATATCAGCTTAGCACACATGTTGAGTTAAAGGAAAGATCAGATTCAAACACCGTATCTCAGATTTACCTGCACAATTTGGTTAAATCTAGATAATGACTGAATGGGTTACACAAAGCAAACCGATGTCTTGTCCTGTTACCTGTACTTACAAAACAAACACGCCTGCAGCAAATCAATGCCTTTGCCAATACTTATTTATTTGTAGTCACTGAGAAGACACTGTGTATTTTTGTTGCCTTTTTTATATGGTGGCTTTATGTGGTGTTACCAGATATAATTTCAGTTGCTTTTTTTGAAAAGCTCACCAATACTGTTTATTTTTTTTCTGTTTTCGTGAGTTCTGCAATTATATGCAATATATTCATGACATAATTATGTCACCAACCCGTAAATCAAATTAACTAAGAGCACAGTTAGACAGACTGAACTACTTAATTAAATGCCACAGGGTCGCAAACCAGCAGTATATGAAAGCAAAGATGAATAAGGATTCACAGTGTAAAAAGACTAAACAACTTGGTTTAAGTTACCAAAAGATGAGCAGCATATGTTACGAGAAAAATTTAAATGTTCAAATTCATGTTTACATCTTTTCTAATACAGAGAGACTGAGGCTGGGTTGTAAACTAAGGAGTTGTTGTTTTTGTACAGTATGCAGGTAGCTACAGTAGAAGTTTCACTTTTGTACTCCTTCTGTCAAATGCACCATAACTTAGTATTAAATTGTGCATATATGTGCATGCCTTCATGCACACTATGTAAATACAAATGTCTGCATAAACAATTGACTGAATGCTTGTGCGGAATGTGTCTTAAAGCTTTTAGTAATGTAGTTATAATACAGAATATTTTGTTGTGATAGGTCATTGCAAAATTGTTTTGGAGCACTACAATAGTGCCAAATATGGTGTATTATCTTCCATAAAAGAAAAAAGACTAATAGCATTTGCACCATCTGTACGCTTTAAAGTGGTAACTGGTTTAAGGAAGCACTAATGTGTTCTCTGAATAAACAACAAGATTTTTTACATTTTGTGTATCTCCATTATAGTTGCAATCAGTTATTTCAATTAACACATCTTCCTCATTGTAAAGAAAACACTGGTTGTTCTTAGATAGATAGGAAACTAAATGATTGGGTCGTTTCTTAAACAAAATATTTTACAGGGCAATGCCAATATTTTTCACGGGTGGTTCCTTATTGATCTTTGTCCTGAAAGAGGGAAATACCTCTTATATCATTCAATGAAACATTTTGTGTAGGCTGACATCTTCCATTAGTGTGTATGGGGTCTTAAAAGTGTATTATAAAAATATTTGCAAATGCACAACATTTGACCAGTGACCACATTTGATAAAACATACTGATCTCAGCATAATCACTTTTTCTCAGAAATATTTAGTTTTGAACTTATCTCTGTAAAGCACGAAGGTTCTTTCCTCTCCAAGACTGCATGTGGAGCAAAAGCAAAAAAAGTCATAACTGAGATACTCATTTCCATCAATTACAATGAATTTATTACATTTTTGGTAAAAAAAAAAAAAACCAATGAAAAATGGTGAAAATTGAAAAATCCGGAATGAATAAGACTGCAGATAATGAAAATCATGAGGTATTTACTTCTGTCAAGGCTAGTATAAAACCCATATGTCAAAAATATTGGTACTGGTTTTAGCAAACAAATCATTCAAATGTATTCCATTACTGTTAGTGTATTATTTGAGGAGTAAGAAGACAGGAGTAACTAAGATAGTTTCTGATTTTATGCTTTAGGTTTATTGCTCAAATGCCTCCTTCTTTAAAAAGAAACATTCTTCTCTCCATCTGCTTTGACAATATTTCTGGTTATTGGCTGAGCTCTCTGACTATTAAGGAGTGTAGGCTGTATGCGAGTCAGAGAATATATAGCGTTACATTGTTATCAGCTGGAAAAAAATGTATTGTACTGGTCAGAAGACACAGCAATCAGACATAAAGAGAATATCGACTGACAAATGCCAAGGCCAAAAGAAAGGTTCAGAAAAGCAATGCCAATGAGAACACAGTGAATTCAGAAATGAGCTTTCAAGGCCATGCTTTCCCTTCCCCTGTAACAACCAGTTTTCACTGCTGAGCTTCCTGGCAAGTGTCCACTTATTTTCCAATTAATTTGGCCTCAGAGAGTCTTTTCTCAACTCATCTACATGGTTAAATGAACAGACATCCTTGCACTTTTTCAGATAGTTTAAAACACACCCTGCAACAGCTAACTGTAAATCACGTTCTGTATCATAAAACATTTTATTTTATTGCATGGATGGTCACTGACAAATGAAATATTTCTGAGCTTATCCCCAAAAAATACAACTGAAATGAAAATCACAACCTGATCGGGATGTAACTTTTTAAAAATGTAACTTTTTACACATTACATTTCACAGCATTCTTTATTTCTGATCCCAGCTAATAAGCTTGATAGTAACTAAGACGAAAACATTAGATTGGGATTTGCCAGGTTAAATCTTTCAATGAGTAATGACCTCTAATGTAAACATCATGTAGCAGACAATCTCATAGAGATAGCACAAAAGACTATTATATAGCACATGAGGTGATAGGAAATATAAAATGTTTCTCTTTAATGTTTAGCTAGAATTATTTGATTTTAGACACTGATCATTATAGACTGAGTCATTTGGAATTTATTTGACCAAAAATTATGCTATCTTGATTTGACAATTTGCTGGTGAGACTGTATGTTTTTAATTATAATATATAGACTGTGACCATCTCTAAGAGAAAACTGTGTTTATGTTGCTTTGTGTTAAGGAATGATGCAGAGTAAGGCGGAGACTACACCAAACTATTTCCACATCTAAATGAAGCCATGTAATTACAACTTTGCAAACACAATATTTCATCAGTCATATCATCTCACTGTGTTTGTCACTTTGTTTTTGTGACACTTTTGTAATGGACAGATAGATTTTGTAAAATGTATATGACACCCTCCAACCCACTTCCTCACTATAGTTTGGTGGTTGAGCAATACAGGCTGCACCATGTTCTGCTTAACAATAATCCTTCCGTGTAATGTGTGAATGCTATAGATATATGTCAATGACTTGTTAAAGAAACTCAGAAACAACCCCCTCTTAATAGTGCTCATCCAAGAATAATTTATTTTATGTTTTTTATGTTCTATTGTCCAAAAGTGGGCAGCTGAGCACTCTGAATTTGGAATTTGCCTCATCCTCGCTCTCTCTCTGCTCCATGTTGGATCCGAGCCAACATCAGCTGCCATCTTTGTGCCAAACTGGGTTGCAGGGTTGGCTGATCAAAAACAATATGTGATGAGAACTCCACAGGAGCAACACATCATAAATGTGACCTCAGTCCACTTGCAGTTGAAGGCAGCCTTGTGCTAATGTTTGTGTTTAACTGTTTGATTTAACCTCCATGAAGGTGGCCTTGGGCAGGGCAATAGGCTTGGGCTCATTCATGACAATTAAAAATTACAGGATACTTTTTTTTATAACGCACGTTTGAAGAGATTTCAATAATGTGTAGATATTATAGGATACTCATGTCATCTTATGGACTACAGGGTGGCTTCAGGGATTTTGTGGTCTTCAACGGTGACACTATGGTGTTCAGATGGAGTCGATACTCACTGTTTTCTGTTGTGTTGTGTTTCCTTTTCATTACAGTATATCCTCATGTTTGCATGTGCACGGAAATGTTCCAAAGTGCTACCCTCAGATGCTGTGGGTGGTGCTCATTTCTTTATTATGCATGAAAATAAAAGTCTGGGTGAAATGGGATAAACCAATAAACAACGATTCAAGACAGACAATTGAAAACACACACTGGGATAACTAAAACACACACTGGGATAACTGTTCTGTTTTTTTTTTGTTTTTTTTTAAGAAAACAAGGGGTCTTGTTTAAAATGTTGTGGATGTCTTTAGCCTATTTCATGTTTTTATTACCTTATAATAAGGTCCTTTTATGATGAGCTGAATATTGAAATAAATTTTACTATATTCTTGTGATGGGGAGATGTGCTCCCCTGTTTACTTGGCACTTCAGTTTGTTGTAATGCAATTGTTTTGTTATTTCTATGTAAGTACTTGAATAAAGAAAAATATCACATGCCTTCAGGTTGCTTGGGTCTCTCTTGTACGTGCTTGCGCACACATGCGCACCAGCGCGTGTACCGGCCACACGCGTACACGCGCATGACATTTAACCTGATGAATAAGCCTGCATTATAAACACACCTTTTATAAAAACATGTCAACAGTATTATAACATTATAACGTGTATATGTATTTTTTCCGCTTTGCTCGTTTCTGTCAAAAAACTTCCTAAGAGGAAACACGAGCGACTTAGCCCCGGACTTCCTGTTTAATGCTCGACTGTTGACTGGTAGAAAGGGATGAGGTCCTCGGAAGACAATAAAGCAACCCAATGAAACCGGAATAAAAGTTCACTCAGAATGAGCTGGTATGTATTTCGGCTGCATCACTAATTTAGGGTATTAGATTAAAAGTATAACTTTAAACGACACACGAGTAGTGACCTAGGACAGGTGGCTTGTTGACCGGGCTCCGGCTATTTCCTGCTAGCGCTACACAAACAGTAACATTACAGCTGAACAGGAGTTAGCGTTAACGTTAGCTTTTTAAACTCACGAATAAAACCTCTCCTACAGACTTTTCTAACAGTTCATCGGCGGATGGCAATGTCTGTCCTGTTGAACAGTTGCTAGCAAAGCTGTAACGTTAGTTGTTTCAAACAGCTATCTTCGAGCGAAGGGATATAACTGTTAGCTGCTTGTTTATAACGTTAAAACACACAGACTGTGCCTTTAGGTTTATATGGAAACGCAATGTAACGTTAGCTAACTTAGGTCAACAGGGTCATCAAGACTGAAGCCATTTAAAGGGCTTTGATCACCAGCTGACCGTAACGTTAGTCAACTGTTATCAGCTAACGTTAGCATTTTCACTTGAACTTCAGAACCATCGAGGATTCATGTTACTCTTTGTGCTCCTGTAAGTTATCGAAATAATAGTAACATGTTGATGTAGCTAACGGTATGTCTGCCGCGTAGAGTAGTGCCGATGAGTATTTCCTAGAAAGAAGGTGGGTAGGTCAGTGTGTTGACACCCCTAACATGTTTACTGTTACTAACAAAGCTGTGGGTTTCAGCAGGTATCCACCCATATGTTCAGATGTTGTTTTAGTAGCTCAACACAAACTTCATAGTTGTTGTTTAGGCTTTTTGGGAAACATTTGGGCTACTAATCCACAAATCTTAAGTCACCCTCTGGAAGCAAGAGGAGCCTCTGACAGCTAAGCACGGTTTAATATCAGGTTTTATGGACTCAGTTGACACAGTTACGTATGCCTGCAGAGCCTGTCTTTGCATTCTCTTCAAATGGAAGCATCTGGATCATTTGTCAGTGTAGTCTAGAGCTGCACAATTAATCGAAATCGCAATATGGCTAAGTGCAATATTGCTTAGCAAAGGTAAACTGTGTGACAAAACAGCATTATAATGAAGTAGTGTAATGCAGCAGAGATGCCCTGGCAAATAACTCTTGTTCTCCAGATGTAAGAAAACGTGTTTGTTCGGTACAGACCCCAGCAAATGTCATATCATCGTGATTGTGATAGTTTTTACAGTGAGAATGAAAATTGTGACGCAAAAATGATCATTCCCACTAATTGTGAATCACATCGTGACATCTGTCAAAATATCGCAATATGATTTTTTTTTTTTTTTACCATATTGTGCAGCCCTGGTATAGCTCCACAACTAAAGTCAATTTAATGACTATTTAGTATTATTGGTGAGACATTTAGTCGGTTGACAAACATAATTATTATTATTTTGGTGACCAGTTATTCTTTTAAGTAATTTTTCAAGCAAGTCCACCAAGCATTTTTTGATTCCATTTTATATGATAGTAAAATGAATATATTTGGGTTTGGGGCAGAGCAATCGAGTTAAAGACGTCACCTTTTGTTGTGATGGTCAGTTTACACCATTTTCTGACATTATTCCATTGAGATTAATTGAGAAAATAATTGGCAGATTAATCAATAATGAAAATAATAGTTAGTTTCAATCCTAATCAGCAAGTAATATGAAAATGGTTACCATGTCATTATTATTGTATGATATACATTTAAACCAAATTGTGTCCCTTTTGAAGATTCAGAAGTTTGTAGTTCTTTGTAATTTTCTATGGAGCTGTAGATGATTATGGAATTACGTTCAATTAATGAAGAAGGGCGGTGTGAACAGTTGGCCTTACGACATAGTCTGCATGGATGATCTGCACAGATATTAGCTGAATCTGAGAGTCTTTTAATGAAAGATCTTCTATCCAGCTGGTTACCTCCCTAACAAAGTAAACAACAGCGAACCTGACTGTGCTATCATTTTCACCCAAATAGCACCAAGAAAAAAGTATTTGTCCACAACCGAATATGTTTTGTGCGTTTCTGATTCTTGACTCCTCTCTCAGATAAGTTAAGTTTATTTAAATAATATCTCTAAATGATACACAATGTGTCAACTGGCTTTACAGGCCCACATCAGCACTAGTTGCTGACCCAACCCAAGTTCCCTGAGGAGAGGAGACAACTCCCCAAACCGTTGCTTATATGAAAAAGTTCACTCAAGGGTGTCTGAGATTGGCTATCATTGGCTCCACCGTGTTTTCTCATGTAGGCGCTTTGTAGAAATATCTATAGTCTGAATCTGTAGCATTATGTATTCGGTCATGTTTTGTTCAAAGGAAAATATAGAGGGGAAAAAAATCAACCATATTTATTGTATTTCAGTGTCTTTTCTTTAGTAGGGCCTCTGTGTTGTCTTAATTTTTTTGGCAGCTGCTTGTTTCATATATCTTGTTTTCTTTTCCTGGGAAACAATTGCCCACAAGGTTCAGCAAGATGTGTAATCTGCTGTAAAGTCTGTGTATATTACTCTGTTTTTTTGTATGTTTCACAAATGGGGATGGCATGTTTCATTGTCTTTCATAGCCTACTGTGTGTGGTACCAATAGTATGCTTAGGTATTGAGGGCTTTTACAAAAGTTTAAATAGATCAAATTTGTAGCTCAATATTGACAAATTTTGGTGCGTGTTTAAAACTTAGAACTTTTTGGTTATTTGACAAAAACATAGGCTATGCAAAGAAAAGGCTGTTGAGATAGTAATTGCCCATTTGGTATATCATCCTCGCATTTAAGGCTTTCGCACTATGGCAGGAATGAAGCTGGACTTTTAATATTTCTAGTGAAGTTTGCAACCCATTAACTTCCACAGTGGTTTAATTTTGTCTTGTTATTTTGACAACAAGTATTGGAAGATTTGTCATACCACCAAGTGTGTGCTGCCGTTTAGGAGTTTAAAAAGAGGTTTGATTAAATTCAGCGCTTGTTTCTCACAATTCATGAATGCAGTTTGTGAGGAAATGGGGAGAAACTTACGTATTATAACAAACTCTTTCAGTACGTCTGTGACGTGTATGTACATGAACTCTCTTTATAATACGTTACACATTCTTAGTGTCTCATTTTCAGGGAAGACGGTAATCAAGTAAGCAAGGCGGCGTCACTCAGTTCAGTCAGACAATCAATAGCTGGCAAGCGACGCTTCTACCAGCACGCACCGCCAAACACAAGGTCAAGAATGGGGGGCTCGACCAGTGAAAAGAGTCCTTTATGGGCTCTGCTGACTGATGCATTCCAGTAGGGCCTGCACACTTGCTTCTATGACGTGAGAGGTTTGACTTTGGGGTCATTATCAGAACAATTCCACTTCCCAACATCTTCAACTAGCCCTCTGTGCTCCATGGAATATTCAAGGTCGAATGATGCACTATCCCTATAAAGGCGTACGCAGTAATCGTGAAAAGCCATTGGTTCTTCCAGTCGGTGCATAATGTGTCCCGCATAGAGAAGACTGTCATGTCTTTGTTCTTGCCTACGTGCTTTCTTGATGGCAGTGACGTGTAGCCTATTACAGCAAAGATCAGATAGCTCTGTAAATGCAAGTTGACCAACTTGCTGATGATGACAGCAAATGTGTAACAGAGCAGCTTTTTAATGCATCTGGCCCTGCAAATGGCCAATGGTAACAACCGAATATTACCAAGTTATCATGATAAAAATCCTATTCCCTAAAACTATCCCTTATTCTTATCCTTTGAGATATTGGTTGGTATGTATGTGTGTGGGTAAATGTTTATATTGGTTAAGTGAAGCTTTGGATTAAAGTACTGTAACATGGACAGATACTATTACCGTAGATGATGAAAAACAGTATTTAGCACTAAATACCATGGCAACATTCAGCTGAACTGCCCATGCCTGCCATCACTAGGCTTAGATTTCTTCAGCTGGTGTAACACAAGTTTTCTGTCTTCTGCTGTCTTGTGGCCGGGCCTCTACCATGTCAGACATTAGTTCTGGGTTCACAGGACCCGACTTACCAATGTTTCTAAATGTGACAGCCCCTACCGAAATATTGCTGTGTGAAGAAACATTAGAAATTATTCTCACAGTGACTACCATCCTCCCTTGCCTGCTACAATTTCCCTCTCCCTCCCAAAGCACACTTCACTCTGTGTGTTTGCCAGTTCTCATGAGCAGTTGAAGAGAGTGACCACTTTCCTTTGGCTCTTTTTAGAAGTGGATTTACTCTGAATATATAAAATCAAGGACTCTCATCAGTTTTTTCCCTCAAGCAAATATATCCTTTGGTACATTAAAGGGAAAATCCACCCTAATACGGTTACACTTGGATGGACTCTCTTGATGTCATCAAGAAACAAATCCTGTCATGGTCGGCTCTGCCAAAGCGTAGTAAAAGAGAACATTGAACGCGAACATTTAAATATATGGTGCATTGATGGCAGTTTGGAACACTGTAATGTTTATACTTAACTCTTCCATTAGATTTGGGCTATGGATGTCGTGATTTTCTCCCCTACACACCCACCTAAGGGGAGCAAACACTAAAAGCCGTTGCCAAACGTTGTGCAATGTTGGTAGAAAATGTATTGTCCAATCAGGAAAACACGAACTAATGCGAAATTGCAAATTCACTTTGGAATGCACCACCAGCGCTCTCCATTTAAGAGGGAATGTAAAACACCATATCCACCGAGTGACACTATACTTGTCATTTTTCTTAAAGTACATCCACATTGGCTGGGATTTAGCACTGTGCAACCACTGTCTTTTTTTTTTCTTGCGAGTCGTGTTATGTTCCCTTGAATTTCAGTTATAAAATTGGTAATTGTTAAAATGGACACACACTGCTATCGCACATATTTGTTGGTTAAGCTTTATTTATTTATCTGGCTGGTTCTCCTTACTGTGACTTTGGGAGAACACTGACTGATCTCGAGTCCAAGTTAACATTCAAAGAAATCACTGTTATGTTAATTATGCTGCTGTTGTATCTTGGAAACGGAATTCAATACAATTTCAGAGACAGGTACACACGTACGGATTGTACTTAATGTGACGTTAGAGTGTAGTAATCACGTAATCAGAGAAAGGTGAGTCACATTACATGGTGGTGAGTCATTTCTGTGGTTGTTTTCCGTGTTGGCTCACCCAAATGACGACACAATGGGTGAACCTACTTTCCTGAGTCAAAAGCAACAATGTTTTGAGGCATCAGTTGTCAGTTCGTATTCTAATGATTTAAAGGTTGAAATAAAAACTTCAATTAAGATAAGGCCAGGACAATTGGTACCTGATACAACCTAAAGCACAGCATCAGCACAGAGCCAAAAAATCAACCAAAATCTTGATACCTGAGCCACTAGTGAAACCTGTTATTTATATATATATTTTTTTACTAGATTAATCCTGCTGTTATTTGGCCATGTTGAGTTTTGTGATTGAGCTGTCATCAAAAGGATCTTCCCCACATATCAGTAGCATTCCCTGGTTGCACAACGAGGCCCTACATCACACCCTCTCTTTTCCATCTCATTAGTCTACACACCTTTCTTTTGACGCAGCTGCTGCCTCACCCTGCCTGTCAGCAGCAACTGTCCATCATATAGCTTAGATTTCAGGCTATTAGTGCCACATCAATGACAACCTGCAGCCAAGCACATTGGCAAGGCAGTGTTTTCTGTCTGTTGGATTCCCAAAGCACTCTGATGCTCGGCAGCAACTTATTAAGGCAAAGGCAAGGTTTTGAAATGGGGATAAAAGATTGTGTTTTAACTAAGAAGGAACAGGTTTCTTTGGAACAGGTTTCTTTTTCTTTTCCCAAAACTATAGATCAGGATGTCAGCGTGTTTTGTCTTTCAAGAGTGAAGAAAAGTTTGTACTTCATTCTGAAAATTAGGTGCAGCTATTGCAGTTATAGTAAACCCCATGGCATATTTTTATTGATTGATTTGTTGCACTGGTCTCAAGTTTTCTTTTAAAAGCAAGTCATTGTCCTTGCTGTACCATTCAGTCCCAAACCATTAGGGTGTCTGCCTGACGTGGTGAAATAGGCCTGCTATTTTTCTGATATACAATATAGTGAGTGCATCTGTGTTTGATTGCCAGCCGGGGTCATGCAGTAAAGCCACACTGAGAAGAGGGGACAACCACTTCTGTTTAGTGATATCCGCCTGCAATGGGAGCCAGATGTGTTTAGTGATGACATGAAGTTAATGTACACGGCTTTGACAGCACACTCCGGAGAAGCAGGAATGAACAGCTTCAGATTGTCCATGTCAGGGATCTGAAAGAGGCACTTGTTCACCTTTTAGACCTGCACCAGCCTCTAGTCACCCATCATGCAACTGATGACAATCTAAGAATTAGGTAGTCATTTTCCAGTTGCTTATGTGTGTCACCTGTCAATTCTTTTTGTGTGATTTCAGGATTCCCTTCAAGATCGGACAACCAAAGAAGCAGATTGTCTCTAAAACTGTAAGTCACTCACTAGAACAAAAGTTGACTCACTTAAAAAGCTTAAGTACATACAATTCAATCAAATCTCCCCAAATGAATAAATAAAAACTTGCTTTAAGGTAGTATTTGTAAAACAGTGCTTTTGGGAAGTTTTAGCTGTAGTTGTTTAGCTTTACAAATGGTATATACAACATGAATAGTAGCCTAAATAATGTCATCAGAGTGCCAATTTGTCTGAGCCATGCAAGGGGGCAGAGGTGGTTACCTTGAAGTGACAGTGAGTGGGAGTTCGCCTTGCTGGAGAAAACCACTTCCAGTGTAATGGCTCTGTGGCCCGGCAGTCACTGTCAGACTGGGTTTCCAGCTTCCTGTGCCATCCTAGGCAAAAACCAGGGAGTGGGTTAGAGGCGGCCCAGGTCGATGACCCACTAGAGACAAAGTGTCAGCTGCCTTCCTCGTTGTTTTGGCCACTGTGTTTAAATGCAGGAGCCCACAGAACCACAAGACAGAAACCCATGCTGCCTCTGTAACCTGCTTGGCATGTTTTAGAGACATGGTTGGACAAACTGTCTTAGCCCTCATTGACCCTGGGAAGTTGATTTACTCAAGTATTTCACCAGCATTTCAACCGCTGGAACCCCAGTTCCTTAGCTGTTGTCCATGTCTCTAAAGAAGTCCCTTTTCTTGAGAAAGGTCATGGCCCACTTGTTTATTTTGTTATCGGTCTAATATGCCGGAACTTCTTCAGTTAATGTGGCAATGTAAACAGGAATTATGTCCCCAAATTTATTCCTGACAGTTCTTGGGAAGTGTAGTTCATCAGGCTCTGTGGTCAAACAGCGTTGTATGATTATCGTGTGTTCATCCTTTGCTGTGATTAAACAAATAAAATGAATACACGTGTTAAATAATGGAAACACAGAATTTGACATGAAATGTGATCTTTTTTAGGTTGAAAGAGACTTCGAGCGAGAATATGAGAAGCTCCAAAAGTAAGTTTGCATTTTGAACCAAGGTCTTTAATCAAGTAGACGTTCTAAGAGGTTTTCTGTATGTGGTATTGAAATCTCTTTGGAGAGTTTGTGATTCTGATACACAATTTGAATGAACTCAAAACCTACTTTTGTGTGTATGACGTCCATGCATGCATGTGTCTAAAATTGTGCCTTCAAGTTGGTAAAAGGTGATTTTTGTCCTGCACTATGTATGTGCGCACACACATGCATTTTATTTTTCTGGAAGTACTGTTCAAATTCTTAAACCCAGTCATCGGTCAGAGGTGTCCATGTCCCAATATGAAAAATTCACAGTCTCATTATCTTGGTCAAAATTATCATGTTAAGTAAACTCTCCACAGTAAGAACTACAGCTATAATACTAAAATAAGTGTTTGTATTACTTATCGTAAAATATATATCGGTTATCGAGCATTTCCTAGTTGGAGAAGTATGAAATACAAAATTTATACCAGCCACACTGTAATGGAGATGTTGGAAATCAGAAGACATTGGGAGGTCCTTTCACAAATGTATGCATGTTGATCCAAAATTATATTGTTTTTGTTTGTTATAATATTATTGTGTAATTTTACCTAACATGTAGGTATTTTTTGGCTTCACATGTTTACGAAGCACTCTGAGAAACTCACACTTAACATGCTCTTCACTGTACACACAGTTTCTGTCCCACACAATTTTTCCAATCCCTGCTGGGTTTGGTCACTTCTTTTTCTCAACAATGAACTGTGAAAGGACCCACGTTTGAGCTATGGTGGAATCTGAAATTAGAAATTGGGAAAGAGAGCTTACGTTCCGTTGGATATTCCCCTCCACCTCTGATAAACCTAGATTTACGATAGAAGTTATAATCTTGTAAAATTTCCTGTAAATGCATCATTTCAAATTCAGAAAAAGCTTTAATGTCCATGTATTTCATTAATTTGTGAAAGTCAACATGCTCTAGGCTTTTTATAAGTAACTTAAAAGCCTAAACTAAAAAGTGCATTTATAAACCGATGACAAGTGTTATTTACTGTTACCAGCCTACCTCAAAGGTAGGGGTTCAGAGCACTTAAGCACCCCAGACCTGAGAGCTCAGTACATCCGGACCTACTCTTACTGTGAGGCCGAGGTTGTAGAAACTCCCTGAGGGCCCCGTAGAATGAGTGGGAGCACCATTTTCCTCTCAGGTTTTGTTGAGTAGGAGGGCCCATTATCAGGAAGGTGTGGTGCCAGTAGACCTTATAGATGAGTCAGAGTTGCAGGCATGTACAGACATTTATGTCCTCCACCCTAGAGATCCATATCAACGCATCTGTGGCCTTCATATACTTGGTAGGCCTCACAGTGATTCCTGTTTTTACATTCAGTCCGCCTGACAAAATTAATAATTTTGGTGTCATTTGACTTGTGAGTTTGTGGGATTAATAATAATCAAAAAATAAGTATAATTGCCATGTGCGAAGCAGTATGCTTCTTGGCTTAACTAGAGCCTGACAGATACAGGAGTTTTGAGGCCAATACTGATATCAATATTTGGGAATTTACAAAAATCTGATAACAATACCGTAGCCGATTTTATTTTTTAACAGAATTGCATAACATAACTAAGCATTTTGATAAGGAACCCTTAAATTTGTTGTTATAAGTAATTATGACCAAAATATATAGTGAGCTGGACATTGTACGTTTGAAAATTTAACTCATCAGTGCTCTCTAGGTGGCAAACTATGTAACAGTGTCACTTAAAATTATCTGAAATTACAAAAACACTGATACGATATGTCTGCAATTACCAAATATATACCGTTCTATTGGGCCGGGTTATTTATCTGTCTAGCTCTATGTTGGACACACACACAAAACAAAAACATGCAATGCAGCTTGAATGCTAACTGGCTTAATGACCATCAGTTTATTTACCTTTTGGGACTATCCAACCAACCTTTCAAGATCAACATGTTGTAAGAATGAAAGAAAGTTACAGTGCCTGACCTGGGACCTATAAAACTTTGCGTAGGATTTGCGTCAGAGGTGGCGTACGGATGAAACATAGGACGTGCGTACGCACAGAAATATTCGGATTTATAAAACCGTGCGCACGCACATCCTACGCAGTTTTCCCTTAATAAATCACAATCAACTCTATATGTAGCGCAGCTTTTGCGTCACGTCATGTCACGGCCATAGTTGCCCATAAATAGTCCGTGAAACGCCCACAAGTTAATATTCATCGATTGCGAAATCATGGCAAACACAGAGAGGAAATCAAAAAAACGTAACTTTACTCAATGGGAAGTAGAAGTTATCATTGGCGAAGTGGCAAAGAGGAGAACAATGTTGTTAGGAGGGCACAGTGTGGGCATTACTAATGCCAAAAAGGCACTTGAGTGGCAAAAGGTTGCAGACGCCGTAAATGCTGTAGCCTCACAACCTCGGACCGTGGCCGAAATAAAAAGGAAATGGTCGGACATCAAATTCGAGGCAAAAAAGCGTCTAGCGCTCCATCGCCAGAGTGTGTCTGCCACGGGTGGCCCAAAAGACCACAGAGGTCCAACAGGATATTGATCTATCTATATATCTCCCTAATTATCTATCTATCTTATTGCATCTATATCTGCTCCGCCAGACGGACACATTGACAAGAATCTGTTTAGTACATTATTTCGTTCTGTTTACCATATTATTTATGAGGATGAATTGCATAACATGCCAGTATTATTGCAGAACATATTTCACTTTTCCTTTTGCAAAAGAATGTGTTAATTTGCATTTCTGTTGTAATTTTCGTTTTATTCTGTTTGTTTTACACTGCAGATCGATCAAACGGGTGTTCGTGTAGGCTGTTAATTGTAAGACTTGCTTTGTGAAGTCTTCATGTTATTTATGAGAGGCAGTATTGCCATTTCTTTTACACAACGGTCTACAGTTTCACACACTTTCACGTGTTTCTTCCATCTGCCGATGGCGTCGCCATTTCTCGTTTCACCCGTTTTTGTGCGTACGCCTGGGTCAGAGCTTGCCTGAAGGGCCGCATATTTTCCCGTCAAGTTTGCTTTTTATAAATACCAATTATTGCGTAGAGAGCGGCGTGCGCCGCCTTTTGTGCGTACACAACTTTTATAAATGAGGACACAGGTATTTAAAGGAAACTGGTGTGAATGGTGAATCAAATGTGGTTGAATGCCTGTTCCTTTTCTACTGTCTTTCAAAGGGTTTGTGTGTGTAAGTCATATAAAAAGCAGTAGTGTCTTTCCAGATTTTTAATACGCGACGTGGCTCGGTGATTGTTGCTGCACAGGCCCAACACTGGGGCACTGGAGCAAGGAGCAGCAGCTGTTCCACTAGGCCGCTCTATTAGCACCTTTTGGAAAGAGACTCCAGGCTCACCTGGCTCTCATCCAGAATGGCTCTCTCAGTGTCAGTGGTGACAGTGTAGGGAAGAGGCAAGAGCATTGTGCAACACATTTTAAAGTAGGAGGAACTATCTGGAACTTGTGCTTTCACATGCACAAACAAGCACTACAAGAGCACATCTTGAGTGTACAGGCATTGGTCTCAGAGAAGGCTAGTTTGTTTACATGGTGAGACCCTTTCACCCACTATTCCACAACTGGATCTCCATGACGGGCCGGGTTTTACTGTTGTACTGTTATTTTCCTCATCTCATATTTGTCTCCTTTCATTACTCTCCACTGTTAACTGTCAGCCAATTTTCAAGACTATTTTAGTTTTACACGAGCCCCTTCATTAACTCCACTGCCACTTATTGCATTCAAAACAATGTCTAGTTATGTAGTGTGAATTCTCAACTGCTTCTACTTGCTGTCATCACAAAGACAGAAAGGATAGAACTGACCACATATCAGTATTTCCAGATGTTTTTAACAATCTAAGAAGCAATTTGTGAGTTGTAGGTATGACTCAAAACAGAATTGTAATGCAATGGCTGCATGGAAATATTGTCTCATAGGTCAGCTTTTAAATTCTCTTTAGATGTTCTCAACAAAACACGAAAACTGTGATGATCATCTGAACTCTTCACAGCACATTCATTGTCCTGGTCTACATGTACATTTTATTTACTGGGCAACATATTTTATGGAAACAGGAGGAAGCCTTCTAATTATTAGATAAGACACAATCCTGCCTGAAATATTGCTTATAATGTTAGTAGCATTTGCTGCAATTGGACACGTCTAGGCTATTTCTAAATATCTGGAATCTAAGAGTATATTGTGATTACTTTAGAGGAAGGCTGATATGGCTTATGAGACCCAGTTACATCCTATTGGTGAGAGAAATACAAGAAGTTACTGTGGAGATTGTTCTGACAGAATGTTTGTTTCTCCCAGTGGTGTGAACAATAAAGGATGAAGTTACATCATTTACTGCAAATGACATTTTTGGATCAACCTCCATCTGGTCTGTGGCGATTGAGTGCAAAATCCCCTAAAACGTCAAGACAAACAAAAGCATGTAGAGGACAAGTTATGATAGAAAATTATACAGTTTTAGTTACCCTTAGACCCTACCTCCTCAGAGTTTACTAGCCTTTTGTTAGGGCAAAAATGTATAAATGATTGAAATTGCAGTCAAAGATCACAATTTATAATCAGAGCTGTTCTAATACAAATACAATCTGACATGGGCTAATACCACAAAATGTTTTTTATCTAGGCAGCAGAGAACCAGTCCCATTCATGGTTCATGCACCTGTGGGTATGCTGCAGTACTGTTTGTTTGTTTCCCAGCTAAAAAAAAAAAAAAAAAAACAAAAAAAAAAAAACTGCCAGAACCCTGTATTTGGAGGCAACTGACTGCCATTTTTGGTTTGCATAGCCAAATGTGTGTTACCAATGTCTTTAAATCTTGTGGCCAGTGGCCATAGTGCCCCGACCAGAAATCCTATGGGATTACAGGGCTATTG
The DNA here is from genome assembly GCA_011952105.1 of Coreoperca whiteheadi. Lineage (NCBI taxonomy): Eukaryota > Metazoa > Chordata > Actinopteri > Centrarchiformes > Sinipercidae > Coreoperca > Coreoperca whiteheadi. The sequence continues at coordinate 20,552,732 of CM022476.1, forward strand.
TCTTCCTAGTTAATGTAATCCCTCAAAGCAAAGATGGAAATGAAACCCCACCACGTTCCCTTTTTCATCAAACCAGGAGAAGGGATATGACAGCAGTCTCAGGGGAGATTCTAAACCCCTCGTTTGCCTTAATTGATATAATGAATGGCATGTGTTTTCAGCCTCCATAGTCTGGTAATTGCCATTTTTAACACCCATCAATGGAATATGTGCAGTGGAATGATTGAAGACATTAATGCTTTTGAGTGCAAATGTAGTTGACAGTAACAAGAAGGATTTCCTGTATTATTAATTAGCTAACGGATGTTATAATAACATTTTATGTGGAATTAATGAAATGTGTAATTTCTTCTTGAACAGTGTTTTTTTTTTTTTTTATATATACAGATTTTCTTTTCTAGGTTTTTGGTTTGGATCTTTTCTTTGTCCGTGTAAACACGTCCTGAGGGGATGGAATAGATTTTGAATTATATATAGATTAATTATTATACAGGTGGGGAGACGGCGTATCTTTTTGTCACCTTTGTCATTTTTTCCTGTACTTTTTCTGTTTGTTATACATTTCAGCCCTTATATCCCATTGTTTTTCAGCGTTACTGATGCTTTACTGTATTACTAGGCCAGAAGCTGGCTCATAATCATTCCTCTCTTGTCTTACAGGCTGGAGGATCAGACGAAAAAGCTTCACAAAGACATGAAGAAAAGCACTGAGGCTGATTTAGGTGTGTTCTGCCACCAACCTGTGTGTTATCGCCGGGTGTGCCATTGATCTCCACTTGTTCACCAACATACTTGATGTTGCGTGGCAGGTTTTTCAGGGATAGAAAGACATTTGGTTGTCTTGGTTTGTTTGGTGGTGCGTCAGCTTTACGAACGACTCGACAAATGAGACGAGAGAGTGCGGGCCTTCGCCTTAATCTTTTATAGTTTTTTCTAGGCTATCATAGTGTGTGTGTGTTTTGGATTTATGAGTATCTTTTTATTCGATGTTCAGTTAGGGCTCGATTTGTCCACCAGCTCTGCCTTCATTTAATCATGAATTTGTCAGCCACAGAAACCATGTTTACTCTACTTTTTATTTGCTTATTTGTTGGTTTTGGAGTTTTGTATTTGGGAAACAGCACTAGACATGGCATGCAGTAAGTAGTCAGTTGTGGGGGTGGAGGAGCGGGGACGGATGGAGGAGTGAGAGGCTTCTTCATTTCCTCTCCTTTGTGCTCTGGAATATGGATGTCTGCATCATCAAAGTGTCATAGCTGTCAGGCCCTCATTATCGTTAATGGATTCCATCTGTTGCACAGGTCCCATCTCCACCAACTGCTGCCAAACAAAGAACTGGACCTACTCGGCATGTCAGCACTGCATTTAATACACTGCTTTCTATATCGACCATCATTTATCAAGTCAAGGGTGGTCATATGCAGAGCTCTATTGAACTCGCTGCAAATTAGCTGGTGAGGGACGATAATATCTTTTAAGGGCTAATTTCAATTAGACAAAGTAACGAAAGGCGCAGAAAGTGGCAGGGATAACTGTGCTTTTCATACTGAGAAATTGTTCCTCTCCCTTCAGCCCCAGATGATTACAAGAGACTTCAGCTTCACTTATTTGCACCTGCTAATACAAATAATTAAATCACTACCCTCAGGTCATCTTTTGATTTTGACGACCCTGAAATCAACATGTCTCTGAGTTATATCAGACAATGTCAAATGGAGAGAGATGCAGAAACACCACACCGCAATAATTGATTGGTTGAAAATTGGTCTTGAGAGAATCCCAAGTTAGTGTGAAAACACTGCTCCAGATATCCATGAAGCCCATTTTCACCACAGCCTCTCCTGTCAGCTTGTGTCTCCTCAGTGAGGCTAATTTATTTTGACTGGGAAGCCATAATCTGATATGTGCTCTGTGTCTAAACAAAGTGGCACGAGAGCAAATTAACAGTAATCGGTGCTGTCAGTGTAGAAACATTGCAAAGATTCTTGGTGCTCTGGTGAATATTCAACAAGGCAGCCGGCCCCCCAACCCCCATACATTTTTAAAATGGGGGCAGTGCTGTGCCATTCTACTTTTGCTCTTTAATTCTTTCCCAAAAGCTCATTTTTATAGAGCCTACCACATACCTAACACATACACTGATGAAACACTTAAACCCTTAGTGTAATGCACAAAAATTGCCCCCATGGTTTAAGAAAAAATAAATAAATCTGGCGTTGATTTGGATTAGAACATCTAGATGAGAAGATCTTCAATAACCCTTTATATAGGCTGTAATCTACATGATTGCCTTTTCACAAAGTTATTTAACTGCGTTTAAACAGTATCCTTTGCTTTGTGTGTGTGTGTGTGTGTGTGTGTCAGCCATGTCCAAAGCAGCGGTGAAGATCTCCGCAGACCTGCTGAGTAACCCGCTGTGTGAGCAGGACCAGGCCTTCCTGGAGTCCATGACTGCTTTAGATACAGCCATGAGAAGGATGGACTCCTTCAACCAGGAGAAGGTCAGACTCAGTCCCACAGTCTTTCACACTTCACATTTTTAGGGTGCTATCTCACTCTTTTGCTGTGTTTCTCTGCTTTTTTTTTCTTGGCACTTGCCATTGGCACTGATACCATTCGATTGGTACCAGGGGAAATGTCTTTCCTCCGACATACAAAGTAGGAAACTAGACGAGTTTTTGTTGAAAATGCATGTTTTCATATTTGTCAATATTGTGCAGCCTGTGGACTAAAAACTATCCGTATGTCTTTCCTTCTGCTGTTTTTGAAAAGCATCTGTGGCATCATCCTCTATAAGCTCAAGCTACTGGTTATCAGCTGTGAAAATTGATGCGTTTGTGACTCACTGGGTTCTAAAATAACTCATACAATGGGAAGGCCTTTTCTCAACAGGAAAATATGCCCTACCACAAAATTCATAGAATGAACTCACTGCTTGTGTAGTGAACAAGTCTATTGTATTGCTTGCATTAATTATTGACACAAATGTTTGGCTTCAGTTTAACACTTTTTCTTTTTACATCTGTGGTTCACTGCACCCAATATAGCCTTGAAAGGTTACAGTTAGTTGTTCTCCTTCATGGTGAAGAGCAGCTACAATCAGCTTCTCTTTTTTTTGTATTGTGATATTCAGAGTATTTGTTGATTTGGCGTGTGTTTCTTGTAATCTTTGTGCTTTTTCACTCTTGTATGTTTTATCCTAAGGGGCAACCATATGCAGGCAGACATTTCTTTCCAGAACTCTGAGCAGTACAACATTGTCTTGCATTGCTGTCTCACAGCTGCACTTTGTGAAGATCTCTTCTTTGGCTTTCAGGCCTCTTCAGATTATTTGCCGGGTGCACTTCAGGTTTTTGATTAGAATCATCGCCACAGGTAGTTATAATGTGAATCATAGTGGCACCGCATGTGTGCATCCTCAAGGCGCTACACTGTCAAGGGTAGACTTTTAAAGAGGAAAGAATACAGGAGAACACTGGAGATCATACTAAAGTAGATACCGATTGACTTTTTTCCATCTGTGTTTTCTTGACTCATTGCCCTGCTGTTAGGTTTTCTGGGCTTTTTACATTTGTTGCCTTAAAAATATTCCCCTTTCTTTTCACATTTAGTTGTGTACCAGAATGATTTCATAACCTTTTACACAACAATGATCTAACAAGGTGGAGAAAATTTCATGGTGAAATTGTAGTGTAGTATCTCAGGAACAGCACACCATCTGGATTTGTACATATTGAGTTGAGTGGACATGATTTATATTTTCTGCGAAACCTCATGAACTGGACTCATTTTCCATACAATGTCGAACCATAACCTTTTCCCCACGATATGTGAAGCAGTGACCATGCTACAACTCAAACTCCCATAGAAATGTTCCTCTTACCAATAAAACTAATTACATCAATTTTGAAATATATATGAAATTAACCTATTTTTAAATAAATCTCGCCACAAAGAAGGTTGAATTGAAGGTTGATTCGTATTTTAGGCGTAATGTCATGTCAGGGACTTTCTTTCTACTTTGATAGAAAGCAAATTAAATGTCACAAAGAAAAAGAAAATCATTGTGTTGAATGTACAAAATGCTACATGTGGAGCTACACTCTAAGTCACTTTAGTTTCTTTCCTTTCTTCTTTAGCTTTAACAAACCAGTCTTTCAGACTGCCTTTGCTCACAGCTCATCAAATTTTACAGGAGCAATTTTGAGTGACTAGACAAAATAGAATGTGGGTTGGACTGAGCGTGTGGGTTTGTGACCCGGGGTGCGTATGTTCCAGGACTTTGCTTGGTCGAGTGCCCAGGAGAGCACTCCTGCCAGTTAGACTGTTTTCAGTATAGAGTAACTTTTACATTCTTCAGATTTTATACAGTATCAAATTTGCTTTTTCTTTCATTTTCACTCTCTTTAAATTCAAAGCAGAAGAAACATTTTCAACAGTGCTGCCAAGCACACTTGAGTGTCAGTAGATAAGTGATGCTGGGTACTAATCCACCTCTTTCTTTCCACGTCATTTGCAGACCAAAGTTTGTAGATATACTCTTTCAGCATCAAAGTGTCCCATCTTACCTCTTTCCTCATAGTTAAAATTGTTACCTTTATCAATGCCAAACCTGGGAAGTCAGGACATTACTGGATCCTGCTTGAGCATTCGCAGCTCTCCTCAGTACCTTCATCAACTCATTCATCTCTCATTTTAATTTGAATTTTAAGCAGTCTCCAGTAGCAAAAGGTGCAGCTTGTCTTTATAGTGTGTCGTTGTGATTTCTTTTTCTGGCTCCATGCTGTGTAGTTTTCCTGTTTGGCTTTGTGACTGACTGGGATGTGTTTTTGACAGTGATTCAGCTAGGCAGCACAGTTTTTCACTCGTGGAGGACAACAGTCACTTACTGTATTGACGTGGTTGTATTTTTTTTTTTAACACACTTTCATCCAGAGTGGGTTTTGACAGCTAGGTCACACCTGATTTTCTCTGCACTTCTTTCAGTCGTACTAAATAAAAATCCTTGCCTTAACACAATGTTCACTTCCAGGTTTGGGTAGGGCTGTGTGGCTCCTTTTTTGTGGAGTGGCTAAAAGTCAGCTAAAGGCAAAATAGTGATTGTGAGCACTTTTTGGTCAGCCTGCTATGTGGAATATCACCTCAGGTTTGCTAGGTGTTTAAAGTCCAGCACAGCTCGCTCGAACACTACTCGAGCTTCTCCCTTAAAGCTGACTGTTGATTCTGACGGCACCAACAGCAAACCCTATTGCTCCAGCAAAACAGACACAAAAGCATCCACCCTTTGCTCTTCTCCGTGTTGAGACGAGATGTTCCGCCGCAGGGCCCGCAAGTGAGAGAGCCAGCAGATAAAACGTGCAGCGATAATGAAGGCAGCAGTGGCCCAGGTCTGTGTGTTTATTTCTGGGGCTGAGGAGGGCGCACAGCCCCGCCGGCACACTGCTGCCGAAGCTGAGCCCCAGTGTAGATGGCGGCAGCGCAGTAGAGGATGCTCCGTTTGGAGGGATATTGATTTCCTCAGCGATCTGTGTGTATTTTTGGGAGGCCTGTGTGCCAGGATGGCCTCTGCCCCGTGACTCACTGATGGAGACTACTGCTTGAGCGCCGGCCTCAGGCTCTGCGGGGCCTCCAAGGAATAGCTCTGCCCCCCCTCTCTGTGGGAAGGGGCAGAGGGTAGAGGGCACCAGCATGCTTAAGCAAATCTGCCGCTGCTGTTCTCCCTCCTCGCTGCATGCTCTCACCTTAGAAGCAGTAGCACAGCTCAAGTCAGGAAGGGGTGGGGGGGGGCGATGTGAATATGTAAAACAAAGAAAATGTGAATTCCCATGTACTTATTTGTTATTGGTTCTCTGTTTTCCCTCAAACCACAATCAACCATTTTGTACTTGGAAATCTGCCGGTGTGAAGCAGTGAGTGTTGCTGTATGTTCCCATAGATGGTCAGGGCATTCTTACAAAGCACAGCTGCGATCTCGCTTCCTTGTTGTTGTGTGATTGACTGTCCTTCCAATAGCGAGTGAACATATGATTAGTGGAGCTGCTCACTGTTCTCATGGAGCTGTCACTTCACATATCGCTGCTTTAAATTCTCCTTCACTGTTCTTAGCATCTACTCTTCACTTGACTCGATTGCCTGGTTAACTTAGCATTCTGTCATGCTCGAAGATCTAGTAGTAACAGTCATATTGAATCTGCAATGTAAATGACGCTGGAAACTTTATTAATTGTGCGCCAACTTCTGTCGATGAGACTTGGTGCCGGGGCTGGAGGCCTTGAGATGAGATGTTCGTTTACTTCCATTTAACACCCCCCTTCCCCTCCTTCTTTCCCCTGTCGGTTCTGGCAACCAGAAGGAGAATGCAGGAAAATATAAACTGTTATTGTTAAAATGTTTGTTTGCAAAAGAACTTTCATCTTGTAAGGCAGCCCACCCTCCACAGGATTTGAAATCAGTTGGGCTTTGCTTTCATGTCCGTCCCCTGACAGTTCCATCCTTTTGTATCGCAAGCTCAATGAATATTCAGGGGTTTCTCCTCAGGGCTTGTGTACAATAAAAGAGTCAACGTCACGAAAGTTTCTTTGGAAGCCCCAGCACCCCCCTCCCCCTT